>JAJNCF010000018.1:1200000-1800000 GCA_022457085.1 Saccharomycotina sp. CBS 16003
TTTTAAGGAAAACCGCAATGTGTAATGTAAGGCTGAAAAACCACAACAATTTATTTTCTGTTCTCAAAACCGCTCAAATCTGCCATTCCCCAATAAAACCACAGGTTTATAACACTTTGAGATAAACCCGCAGATTTATGTGAGTTCCCAGACAGTGAAGTCTCACAAAAATTGGAAATAACATGCTGAAATCAGAGCCACCAAAAACTTTTTACAGGAAAAGTTCACAGTACATTCTTTGCTCGCTACACCTAGTTGCAGAAAGTTCCTAAACTTCTTTTTCATTATTCTGTCACGGTTCTTCTCTTTGATCGCTTGGAAAATAGTTCATCACACAACTCACTAGATAGAGATATTTCCATCTTAGATACAAAATGGACACACCACTTGAGCCTATACCTTACTACCCAATTAAAAATAGGTTAACGCTTGCCTCTATCATCTACAGTCTGGGAGACAATCCCGATGGGGATCCTACAAAAAAACTGCCAATAGAAAAGCTTGACACTTATCATAGAAATAAACTTGTCCATCCAAGTGGCTTTAAACACCCATTTAGTCACGATTTACTTCCAGGCAATATCGTTACACAGAATCCTCGATGCATGACTGAGTATATGATAATGAGTGCTTCTTGGGAAATACGCCTTAAACCCAACTGGTGGCATGATTACAAAAATCCCGACGTTGTCGCCAAGTGGAAGGCCGAGTTACGCCAAAGAGACGATCTGGATGAGCACGTGATAAATTATGCCATAGATGAGCTTGAGTTCTACGAAGAGTACAGGGGAAGAACATATGGGAAGTTCCAGGTTGGACCGTACAGCTACACTGGGTTTGGAGACCAACTGGTGTCTTCGGAGCTGAAGCAGAGGTTTAAGGAGCAGGCCATCAAGCTTGAAAACGTGCCAGACAGCAAAAAAAACTGGACTCCGCAGACACCAGAACATTTAGAGGACTTACAACATTTGCAGATGCGCGATCCAGAGTATAATCTGAAGTGTCCACGGCCCCACCGTCAAGTGCTGGAGCTGGTAGACCCGTCGCTGTATCCGCTAATGTATGGAATCACGCCTGTAACATCGGAAGGTGTTTCTGTTGGACTGCTGGACAAGCCTCTTACTGGTGTTGAATTGAAGCGCGCTGCACGCTTCGCTCATCCCACACACACCATCAAAGACAGTTATGTACCATCTTTTGTGTCGAAAAAGTACCAGTGGCTGCCATCAGTGTTTGACGTATCGTTAGAAGGCGACGTGACGATCAAGTCATACATCAACAATCTGCATCCAGTCTGGCACAAAGATCTGTACAAGTCAATTGCAGACATTTTCAAAGCTGCTGTACCAGGTATCAAGCTAGCGCTTTCGCAGTATAATACACCGGAATACATGCGCTTTAAACTTTATAAAGGAAGAGAACTCTACAAGTACCCCACATTCCCAGGTGATTTTGAAGAGGGTGACACCGATGAATTTAAAGCCAAATTCAAGAGGAAGCCCGCGAAGATCAAGTGGCCGAACCTGCCTGAAGAATCTTGCGAATACGAAGTGGTCGAAAGAACGCTCAAAGTCATTACAAGAATGACCAACATCCATCTAACACCGGAAGACCCTGAATATGAGCAAGGCGACTGGCAACTAGCAGGCATGGCTAACGAAGATATTGTGGCCACAGTGATCTACTACTATGATTCGGAAAACATCACCATGTCGACACATGATTTCCAAGTAGCTATAGCTCAACCCCAATTTAATCGCGATCCTGATTTAGAGAGAGCTATTGAGGTTCTGTTTGGTTTGCATGAACACGACCCATTGGTCCAGAGTGCAGGCGGTATAAAGTGTTTGGACGACCGTATCTTGGTGTTTGCAAATATAATTCAGAGCAGAGCGGCTTCGTTCAAGCTTGTTGACAAAACCAAACCCGGCTATCGCAAATTCTTGACTTTTTATATCGTTGACCCCGACCACGAAAGGGTCGTAACCACAGACCGCGTACCACCACAACAAAAAGACTGGCTCGAAAGTGAAGTGGCTAGTATGAACACCTCGCTGACTCAGAAGCTGCCACCGGAGCTGTTTCACAAGGTGATGGACGAAATGTCATGGCCGATGAGTATGGAAAAAGCACAGCAAATCCGGCTGGATAGGCTGGGAGAACTTTTTGAAAATGGTGATGACTATTGGCATGTATTTAATCAAGAGTACGTTTTGCGTGCAAACTACGAAGGGTATATATTGGGGAGAAGCGATGAAGATTGGTCTTCTTCTTCTGAGGATGAGGATTAGAATTGTGACTCTGAATAGATTCATCCGATACTTGCTGTCCAGTTGTCAGCAGTCAAAGCTAACTAGGATTCCTTTATATCATGATCACTATCACGATATGATCATTTCGTCCCAAGTTTTAATATGTTTACGAGAACTCAAACACCACGGAGAAAGCAAAAAAACCAAACTTAACAAAAACCACATGCCACATAATCCAAATAGGCTACAGTCAACAACTCCATCTACAAGAATCATCAAGACAACTTGTCTCTATGAGACTATTCGGTGGGTAGTGTGATAGCTAGATTGACTTATAAATGTGAAGCCTGTTTTATTTTTTTTGAGATGGAATAGTTTATGTACTATTGTTTAACTTATTGTTCAGCCCTAACCCGTTATTCCCAACATGCACCTGGATCTAAAAAATTCTAATAGAAACCTTGTAATCAAATATCAACACTGTAGATCAACATACAAAATGAGCAGCTCAGAATCGCGTAAACAAGCTTTGAACTCGATTGATAGACTTCTTAGCAGAACTATTGGTGTAACCTCTGACAACAAATTCAAAGTTGAAAAACGGAAACGTACAGCAACTTCAACTAAGGCTAAGAAAGCCAAAGCTCAAAAACAGTCAGAAATCAACGCTCAACTCAACCCTGAAGCTTACAAGCTTGAGAAAATGCTACAAAGAAAGCGCAATGCTGCTGCGATAACATCTTGGGACGCTTCGGAGCAAGTGGAAGAGCTCAAAGACAAGGTAAGTTTGGTGGAGAGTGGTTTTGCCAGGAGCTTTGACTAACCGCGAGTATAACATTCAGATTCTAAAAGCCAAAATGGAAAGAAAGAAGCTTATTGCTATGAAGAAACCAGAGAACTGGTATGCTTCTAGCAAGCCCGCCTGGGTCGACAAGGACATTACTGTAGCCGATTCCAAGGACAAGTCCAAGTCATGGGAGGGTCTTACACCTGGTTTAGCGCCTGTTGACTACGACGACTCTGACGAAGAAGAGGATGGTCCTGAGTACTAATCCTCAAATCCTATATTGCATGTCACATTTCATTTTTTGTTGTTGCCATTACCCTCTTGTTCTCACCTTGGCTCTGTAACTTTTACGTAACTCACATCATTTGCTTATCTAACGATTTTGGCCAATCACAAACTGTCTTTTTTTGTTTTCTAATGAAATCCATAATAATATTGTTTTGCTAGCCCACCGCTCCTAATTAAAAGGTCCTGCCCAAAGGTCGGTATTTCCATATTTCACACAAACGCACTGTTCTAACAGTTTGTAGATCGTAAATTTTGAGCTGCTTTATACTTGCGAGAACAGTGCAATGCTCTTTGACGGAATGCGGAGTTGCTGATGGCGACAGAAGAGGAGACTATTGGCCAATCACCTCGCAGATATATACAATTGTAGAAGGAGCCAGTAATCTTGATTCTTTTTTTTTTCCCTTTCCACCTAAAGAAAATATTAAAAAAAAAATACTACAGCCCCAACTATCATCTACTCTCTTCCTCTCTTGTTTCAGCTGTACGAAGAAACTGCTCGACGTCAACGCATATACATCATCATCATCATTGCTACAAATGCTCAGCCAAATATTGCGTCAATCAATTTCCAAGAGAGTCGCCGTCTCGGCCCCCATGTTCTCGACAATGGCCGCCGGTCTGCGATCCCCCTCGCCGACAAGCCCAAATCAAGCCTCAGCTATCGCATCCTACCCTACTGGTACTGCTGAGGCCGTTCCCACACCCGGTTTCCGTCTGCACCGTCCTGCCACTTGGGAAGAATCACACGAGTCTGCTCTCGACAAGGCCACCAAATTCTTCTTGCTTTCTGAGATGTTCCGTGGTATGTACATTGTCTTGGAACAATTCTTCCGTTCGCCTTACACCATCTACTACCCTTTCGAAAAGGGACCCGTTTCGCCCAGATTCAGAGGTGAGCACGCCCTTCGTCGTTATCCCTCTGGTGAGGAGAGATGCATTGCTTGTAAGTTGTGTGAAGCCGTTTGTCCCGCCATGGCTATTACCATTGAGGCCGAGGAGCGTGTTGACGGTTCCAGACGTACCACCAAATACGACATTGATATGACCAAGTGCATTTACTGCGGTTACTGTCAAGAGTCTTGTCCCGTCGATGCCATTGTCGAGACCCCCAACGTCGAGTACTCTACAGAGACCAGAGAAGAGCTTCTTTACAACAAGGAGAAGTTGCTGGCCAACGGTGACAAGTGGGAACAAGAGATCCAATACGGTCTTGACGCTGATTCTGCCTACCGATAAATTTTTTAGAACGTCATTTTTTTCTATTTAAACCTTCATTGTCATTTATTTCACTCATCCTGATTTTTTTTACATTGCCTGTACCTAATGAAACTACATTCGCACTTGGGAACGGATTCCTCGTAGAAAGCAATATAGATGCTGGGGGTTTGCTCGATGAATTGCAAAATTAGTATTTCTTGGTTGTCTCAGGATGATGTTAGCATGTGCTTAATAGATTTATAGTCACATAAAATTGAATCAATAACTATGTTGCTGTTATTGAGGGGTATCTTTACGATTTTCAGATGAGTGTAGGTGTTGATACATGACAGAAATCACATTGGGGTGAAGATTGACTGTTTTGGTTGTGTTCTGGATTTTCAAGGGTTTGTGTGAAAGCTGATTTGAACTTGGAAGTTGAAAAATCAATTGTCGCCGCGCTTGACTAATTAGAGACTGCTGTTGTAGACACAAACCAACTCGAATAACCATCCAAAGAAAAGTATTGAAGATGGGTCGTAATATCAAACATATTAAAAATTGTAACTGTTGGCGATGAGGATTATGATGGGGCACAAATATCTTTCAATCAGAACCAAATCTATTACTAGAAAATGTCATGTCAATTATCAGCATTTTGTGACATCAAGAGTATCAAGGAAAACAGATGCCTCAAAAACAAAAAACGTGTAGTGAGAAACGAAAAAAAAATATTACAGAATACATATCAGATAAATCAAAGACTCGTAAACTTATTTTAAACCACACTTTTCGTATTTCATTAGCAGCTCAAATAATCGACCATTTTCATATTTTTTGCAAGTATTGAGACCGTTTCTGGGATCCTCCCACTGTTTAGACGTCAATGCTAGGTCGACTGCAATGTTGAACTCATATGTGATTGCGTGTGGGTTAGAGTGAGATCGTTTGTGCGTAGCTAAGGTAGGCGGTGCGCGAGGCAAACTCATAAGGCACTTGTGTGGTGGTTGATCAAGTGTAACGTTGATGTTCATGAGAGGCCAGAAATTGTAGATTGGTTGAGGCCAAAGCCGTCGACTGGTGGTTGGTACTTTGCATGGAAAAATCAAACCTATCAGCCAGATACATTGACCAACTTTTATAATTGCTTAGAAAAAGTTGAGTTGAATTAAAATGAGATTGAATTTCAGCACAGTAATCTATTTTGCATAAAATTCAGTGTGAGCTTCTTACAGAGCATGAAAAACAATAGGCTTTGGGAATGAGGATTCAGTATCTACCAGATTTGTGACTATCGGCATTTGCTTCAACAGTTTTCAGAAAACTTCAAAATGTACCATTCGTATTCAGCTCGTTTTACTTTATGTTGACAGGATGAAAAGGTGAAATGCTTGATAATTGGTACTACACAGTCAAAGAATAGCTATGCGTTTCAGTCCTAAACAAAACAAGTACTCAACAATAGTTTCCATCGGCCTAGTCATTTCGTAACCGACAATTGCCACACTGTTAGCCATATTGCAACTATAGATCCATACGCTCGATACTTGATTTCCTCAAAATTGCTTATCCATAGATAAGCCTTTCAAAAATAATTCATGTGCTTATACACCAGTTATTATATACGAAAATCAAAAAAAAAAAAACTATAAACCATTCGAAGTTTCCCCAATAAAACGTAAAAAAATATTAGTAAATACAACAATATCAATCAAAAGACAATGAATGCATACAATGGACTCAAAACCATTGTTCGATTAAGCAATAAAGAAAATGCGTTGAGATAAAATAATTAAAATGAAAAATGTTAAAAATCGGAATGAGATAAATAAAAATAAAAAATAAAATCCATAATCAAAAAGTCTTCCATGTACTGTTAAAACGACAATATCACCATTCAAGAACATTACTCCAGCTGACTTTTTTCTTGCCCTTGGTGTCCGAGTTCTTTTTCTGAGGCACCTGGCCCGACATTGATCTCGTCCGGATATGCCGCCGTCCCATCATGGACGATTTGCGCTCCATTTCTCTGCGCAAGAAATCCTGTTTTGTGTAAAACCCTTGTACTTGTCCTGCCGCAGTATAGCCGTTATTATTACTTGCGGGTTGTCTGATTGCACCTGTGCTAGCTGAGGTCTTCAAGCCCCGTTGTTGTTGTATTTGTTGGAGTGGCCGGTTCAAGTCTTGCCAATGCTGTTGATTGCCATTAGTGGCTAGCGTGGTTGTGCTGGCTTTCAACGCCGACTTGCCAGGCCTGATTTCCGTATGACGCGGGAAACACACTCTACCCGGTGATCTGGGCCGTTCAGCCTCACCATCAAACCGGGTCTGAGGGTACATCAACCGCTCGTTATTATTATAGTCGTTATCATCGTCATTATAAGAATACTCGTCGTCTTCTTCGTCAGAGTTTGTCGTGAGTTGTGATGCAGACGTTCTTTTGCGCGGGCCAGGGCCAGGCTGAACTATGGGAATACGTTTCCGATCACCAGGATTCACTACTAACGCACCATAGCTTTTTTTGCCCCTTGTGTTGAGCGGCACTGAGCTTGTCGCGTTGACAGGTATGGAATTAACGTCTCGCATTTCCGAATCTACAATAGAACAATCTTCATCTGAATTAGTCCGAACCATGGGAACCGGCGATAACGGCACCGTATAATCCAGCGGTCCGTATTTGTTTCGCTTGGCGCGTACTGGTGGATGAGAAGATGCTTTTGCTGGTTTTTGAGACATGTTCAAAGTGGGCGATCGCTTCCCGTCGTCTTCGGAGTCCTTACTTTCTTTGCCGGGGATGTCAAAGACTGCGCTACGTCTTCGTCGCATCGCGTACAGATCCTGATCTTTTACCAAACTTCCAAACTCATTTGTCGAAGAGACCATCATGCTCGGCAAATCCAGTGCCGATCCTTCTCTATGCAATTCTTCCTTCTCTTTGTCCGAGTCAACTTTGTCCGAGTGCTCTACCGAATCGCTTGGGACAGACGATGCTGATAACTTTGATACTTCCATGCGCGTTATTCGACGTACTTTCTCTACAGACGTATCTGCTGGATTCTCCGCTACCAGCGCAGGACTCGAGTGACGCTGCGCCAGCAATGGCGACTGAGATCGTATATTGTCGTATTTAGGATTCATTTCTAGCGGCGAGTTGGTTCGCCCGATTCCAAACACGGGGCTCTTAGAGCTTGGCCGTTTCGGCGGCTCAAGTGTCGGGACAGTCAGCGAGTCTGTCAGTTCTTGTTCGGCTAAGGACTTGGTGTTGTTGGGACTAGCGCTTGTATAGTGTGCATAGTTAAGATTAGTATGTGTCGATGCTACTACGGGTGTTTCTGACCGATGGTCGACAGATAGATCGATTGACCCACTTCGAGGGACGTAGTGTAATGGAGATGTTGTCCGGTACTTGAGACGCGTTCCGGCGACTATCCTGTGGGGCGGAGGCCTTGGCACAGATGATTGTACAGCGCTGGAAGATATACCCGGGTACTTTTTATTGATTTTGATGTGACGATGAGAACTCGTTGACGAGTCCAGCAGCGGTGCCGGCGTGTGTTTACTGAAAAACATGTGCGGCAAATCGGAATTACTGCCTGTTGTCGATAAGGTCTGTAGATTAGGTTTATGTTGTTTGTATTGCAGTTCCTGCGCAAGAAGGTTCTGCTGTTTCTGTAGTTGCTGCTGATGCCGCTGCGATTGTTGTTGATGATTCAGGTTCAAATGCGGATGCTTCATATTTCGGTTTAAAAAGTCTTTACTGTTGCGCTCGCCCAGGATTCCACTTGCTTTCACAGCTCCATTGACCGGGTTTCCTCCATCACTAAAGATCCGAAATTGCGTGCTGCTGTTACTCTCCGACGCGGTACTCCAAGTCTCCATACCGCTGCTACTGCACAAAATGAGCCGAGGCTGTACAAAACACTAATGATGGAAAGAGAAAAACAAATAAAAAGAAGGGGAGTGAATGAGTAAAGGTCTGGATTGGTTTAGCTGAGACCAAAAAAAAAACAAAAACAAAAGAGAGATAGGAATGAATGGACGGAACTAAATGAGTGGATTCGGTGAGTGGACGGTTGAACGAGTGTGTGTGTAGTTGGAATACAAGAGGTTGGGATAGTGGAGCGGGTTTAGGAGTCGTTGCAACAGGAAAAGGAAAAGGAAAAGGAAAGGAACAAGAATCAAGAAAGAAAAAAAATAAGGGGGGCGAAGAGGGCCCGGCAGACGAGAGGCCTGAAAGATTAACATGTTCACGGACGTTTTCAGTATGTATTTGGCTTTTCAAGGAAATTTACCAGGAATTCAAATGCGCGGGCTTCTTCTATAATTTGGTATTGGCATTTCGAGGGGGTTCCGACCATATCAGAGTGCGAATAATTTAGAATTGGACGAAAGGCGTGTACACATATTGAATAAGACGATGCGATGTCGATTTGGGATACAAGAGAAAGATTTCAGGGCCGTTTTCTTCGATGTATCGATGTGAACAAAGTGGTTTTCTACGCGAATTTCGCCAGTGCCGTTGAACGAGACTCGCGTCGAGAATGAAACCAAGGCACTTTTGTATTCAACACCCGATTTCCCCAAGCAGATCTGGGCATTCTGTACCCCCTGACTCTTGTTTCAACTGTGTAGATTTCTCATCAAATCTACAAATTGCATCTGGAGCCCTTATTCCCACCTTTTTCTTTGAGCGCGAGCAACAATAACAAAAAGAAATCCTGGAATTGAGATTTCTGTGGTGCTTTTTTGTATTTCAAGATCCTTCCCCTTTTCCCAGATCTGTGTGTACTTTCGACACCCTAAAAACCCAACCACCGAAACCCCGACGACCCACATTACTGATAACCTTCCAAGCCTCATCTTCTTCATGTTTGCTTAATTGTAGTACACACCGCGTGACCCCATTCTTATCTTACGCGCAAAGCCTCCATAAACAAACTACTGAAATGCCGCCAATCCCTGAGTCCTTTTTGTTGAACCGGATTGTGAAATGTACAGCAAAAAGGAATGAGATCTGGGTTCCTTTTTTTAGGTCTTTCCGTGTGCAACTGTGCGCGCGCCGCATTTGTACACTTTTGGAATTGTGTGTACACATACAAAACGAGTAGTCACTAGGGGTTGGGGTTTCTCTTTCAAGATTTGTAGTGTTTCCAGATCGCACGCGCTGAAAATCGTTCAACGGTATGAAAAGGGAAAGTTGAGCGTCTGCTTTGGGAAAAATGAACCTTAGTTGGTGTAGCAGTAGACTTTACCACCCTACTCTTGAGGGATGAATCATCATAAATCCTGTCAACGTCTGGCGTTCTAAGAATGTCTTGATCTTTTTATAAGAATTTATTCTCATGTACATATCAGTCTACTAGAAGATTAAATTCCATCACGCACTGATGCTTTTGATGACTATACAATGTTACCTGTGACTTACGACTACTGTACTTGTAATTTTCCTATTTTGTCATGGCCCAAAACACCGGGTTTGTTTGGAAAACCATCACAATCTTTAATTTTGACTGAAATCAACAGACAGGCTCGTATTTTTCTCATTGCTAGACCTATAGATCACCAAAAATTTTGCATTTTCATGTACACAAATTGACATCTGTTGCTTGTTCAAGCTTAGCGATGTGTACTCTGAACAAAGGCCATCACGGTACATTTTTGTATTACTACTTTGGTGACCGACCCTTGCTCACCCCTAAATAATGGCCTCTGCACGCATTTTTTCCATGTAACATTATTGGAAAGGTATTTGGCAAAAATTTGTTCATGGCCTGTACCTTCATTCTAGACTTGATCGTAGATATTCTTTCATAGTTTGGATCATGCTTACATTCTAATCTAATCGTACAGTTGTCGACCTTCTCCTTGCTACATACAAGTGTACACTTTTATTTGAGTTATTGGCTCAATTCTATATTTCTGTTGCATATCAATTCATAATCTCCTACGCCTGTTGGAAAATTGTTGGATACGCTCAATTGGCTAAAATAAAAACAAAGCTCACAACATTTTGTCTTTTCTAGATGTGATGAAATAATTCTGCGTAGTTTAGGCCATTTCAATTTCAAATCTAAATAATTGTCTAAATCTTGATTCCTCATCTACACCATCATTTATTGACTTGATTGACTACACTTTTACATAGTTTCAAACCATTTCGATTCTAGATCCTAATTTAGTCTTTCAACAACTTTTTTAGCTACAAAATACCTATTACATATTTGCTAAAAACTCATTGATGTAAGTAAGCCATGTAAATTGTTCATAATCGGTCTCCGCAATGTCTAGACCAGATCAAACCCGCTTCACGATTTCAAATCAATCGAAAAATTCTGTAATCAATCCAAACACACTTACTTCATCTGCTTCATCTTTTCAATTCTATACTCGCGCTGCATATCAACCAAAATGACCCACACCTGCTCCAAAAACTTATCCAGGAGCGTCGGGACCTCCGCCTCCAGCCGGCCAAGCTGGTACCGCAGCTCCTGCACCGTCGTCCGCGTCTGCCCGGTCTTGGCCGCCCTTTCGATAATAGCCAGCGCCTTTTCCATGACAAACGGGATCTTGGCCACCCGGTGGCGCGTACGCGGCGAATTGTTGTTGTTGTTGGGCGCGAACGCGGTGGTGATAGGAGTGGCGGGTATGTTTGCAGGACTGTTTTCCTGAGCTCGGGATACCCGCGGCTTGGCCCCGCCGTTCTGGACTCGGTACGGGCTTTTGCTGCCCGCCTGCTCCAGCGCAAGCGACGACATCATCGGTGTCAACACTGAACTCGGAGACAGCCCAGCCTTGACTTTTGCATTTACTCTGTGCTGATTATTATGCCTGTTTGCTTCTCGTTTCTGCGAAAACGTGCGGTACTCGCAAACCTCTTCCTTTTGCGACGCAAACAGCTCGTCTTCTTCAAATTCCCAGTTCTCTTCTTCTTCTCCTTCGCTGCTGCTATCGGCGTTGTTGCTGGGATTTGTGTCGTCGCAGTGGATATTGACCGGGTCCGAGTGTGATGTATCGGCATCTTGTTGAGTTTGTGACGGTTCCGAATCAGAGGTATCCGAGCCTTTGGCCGCGTCCATCCGGCTTTCCTGCTGTTGATTTTGTTGTTGCTGTTGATGATGCTGCTCCTGCATCTGTTTCTGCTTCTTCTCCTTTGCTCTCAGATACTCCTGCCTCACCAGCTCCTTCTTCCTCAGCACCGCGACAAGGTACCCGCTCCTTCTTGGCGCGTTCCTGATAAACTTGAGCGCCAGCAGCTCGTGCACGCGCATGCGCTTGCTCGGGTCCTTGACCAAACAGCTCTGAACAAACGTCCGGAACTCGTCAGAGTACCTCGCTCCAGCTTCACCGCCAAACACCTCTCCCCCATTACCGTTGCTGGTGCTAGCTCCTCCCCCCACTCCGCCCGACGATCCACCTGGCGGCGACGACTCGACCCCAGCCGCCTCCGCCAGCTGCCTCAAAAACGGTCTCCTCATCCTCTGCACCTTGGGCAGCACCGGCGCCGCCGCCTTGACAATATGCATAATCGCCTTCGCCGGATGCATCTCTGCAAACGGGGGCTCGGCCTCCGCCAGCTCCCACGCCGTCACGCCCACCGACCACACATCGGCCTTCAAATCGTACCCGTCTTTCCTCCGAATCACCTCGGGGGCCATCCAGAACGGGGTCCCGACAAACGTGCGGCGCCGCGTGAGCGTCTGTGTCAGCTGGCCCGAGACCCCAAAGTCAGACAGCTTGACCTCGCCCTGGCTGCTCAGCAGCAGGTTCGCGGCCTTGACGTCGCGGTGGATCTTGCGGTCCTGGTGCAGGTACTCCAGCCCTTTCAGCGCGCCGCGCAAAATGTACCCCACAACGGGCTCCGGGAGCGGGCCCAGGTACTTGATCAGGTCGGCACAGCTGCCGCCGCCGCACAGCTCCATCACGATCCACATCGAGCTGCCCTGCACAAAACTGGCAAGGCACTTGGTAATGTACGGCGACCGCAGGTGGTGCAGCATATTGATCTCGGACAAAACGTCGGGCAGATCGTCCTCGGCGTCCTCCAAGTCAATCACTTTAATGGCCACTTGGGTGTTGGTCGATTTATCTATTCTTTTTTTTCAAAGTGTTAGTTAATGTGTTTTTGTTCAAAGTGGGCTTTTCGAATCGGTATGCGCTTACCCGCGATAAACAGAGCCGAAACTGCCTTTCCCAATCACCTCCAGTTTCTGATAAGCAGCTGCGTTCATCTCGATATCTTCTTTACTGTCCAAAAATCTACCACCGGAAGAAAAAATAAATGGTCTATAGTAACTACGAATATCGAGAATTAATAAAATTGTTTTTCTTGTGTGTATCCTCAAATAGAAGATGAAATACAATACAATCCATGAGTTACAGTGTAGTTGTCGCAAATACACATTGGTTTTGTAAAGTTAGTACAAGCCATTATCATCTCAATGGATCGCATCATGTATAGTACCACCCGTCCCCAAGCTCTTCATATTAGTCTCTTTCCAGATGTACATTATTTTTCAATACAAGGCAGACGCACAGATAACCCGCTACACACGTCCAAGCTCATAATCACCTTAAAAATACCCGTTGTACCATAAAACGACACACATATCCCTCCACGAAACAAACAGTCCACATACTCATGATTGTAAATACAGCGTACCATACATATCTTCATTACTATATATACACATACACACACAAAAGGCACATACTCTCCGCATTACTTTCCAAAAGACAGCCTCTTTTGGAACTGTCCCTTGACACCGCCAGCCGACTGACTCGACCCTTGACTCAGGTGCTTGCCCAGATTCGACGACACTTTGGAACTGGACGGCGTCGTCGGCGTCATCCCGTACTGACTAGGACTCTGCTGCTGTGTAGTAGCAGTAGTAGTCTGCACACTGATCCCGAGTTGTTGTTGCGACTGCTGCTGATTACTTTGCTGACTACTCTGACTGAACCGCGACCGCGACGCCAGATACCGACCACTCAACTCGCCCAGCCCACTCTCCACCTCGGCATCCACCTCCGCACCGTTCAGCAACAACACCTCCGCCACCGCAAAGCTGCCGCCGCGCCGCTGCCCGTGCCGCAAAGCATACCGCACAACAGGCACCTCTTTCGCCTCCTCCTCGTCCCAGATCAAAATATTCGTGTTGGCCCGCGACGCCAGCGCACTCAGCACCATGTACACATCCCACTCCTGCACCGCCTGCCGCAGCGTCGCATTGGGCCGCGGCAGAATCGCAACGTACTTGCGCTCAATGTACTTTTCGCGAATAAACGATTGCCGGTTCGCGCCGCTCTTGATTGGCGGCAATGCCGATGACGCAGTACTCGTGGCAACAGCAGAAAGATTGGCCTCCCAGATCGAGTTCATTATCGAATTAGACACCTTGCTGATCAGCTCAATGACCTCCGGCGTGAACGAAACCGTGTCCAGCGTCAGCGACCGCACTTTGGACAGGTGCGAGCCCAGCGACCGGTGCACGCCAGAACAGTCAATGCACAGAATGACCAGCAGGTTCAGCGAGATCCAGTCGACCTTGACCTGTGTCCCGCAGTCGGCACAGAACTTGTTGCTCGGGTCGAACGACGCCACGCGGTCCGCCAGTTTCGTCGTTGTCGATGATGATGATGCTGACGCGCCAGGGAACGAGTGCGGGTTCACAGAGTGCAATGGCGAGTACGACGACGTCGAGTGCGAATGGTGATGGTGATACGCCGGCAGCGGCACTCTTCTGATCGACAGCTTCCTCGACAACGTGCTCGCCACATCGTCATCATCATACGCTCTCTGCTCCACATCCACAGTCAGCCCACTCGACATTGAACTCTCCTTCGAACACGAGGACTGCTCCAAACTCGACGAGATCCCGTTGTTCACCGCCTTGATCCAGTTCTGCATATCCTCCTCGCTCGTCGCCTGGTACACCCGCTTATACTGCGGCGTCACGATCTCAAAACAGAACCGCCGCTCAGCATTGCGTGCCTCCCGCACCAATGCCACCTTCAAATTGATGGGCTCGTTGTGCAGATCAAGCCCTGCTTCCAGTTCGTGTACTCGCACAGCTTGCCCGCCGCCAAAACCACCCAGAACTTGTGCCACCCGCCAGCCTTGTTCAGGTTGATGGGGTCGTTGATCCCGCCCGGCCGGCTCATGGCCCACAACAGCCCTTCTTTGCGCCGCGCGTTGTCCACAGGCGACTTTTCCGGGCTCCCGCTCAGGTTCTGCTGATGATGATGGTGGTCAGGGTAAACAGACGATCCGGACAGCCCGGACAGCCCAGAGCCGACCGCCGAGGCCGGCGACAGCAGCTGCGACGGCTCCGACTGCTTCGCGGCCATCATCGCCTCAAAGTTCTCCGACATGGGCGACGAGACCACCGTGCCGGACGCGAACTGCGTCGAACGCTCGATCGCTCTTCTGTGCACCTCGCGCTCCGTGCGCTGCCGCGTCCACTCCTTGTTGGCGTCCTTGATCTCCTTGACAAACTCCATGATCTGCGTCTTGAACGTCGAGTCCAGCGTCTGCCCGGCTTGGATGTACCGCTGGGTCTCGGCCTCGGCGAAAAGCGCTAGATTGTAAGTCACGAGCTGCTGCTTGCGCCCGCCGTGCAGGTCCTGGATGTAAGAGTAGTAGTCGAACCGCCGCAGCTCAAACGTCTTGCGCCGCTCCTGGTACTTGGAATCGCTTTCCGACTTTTTCTTGCCCTTTGCTTCTTGTTTGACCGAAAGGTACCGCGACAGCCAAGCGTAGTACTCGCGTGACTCGTCGTCAAACTCTTTCTTGCGCTGGTCGAAAGTCTTGATTTCCTGCTCGTACAGCCGGCGGATCGGCTCGACTACATGGTTGTTCAGGTCGACTGACGACTTCTTCAGCATCTCGATCGCGGCGTACGGACCGTTGTGCCTGCCATTGTAAAACGTATCAATCAGCGGGTAGAAAGAAGGCACACCTGACTCGGCCATCTCATTGATTGCCTGCAGAAACAGTGTGTGCCCTTCCAAAACACTCAGCTGCCGCTCGTGCAGGATCATGGCGCGCTTCAGCAGTTTCTTGACTTTGATCTTCATCAAACCTGTTTTCTTCTCCAGGGCCGCAATCGTCGCGCGGAACAAAGGCCCGTCTTCCGGCTGCGAGGTCGAGTTCCCCTGAGGTCTAGGGACTGAAATCGAAGAAGTCGGTTTCTTTTGTTGCGTTTGTGGCACAGACGGTTGTTGTTGTTGCTGCTGCTGCTGGCTTTGCCGCTGGATCTCAGCCTCGATTTCAGGATCCGGAATGATCATGCTTGATATAGGCAGCGACGTGGGAACAGGCTCCTCGATCTCGTTGATGATATCTGGCGACGGCGCAATGGGCGGTCCCGGCGCGTTTGTAGTTAGCGGTGTTGTGAGAGTAGTGGGAGAGCCGGACCGGGAGTAAGACCCGGACATCATCATGTAGTAAGGCAGGCTGTTTGGGGATTGGGTGGTGTCGCGCAGCACGGGCGAGGAGCTGTTGGACAGCAGCGGCGAGAGCTCGGGTAACGGTTCCAGCGACAAGTTTGGCCGGGACCCAGTGGAGCTGGCCGTGGCCGAGGCCGTGGTGGCAGCTGTCGACGGGACGCTTTGCTTGACTTGCTGTTGATAAGAGTACGGCGAAGGTGCCGCCGGGTCTACCCATATCGAGAACTGTGCGAGCTGTTTCAAAGAGTGGTCTCGTTTATCGTACTCTACAAAACACAAGACCAGTTTGGACCCGATTTCGTCGTTGCCCTCGAACAGAGCCGGGCTTGTTTTCCACACAAACTCAAAAGACACGCCTGTGTCTGTAGTGGTAGTGGTAGTGGTGGCAGCAGAGTCCTCTACGGTGTCGTAGCCGCCAAGCAGAACGACGTTTTTCTCGTCCTGGATGTTTGGATTGTCGAGGAACTCGTTTTTCAGCAGCTTGTCTAGCGAGGCCTGGCTGTCTGTCGCGATAAAAGTCAGGTTTTCGATCGGCGTGTTTACCGCCTGATGCGGGCCATGTGTATGTATCGAGATGGTGAATTTCAGCACAGCCGAGTCCGGCACTTTGAGCAGCAAGCTTGACGACGACGAAGCGACCGATTTGGCGTCCGGGTCCTGGACATACTGCACCAGGTAGTTTTTGTCTAGTGATTTGGTCGAGATGGCCAGCGAGGCGGGGTCAATGGTGGTTTGCAGGATCTGTTTGTGGTTGGGCAGGATCAGCGGCGGCCCGTTCAGCGATCCCGTGATGTGCCGTTCGGATTGCGGCAATGATGACGATGCAGAAGGAGGAGGAGAAGAGGTGTTGATGTTTGGCGGCGGCGGCGGCGAGGACACTGGAGGGCGCAGATGGGGCAGCGCGACAGAGAGCTGTGACACAAGAAACCGCGCCGGAGACCTGATGATGATTGAAGGGTTGTCTAGATTCGAGAACGGGGGTGTAGACATTTGGCTTGAGCAGGAGTTAGATGTGGAGACCAGCAGAAGAAAAGGAGAAAAGAGTCAACGTACGAGAGTGAATGCATGCAAAAATGAAGTTTGATTTCATGTACAATGGAAAAGAAATAACGGAAAAAATGAGTCGGATTACAATTGGAAAATAGGGAAATAAAAAAGGGGGAAGAGAAGGAAACTGTACACTTGATGATGGGTGTTGATTGTCAAACAGAAGGAGGTATTAAGAAAAGACGATGGATTACGGAGAAAGAAAAACCAGAGAATTGGGTGAGTACGTAAAACAGAAGAGGGAGGAAATGAAAAAAAAAAAAAAAAAAAAAAAAAAAAAAAAAAAAAAAAAGCCTTGAACAGATTGTCTAATTTCAACAAGTACTAATGTACGTGAACTCAATTGAAGTGTATGTACACAACATCCGAGATAGAGCCCGGTTTACACTGAGATTTGGTGCTTTTGTGAGAAATCTTTGCTTTATCAAAGAGATAATAATTGGGATTGCGGTCAAACAGAGGGTTCAGGCGTGTTTTCTGTTTGAATGTGTGAAGATTTGGACTTGAGTATGTACACTAGAGTGTATGATTATATAATTGCTACAGTGAAATGATACAAAGAGCAGTAGTAGGGTAGATGCAACATGTGATATAGATCTTGAGCCAAGACAATCTGTGATAGTACATAAAATATAAAACATGAAACATAAATACTACACTGGACTATTGCCCCCCACGTAGCTATGTACTCAAGAGTTGACACGGACCAGCCAGGACCTTTGCCACGAGATAAAGGAAAACTCCGATGAGGGCTGAGCCTCGAAACTCTCCAATGTGTACACACACCTTTTATACAGCCGTTTATAGTGTTTTTGTGTTTTGTATTATGAAGTAGATGTGGTGGTAAGTTGTAAAGTGTATTTCTTTTTATTCTTCATTCAAGCACTGTACACACACTGTGATGTGTACACACAGATAAAGCAGAAGACCTGCTGCTCTGAATGATATCAGTTACGCGGGAGTTACGGTACACACATAATGAGAATTGCGCCATATTACATATTACATCATCATCAGGGTCATTCAGTGGCAAATGTGTACAATCTTTTTTGTTTCGATGTGTACGGGTCCCGGGCAAAGACAAAACAAAAAAAAAAAAAAACATGGAACTGAAATGAAAGTTGCTTTTGAAAAGAAAGAAAAGAAAGAAAGAAGAAGAAAGTTCTCGATAAAAAAAAAACAAGCCCAACTTTAAAATAGATCACGAAAAGAAGTGGGTCAAAGAGAGAAAGATAAAAAAAAAAAAAGGGCAATGACTGACTGCGATGCTGTACACAAGCTAATGATGGATTCGATAGGGTTCAGGTTCTTGAGGGGTCTGTCTCCGACTCAGTTTTTCGTGAATGAATGTTTGAATGAATGAAAGTATTCGCAAGAAAAGACCCTTGTTTTTCTTTTAGTTTAGTTTTATGCGAATACAATCAGCCTGTTTTGATAAATGTAGAAAACAGGGTAACGTTTGGCGTGCTCACACGGATGGGGCCAATCTAGCCAAATGATTGGCTGATACCGTTTGTCTTTTTAGTCTCCCCGGGTTCAAAGCCAAGCCTTTTGCCTTTTGTCTTTTGCCTTGCTTTGCCTCCCTCTTCAAGAGCACCCATACTGTACACATCAAGATAAGCCCTGTGTACAGCCCTTTCTCTTGTGTGTTTATCTCTCCTTTGAAGAAGAAAAAAAGAGGTTTCCATTTACAAATACAAATCTCCTTCTGTACACTACATACACAAACACTTTACTATATCGCATCTCAAAGGGGCTTCTTAAAGGTCTCAATATTTGTAGTTTATCAATTTGTGTGTGTTGCATCCCGTCAAAAATCACTGCTTTCTTCGTGTGTAGATGAGGAAAGAAAAAAAAATCTGTAAAAATAACTGTGTACACATTCCTTTTTAGTACACACACAAACCGTGCGTACGCTTTTTTCGGAAACAGAATCCCCCGATTTAGAAATCAGAAGGAAAAAAAAATTTGCACAAATTTTTGACAATTCATGTCAATTTCAACACTATAAGCGAACACAAACACTCACTTTGTAACAATGCATTTTTTTTGTTGTGTACACAGAGCACAGCCTGCCTTTCTTCCTTCAAACAACAGCAAAAGCGTTGTTGCTGTTTATTGACCTGATCGGACATTACAGCCGGGATGTGATCTATATTTACACACCAACACTTTCAACGTCGCACAATTGATTTGTAGTAGTGGTATTCACATCACAAAACCAATGTGATTGTACATATCTTTGCAAATTTGCAAAATATAAGAAACTTGTGCGTCTGCTGGAATCTGGCGTGTGTTTAAGCGGGGCCCTTCCTCTCCCCCTGTATTTTTTTTTTTTTTTTTTTTTTTTTGTCTACCGTTACACTTCTGGTTGTTGCCTAGTCTGTACATTCGTAATTCTTGTGTGTGTAGGTAGGTAAGCTAGTAAAAAAAGAAATGCGTTTGCGTGTTTATGGCTGTTTTCTCTCTTAAAGAGACTTCTGGGTACTGTACATTTATGTCCATTTTTACGCTGTGTGTACAGTGACTCAAAAGTAATTTTTTTTTTTTTGGACAAAAGGTCCCGGAGTAATTCATAGAAAAAAAAAATTTTTTTTTTCTCTTGTTCATGGCTGATAAACAGATACATCCAAGGATACCAGGCAAAAGTATATAAAAGGGCAATTGGAATCCCCATTTCACTTCTTTTACTTTCTCTTCTTATTCTCTCGACTTACTATCCAACTACTTCGTTTACGAATCATTGATAACAACTACTTTGTTTTAATACCACACACACAACACTAATATCAAAAATGCAATTCAAGGTCCTCGTTGTTTCTTTCGCCGCCGCTGCTCTTGCCGCCACCAACACCACCCACGGTAACTCCACCCACCCCAACTCCACCTCTGGTGCTCCCACCGGTGCTCAAACCGCCAACAGCGGACACATTGTCCAAGGTGGTCTTCTCGCTGCCGCCATTGCCGGTGGTGCCGCTCTCTTGTTCTAAAGGAACTGTCAAACATATCTGTTTACACTCCTTTTAAAACCATCATTCATACTATAGAGAGCTGGTCGTGAAAATGTAATCACGGCTTTGCGCAAAACACCCACACACCTTTTGTCAATCATTGTCTACTTTTAATTGCCTGTTTTTTATATATTTTGTCCATCTTTTTTAATGTCGCCAGTTTTATTTATTTAAACAGCATTTCTTTATATCTATAATTTAATTTTTTGGATACACTTCTCTTTTTATTTATTTACAGGCTTTGCAGCCATTGTATAGTCCGGAAGTTATGGGCTACGATATGTTAAAGATGTCCTGAAATGAATCCATTTCTACTCCTGAATGTAAACCCTTGTACAATTGTGCGATCCGAAATGCAGTTACATTTTTTATCTTTTGATAAACATCGCGCGGTCGCTCGAGCAACGCTCTGTGCGCTCGCGCGTATTTCTCAGCACAGACACGCACGCACATTGCTTTTTGGCGCGTAGGAAACCTGTACACAAAAGCAACACTTTTTTTTTTTTCGGTCTGGGTCAATGCACATTCGACACCCTTACCCTGCGTAAACTCTGAATCTCGGACCACGACTGTCCCTTCAAATCACGTTTTATTTGTCATGTACACATGGGTGTTGGAATTGTGTACACACAGGTGATTTGCAAATAGTGATCATGATCTTTGAGTGATTGTACATATTTGGTTTTTGGAGCGGTGATTTGGTGGTCTGCAGACACTGAAAGCGAGACCCGTAGAGTGACCCATGATCTCTTTTTTGTAAAGGGGAAGTCTAGTGTTTAGAATACATTACACATGATACTGATGATTACGGATGCGTAGGTCTGAAGAGTGGGATGATTCTGAGCGCGCAGAGGTTTAGGAAAGTGGTTTTTGTTTGTGTACAGATTGGATTATAGATTGGATTTACGAGTTTGTACAGCTGGGAAAGTGTGAAGGAAGAGGTTGGAGAGTTCTGGTAAGGAACGGTTACATGCAAACTTTGTGGTGTGTACATTTGAGTACGGGAACTTCAGGAAAACCTTGAGAAACCTTGAGAAACCTTGGAACCTTGGAAACTTCAGGAACCTTGGAACCTTGGATACTTTAGAAACCTTGGAACACTTTTGTCAGGCAAGCTCAAGCTTCAGGAACAGGATCCCTGTGCTTTGCCCACTAAATCTCAGTTCCCGCCTGCAAAACACTTGCGTGTTTCTTCTTATACAGGAAACTAAAAGGAAACCTTGTGTGTACATTTGCCATTACATGTTCTTGAAGCTGGCATGTACAGATATTTCAGGAACCGTCTAGTCTGTAGAACACAGATGTGTAAAAGGGTCCTGCTCCTGCGTGCGTATCTACTTGTTTCTCGGAGACGCTTTGAGTGTACAGCTCCTTAGGCCTATTTTTTCGCCTGGTCACAGAACCGCCGCTTCAGATTGTAAATATCATCCGCATTCCTGTTTGTCTCTGTCTCGCGTGTACCTCTCGGCTCGCTCCCCCTTTTCTCATTGTTTGGCATACACATCCCTGGATGGACATGCGGATGTGTATGCGTATACACATCCTACGGTTCTCGTTTTGGGGTGTACAGTTCAGCACTGGGCTCTGAGGAGCCTCTGTACACCTCCTTAACTGATCTTCTCCCCCTTTTTGTACATCTCCCTTTTGCTCCTTCTGTTGCTTGGATGGTTTGGGGGAGCATTGAGTTGGAATGATTGTGGTTGGTCTCGAGTGATATGGCTCAAGCCGTATTGTCTAGATCATAAATCGTATGTAGTATCATAAGTCTTTTCTCCTGTTGTCCACTGGAATCGATCGTGGGGATCTGCCGTACATTCTGAACATTGTTTGTCAACGGCCGTCTAAACATCTCATGGAGATCGTCATTGCGAAGTTGGATATTCAGATATTGGCAGAGAATACATGTCTGGAAAGGGGCTGCGAAAGGTGTATCGGCGAGGGGAGGGTTGTTGTTGGTTTCCGAATCGCAGCGGGCGTGAGTGTGGACGAAAATCTTGACGTTCGCTTAGAGATGGTGTGTATTCTGGGGCAGGGTGCGGCGAGGTCTGAATCGAGATTTGTGAATGTTTTGGACAGTTCCAGGTGCATCCAGTTTTATATTGGACGAGCGGTGCTGGAAGTGAAAGCTTAGCCGCCGGAATCGTTTCTTTAATCATCTTTTGCTGAATGCACTTTTTGGTTCTCTGACATCGAACGACTGTGTACATGCAGTGTGTTAGATCTTTCTGTACATGTACATGTAATGAAATGAAAACATTGCATTTGCAAAAGTACAAGAAAACACAACTGATTAGGGGGGTCAAGAAGATTGATACGAACCAGTTCAACCTTGTAATGATAAAAGGGCTTTTGTTGTGATCAAGACCTTTGGATCATCCAGTTTTCGAGTTGAACTGAAGCCATGATTATGATACTACTTGTATTGCTTCCTGCATGAAAAATTAATATTTGTATTGTAAAACTTACCAAGGTACAGTGTGTACAAAATGGTTCTCCGCGGAAAAATGGTTCCGGGCTTTCCAGTGTTTAAAAACCCCAGAATAATTCATAACCATGACCTTGTGCAAAGCGGGAAACCAGAAATGGACTATGTAGCGTATTTTGATCTTGAATTCAATACTCAAAACACTTCTAAAAGCAATTAGCAAACCCCTTTTATATTGAGATTAGATGGCAATAGTACATGGTAAGGGAACTCATTCACTGCCTTTTGAAGCATTTCGTTGATATCGAGTGAGACTTGGTAGTTCTAGTTTTTTTGTAGTGCTTGTTGATAGTTAGAGTCTCATTTGTCGTTGAAGAACTTGCTTTCAAAATGTGCTAAACTGTTTCCATTTGAGCCCTTTAAGCATTATATTTCTGTGGGGTTTGGTGCCTGGACGTATTGACATGATTAAGACCTGTTTGCGAACAGGTTTCATGAGAGTTTTTGGCCTTCAAAGTCTCAATTCTATCCTGCAAAAACAGCATTATTAAAACTACTCCTTATTTACATACTCTTTTGCCCAAAGTTTCGCTGCATTTGATAAAAAATATGGATCTGCCATTTCATTGCCATTCATACTCCTATACTGATCATAATATTCAGACTGGCTTCCTAGGTCACAACTTGATTCAATACACACACTGTCGTTGACGGAACAAAAGCTATACCATTGAGTTTCTTGTTCAGTTACAATAGGTTCATATAGACTTAACAAGGCTCACAAGACAACCATATATTAAAAAACAAAAATACAATTCATCAACAGCACATACTGTAATGTCCATCAGCATTTGATTATGTTCACCTGTGTTATGTATGCAACTCTCTTGTATCATTAGCTTTTCACCTTCTTGGAGCTGGTTTCCAACTAATCAGCCACAGATAAGTATTCCTCATTTTTTACCATCAGATCAACACGGTCTAGTAAACATTTTTTTTTTCTTTTTTTTTTTTTTTTTTGAAAACTCGTTACGGTCTATTATTGTCATTCAGTATACCATCTAGTAACCAACGTACTGATTTCCTTAATTTCTTCTGGGAGTCCGATAGCTGGCAGCGTCCATCCTGACATCTAGTTGATTGGCCTGACTTTACGTGCGGCTTGCTCATCACCCTCGATCTGACAAACAATCAAACTCATGCTTAATGCTCATTTTGTTTTTTGTTTTATAATGACAACTTGAAAAATTTACATATTTGGCGTCAAATTGGCATCATATACACCTTCATCAATCAACTCTACGTTCCGTACTGTGTGGACTAGTATCTTTGTCAAGTCTTGTTCAAATTCAAACTCGAATATCCCAACGATAACTTTGGCATCTTCCATCTCTTCAGAAACCTGTTCTTGGTTCAAAACCTTTTCGCATTCCAGATCAGCGTTGTCCCCGCTAACCGTTGGGATCGCATCTAAAGCTCGCACCGGATCTTTATGCATCACTTTGGCTCTCTGTTCTTCTGTTCCTTCTGCTGATCCGTCTTCACCGGGAAGATGCGATTTACTCGCCGTGCACCACCGTATCATGTATTTCAGCGGCAGCCCGTCATCTGGTCTTTTAACAACCACTTCTCTCAGAATCCGTAGTTCCAACCCATTCGGGGATTCGGGCAGTGCTGCTGCCGCAATTACTTGTAGCACACGTATTGCAGCGTAGTATCCCAACACACCACCATTCAATTGCGGTACTAATGCCGGCACCAATCGTAAACAAATACTCAGGCTCAACAATTCTCTTCCGTATGGCGTTGACAGTAGTCCCGGTGTTTGGGCACGCAGTTCCTGTACCAATTGACCGAAATTCGCCATTCGGGTTTGCCTTTCTGGATCGTATTCTGGATCTTTGTTGTTTTTGTTGTCATCGTGTGAAAGCGGTTCCGCGTTGCTATGGATCGAGGCGGTAGCCCAATGTCGCTTGAGGTTACAGGCCAAAAGATTGGGCCTCCCTAACAACGAGCTTTGCCTACTCCACCACACCCTATGCAGCGCCGTGAAATTTGCTAATGGCATTGAACTTGGTACTCGCATTACCCATCAAATTCTTCTCTTAGAGAAATCAAAGATTTTCATCACGTTCTTTTTTTCTCAAACAGAGAGAGAGAGAAAGAAAGGAAAAGAGGTTATAACCAAGGTGTTGAGTAGTCACGAATTGGGAGGTTGGCTTTTTGAGTCGGCCTTCGGGTCGTGCGTGTGATCATGTGAGATTATATAAGCGGAGGTACCGGGCGCCGGTGCATTAACACGGAACAAAGCACCGATTCACACAATGATAAAGCTTTTCAGGTGACTTGGAGAAATATTCAGGGATTTTGAGGAAAAACAAAATGGTCCAAATGAATTTTCAAAAGCAAGAACCGGCCTGGTACCGAATCCTAGATATCACCGGGTGTACCAATGAAATGATCAAAAGCAAGAATCGAAACCGCTGCACCTATTTATCAACTAGACCTGGCCCGATTTCCATCATGCTTTTCAAGATGTTTCGGCCATAGGGATAAGTAAAGAAGTTTGTTGCGATACACACGAAAACAGATAAGAATTATTGCCTTCAAATTGGAAATCTAGATATAAACTCCTGGTCTGCCCGATCTAATCGGATTATCAAGATCAATTCCATATTTCATCAACATACACATTACACCTAACAACTAAATATACACAATGGGTTGCTGCTCCAAATCTACACCAACCAAGGCCGTCGAACAAACCGTCACAACTACTCTTGCAAAGCCATCGGGCTGCTGTAGTTCAAAGGTTTCGCCAGCACCAACAGCAGCTATATCCTCTAGCGGCTGCGGCTGTCAAGAACAGGTTGGTTCCAACCGCAAAAGTGGAAGATGCTCATGCTGTAGCAACGCAAACGGGTGCCAGTGCTCGCCAACATCTGCACTTGTCGCATCGGGATGCGCTTGCTGCTCCACCGCTGAAATTGCAAGCATGTAAATGCTCGTTTCATACACAACACAAACGCTCATGACAAACAACAAACTGGTGATGAATATCTATATATTGCTAAACATGTAACAAAAAAAAATCAAGCAAATGCATTTCTTTTAATCTATTCTAAACCTCTGGTAGCGTATACTATAACTTGAGCTCTATCGTAAATAAGATTGGACGATCAGACTTTACAGTCACTTCGTCGGCGGCCAGAGCATTGCTTGTGCTGATCCGTTCACCAAACGAAGTAGACCAGTCTGTGACGTCCCATTCTAGTCCTTTTGTCGTAATCACAGTGTCACCACTCAGTGGAATCAATCCACAAGTTTTTCCTAATGACGTTCGCGGGGTCTTGATGCGAGAGTCACCTTGGGGGAGTAAAAACGAAATGCTTTCCGAACTAAGCAAGTACACAAACTGATCAATATGAGTCCAGTCTCTTACCAGCTTTGAGTCTTTCTGCTCTTCAGTTGTCGTAGATGGTTGGGGAGGGAACGCAGATATGTACAGATGGTGAAGCGAGTGGAAAGTCTGGTCAACACGGCCTCCCACTCCACCAAGAACAACAAGATCAAACTCTTTTACCAGCAGTTCCTTAGTGAACTTGATACATTTCATAAAGTCAGTAGACTCCTGGTCCGCCAAGTGTCTGACGTATGTTCCCTCTGTCTCTTCGTAGTATTTGCGTACTTCTGGTTTAATCGAGTCAAAATCGCCAGCAATCAGATTGGGTTTCTATTCCATGTCAGTCCAGCACATCGGCTTCATAATAACTCAAACTCACCTTGAGTTGGCGACGCTCCTCGGTTTCTAAATAGTCAAAAAGTCGGTTGGCCCCACCGTCTGCGCAGACTTGGAACTGACTATGTTTCCACAGAATCTCAAATAGACTTCTACCGTCCTTCATTTTGATATCGCGAATCGGTCGATTGAGAATCAACAAAACCACCGGCTTAGCATTTTCGCTTCTCTCTTCTAGGAAGCTCACTGGGTTAAAGTATGTCTCTACCATTGCAAAATAACACTGTTTCAATACTTGTTCAACTGAATATTGTCTCGACAAAAAGACGTCAGGCTCACAGAATATATAATATCATTCACGCCGGTATCACGTGTTGGAACACGGCTAGCATATCCCGTTTTCGAAGGTAAGAACCCTTGAAAACATGAGTCCACGAGGCTAAAAAAAACGTATTTTAAGCGAACAAAAAATATTCATCTTGTCGGCTTCCGTAGCGCTAAAGCTGTACAATAAATCGTGTGATTCAAAGGATACACGCTAAGGGGTTGATGTATCCGTTGCCGCCTGGAAAATCTCGAAATATACGGCAGTTAAAATAACTCTGTACAAACAAACGGCTTTTTACCAAAAAATCTTGCCAACAAAAACCACAAATTTTCAACCCTTACCAGCGGAAAGTTAAGTCTCTGACAATCTAATTTTGATATTAGTATAACGTTGAATAAAATAATGAATAATTAAACAAAAACCTGGACTATATACAGACTAGAGAACTCAGAAGTATTAAATCAGTTGCTTAAATACTCTAGTGCAGCTTTCAAAGACTTGTCGGAAACATCAGGTAATTGCCAGTCACTGTTGCTTGAAATGTGGAATCCAACAGGTGGATCTAGTAGTCCGGGCCATAGATCTCCAGGCAAAAACCCTCCACTCTGTTCCAAAAATGTGTTCCGCTTAACGATTTCATCACTCATGACCTTGTCCAACTTTGATTGCATTTCTTGCTGCAATGCTTTGACTTTATCTTGAAATCGACGTCGTCGAGCTATCTCGAGTAACATTGAGTGATACGATTGCAGGAAGAGCTTGTAGTAGTTTGTCAGCGATTGAAGTTCTGGTAAATGTACATCGAGCACCTGCGACTTGTGCGCCAATTGTGTGGCTGCAAAATCTGCGTAAACAGATTTGTACTCCTCTAACTCCGATTCGCCGAACTTGTCTAGTTTCTCAAACAATTCGGATATGGACGCATGTTCTGTCTCAATTTGCCGCAAAAACTGAAGAACAGATCCAGAGGACGTAGCGATAGACTGTCGACGTTCGCGGAGCTCAGTGAGAACACCGTCTAGTTCGCGAGCATCACTACTTAAAACTTCTGTTAACTCTTCAAGTTCTTCAGATACTGCTGGCGTTGCCTTACCACTAGCAACTTGTTCGCTAAGTTTGTAGGCTTGTGTACACTGATCGTAATGATTGGCTAGTGATTCAAGCAGCATCGCCATTTCGTGGGCGTCAGTTGCGATCATATCAGTGTGGATGTTGGCATCTTCAAGATTCTTCTTATCGCTGGATATCCTAATGCTATTGTAATCTGTTTCAAGTTCTTTGATGTTTTGTGATAATTTCAACGTCTGCTTTTGAAGCTCGGACTGCGAGTACTGTGCCTTGTCAATTGCGTCAGTGATTGACTTCTTCAGTTGGTCTACAGCGTCTTCATCCACAAAATCTCGTAATGTCTTTTCTGATTTTTGAATTTCCGGATCTACCTTACACTCTTCTAGTTCCTTTAATGTTTTTTGTAATTCTTCCTCGTATTTATCTAATGATGCAAGTGATTCCTACAATCAACGTCTATTAGACACAAATCTATAACTTAAAAAAACGTTCGTACGTACGTCAAAATCTTTCTTCGCTTGTCTACCGCTGGCTCCGGTGCCTTTTACTACCGTTTTCAAAATATGAAACTGTCCTGATATGACTGTTTTTAAATAAGCTGTTTGAGCCCACTGCACCGCTGCTTGTTCGGTTCGGTCCTGTGACATAGACAGCAATTCATTTGCTTCATTGCAAATGGGGCCTGCCACTGATAACGATTCTTTAGACTGATCTATCCATGTATTAAACCAAGAACTCATAATTACAAATATGTTCACCTCGTCTATCGTAAGTTAAAGACTCCTATGACCATTTTAATGTCCCTGAGATTACACTATGGGCCGCATATCTGTATTCGTAGCCCCCTTACCCTCAACGCGTCGCGCTTTTCTCTAGGTTAATTAATCTGTATCACGTATCTCATTCAGGCTTTAGTCACAAAGCTTAACGCGCTCGATTTTCAGTTTTTTGTGTTGGTTTGACGACGTTCCACTCTACCAACACGCGCTTTTCTATTGCATTTCTACCAACATCTGCTCTAGTGTTGACCGGCAAATAACATGACTAGTAACGATAGTTCTCTAAGCGGAAGATCTCTACGCAAGACTCAGCCTGTCGAATACTACAAGTGGGGACTTCTTACTTCTGAAGATAACGACCAAGAAAACCAAAAAATCGACCTAAAGGATTTTACAGATCTTCCAAGTGCACCACCGTCTCCTGTAGGACATACAATCAACATCAAAACCAATTTAGAACTCAAGGGTCAACAGAAAATCAAATTCCCATTTCTCAAAGCCGAAGAAGAACAAAAGAGGAGTAATATTGATAGTTTCATACAAAGCTCGGACCAAAAAGTGGTTGCATTGTCGTGTTCTGGGAACGAAAGTGTATCCGGAATTGTCAGTACAGAAAGAAAACGCAATAACAGAAAATTCGCCAACAAGATTGAAAACAATGCAAAATTGAACTTCAGTATTATTAGACCAAGTACGCATACGGCCTTGAAAGAACCAGGACTTGAAAAAACCGAGCAAGCTAGTTCTCAACCGTTCAAGAAAAAGAAAACAGCACATTTCACGAATTCAAACGAGAATTTACCAAGTACAGTCAAGATTCAAGATGAGAAATTCAATTATACTCGGGAAATACTAAAGGAAGTAGAGAGAAGTAAGGGCCTGATATCTGATACATCAACAAATGCTTTGAACAAATTAGTGGAAGACCCTACTCTAAATTCTGGCCCTTCAAAAGATACAAATATCAGACACCCCTTATCGTATGGTACGAGAAAATCTAAAAACCAACTGGTGGATATACTGGATGGTAAGAGGAGTACGAAACTTTCCAGAGAAACAATTATTTCACCAAGTGCTATAGAGCATTCGATAGGTCATGCCGTCGGTGACGATGAATCCTACGACAGTTCAGGGGCCCTTTTTTCAAAATACAAAACAGAATCTATAAATTATCAACAAAACAACCTACCAAACTCGCAACTGTACAACAATTTCAATATTCAAATTGTTCCAGACATAACCGAAAGTTTTCTCAGCAGTCATTATACTCACTTGCAATCCACAGTTCCCGAATTTACCGGCAATGAACTCACAAATCCCATAGATCTACAAATGGGGAACTTCTCATTTCCCACGATTGACCTATCTCTGCATCCAGTAAATACTTTTGCTGCACCCTTAAACAACGCTACGAGCACAGATTTGGCAGATCCTTTAAGTCTGCCCCAGTTAAGTTCATCCGAACTTGAATTCTTAGATTTCATTTCAGGCTCGCATACTCAGTCTTTAGACTGTCTGAACAATGATTTAGTTGAAGAGCCAACGCCAATTGCTCTGTCTGTACCAAGCTTTTCAAAACCTAATGGCACAGAAATACAACCCAAAGAGTCACCAAAGGTTGCAATTAAAGCAGTACACCCATTTTTTCTCAAACACAAAGGTAAAGTTAACATCAACACTGTACTTCGCAATATATATCTAATCATTTCTCATAGCCAAACCTCATACAACTGGGGGCAAACCTTTAAACGGTCTTTGTACATCAGTAAAGCGCTGGGAACAAGTCGCAGCCCCATATCCTCATAAAAGTGTTATGCACGTTCGGGGATTTTCGGGTGCAAATCACTTGTCCACAAATGTTCTATCACAATATCTCATACCCAGAAAACCAAAATCACTTCAAAAAGCTTCAACTTCAGAAATTTTTGACATGCCTATTAGAGACTCACAATCATTCCAAAAATCTACCATCCAGACCCAAATTTCACATGCTAATACTCAAAATATAACACAAACAACGGAAAGTTTCTCACCGCTATTGAATTCAGTCAAACTCAAACACTGCCAGAGCAAGGAGATAAGCTCTGCAAATGATACTGCATTATGGGTCAATAAATACGCCCCTCTATCTGGGAAAGATGTTCTGACATCCAAGGCAAATGGTGAATACATCACAAAATGGCTCAATGATAAATTTGAAGAATTGAAAAAATCACCCGTGGAGCCATTCAGTTTTCTAAAAGGAATGAAGAAACAAAAGAAAACCGCCTTTGAAGATACTTTAGAAGAGCCCATTTTGCCAAAGATTCTGGTATTGGAAGGACCCTGTGGGTCTGGAAAGACAAGTGCAGTGTATGCTGCTGCAAAAGAGTTTAATGCATATGTGTTTGAGCTGAATCCATCTGATAAGCGTACTAGCAAGGCGGTATTTGAAAAGCTTGGAGGCATGAGTAAATACCATCTTGTTCATAAAGCCGATCAGTTCAAACAAAAGTCTGTAATTCTTCTAGATGAAGTTGATATTTTGTCTCAGGAAGACCACACCTTTTGGGCTGGGCTAGATAGGTTTATAGAGACGGTTCGACGACCTGTGATTTTGACTTGCAACGATTCTTCGTTTTTACCTGATAAGTTACGAGATGATTATCAAAATTGCTTTGTCTCTTTTAACAGTGTGACGTCTCAGCTTCAAGCCGAAATGCTTTGCTCTATCGCTTTCAATGAAGGACACATGGTTGATAAGTCAGTTTTGACGAAAAACTGTCATACAAAACAACATGGACTTCCGTTCCTCGCTGAACGATTTGCAATTTTGGTGTCAACGTACTCAAACCGACTCAACTTGTACGAATACCTTTATTGGCATGACTGGGCATGACATTCAGCCAGGCGCGGTAGAGAATATGAACTTTGATGCGTTGTACACTGACTCGCTTGATCTTACGGATGTCTGCAAATACTCAGACATGTTATCTGATGCAGACGCCTATCAGTCACACTTGTACACTTCCCATATCACTAGTCTCGAGGAAGAATACACAAACGATCGACTTATAGGCTATGCTGAGCTTACTGAGCTGCCTCATCGCCACAAACCTTATATTCATGAAACTCAAATGCACATTGATTTGATCAATTTATCATCATCACACTATCAAATTTCCCTTACAGACACATCACCGGCTTCCAGTATCTCACATTTACTTTTACCAGGTATTGAATTCATTCACCTGCGAGCGCCAAATTATTATAGTATCACTGCTGAATACTTGCCTTACATTCGGCTCATTGCTATTCTTGATTTGTATCGGGATATCCAGCTTGAAAACGCTCTTAAACAAGCTGGGGATGAAAACGAATCCCGCCGGTCTTTAAAAGCAATTGCGCTTGAGCTGCGGGAAAAAATTGGCAGAAAGTACTTTTCAGAATCAGTCAATTTGAAGCTTATTGTTTCAACTGGTAATGTTAAATGGCTTATCTAGAATATGCACTTTATAGACCATAGAAATATACACAAATTTAATGTTTAAATCGTGAATTTATAATGCCATCCTACAATATCAGAGTGGCATATACTGTTGATCTTGTGAGCAGCTTTTGCTACTAGGCACTTGTAATTTCCTAATTCGGAAGTGTATCATCACTGTCTGTTGTGTAACACAATGTACATAGGCTTTCTTCTGTCCGCTGAAAGCGCCCTCTACTGAATCAAACAATAATATTATATTATTGCTTCAGGACATTTGATATGATATGCCATTTGTATATAATATAGGCTTGATATTGCTTAAGGAATGCACCGTTCGCAAAACACAGAGAGATTTAATAAAACAATAATCGGCTGGACACTGCAAAAAAAAAAAAAAGTATTCAGCGAGCAGTGCGTTTCGTAGGCAGTACCAAGCCCATGCATTATAGAGAACCGCAAGATATAACGTTCAAATAAAAACTGCTAAAAATACGACCTCGGTGAGGGTTGAACTCACGATCTTGCGATTAACAGTCGCACGCCTTAACCAACTTGGCCACGAAGTCTCGAATTTGCCAAAACCAAAAACACATAGTATTGTTTCTGTTCATTCCTCACAATGTAAGTTGAACTGGATCTATTTTGAGCTTTAGATATTTTAAAAACAACCTTTGTAGCCGTGGTAACGACCCTGCCTTCTAGAGTCTAATTCCTCTTGACTGTATTTCAAGTTCATCCCTTCTTTTTCCCAATCGAGATCTGAACTCTGTATCCAGTTGACTAGGTCGGATACACCTAGATCAGGTACATGAATGAATATAGCCTACTTTTTCATGATAAAATATTTAGACTTTATTTGAATTATTGATATTGTTGTTATTATTACTTGCTTTTTAAACTAGTTTGTTATTAAGAACAAATATTGTTTGCTAGATAGCTATACTAAAATAGGTACGACATATTGTTAGGAAAAATATGGCACTTATTATATGAAGCAAAAACCAAAATGAAGCGTGACAACGCGGGGCATAGGCACCTGAATCAGGTACACAAATACATAAATATTATAGTCTACTATATTATATGCGACGATTGTATATTTGGACTTAAATTGAATTGTATTTTTTTATTGTTAGTATTGATAGAGTGTCCCGTTCTGTTGAAAACATGGGCACCTGGATCACGTATATGAATGAGTATAGTATGTACTTCTAATTATCAAGTATGTCTATATTTTGATTGAAATGTTATCATTAGATACGTGAAAAATTGGCATCAGAATAGTAGTATGAATGAAAATCATACTCCTTGATTGCTGTATTACAAGGCTTTAGTTGTAATTTTGTTAATACTATGGCAACTCGTTCCTTAAACTAGGCGGCGTTGGATTAAAAAAGAAAAATCAGACACCAAACTGTGGTGCAATTCTACCACAATTGCTAAACCGGACAGTGAAAAAACGAACTCAGAGCTAGAAGATAAGGACAGTGGAAACACAAAATGATAGCAGATGGAAATAATAGATTGAGTTAGATGGCTAAAATTAAGACACGGCTCATGACAAAATGTCTTTCAAAACTTGCAAGGAGCATTTGCTCAAAACGACTGTTGCAAAATCTCTCGATAGACAGTTTGCAGTCGAGGTCAAAACCTGCGTATACTTTTTGCTATGTAATAATGTAGTGTAAGGGAATAGAAATAGGCGTTTAGATACTCGGAATATAGGGTTGTTCAAGCATGAGAACGGGTGACCGAGCAGGGACAATGATGCCTTATTTATAGACAGAAATATGTAATTAAACAACGACGATGACGTCTTTCAGGCCACAGAGGGTAAGAGCTAGATGGCGCCAGGAAGCATGAATTCAGGCGACATCTTTGTCGTGGTAATCACGACAATATCTTTGTGTTTTCCCAAGTTGTTGAGAATCATGCTACATCTTTATGTTTTTTCCTAGGATCTCCAAAAGATGCACACTGATTATTAGCTCATTTTCTACATATTATAATCAGAAGAAACTTGAAGAGCCATAGCTTTGAAATAACTCTTCATTTCAAGAACGATACTGTCCAGGCCAAAATCGATAAAAAAAAAACCCCTATATTTCTCGGTGATATCAAAGTACACATATTATACTAGGGACATTGTATTCGTGTATACATTTGAAGAATTAGATGATTGTAACAGCAACACACTTAATTGCAAAAAGCTGATATTACCGCTTTGTGACCATACATTCACATTGATAGGCCTACCAAATATGTGGCTTGGTTGCGTTTTGCTAGCAATGGATTGTAGCAATATGTACATTAGAGCGTACATACTTACACAATACGTATTTAACCTGATTTTTGTACTAGAAACTAAAGCCGTCTCAATGTATCAACGCTTGTTTTACTGGTTCCCGGTGCAAAAGCAAAACCACCAATTTGATTATGAATTATAACACACGCGCGTCTGCGAAACTGCTCACATCCCGATCACTAGAATGTTTCAGGTAGAGGTAGAGTGCTGACTATTGTGCTGAATACGGATTGCACGAAAACAGGCAAATAAACATCAGATGTATACATCAGCACTAAGGCAACGATCGCTTTCATCGAACTTCACAGTTATTCGAAGCCGTTCCCCAGCATCAATTGAATCTTTTGATATAGAATAAGTGCCAAACACTTGAAACATTTCGAAGCGCCTTCACCACAACAACTCATTTTCACTTGATAGCCACTAGAGAAGACTATCAATTGTAATATGAGGGCCGTTAAAACAAGGTCTTCCACTTTATATGAGAGGCGCCAAAACAAAATCGCACATCTTGATATTATAAAGTGTGAGATATTGTTTTGACGGCTCTCATATGAAGTGGAAGCTTTCATTTCAATGGCCCCTTATATGAACACTCATTTCTAACTTCAATACAATCTGGCGCGAGTTAAATCATCATTTGCTGTTGTTACTATGATCTGCGTCTGTGTTTGATCGAAGGAAACATAAGTGAATCAAAAGCGCCAACTGGAGTGCATGACATAATACGCTGGCAACGCATAATAATATTATTGTTTTGTTTTTGCTTTCGCCCTTTCGTTTGTTAGCCCCCCTTCTTCTGGTACACATTTATAAATTCTCTGATCATTGAATCTCACACTTTTCTCGGTCATTGCCACGACCTCCATCGAAGGAAGACACTCCCATATACAAATACGTATATTTACATATAAATATATATACCAAACAGCACATTTGACAGCTCTGGGATCACTTCTTAGGCCTTTTTTCTTTCATAAAACTCGCCCAGTGTTTTGCTTTGGTATTTTACACCGCATTTTCTGGCATTTACTTTTCTTTTACCTGTGACAATCACTGCCACGACGACCCTGCAAACAGCCACAGAAGCAGAAACTACATTTCATACAACTCCGTTATATGAGCCTTGACGCAAAAATCGTGATTCTTGGGGCCCAAGGTGAGTCTCATAGCAGCTTTGTGGGGCAGACAAAGAACAATTTAATGCTAACTATACATGCAAATTCTATCAGGCGTGGGAAAAACCTCATTTGTTGTCAGATACGTGCGAAATACGTTTCAGCAAGGTAATGCTTCGACTATCGGAGCCTCATTTTTGGCCAAAAAGGTCATGGTAGATGACTACTTGGTCCGGCTTCAAATATGGGATACTGCTGGTCAAGAACGATTCCGATCGATGGCGCCAATGTATTACAGATCAGCGTCGTGTGGTATATTGTGTTACGATATTACTTCACGGGCATCTTTTGAAGCTATGTTCACATGGTTGACGGAACTCAAGGAAAACCTTGACGATAGGTTGATTATTCACATTGTAGGTACCAAGCTAGACTTGGTAACTCAGGATCCATCAAAGCGCGAGGTGCCATTTGAAACTTGTGTTGCCTACGCGGCTAGACATTTGAACTCGGATATAGGCTCGTGTCACGAAATTTCTGCAAAAGATGACCAGGGAGTGGAGGAGGTATTTGAAGTCATTACTAGAAAGTTAATTGATAGAAGAAGGCAAGAAGAAGACGAAGACGGATTCTTTGAGTCTCGGCAGCCTCCACGGCAAAACACGGTATACTTACACACAGACGAGCCAGAAAGCTCATCCTCAAAGTGCTGTTGATGTTCATTTAGCATCTCCAAGAGACCTCGGGTTTTTTCACAGTACCTGATCCACCGCATTCTCATTTGTTTTACTTAGACTTTTATTCCTACAGTTTCCCGTTGTTGATATGTCTGCGCACACGAGTGTGTATGACCTGCCAACGATACTTACATTTTTGCCTTGACTTCTGAAAGCTTCCAAGGTTTTTAAGATCAAATTGTTACTTATGTTTTCTGACTGTTTCATCATATCGTGTAGATATTTATTGTTCTTTTACTTTTTGTCTTTTTAATCTATCCTTTTTTCACAACGTCTTGAGAGATCGTTTTTAATATCGCTATTCCATTATTATGTAGTAGAAATGCAATTCTGATCTATTGTTGTTGATATATGTATCTGATATGAGTAAAGCCACCGTCAATAAAGTATAATGGAGTCAAAGCACTGAATTACATATGAGTTAGACAGATCATGGTACCAATTTTTGAACTGACTAAACCAAGGTCTTTTTGGTTTTGAATCAAATGATGATGATTAAAAACAACTAAAATGATAATTCTGAATTAACTTTGTCAGTGGCAAATCATGTACAAAGAATAGCACAAGTGTCAAAAATCCAGATCTAAAAGTCAGTTACTCTACCGTTAAACGAGTAATCACCATGACGTAGTGGATCTTGTTTGGGACCACCTACTTCACCAGTAACTGGATTTCGATCGCCTTCAAAATCGGGCTTGACTTGACGGAATTCAGGGTGGTAGTGGAAGTCAGCGGCAGCTTCCGACTTGGGCAAAATGGGCTCTTCCACTAACTCAGCTTCAATGCCCTCTTTTTGATAATAATCGTTGAATGCATTGGTTGTGTTTGCTTCGCGCTGTAGTCGCTCAAACTCTTCTTGATCTTTTTTCCCCAGTCTTGGAGGACCGGGTGTGACCTTGAAGGGCGAAGAAGAATACATACGAGCAGGCATAGCCGCTCTAATGGCGGTTCTTCTAGTGACACTCGCGAGTGATCTAAGCATCGCAGCTAATCTGTGTACAAAATGGTAGGGAATATGTGGAGAAAAAAGGGCAAATATTATTGTCAGTGAAAATTTGGTTCTGAAGGATTTGTGGAGTACATTAGCAGACGGATTACGAAACGTAAAACCGTTCGTAAATTTTACGTCAATCTTGCATCATTGGGACCAAAAGCATGACGCTGGAATAACTCAAATCCATTTATTTCAAGTTTACTTTGCTAACAATTAATCACCACACATCCACAATACAAAACAAAACAGGTTCCAGTTAAATTACAGTGTGGACAATGAGCTATGTGATATTAAAAACTTCCATGGGTTCAATCACCCTGGAATTATACTCTAAACATGCTCCCAAAACGTGCCATAACTTTCTTGAACTCACGTCTCGTGGATACTACAATGGGACCATTTTGCATCGGATCATTCCCAACTTTATGATCCAGGGTGGCGATCCGACGGGCACTGGATACGGCGGACAAAGCGTGTACGGATATCCGTTTGAAGATGAAGCCAATGCGCTGAAAACACTCAAACATACTGGTGCCGGTGTACTTAGTATGGCCAACAGCGGGCCTAATACCAACGGATCTCAGTTTTTCATTACATTGGCACCTACACCCTGGCTCGATGGTAAGCATACCGTGTTTGGGCGCGTGTTTTCGGGAATGGGAACTGTTGAGAACATTAGTCGAGTCACAACAGGTGAGGACGACCGACCCGTTGAGGACATTGTGATTATTTCGGCGTTGGTCAAGGAAAATCTGGACAATGATGTCGATGGTGCCGATGACGAAGCAGAAGAGAATTTTGATTAAACAAAAACTGAACTAAAGGCTACCAGAATGCGCGTTTAAAATGGTTGTGGTTGGTTATCCTGATACGAAATAGATTTAAATCAGGGCATCTAAGCACCGGCAATTCTGGAACTGGTTAAAATACTACTCATCAATCCTTTGCAAAAGAGTTCAGATCTTGAAATGAGTAGCAGAAAAGACTTAGACTATTGCCAATTGTCAACACCGCTGAGCCAACTGCTTCTACCGATACCAACATTACTGCTTTGAATATGTATATATTATCATATCGCCGACACAAATAAATTTTGGCGTATATTTAGGATAATATTATGTATCTGTTATTTTTAGATTCAATCAGGCTGTATTTTTGTGGTTGGTGGCTATTAAACTGTACATTGTCATTTTCTCATATTATACAAAAGACGTTTTTGCTTTGTTTCTTTCATTCTTCTTCATGCCAACACATTTGCAATAGCTCTTCTTTTCAGTATCCCATTTTCTCACAGCCACTCACTATAATGTCTTCTTCTACGTATGTATTGGTTCGCTTAGTCACGCCGATTTGTTGCTAACATTGCACAGTTCAAAAGAATACGTTCTCGTCACCGGTGGTGCTGGTTACATTGGATCTCATACTGTTGTCACTCTTTTGGAGGCCGGCAGAAATGTCGTCATTATTGACAATCTTTCCAACTCTTCTATGGAAGCTGTCAACCGTATCAAGAAAATCACGGGCGCAGAAAATATTCCTTTCTTTCAGGTCGACGTTCGCGACGCTGAAGGCCTGCGCAATGTTATGAGACAATATCCCACCATCACATCTGTTATTCACTTTGCTGCCCTTAAGGCTGTCGGTGAATCTACCAAGATTCCTCTTGATTACTATGAGCAAAACGTCGGTGGAACCATCAACCTTGTCAAGATCCTCAACGAATTCAACGTCACTAAATTTGTTTTTTCTTCTTCTGCTACCGTTTACGGTGATGTTACCAGATTTAATGACAACGACAAATACATCCCCATTCCTGAAGAGACCCCCAATGAAGGAACTTCGCCTTACGGTAAGACCAAGATCTTTGTGGAGACTATCCTTAGAGACTACGCATACGCCAACCCTAAGTGGAGTGTCGCTCTTCTCAGATACTTCAACCCCATAGGTGCGCATCCTTCTGGATTAATGGGTGAGGATCCTCTCGGAATTCCTAACAATCTTCTTCCTTTCCTCGCTCAAGTTGCTACTGGCCGTCGTGAAAAACTGTCTGTTTTTGGTGCTGACTATGAGGGTTCTCGAGATGGTACCCCTATTCGTGATTATATTCACGTTATCGATCTTGCAAAGGGACACCTTGCCGCTCTCGCTAGACTAGAAGGCGTGGAAATTGAGCTCCCAGTTGAGTCTCGTACTCATGGATACTCCAGAGAGTGGAATTTGGGAACCGGTAAGGGTACTACTGTATTTGAGGTTATCAAGGCATTCAACAAAGCCGTTGGCCGTGAACTACCTTACGAAGTTGCCCCCAGACGTGAAGGTGATGTTTTAGACCTGACTGCTAGGCCCGACCGTGCCAATAAAGAGCTTAACTGGAAGGCTGATTTATCTATGGACGATGCTTGTAGAGATTTGTGGACCTGGACCACCAAAAACCCGTATGGATACCAAGAACCTCCTAAAACCAACTAAAACAGTCATAATACAAAAAATGTCACCCTGCCTTAATACATTAATAATTTTATAGAAAATAAAAACACAATGCAAATTATAATTGAATATATCTTTTAAATTGTGATTGAGTTGAAGAGTACTCGAAGCATAGGCTTCACAAAAACCCCGGTTTGTTGAACCAAATGAGCGCTATAAAAGCTTTGATCCACAAACTGTTTAGACATAAAAAGAATGAATTGAAGCAAATCTTTTTTTTTTCTTTTACAAGGAACTAGACTTTTATGAATGCTTTGAGTATAGTGGCAAGAGCACTTTATTCATGTAAAAATGTAGTGGATTGTTCAAGAGATTTTAAACGTTGAACAAGCCGTTTGGGTTGGGAAGAAATGGCCCTGATCCCTCACCACCACATAGACAGTGACTAAGTTCCGTTCCAGAAACAACATCCAGCTTATTTTGACTTTCGGACCTTAATTTACTTCTTTCTTCTTTCTCGACCATCAAATTATTTGATCTTTTTAAAAAACTAAACAAAGCAGCTGCTGCTTGCCACTCCTGCCACTTGACTTCAAATTTAACTTGATATACCTTTCTGTTTGCCATCGTCCCTCTTTCTCTAGCACAAGCAATTGTCGATCTTCAGCATCTGAGATATATTAGAGAAAAAACCAATACATTACACAAACCAAAACGACCATGTCCACTGTACTGCCACAACCAGACGATTTCCCAGCTACGTATGTTTCATTAGTCTTTTTCATAGTTAGGCGTGCGTACGTTCAATTCTCTAATCATAATTCTTTCTATAGTTGGGAATACATCCAGAATGGTGTTGATAAAATCCTAAAGGGCAATCTTAACGACGGTATGGACCCAACTTTGGTATGTTCTTGTTTTAATCCATTATAATCGGAAATACTTTTGCTAACTACTTTGTTGTTCGGTTTGACAGTATATGTACATTCACACGTATGTTTCGCTATTTTGCTATTTTTTGTTGCTTGTCAAAGGTTTATGCCTGTACTAACGGTATTTTACAGTGCTATTTATAACTTTTGTGTCTCTCATGGCAGCATTCAGTCGGCTAAACAAGGTCTTGTTACTCGAGGCGCTCAATTGCTGGGTTCAGAAATTTATGAGGCTCTGTCAAAGTATCTTGAGTCCCATCTCGACGGAATCAAAGATCAAATTCTTGCCTGCTCTGACGAAAGTCTAGTAGACTTTTACATTAAAGCATGGGATCGCTACACTATTGGTGCCAGATTTTTAAACAATATCTTCGCTTACCTCAACCGTCACTGGGTCAAGCGTGAGAGAGAGGAAGGGCGCAAAAATGTCCAAGACATTAGCACACTGTGTCTTATTCATTGGAAATCTGATCTTTTTGATAAAGTACATAGCCGATTGATGGAGTCTGTGCTGAAAATTGTGAGAAGACAGAGAGACGGAGATGTTATTCAAGTATCTTGTCTGCGTAAGATTGTTCAATCTTTTGTTTCGTTGGGCTTGGACGAGTCGAATGTCCGCAAGACGAATCTTGCTGTGTATGTGGCTTACTTTGAAGAACCTTATATTGAAGAAACTCGCCAATACTACAAAAACGAATCAAGAGACTACTTAACATCTAAGGGTGTTGTGGATTACCTCAATAAAGCAGCATCTCGACTCAAGGAAGAAAGTGGTCGCATCGACATGTATCTTCATCCCAGCAGTGAGAAGCGACTATCAACTACCTGCGAAACTGTTCTAATTGCAGATCATGCAGATGAAATTCAGAAGGAGTTTTTGCCTCTGCTAAAATTCGATAGAGAACGCGATATTCATTTGATGTATACACTTCTCGCATGCATACCTGATGGCTTGGCTCCTTTACAGGTTACTCTTAAAACTTATATCAAAGAACAAGGACTGGCTGCAATTGAAAACATGGTGGCTCAAAATGAAGGTAAGCCTATTGAGCCACAAGTTTATGTTGATACTTTGTTGAAGATTCACCAAAAATACTCCACTCTTGTTGCCAGCTCTTTCGATAATCACAGTAATATGGTTCAAGGTCTAGATGATGCCTGTAAGGAATTCATTAATACCAATCCTGTTACAACTGCAAAATCCCCTGGTCAACGTCCTCTCAGCACTCCCGAACTTCTTTCCAAATACAGCGATACATTGTTAAAAAAATCTACAAAGTCTGTAGAAGTGACCGATTTAGACAATGCTCTTTCTGGTGTGATCTCTATATTTCAATATGTTGACGATAAAGATGTATTTGAAAAAACTTATTCAAGAACATTAGCTCGTCGTCTCGTCAACAACACTTCCGTTTCTCAAGATGCCGAAACCAGTATGGTTACTAAGCTTAAGGACATCTGTGGTTCCGAGTATACCAACAAGTTGCAAAGAATGTTCCAAGATATGATTGTTTCGCAAGAAATGCAAACACCATTCAAAGAATTTTTAAAATCAAGTTTGTTTGAACAATCTGGTGAGTTCACACCATTTGTTCTTGCTGAAGGTTTCTGGCCTTTGCCTCAATACAGTTCTCCTTTTACTCTTCCCGAGGAGTTGACTCCTGTATTTAATAGATTTGCAGCTTTCTATCAAAACAAACACACTGGAAGAAAGCTTTCGTGGCTATGGAATTTTAGCAAGGGTGATTTAAAGGCCAATTTTGCCAAAAACAACGCGACTTATCACTTCACATGCTCTATATTCCAAATTGCTATTTTGTTGCAATACAATAAAGAGGTATTGTACTCGTTTGAGCAGCTGAAGGATTTGACAAAGATGGACGAAAACACACTTATTGGGTCTCTCAACATTTTACTCAAGTTTCGTGTACTCAATCAAGACCCCGCAAATGCTCCCTGTGGTTCTGAGAATACTATTTACTCTTTGAATCAAGACTATAAAAACAAAAAGTTGCGTATCAATCTCAACTTGCCTCTGAAGACTGAGTCCAAAAAGGAGTCGGATGATACACACAAGGCTGTTGAAGACGATAGAAAGGTATATCTCGAAGCTATTATTGTGCGTATCATGAAGGCAAGAAAACAATTTAAGCATGTCCAACTGGTCCAGGAAGTTATGGAGCAGTCCGAAAAGCGATTTAAGCCCAAGATTTCTTTGATCAAAAAGTGCATAGATAGCTTGATTGAGCGTGCTTACTTGCAGCGCGTGGAGGATAACCAATACCAATACTTAGCGTAGATAATAAGTATTTAAAAACATGTTCAGCGGGGCTTCTTAGCATTTTATTTAGTTTAAAGTATCTTAATACATTATAACTAGACTTTTTCTGGTGTAATATCTATCGTTCGTAAACCTTTTAATTACAAGACAATGAAGCACAAGTACCCCTCGGGTGGACGTGAGTAATGATCACTCACAGCCTTGTGAAACCGGAAATCAGTCAGGTACGGCTGCTGATAATTGTTACCAAGTCTTAGTCAGCACTTGTTCTAGTACTGTGGAACCCTTATGGGGATTATTTTACTTACTCCTTGGATTTGGTATCAGACAATTCAAAATTAGTGTTAGAAGTTGATAATAGGAGTACGAAAGCGATTATAGAACTTCATTTCTGTTTGCACTCTGTTCGTAACTCATCTTGGCAAATAGCATTGAAAGAATGTATTTGATAAGATGAACTCTATATACTCAGTATCTTCCGATGGCTCCATCAATGTTTTATCTATATTGAATCGGTACACATCGCCACGGTCAGAGCCTGTTTTGGACCAAGACAGTTACACAGTCAGACAATTGAGGGAACTTACTCCGGCTCAGTTAAACCAAAAGACTAGGGTTCTTTTGATTGGAAATGTCATAAACACATGGTCGGCCACAAAACCTTCAGAGTCTACGCAATATGGTTTGGGCCAGACACATAGCATCGAATGGAAACGAAAGTGGCGAAATGAATGGAAGAAACGATTTACACTTTTGAAACGTTTGGAATCAGATACAGATCAGCAAGCCACAACGTGGAATACAGAGGTTTTGGACAGAATCAATGCGTACCCAGATATATTGCGCAATCCTGTATTGCATCGCAACCCTAGCGAGTTAATGAGACACCAAATAAATGAGGGTAACCGTGAAGAGGAAAACGACGAGGAGGGAGAGGACAGCATGTCCATAGCATCGGAAACATCTTTTGTTGAGCACACCGTATCTCACCTAAACTTGACTTCTTTATCTTTCAACGTGGATTCAAAGTACGATCTTGATGTGAAGTTTTACAAAAACCCTGTAGGCATTCTGGTACAGCCAACTAGGGGTAAGGCGTCTCTGAAGTTACAAAGGATTTTAGATAAAGCTAAGGTATTGCCAACTACACTGAATGAAGATTTAACGACTACTTCCAATGTGCAGACTAACGATCGATTAGATTGGCGATCAAGCATGGAAAGACTCATGCCCTCTTCAATTAACTCCGAACGAACATCGTTGTTATCCCAATCGCCAAAAAAAGACTTTCTTAGTCGGCGACTTTCTGAGACTCTACATTCAATCATTGAAAATGATAATCAATCGATCTCTCAATCCCCTTCGCGACACAATCAGTCATACTCTAGCAACAAAATCAACCTATTTCAAAGATTGACTTCAAGAGCATCCTCAGTTATAAATGACGAACCCAGCATCACAAAGGACTCAGAGCGTGAAAATTTGTTAGGAGCTGCAGCATTGAGCGTGAAACAAAATTCCAATTCAGCTATTGATACTTTGGAAGATGATGATCATAACCAATTGTATCATAAACCTTCAAACTATTCCTCAATTACTGAAACTTCTGGAGCGTCCTACGTTACAGCGCCTGAGATGGACTCCAGTGATTACGGAGGGTATGAAGATGCATATTGTCCAGAACCAACCGATGGGAATATAGATTACTTTGGACGCACACCAACGAATTTTAACAGAAATACGCTCCACAATACTAAAGGTAAGTATAACGTCTTTCACATCTATTACAGTTGTTAACACAATTTAGAATGTGCATCTATTGCCTCAAGTAAAACTGACTCAATAAGCGGACTGCCTTTTGTTTTAAGTCATAAGAAATCGACTACAGATGTAAACTCTTTGGCTCCAACAATCACAGAAGTCCACACTGATGGTGCCAAAAGTTCGCGAAATGTGCTAGGCGAAAAAATGGCTTCTGCTGGTGACCTCTTTCAATCTTCGTTGTCTGGTGTCAATACAACCGCTGTTCTTGGGGTTAATTCAGCAGATTTCAAAAGCATGGAACCGACTAGAGCCGACCGGAGCTCAGATATTATTGACAAAAAAATGGCCATAATTAATATGAGTAATATCAGTTCTGAGTATATAGAACAAGGCTCTAGTCGTGCATTGCAACAGGCACAAAATTGTTCAGCCGACGATTCTGCCGAGTCTTTGGGAACATCTTTTCATTCAGTGGATGTTGGTGATACAGACGAATTCGAAAGCGTCAGAAGCGGAAATGAGCATGCATTTCCCGAGCAAATATACGATGACGATGGTCTTACCCAAATAGCGCCAGTTGGATCTTGGGGATGCCCATCTCGTGCCGATCTTGATATAGAAAGCGAAAATGAAGACTTCGAGACCTGGACAACTAGTCAGGTGGATCTGCTTCCCATAAAAAAATCATCGTCTACGCGCTATAATAGATCTTCTCTTCCTCGGCTACCGTCAGTCCTTTATACACATACGCATATGGCGTTCACTCGATCGGCTAGGAGAATTGACAAATATATGCGGGCATTTATAGCCAACAACCCACCAAGAACACTCATCAGGGTTGAGAGAATGCAGGTATTTATAAAATACTACAGACTAGTCAATGCTTGCGAGTATGAACAAATAAGTTCTTCTAAGATGTTTGAAGGTTGGCGTGAATGTATTGTTGCGCTTCGTACTAGTGGAAAATGGGATACTCCTCTAACTCTTCAAATAGCTGGCACTTCTCATCTAAAAGTATATGATAATGAGCTTGCGAAATGGGAGCTTGGTATCGGACCAAAATGCCAGTTAGAATCAGATCACGAAATTACAATTACAAAATACGTTTTTGACAAAAGAGGAAAAGTCAAAGTTATGCTTCGTGGTCGGACATTGGAAACAATGTGGAAATGGACAAGGATTCTCAATAGAGCTATTGGGGTCCCTAAACATATTGAACACAATATTCAGGTAGGGCCGATTGTAGTCGACATGGCTATACCTGCACATCATGTTGGTTCTCAGACCGTGCACCCCAAGGTGGGATACAGTGATCTAATAAATTTTGATTCTTGGTCTGATGCAATGAGATCATACATTTTTGAGATTCTTGGCCCTATTGAAGAATTTCAAAATCTATGCAACAAAGGAAAGGTTGACATAGCTTGGGTAAAAGAAAACAGAATTGAATGGGTTACTTGTACGGATAGTCTTTATTGTCATAGACCTGGATACAAGTTAGAAGTTCGCGTAAGGTATGAATACTACTCTAAAATACACAGTTTTGGAAGAGGCCGGAGAATAGAAATTAGAGATGGATTTCAGCTTCCTCCCGACGACTTTGGTCACGTCGAGGGATACCTGATAAGGTTAACTACATGGGATAAGAAAGTCAAAGCTATGAACTATATGTTTTACAAAAAGCTTTACTTTCATTCACATGATTGTCTTCTTTTTTATTCAACAATAGGAAATGTTGCTCCGCCAGCAACTGCCAGCTTGCTTCCAACCGGTGAATGGGAAACCTCCCCCTACGCTGATCTGGCTTGGTTAAAAGATCTAGGTAAGGTAGACTACATCAAGGAGCGTGATCGCGCAGCACAGTATGAATCAGATAGAAGAGGGGCGCTAGTGGCTACAGCTGATGGTTGTATCGATATCAGAGATATTGAGCAGATTCGCCGAGCGGGAAGAGACAACCTGAAAATAGACGTTGAAGATGATGAGGATCATTATCACAAATTTCAAGATGAATCTGATAGTGGTATTGTGACCGGATTTTCTGACCTTACGACTTTTGAAATCGTTCTCTCTGAATCTGTTATCAGACTGCAAACCCAGGACAGCCAAGCATGTGATTTGTGGATTTCTCATTTGACCAGGTTGGTGAAATTTTACAGAACTCATCTAGAAAAACCTTGTTCATTATCATTTCACGGGCACATCTTTTACAAAACAGCTCTTTTTGCTACATTTAAACCTATCAAATTAGTGCTGTGCGCTTCTCATCTATTAATTATGAAATTAGAGAATTCATATTACTCTGTCCAGCATCGAATCAACTTGCTTTCTTCAGTTGTCTATGTCTCTGCAGAATCGGACACTTCTGTAAAATCTCATAGATGGAACCAATCAGTTCCAAGGTTATACCCTGATGGGTTCAAATCTGAAGAAGAGCCAATTCAAAGATGTTTCAGTCTGAAATTCAGTCAACCCCGACTATTGTTAGGATCAGCTATTACGTTTTTAGCCAGATCGACAGAGGAGCGAGATGAATGGATGATGGCAATCAACCACGAAATTGTATCATCAGGAGGAATGGAGTCAACTCAAAATATAACTGTAAAACAGCACTAGTTTCACCTCACGAAATATAGCTAGAGATCATCAATTGTATTTGACAAAAGTTTCAAAACTAATATTATGATCTGCATTTAATTATTGGCTATTATCATAGTTATATTTTCTTGAATCAACTTTAGTATGATTGATTAAGTATGTTCATGAGCCTCAAAAAAACTTGATCATTTTCGTTGGCAAAGTAATTACAATTATAAAATTATTATACAATCAATTTTCAAGACACGAGAATTTATCGTTGTGAAACCAATATACCTCGCAATCTGTCCATTCTTTCGACTCAGATTTCATGAATTTATACCTTGATGCCTTTTGTGACTGCTGATTCCAAATCCGCTTGAATGCATTGATAAAATGTCGATTTACTAGAGAATAGGCTGGTGTGTGCTTTACTAGGATTCGACAATGGATGAACAAAAGTTTTAGTTTTACAAAGGAAAGTTAATGTTAAACAAATTCAGTTTACAATTAACATAAAATCTACTGCTCAATTGATGTAGAATGGACCCGTAGAGTTGTGTGGATATTGATTTTGATTCGTGTTTAAGAACAGCTAGACCCAACAATTCACGGATTCTAACAAAGTGACAAACATTACTTTGCAACTACAATTGACTTTTTAGCAACATACATAAGATACATTAAATATTATCAGATTCAATAAGTATTGACGTAAATAATTTTTCTATAGGACTGAAATTTGGTATCCCGAATATTTATTATCCTTGGGAAGGATATTGGGAACGGGGCCCAGAGGAGTAATACCATATGGGTTGTACTTTAAGTGAGACTTGGTGTAGTGGAACTTGATGTGATCGAAATGGGTGGTTTCCCTAAATCCAGGAATGTCCCAGTACAAGTGTCGAAGCCATTTATGAATGTTGGGGTAGTTGTAACGGATCATGCCAATGTTGCACTTGAAATGTTGAACGTAGACAGGATCAAACCGAACAATGGTGGGGTAGAGACGAAGATCGGCTTCAGTAAACTCTTTACCCAAAAGGTAATCACCTTCAGAATCACCCAAAATATTCTCAACTTTATCCAAACTGGAGAAGATGGTTGTGACGTTTTGCTCGTAAGCTTCTTGAGTTGTAGCAAGCCCCGACTTGTAAACACCATTGTTGATATCATTGTATATCCATTCGTTGAGTTCGTCGATCTTTTGCTTGTAAGGTTCCTTGTAAAAGTTGAGACCTCTGTACTTTTCGTCAATTAAATCATCAAACTCGGTGTAAAGCATTCTGATAATTTCAGAACTTTCGTTGTTAACAATAGTTTCTTTCTTTTTATCCCATAAAACAGGAACAGTGAATCTTCCTTCATACCCAGGTTCAGCTTTGAAGTAAATCTCCTTCAAAAACTTGCTGTGATACAATGAGTCCACAGTTGCACCTGGGATTTTTTCTGGGGTAGTAAACCTCCAGCCATCAGCACCCATGTACCAATCAACGACATCAACAGAAATCAAATCAGTCAGACCTTTCAATTGACGAGTGATAAGAGTTCTGTGGGCCCAAGGACAAGAGTAAGAAACGTAGAGATGATAACGATTGGCTTCAGGAGGAAATTCAGCACCTTTTTCGCGTGAGATGAAGTTTCTGAATGACGAAGGCTTTCTGTTGTAATGCCCAGACTTATCGGCAATACTCGGAGTTTCTTTTGAGATTTCGGCAGGCTGGGAAGAAGACATGATTTTAAAAGACAGTGTAGGGAGATTTTTCAAATGCTTGTAACGTAATAATGAGATTGGGCAAGTTGTGGTTGATTCACGAAAAGACGGTTAAATATGACGGTTGAGCATGTCCAGACTTGTTGTATTTATATATCAGTTTTACCGGGATCTGTGAAAGCTATAGCTACATGAGTGTACTCAATATGCGAGCTTGTTCCCTAACCAATCGTGAAAGGCGGGCGAGGGGTATGACTGGACAATCTGTTGGTATTTTGACCAAAAGCGGTTAGAATGTTAATTGAGTTTCTGTTTATCGTGATTATCTGTACAATCTACACCGTCTGTTGATGATTGATCATAATCATGGTTTATTTCCTGGTCAGTACCCCCATCACAGAGCACCTTCCCACGACAGGACCTTGGAGAAGCTTGACAAATGCTTAGGACAACTACTACAATATTTTAAGATCGTGAAAGCTCAAAATACGGCGACATCAAATTTCAACTAAGAAGGTGTTTAATTGGACTTACAGTCGTCACTTCTACCTATTTACAAGGGCTTGGTAAGATAAAAGGTTTAAACCCATTGACAAGAGAGGCTATGTACAACAAAAAGTATAATCCGTGTTTATAAGAAGGAAACTACTAAAGTCAAAACAACTTTTGCATCATGAGTTTTGTGATCAAATCGAGTTTTACTCAAATAATATTCTTTACTTCGTATCAAATTACAACATGATGAACAACACAAGCTGAAGGAGGTTGAATCAAAATCTCAATTACTAAATCATGGCAGAGTGTGCTAGACCCCATGTACATCACCACTTCTAAATAGTTAAGAGGTCTTGACACTTAATTTATGGGGTAGCCGCTGTTTTTTGGAGAGGCTAATTTTGCAACTTATGAGTTTGCTTCTATACATTGACAGCTTGTTTTGCTGTAGTGCAATATACAGATTCCGACGGTGGGCAGACCCCGATATCATACAAAGCTCGGTATTATGCTGACTTGGAACCTGACTGAGTTTCTGCGAAAGAATTTTGAAAGGCATATGAATGAATGTTATTCGTGATCCAACTCGGCATTTGCTTCGCTGTTTGATTAAGTTCTGGTCTGCATTAAGCTTACATCTTTTAATAAAACGCAGTTTACCTAAACAGAAACTACTGCCTTTGCTTTCTATACTTTTTCATGTGCAGAGACTACCTTGCAAGTAAAGTGTCCTAACAAAGAAGCCCATAATTACAGCACGCAATAGAAACTATTCATGATTTTATCTTGACATTTATCTTATAATAGCCATGGAATATCTAGATTGATACACTGCCATGTAGCAACAGAAGTGTAAATCAAAATCTGGTTCATCCGCCATTTATTCAAAAAAAAAAAAAAAAAACCTACGAGTTTAATTAAGGCCCTGACGAAGTAAACTGGTTATGCATGTCCAAAAAAGAATATCAGCATTTACGTGATTGATACACTCAGTATAAGCAGTTGATTTTATCATGACCCTGTTTTGACTTTTATTTCTTAAGAAAATGACAAAGAAACCAAAATTTGATCTACGTCTTTCTCACTAAATAAAGGGGTACAAACCTATACATGCCATGACTGTACTGTCATAAAAGTCAAAGTACACGATCATGACGAGTTTTTATTGCGCGGTGTAAATATGCGTTTTTGGTCAGGTGACTGAAGGGTTAGAGTTTGCTTTTAAACAGGTTCAGCCTCGTTGACCGTTGGGAGTTGTACAAAAATGCGAAATTGTAGTGGAACATTTGCAATTCATCGTACAATGTAAAGAGTCAGAAAAGAAACATGTGTATAAAGCGTACAGATGCAATGGGATTCAATTAAAAACTATGGAAAAAATACAAAGGGAGTCATGGGAACAGAATATTGAAGAATGGTTGATTTCGTTGAGTATCGTTAGTGAGAACAGTTAAGAACTCCGTCTTTGGAGTAAAGACTGGTCATGAAAAGCTGTTCGGATTGTCCGTCTTCCTCATCAAATACAAAGCAGCTTTCAACCTTGGGGGAGTAAAGATGCAGCGAGATGGCAACTTCGGTGCTGCTACCGTTCATCATTCTGTGCACACCCAAGTTGTCGCTCATGTAGCCGACATCGCCCTCTTTGAGCTTGCGTTCTCTGCGGATAGTCAAGGGCTTTCCCTCGGGGAAATCGTAAAGGGTCTCAACGAGTTCTCCCTTGAGAATCTTCATGACACAGTGAGAGTCTGAGTGGTCGTGAATTTTAGAGCCCTTGCCAGGACTCCAGACAAGAACCAGAAGATTGGCAAGGTTGTTACAGTCATCGACACCGTTTCTGGTGTATGCCATACCCTCTCCACCAGGAATGGCATACTTCTTCCATTCGGCATGGTGCATCTTTTGGTCAAATCTGTCCAAAGCATTCATCAAAACGGGAACGTTCTCATCTGTCAAGGTTTCTTGACCAATGATCTCTTTGAGCTGTTCAACAAGTTTAGGGAAAGTCACTGATGGATCAGTAGGTTTCTTTGACACATGAGGAGCAGGGGTAGCAAAGAGAGGAGAGGGTTGTTGGTGGATGGTGCTGATAGGAGTTGAAACTTGGCTCATTTTTGATTAATATGATAAATTCTGTGATCTAAGCAAGATATGTTAGCAAAAATGTTTTTTCAGAAAGACCTCATAATTAGAGTATGCAGACGTCGATATTAATGAAAATAGCAGCATTGAATCAGGCAGCAGATAAGTAACGCGGCTACACTTGCAGAGGTTCAGAAATCTCAAGAAAATGGTACTCACAGAAATAAAAGCGGTTTAAACAGGTAATAAATACAAAGTATTATGTTTAAAGTATAAAGTGTGAGGTAGAATAGTAGAAGGCTTAAGACGTGGTAGTAGAGTGGGAACTTGTTTGATGAGGAAAATTGAAAAATCATTCGAAATTGCGCCATCGCTCGTGACTTTATATACTTTTGCTAAGCTCAACCCTAATCCACTGTTGTCGTGACAACCAGTCTGAATTTAGTTGTCCTCGAGATATGAATTTAGCCACAAAGGTGTGGCGTTTAAATTGAAGTGGAGATTCAGCTGTGAAATTGCCTGAGTCACTGATAACTGGATTGAAAATGAGGCATTTAAATCTCGTGGCTGCCCCCTTTTGTGGATGCGTTTTACCCCTCCGCCACAGATAACCACATGTGTACACTAAAGCAATGGAAATGTGCCACAGAGTAGCGGTGCCACAGAATATCAGCGCTGCAACCTGCTCGCTGTGTACACACTATTGGAGCACTCGGGTTCTACTACTTTGAGCATTCCATTGTATGTGTTTGGGTTCATTTTGCGTCGGCCAAGGACTGGCATGAAAAGGCGATACTCATACTGGATGGCGAGCCTTTCTCGGGGTCTGAAATTGGCGTGGACTGTGATGTACACTGTACCGGGTATCAGCCGTAAACCTTAAACAAGGGGCATTGCAATGCAAAGTTTGTTATCAAAAACCTGGTGCCGCAGGCTTTTGTGTCTAGTATAATACACGTGACCTTCGTTTGCTGTTCTCGAGCGGGCTTTGAGAAATTTACGTAGAAAGTTTCTTTAAATAATTGCATGGAAAAGGGTTTTTACAGTTGTTATGCCTTTCAAACGGCTCTATCTTAGCTCAGTGATAACACTTTAACTACCTTTGACAACCCTCATATCTGGAAATCGAAGTTTTCCCTTGTGCCACTGTTGATACACATTGTTAACTTCTCGAGAGTTTTGCCGCCGTCGATTTTGCGACGAACCTGTTGTGTTTACACTACTTTGGTGCCCTGCCGATAAGGACGATTGTTTCTGCAAACAAACAGAGGGTTCATCATCATCAGTTAATCCTCAGTGATGATATCATTATTGACTCCCTGAGCAAATTATTTCTGTTCAACGTAGTCCTTGATAAAAAGACAAGCAATCTCGACAATTATACCGAGTGTTGCTGTAGCCATGCAGAGGGTTTCTCTGTCCGTTTTTTGACTACGGATACGCTGTTGATTGAACTGTTCCATCGATTTCAATGATCGCAAATATTGTTACACAGTGACTCCGCAAATAGGGCAAAAAATAACAACGGATAAACTTTGTGTGTGGCTCTGGTATTAGGGACACGCCTTGTATGTTTTTAATTCAACACCTCCACCTCTACTAGAATCATATCGTGTCAGCTTCACAACATAAATCACATTGCAAAAAGCAGAGCCAGAGATAGCAATGGCTCAAGATATAACGCCTAGATAAGGTGAGTTTGTTTCACTACAAACCCCTAATCAAACCTTTCAAATCCGTTGTTCAAGATAAGATAAAAACGTCTGCTTATTTAAACCAAGTGCTGATAAGTAACAGGCTAACTACAAAATTGTGCAAAATCAATGCTTATCAGAAGTGATATGCGAATCCAACACCTATTTATTTCAGTCAAGCTTCAATACATAACACTTAACCCACATTGGACTTGGCCTCAAGGCTGAGTACTCTCTGCCAGTGCATTTACAAATCTGGCAATTGTCTACTAGTAAGACCCGATAGAGATTTTGATATTATTTGATTCATTTGGCATTCTTCTGAAAGTTATCTTGTGCATGATATTTATATTCATTATTGAAATATCAGACTTACATTTTTAAACATAACAACAACACTCTAATCCTGTCTAGTCTTCAACAATCTTTTAGTTACCTTGTCCTTCTCAATGATATAAACCACTGAACCCCAACCACTCAGCGCATCTCTGTCGACAGCGTTCAAAAGCGCCTGTGAAATAGTTTCGAAAAGATCTTCTGGCGCCAAGTTTTCCTCGTACAAACTCTCGCACATACCGTACAGCTGATCGCTTCCTGTCCCGCTCACTACAAAGTCTTTAGCCAAGTCTAAGCATCCAATTGAATCGAATCCGGCAATAAAAGGCTTGCCTGACTTGGGGTCCAATCCCGCCACTAAAGGTCCGGTGAAGTATGGGCCAAATCTCTTTTGATACAGCGTTGAAGAAACAAGATTGGCGAATGTAGTAGGGGCAATTTCTCTGCCCTCACGCATTTTGTAAAGATTGGTCTTTTCTCTGAAAACTTCGCTGAGTGTGATGACATCAGTGGCAAGACCAGTAAGGCCTAGGTACACAGTAGGGCCGTAGCAAAAAATCTTTTCAAAGTCATTGGAAACACCCAGAGACTGCATACCAAGACGGAGATCCGAAGCAATTGCAACACAGTCTTTGCCGACCATAGCGACACAACATCCACCTGTCCAAGCTGGTTAGTATTGTTTTGCATGAGATACAGTCTACAAGATCACCACTTACCATTAATTTCCGAAGGGTTAGACATGCTTAGTATGTAAAGAGTATAATATGGTTCTTTTCCTAATAGTCGATAATGTAATTGATTCTATGATCAATTCTGGGATGTAGATATAGAGTGATGTGGAGTAGAAGTAGTATATGTGGGTAACGATGGCGAAGAAGTACTTTTGGTTTTTGGTGGTGATTTTGGAAAATAGGAATTCCCATTTCTACACACCTAATTGCTACACTTTATTAAACCTAACCCTGTCCAAAGACTGGTATGGAAATCGTAATCTCTAGATTCAAGTTATAAACTTATTGAAATTCTAAAAAGAATAGTCGCCTTGCTGAATAGCTATATCATGGCGACGGTTTACAACTCAAAACACTGTTGACAAAGTTTGATATAATACATTTGACGTTCACTTGTGGTACATACCGCTAACATGCTGGATCCGTTATGTCAAAAAGTTAGTATTATGATAATTGTAAATAATTCTAGTACACATCCAAAATTTCAAAACTATGCTATACACCCGTAAAAGAATTCGGTACACTCACTTTACACGTTAAAATATCAGAGTATATGAAACAACAATGATTAAAAGTGTTCATCAAGCAAAATCTACTGTCGATTTTCTATAGCTAATTGCGAGGCCACTTTTTAAAAAAGTACGATTTTTCGCTTCTGAGATCAAAAGCCGAGATTCCAACATTACCAAATCTATCCTGAATTCCGCCTTCTTCAGTCTTTTTGACGCTCCAGAATCGGCCCCATCGCATCTTGTTCATTTTCAATCCTTTGGTTCTAATGTCCATATCCATGTAAAAAAGGTGCTCATCGTCGGGTTTGTGGTATGTATTGAGCTCGCCAATTCGAAGCATTACAGTACCACTAGGCGAAGTCAATCGCCAAATGCCTGGCTTTGCGTCACGTAGAATGGTCTCTTCTTCGCTGTTGGTATGCTTTCGGCGACCACGATTAGTACGCTGAACTGGTTTGGGTAGATGGTTGAAATGTGGGAAAACAACTTTGGGTTCATCGGTCGTCAAAAGCGATACACATGTACCGTTTCGGAAGAAACGAACGTATCTGTAATATGTCACCATTAATATAGGTGTAGTCCAACCTGCATTTCCCATTCCTTCGCGAAGGTAACTGCATGTGGCCACATAAATACCGTCAAACCTGATACGATTGAAATTCAAAAACAGAGACTTGTAATCTCCTTCAAACCGTGGATTTTCTACCATAGCTTTGGTTGTTGGAACACGTCCACCCATGTCAAAATTCTCCGCTTCAAACAAAAGCACTGTGTCTGCTAGTTCTTGATCAATTACAGGGTCCCAATGGTCCTGACGACCATACTTTGGACGATCGCCACCGGGCTTTGCGCTCTTCCACGGTGTGTCCTTGCTGATCAGACCTTCAAGACAGTCAAGTGTACAATGCTGATTAGAAAGCTCAAACTTGCACAGGGATTGCCACATCTGTGAACTTGAGTTTAATGCTACTTTATTGATTCTCTGACAAGTTTGAATAAAATTAAAGAAACTAGTTCCGTCGGGATTAGGAACCAACAGTAACGACGAAATGTACTCAATCAACTCGTTGGGAAGCTTGAGCAGATAACAATTTTCATCTTCCGGATCAATCTGTTCGGTAATCGCTTTCTCAGTCTTGGACTTTTCCGAAAGATTTGTGGGGTGAGTATGTACTGCTTTGTTATCATTTGAACAGTTTTTAAAGTACAGTTTGTCAATTTTCGAATCAATCTTGAAAGCTTCACGATACAGCTCTACAGCGTCTTGTAGTTGACCAACATCTTCCCGTTCCATGGCTTTCTCATAAAGATCGAACGCTTTCAATTTCGACTCGAGCTCTTCAACATCTTGCTTTTGCTTCTCGGTTTCGACAACCTCGGGAAGTGCAACTCGAGACAACGGCGTGCCAAGATCAGTGACTGGGGTGGATATGGAAGAAGTTTCGTCGTCCATCAGAGAGGTCGATTCTTGGCCCTTTTGACTTACATCCTGAATCTCTTGTTGTTTCTGAAATGGTCGTTCGTTCTCGTCATGTTGCGACTGTTTGCCTGCCTGTTGCTTCTGCTTGACCTCGCTTTTCCAAGTCTCTCGAAACTTTTCTAATTCATTGTCCAATTCGCTCATCCTTGAGTTCCCAGCTTCGGTAGTATGCTAGTTCCTAAGCAATTAATTAGCAAAGGCAAATCATAAGAGGCAAGAATAGGTATTTGGAGATATTGAGTTCTTTCTTACACAGACACCCTAGCCCAGAAAGGTACAGATATAGGACTACAGCTAGTGTATAGCAATTATATCACGCGTTTTTGCTCACAACGCGTGACTTTGATATGCTCACTCTACATATTACTGCTTAATCGCAACGCATCTATCTCTTAAGACTGGCGTTTGATGATAATTTGCCAGATATTTTGTTCGAAAATATAAGGGGGACTGGAAACATAACGATCTGGGAAGGGCTGATACGTTTACTATGATCTCATAGATAATACGTAGGTAAGTCCATGCGGCCAGTAAATTCAAGCTAATCGGAGTTGTCTAATCAATATCAACAAACCTAATGCTATTTCAAGTAACGCTGCACTAGCAGTTTTTGCTGTGAAGCTGTCTGATACATTAGATATAAACTGAAAATTATTTTCATATATTATACATTATAATCATTTAGTAGATTCCCGTTGAGACCCCAAAAAGTCGGAGAATTATGAATTAACAATGACGATAAAATGGCGTAAACCACATATCAGCTAAGCGATTTTTACAGACAGGTGTATCAAAAAGAATTCATGTGTAATTTCCCAAATCAGAAAATTGAAATTTTACAGGCATTTGTATCACAGCTTTCTGTTAGAAGTATAATAATTTATTTGTGCTTCTCACTCATGGCAAGGAGTGGTGCTGTGTGGTTAGGGTTTGTGGAGAATTTTCACTGGAGATATCTACAGAACTTTTAGTCCTACTCCTGATTTACTCTGCACCTGAAGTCCTCACGTTATCACGTTCCGACCCTGTTCCTCTTAGCCCTAGTTCACGAAGAGCTAACCGCAACCTATTATATAGATATACTTCCATAATTCTAACACTTTCCAACAAACAACCTTCTCTAAAACCATATTATTATACATACCAAAATGAATCCTGAAAAAAGCCGATTAACGACAAGTAGAGATGGCCAAAAATATTCTAGTTTCGAGCGGAGAGCCAGTATATATATTTATCTTACTGAAGGCCAAAGACTGTTTTTAAAGAAATTGTAATAGAAATTTTCCGTTTTCTGTTTTATAGGAAGTTACATGTGAACCCTTTTTGTATCCGACTGTATCATCGTGCTCTAGTGTACACTTTTCATACACTACTAAAATTTTAGAATAAATGACTTCGCACTTAGGCTACGTATAAATTCCAACAGACTGTGGCTGATATCATGTGACAGGCACATGAATTAAGTTGTTGATGGAGATTCCCAGTGTGGTTGATTTTATCTATGATCTTGGTGTTCCGCAATCACAGTCTTCTTTCACAGTGTCTCGGAATCCATTATATTACTGTCATAACAGCTAAAGCTCCATCAACCCGTTAAACTTAACAACCGAATTCTCAAATTGTGGTGGTATTGTATTCAAAAAAGCAGATAACATGTATACACCGCTTGAGTCCGATCTATTAGAGTTAAGAAAGGACCTACTGCAATCGATTCAACAGCTGGGTCCACGATGTTTATACCAGTCTAATAAATGGTAATGTACGATTACACCACTTTGTCAGCAACGATAATCTAACATTTTTGAAGGGCTGCAGAGGCTTTGAACTCTATAAATCTGCCATCTGAACTACGATCTCCTGTTACAGTTGAGCCTTGTGTTTTAACTGATATAGAGATACTGGGAAAAACATATTTTGACGCTCATGAATATGATCGGTGTGCGCACTTTTTGAGAGACCAAACCTCAAATGTTGCGGTGTTCCTGAGACTGTACTCTCTGTACATTGTAAGTTGAAATTTGGTGAAAATACAACTGTCAGCTAATGATGGCAATTAGAGTGGAGAAAAGAAAAAAGAAGACGAGCATGAAGGTGTTTTGAGCCCAAAGGATGGTAGCGTCCCTAACAAACAAGTTGCATTGATAATACGTGAATTGGACGAATTGAAAGCAAACCAAGAGCCATTTCTTCTGTATCTTCACGGCATTGCGTTGCTGCACCAAAAGAACTCTAAGGAAGCTATGTCGAAACTAATACAGTCTGTCACTTTATTTCCTTATAACTGGTCGGCATGGCAGTCGCTGCTACAATGTGTTGAAACATTAGATCAATTCAGATCGCTTACAGAAAAGCTGCCACGGCATTTGATGACTCGTATATTTACAATCTTCTCGCTTCAAGAGTTTTACCAAGCCGAAAAAGCTCAATTGGATGAAATTGACGATATGCTTAAATTTTTGCCCACGTTTGATTTTTTGGTTATCCAGAAAGCGTTGGTTCTATATCATGGTTTGAATTGTAATGAAAGCGAAGCGCTCTTCGAGGAAGTGCTGGCTAGAGATCCACATAGACTAAGTGATATGGATACCTACTCGAATATTCTCTACGTCATGGGAAGAAGAGCGAAACTGGCATATCTTGCTCAAATGGCTACAGAGACTGACAAATATCGAGCAGAGACATGCTGCATTGTCGGAAACTATTATTCGCTGAAAAGTGAGCACGAAAAATCAATCATGTACTATCAAAGAGCTCTAGCATTGAATAGAAACTGCTTGTCTGCTTGGACTTTGATGGGACATGAATTTGTTGAACTAAAAAATACGCATGCAGCTATTGAAAGCTACCGACACGCAATAGAGATGACACAAAGAGACTTCCGGGCTTGGTATGGGTTGGGTCAAGCCTACGAAGTACTGGATATGAATTACTACTCTTTATACTACTATCAACGAGCAGCTGCTTTAAAACCGTTTGATTCCAGAATGTGGCAAGCTTTGGGAACGTGCTATGAAAAGCTGGGTAAAATTGATGAGTGCTTAAAATGCTACAAGCGTGGAGTAAGATTGGGAGATATGGATCCGGTTTTACTGCTCAGAGTTGCCAATGTATACGACAATATGGGAGATGCAGACCAATGTGCGAAATATATGAGAGAATGTTTGAGACAGGTTGAAGGAGATGATGCGGACGGCGAAGACGATGGCAGTATAGCTGCAAGACTTTGGCTCGCACGATACGAAATGAAATCAGGGAACTATGAAAGTGCCCACAAATATGCTACTGGTATAACAAGAGGTAATGCTAGTGAGATGGAAGAAGCAAGAAGTATAATTAGAGAAACTCGAACAAGGCTTCTGGCAGGTGGTAATTCTGCCGGAATAACGACTGGCTGATAAATCGTAGTATGAATTCATACCTGTGTGTTACATATATTCATAGAGCTGCAATATGTATTCATCCTGTGTATTAACCAAAGAATGTTAGATGTGTATAGCGATCTTGAAGTCATGTGGCAGTACTCACTTGATGGTGATCCCATGTCTTGAGATTTAGAAGCATGCATCAAAGGATTTTAAGCGAAGTATTTGGTTTTTTACTGTTCTTTCCTCAACACCCAAAGCTCTCATTTTCGCATATCGGCAATACCACAAAGCCATTAATTAGTTCACAAACCCCTATCATGTATGTAATGTGTAAATTTTTAAGAAGACTCAACAGAAATATATTGATTCAATACTGTAGTGTATGGTAGTAGAGATATGTGCTCGGAATAACGCTGGTGTTAGGAAACTGGGGCTTCTATGTTTAGACTAGGGCTTGTTCGCGTGGGGACGATTAGGTGGCCAGCTTCATTCTAAAGGAATTAGGCTGCCAACTTTGTATACAAAATAATATCAGTTGAATTCAAGGTAATTTCAAGAAATAAAGACAAAACAAGTTTCAATAGTAAAAAGTTAGTGGACATAATGAGTTTTTTTGTTTTGTTTTTTTTTCAAGGAAGAGATGCAAAGATGCTGAGTGGTGTACATATTGTATTCACTCGCGGCTTTTTCGTGCTTCGCATGACAACACATCCACATGCTAAAATATTTCTGTGAACAGTGGGTGAAAAGGTCGAAGGTAAACTCAAGTCAAGCTACACAGATTGATAAACATGAAAGCTCGGACAGAGTGACTCTGTGCCAATTTAATTGAAAGTACAGAAACGACTGTTGCACGGCTGTTATGCAAAATTCATTAAAGGTTGTGCTGATCCATTAATGATCACAAATTACAAAAAGATTTACAAGTTGAACTGAGCCAAAAAGGAATCGGAATCTATGTAAGAAGGTGGGTTTACTAAGGTGTTTTCTTTTAAATTAATATGCAATACGATTTAAATATACAATTGTAAAATTGTTGATGTGTATTTATTTTTCGGGATTAGATCTGACGAAATGAGTAGGACACTGGTAGCCACTTGGGTTGTGGTCAAGATACAGCTGATGATATTTTTCAGCATCATAAAAGTCCTTGATAGGTAAGATCTCTGTGACAATTCTGTGCTTGTAAAACGTGTTTTGAAACTTTTCCTTGACCTCCTCAGCAATAGTCTTCTGTTCTTGGGTATGGTAGAAAATAGCAGATCTATATTGAGTACCAGTGTCGGGTCCTTGCTTGTTCAATGTGGTGGGATCGTGAATTCTGAAGAAGAAATCAATGACTTTTTCTGTTGGCAGTTTTGAAGGGTCATATGCGATTTGAAGGACTTCGGCAAAATTTGTAATGTTTCTGCAGATTTGTTCGTATGTAGGGTTGGTGTTTTTGATATCTCCAGAGTATCCAACTTTACAATCGATGAGACCTTGGGCAGCAGTAAAATGCTTACGATAGATATGCTCAACACCCCAGAAGCATCCAGCTGCAAGAGTGATGTATTGGGCGTTAGGAGTCTTTTTAATTGAGGGACTGAGAAATGACATTGTGTGAGAAATTTAGAACTGGTGTGGTACTGATGCGATTAAATTGACTGAAAGAAAGGGGAGTGTACTATGGTGCTTGCTTGAAAAGTTCATTGAATTGATGGAAACACAAGTATTTATATTATGGATCATGATGATGCTTGCGTACAACAGGGACAGTGACCAACGATAGGTCATCTGACATGACGTTTACAACTAAAAAGCGCTGAAATTTATAAGCACCATGTACACTATATAAATTACTATGATGGCAAAACACACAAAAACACGTTTGTTCTACAAAACTACAGAAAAATATTGCTTATAGATCATTTCAAAGCTTTCTAGTCAGATTTTGACTCTGTGTACATTGCGTGAGTAGCAATAAGGTCATTTTTTGACAGCTTCATTGCTTATTTTACCTCCTAAATACACAAAAACTGTTATAATACAAAATACATTGCATATGGGTGAAGAAAGTCTATGTACAACTTTTGGCGTATTGCATACAGGACGCTTGTAGAAATATTAATCCGACGGCGATGGGACAGAATCTATAACATACATTATGAAATATGCTAATCGTGCCGATTGAGCCAATGGGTCCAGGAAACTTAAATACTTATAGCTTTGGTATAACTACAATTAAATTGATATCTCAATGGAAAGTTATGAAAGAAGGAACGAATCAAACAAAGAATTACACAAGAAAACCTGTGTTTATTACTATAATGCTTCAACTATCTATGTGGTTGAAACACTAATACACAGGTAGACTGTTCTAAACTTGTTAGCTATAGATTTGCTTACAGTACTGAGACGTATCACAAAAGCTCGATGTATTTAGATGAATAAATGTGATTTCGTATAATTTAAATATTTACTGAATGAGTTATTAAGAATGTTATATGCTACAAATAATTATCGAATGCTAGTTTAAAACGTAGTCTGTAAAAGTTGGACTATTAATGAAATGCTTATAAAGTTCTGGGTTTAGATTAGACTTGGTATTGCCTAGGTACTGTAAGAACTGATCTTTAGGGAACTCATCTACACACAGTATTTCATGGGTTTTAACGAATTCCCTAATAGGTCTTAAAAGATTAGTCGTAAGAGAGGCAAAATGAGAACGAATTGCAAAGTCAATCGCTTTTCCAGGTGTCACTTTGAGACTGGCCAAAAATTTGGCATCAGGGGTAAGAAGACTGCCACGCAATATGTTTTTCATTGCACTTTTGAATGATTTCTTTAATTTCAGCTCCTCTTCCCTGTTCACAATATCTGTGTCTTCAGAAGATGAAGTCGGTAATGCAGGGGATGAAGATGATAAGGGTAGTTTTGCCAAATTGGAAGCCATGGAACTGGAAATGCCTGTTTTGTCGCATTTTTTGTGTTGCATTTTATCTCCAGAAATGCCAAAAGTTGAGAAGAGTCGACTAGTCCAAGACGAATTATTCATAGAAGCCAAACTGTGAACCTGCCGTAAAGTAGTTGGCCGGCGGTTTTGCACAGGGTTAAACCGATTAGAGAATGGTGCAAGGAACATACGTTTGGGCTCCACTTCCTTGGACATGACATAAATGAGCGTCTGATCTTGATTGATACCGTGGACCAAGAATGGGTTAGTCACGCCAGTTACCCCATACTCCAGATCTGATGGACAAGTTTGTATAGTCACATACTGACGAATACGAGATGCAGGGTATATAGGACGAATCAGGTCAATCAGGAGAGAAATCAAAGAAGAGCACAAGTGGGGCGAGCTGGAATAGATGAGTATTGGCTTGGAAAGAATCATGTATTCGTAAAAAATATACAAATCCATTGGATTTGATATAAAATTAAGCATGTAATCCCAAGACTCTGGCGGATCTGTCGCAATAATATGATTTCCATTGAAATGAATAGGATGTTTTATTGAGAGATCCAATGATGATAGAGAGCATATGGATTTTCCCAAGTTGGTAGAAAGCTCAATCAGATTAATCAGAGAAGACGATGGAGTATCTGGAATTGTTAGGTTTATGACAATTCCCATAAACCCCAGTTCTAAGACGCTGTTTGGCCGAGGGTCTGGCCAAAACGATATATTGGATAATGCATTATGGATTACTGGAAGACAGGTACCAATCATATCCTGAGAAGTATCTTCATTCATCTTTCGCTTTTTCGATGCGTGATCGCTTTCTTCAAGTAATAAAGTGTTACCAGCTTCGTCGGTCATTCGCTTCAGACACTGATAAAACAGCTTAGGGCAGTCAAGTCTAGTCACAATCATCCAAGATTCTTGAATGTATCCTCTGTTCATTGTGTCTTTTTTTCGTCTTCCAAATAGCGAGAATCCATGCAGCTCCTCAGATAGTGTTTCACTTTCAAAGCGGAAAGAATGAAACTCTGATCTAGTATCTGTTCCACCTAGTTGACGCTCTGGCAGTGCCGAGAAACAGAGTTGGCTAAAATCTGATTCGCTGAATTCAATCGGAGGTTGAATAATTTTGAGATCGGGTCCAATGTTGATGTCGAATTGAACCAGCATGACACATACTATCCAGCGTTCCAGAGACTCTAACAACGAATCGCTTAACGCATCGTTGTGATCTGAGTCCTGCATAAGAAGCTCATGTATCTTGTAAGAAGACAAAAACGATGATGGAATTCGTTGTTTTTTTAGTGCTCTTTCCATCTCGTCTAATCAATTCCGAGGGCAGAACCAATGCTAATGGATGTGGTTAAGTTAGAATAAGCAAAGCGTTATCGCTAAGAAATTTTCTGGTTGGAAGGTTAATTCGTACGTACAAATAAGCGGTTTATAAATAAATTCTCAGGGGTCGGGTTTTGGCAACGCACGGCTGAATTAACCAAGACTGCAAGAAAGTATCCTGAAAATATCTTTGAAGCGGAGCAAGCAAGGTCATATAAGAATAAAAACGTAACTCGGAGTTCAATAAAAAATTCGGTTCTCCTGAAAAATAGGGATATCGAGGTATTTATATGAAACATACGAAAAGGACACCTAAATATAGATACTTGTTATGAATCGGCGTAGTTGCAATTCAGCTAAATATTTAAGATCATTCCGGTTCTAGTGAACAAAGCTTGATTTGGGGCTTGATATGGGAATTGGAATGGAGAGGAAAATGCTATCGCCGGGCAATAGGCAACATACATAAAAATATCAAGCTGTACGTGGGCCATTAGTCACTTGTACGCATAGTAGATTTCCCCACCGCCGCACATTCTATTCCAGTCGATCCAAACATTGCAAAAATAAATCTGCAGCTTTTGAGTACACATATCAGTGTAAAATGTGAAATCACAGGGTCAAGACGCAACTTGTGACAATAAAGATCTAGAATTGAGAGGTTTCACTAAATTTGTATAAGAATTAAAACGATTTGGTCAGAAAGTAAGTAATTATCAAAGTCTAGTGTTACGCTTGTATAATCAAACATGTATACGCATACGTGCTTTGTCAATGAGTGTCTTCAATTATCTTGTCCAAACCGTATTCAATATATTTTGGTAGCCTTCTGTGGTGTTTCTTTATAGAAGTTAACTACAAGTTGAGAAACTCACAGAATAGCTGGGATTCTTGAAACAAATGTCTGGATTCATAAGGCAACATCAAGACACTTTAATAGCATCATTTGTTTATAATGTTGGAATGCTATACAGTTGGGTTATTCTCACGAAAGGTTAAACGGATTTGATTTTTTAATCTCATGATCGATTACTTGAACTAGATAACGCTAAATGATAGCAATAAAGATTTAGTCAAATTTTGGATATGAAATTATCAGAGAGTAGACTCTATTCCCCCATGAATCTAATCCAGGTGCCTAAGCCTCAGGTCGACACAACATGATGGCATTCAAACCGCTGTTGGTGCATTTTGTTGTCTTAAACAGCAACGTATGATGAAATATTGACTACTACATGCTCTCTTTTATTCAAACCTTTTGCGGAATATTTGATGTTAAACGTCTTTTCCAAATCTTTTCTAGGATTAGATACGAACAGAAGCAACCTAAATTTCACACACATCTAGTCTATAATGTACGGCTGAGGCATGCATTGCCGCGCTAGCTTTTGGTTTTGTAGCCAGACGTCCAAATCTTTGTTAGTTCAACGATACTGTTGTTTACTTAAACATAAGTGATAGAGATGTGCTATTTTGTCAGAAATTTTGATTTGTTTGGATTGTATGTTTTGGTCTTGATCGTATTTGATGAGACTCAAAGTGTCGTTGTTGCACGTCTAATAAATAAAAATAATCAAGTATACATAGTATTATTATGCATCAATACGATATCACACATTCAATATCTAGTTGATGGTTCACGTTTCAATTAAAATCTACATTACTCAGAGCTAGACACAAATAGTTGATTTTTTGTAGCTCTGATAATTTTTATTCATATATGCTCTATGTATTTTTTCTTCGATATATGTGAAATCTGCTGATTTGCACCATATATTTCACTTTCATCAGCCTCTACTCGAAAAATTACGGGTTTACATGAGTCCACTGCTGCTGAATCAGTTATATTCATTTTAATTCTGATAATCTCCGACTGAATGAACAATATACAGTATCATCTTGATTATGGTGGAATAAAATAGCCAAAGATAGAACTTAGTCTGGTTGTGGTAAATTTCAGTCTGAAGAATTTCCATCACATAAATCTTTGAAATTTCATACTTAGGGGGATCACAGCTTTGATCTTCATAGTATTGCTTATCATCGCTACAGCACACCCAAATATTAACAATGGCAGTAAGTATATGGCTATTTCTAACACCATGTCATTAAAAATTCATATCTCTAACTATTAATTCATTAGCCTTATCCACGAAAGCCCAAGATGGTACGTTCATCTACAAACATTTGAGGTGCAAGTTCGACTCTATACTAACAAATTTTAGGCTGATTTGATCCATCATAGACTGCGCGTCATCTCTATTGACGGGCGTCAGTTTGTCGGAGAACTTCTTGCATTTGATAGCGTAAGTATTTTTGTTTTTTTGAACGACTGGCGAATGCCAAACTAATTTTAATTGTTAGTATATGAACTTGGTTTTAGTTGAAACAGAGGAATTCAGGACTACTAAAAAGAGCTTAAACACCCCCAATCCGATTGAAGAAAAGAGAAACTTGGGAATGATTATTCTTCGTGGTAACAATATTGTTTCAGTCAGCGTACAAGGTGAACCACCAATTGGATTAACAGGTAGAACTCGTCGAGAGCCAGTCGCAGCCTCCGGAGCAGTAGCCAAAAACATTACAAGAGCCCCATTATCTGCACCAGTGCGGACGGGATCCAATTCTATTGGATTCGGTAGCGGAGCCAACTCTCAATCACAGTTCGGTCCACCACCTGGATTTAGACCTCCTGCTGGCTTCAGAGGTAGATGATGCAACCAAGCAAATTAAACTCATATTATATTTGGTAGAGAAAAATCTCATATTATGATTACAATCAACTTCATTTCTGAAGCTTTCAATAACACTTTTTTTCAGGAACCTCCACGCGTTTGAGCAGTTTCTAATAAACTTCAACGCTAATAGCTTGCCTCGAACCCGGTTTTCAACAAGTTCAAGACGTCTCCGTTATATGGCTACTCTGATGTGTCGGATTTGTAGGCAACTGATAAATAATAATTATATAAAATAAACAATGTTTTATTGACTTGATCAAATTATGCATTGACCGTTACTTTGATTTGAATTTTTCACTCAAAAATTGTGTGTACATGTATTAGTGGTGTGTATCAGGCATGTGAACCGTCAAATTTCTGAATCGTTGACCACTTTCTACTCTAGTCAGTAGATTTCCCCTCCTATATATTTTCACTAGCGCAATATTTCATTAAACCCCAACATCTGCCCTTTTTTTTCAATTGTATCGCAATGCTCGACAGTCAAGATATTCTAGTTTTACTTTTGATTTTCCTGGGATGCCAGTACCTGCCTATTGATTTTCTATCAATTTTCATTTCATTTTTACCTGCGTCGGTACGAAAGCATATTGACTTTGATCCACCAAACGAATCGCGGACTTTGCACCTTAGCAATCAGACTTTTGTTTCGCCAGTTCGTCTCCCAGGAGAGTCAGCTGTTTTCAGAAAGAAAATGATTCTGGTTAGTGACCTAAAATCTGCTGTTCCTCAGTTAGCGGACTGTTCGCGCGGCCTGAAATCAGCAGTTGGCAGTCTACTTTTACAAGAGGGAGGATTGAGAGCTGACGATTCCGTGCTTTTAGGGGCTCCAAGCGAACTAATTAAATCGGCTGCTGTGCAGGTAGGGGCCAAAGTTCTTTCAGAGGGCTCTGTTGAACCACCTACTGTAATGGTTGTTGACACTAAACAGGCTCGTAATTGGCTTAGTGTGAAGACCTTGCAAGCAGGAGTTTTTGGTCTGATGAAACTTCGATTTGGCAGATCCATGCTCAGCAGAGGTGGAATGCCTCGTGACTCTGCCGACGGGGTCAGATTGATTTATGTTCTACAAAGTCCTTCGGATGAAGGTCTATTGAACTCGCAAGAGCTCATGGATCTGGTTATTTTGACGAATGCAAATGTCATTCGGCTTACTAACATTCCCGGAATCATTGGAAATGCTTTGGAAACCATGCCTGGAGATTATAGATTAAACACTTCTAATGACACAAGTGGTTACATCAACTTCGGCACTCCTTCAAACGCTTTGGAAGCAAAGGTGGTCTACGGCGATGATGCCAACGAAGAAGGGGAGTTACAATTGCGAGGATACACCACAGACCTAAAGTTTGATGAATGGGTAAAGACTGGCATCAAAGGTAGATTTGGCGAAGATTCTTGCTTTAGAGCAAAGGTGTAAAAGTTTGGTATATAATTCCGTCTGGCCATAATAATTGCTGATTGCAAAGTTGGCTATGTGAATATAATCGATGTACTCAGGAGACAGACAACCTGTCTATTTCATAATTTTATAGATAATTCTTTTTTGAATGCGTGGTTGAAAGCCCACAGTTGTATTCATTTAGCTTCGAAAACTACGCGAAGCATTTTGATTAATTGCAAGCCCCTATTGACACTACAGTTCTCCGCGTACAACTTTTCATTGTTTCTGAACACTTGACAGAAATCACCAGAATAGTAAGATTTTATCTAATGGTGCTTTCACATTGAAGAGTCATCCAATTGCGAGCGGTCTAATGCTATGGAAACTTCCTGTGCAGCAATGGATCTTTGATTTGCATTTTGGCAAGAGTTCAGGGAACCCATCAGATCTATGATTATGTATTATAAACCAAATCTGCTCCAAAAGATTCCAAGCTGTGTATTTTGCCCCGGTTTCAAGTGGAAAAAATAAAATTTCGCCTTGTTTTATGCGTTTTGTAGCTAAATATTGCGAGATAATACAGTTTTTGAAAGTATGTGTGAGTGTACATAAGTAACCATCATCACCACAGATTTTGTAGTGAACTTCGTCGGTAATGTCTGAATCACGGGAGTCATGGAATTTCTAATGCAAGAACCCATATTGGCCCCGGATGTCTTGTCCATTGAGTTCAGCCCCATCTAGCAAAAGCTATGCCAATTCCCTTATGCCAGTTTTATTTTTGTGGGCCCAAAAGTGACCCATCTGGCCCTTACATTCGGCCTAAGTCCTATACGTATGCCACATTGTTTTCCAAGCCACGGCGAAAGCCACTGCTTAGCACTCTTGAATTGCAATCCCGCATCGTCGTGGTTATCGAATCAAGAGCCCGTTTAGCGGTGGCAACAGCCGATATTCGACAAGTGCCGGTTATCAGTGCAAAGATCACAATAAAAACAGCAACACGCACCTAGTGCCGCTGTCGCTGAGCTGGTGGTGGTTAAAGTATCATGAGGGCCATGCTTAGCAGAGCGTTTGTGTCGCAATCCACTCGAATTTCATTAGAAGTGTGTACACACAAGGGTTGGAATACAGGTGACAAGTGTAAAATTAAATATAAATATTCTGAAAAACTCTTTCTTCCTTTCTCTTTTTCTCTTCTTATTTCTCCATCATCTAATCCTCAGTCAGTAGTTGAATTCTCCTGTCTATAATCTTTCAATTGAGCGCCCACACGCATTAGGTCAACCACCCCACCTCATTCTCTCGTCTTGCCAGCCTTATATCTGCAGCTCGCCGCCCCCTACTACTTTTATTCGACACCGAATCATTTAACAAACCTTGATATTTACAAACATGTCTACTAGTGAAGTCGTTGCTTCTGCCGCCGCTGTTCCTGCTGCTCCTGTTTCTCAAGCTGAGAGCGTCAAGCAGGTCTCTTCGCCTGATGTCGATGCCACTTCCGCAGCCACCTCTACTGAAAGCGTTGATGACGGCAAGAGAATTTACTTGGGAAATCTTCCCAAATCCGTCAAGACTGAAGATATTGCCACGTTCATGGAGGGCTTTACTGTGTAAGTTTTTGATTGCAAAAGTTGATTTGTGTTGTTGTAAACGCAATTGGCGTTTACCTGGTTTTTTTCAGTATTAACATCAAGATGTACAGTCAGAAAGTCACTTTCCCCAAGGGTAGCAGATTCCAAAAGCCATATGCTTTTGTTGATCTTGCTTCTTCGGATGATGTTGAAAAAGCACTTGGTTCTTTGAACGAGAACCTTTTGCAAACCCGCAAGATTTCCGTGAAGCTTGCCAAACCTTTTGTCCCCAAAGAAAAGAAGGTATGTGTTTGAATGTTTTGTTTTGTACTTCTCCACACTCTAACTCGTACATAGCCCGCCGCTACTAAACCCAAGGCCAAGGCAGTGTCTTCTGAAAATACAGACCCTGCTGCTGAAGATACCACTACTGAGTCGGTCAAACAACCCAAGAATGAAGAAAAGAAGAAGAAGAAGTCTACGAGAACTCACATTAAACGGGAGCGTGTCCCGGAAGATATCTCTCCCCAAGATTCCATTTTTATTTCCAACTTGTCTAATAAGAGTACAAAGGAACAACTCAAGGAGTTTTTGCAAGAGTTTGATCCTCTATGGGCTCATGTTGCATTTAAGAGAGTTCCTCGCGAAGACCGTACATTCTACTCGTACTATGGTTTTGCCAAGTTGAAGGATACCGAAACACAGCAAAAGGCTATTAGCGAGCTGAATGGTAAGAAATTCCTTGGACGCACTGTCAGAGTCTTAGCCGTCAATGCTAAGAAGGAAATTCAAGAGGCTGATTCTGAGGTCGAGCCCGTAGCAAAGGAAACGGCTGAGGAGAGCGTTTCTGTAACTGAAGCCAAGTAGGAACCTGCTAGCTCTTAAATATGTTAGACGAGCTTGTAATGGTTTTCTGATACTTGTTTTAGTATGTAATCCTGCATAGTTGGTGATAATGATTTATTTGATGTTTATTTATTAAATCCTCATTTTATGTACAAGTCTAAGTGCGTAGCCTTTTTGATGATAGTGCCAATTCTAACTCGGAAATAATTTGATCTAACTCTGAGAAAGAAATTAGATTTGGTAGAGTGCTTTTCTAGATGGAAAAAAGATGTTACAAAATGGAGTCATTAAGAAAACAGTGCTGTGAGAGTTGTTTTGCAAACTGTCTATTGTTTTGTGCCCAAACTGCTTAGAAAATCCTGAATGAGCTATTGAAACTGTTGCTCGTTGAAGATTGATTATAACTTAGGTCTGCCATTAGAACCGGGTGTTTTAAATTTAGGTGCCTGTTCAGGCAATTCAGAGTTCCACACCTTGCCTTCAGGGTCCAGAGAAGGTGTAACTTTTTTTTGGGAAGCTTCATTACCAGAGTTTTCCAGTTGTTTTTGAGCCTGTCTTCTAGCTTTGAAACGAACAAATGGCAGTGTGATTTTATCAGCGCACCAAGGAGTGGCCCACAGACTAAGCGCAGCTCTAACGGGCATCAAAACTTTGACAATAACATATGCCAAACCACCACGGGCAACTGATTCAGCAGCAAGCGACCAGCCGTTACGTTCGGCCAAAACTGTTACGTATTCTGACCCCGAAGTGGCGAGATCGCCAGGGAGAATAGAAGAAATAGTTGTGAGAGATGGAAAGTCCAAATGGGTGAACAGCGACCACAGACCAAACAACGGCACAACAGCAGTCAGCTCATGAAGAACCAGGAACGTTGTGAGATGGGTGATGGGTTGATTTAGGAATGGAAGAACATATGGATGAAGTCGGGCAGGAACGCGGCGAATGATTGGGTGCTTTGAAATGTCGATAGGTGTGGTGGGCTTTGAATATGATCTGGTGAGGAGGGGGTTGAGCAGGACCGGTGAAAAGGGCTTCCTTGTTAAAGTTTGACGTAGAATTGAAGACCGGAGTTGTGATTGTAGCATTTTTAATGCGAATAGGACGAGTGTCTGTATGGGGCTTAATGGAGTGGTTGGGGATATTTAAAGAGTGATGCCTGGTGGAGGAAGGTAATCAGACGTTGGAAAATTTGAGTGTGTTTCTGTAAATGGAAGTTTGTGTAAACACATGTGCCATTACAGTTGTTGCAAGACTTTTGCAGTGAAAACTTCGTATACACTACAGCAATGACGTTTATAAAGAAGGCTTATTGGTACCGTTCCTACAAGTTAAAGGCCCAAATCATCAACTTCTGGGTGCCATACTCATGCAAGCAATTCTTGGTCAACAAGTGTGTATGAACAAACAGAAATGAAGATTTGGGGGCTTCAGAGGGAGCCATAGACTATGAAGACTTAACATCACAAACCTTTTTTTGTTTTCACGCAATCATTCAAACCAATTTATAACTGAGCGATCATGTTCTAAACGCAATTGAAATCGCAATTCCCGGATCTTTCAATCATTCAAGGGTGCGTATGCTTTCTTCAAACGGCGTCGCCCTTACCCATAATCTGTCATCAGCTTCCCCAGATATGGCGCCCAAATGTAATCCCTTTTCCTTCTGTCAACTACTCAACAATCTACTCAACAATGAAACAAGAAGAGATTCTCCCATCATATAATGAGGCTTCTAAAGCCAAGCCCAAATCTCACAGAAAGAAGTTTGTGTTTGGATTGTTGACAGGGGCACTTGCTCTGTTGACTTTTGCAGACATTCCTTCAATTGTTCCTCAATATAATCTGGTTCAAAGTGAGAAAACATTCAGATATTGCCCTCACAAAACGGCACAGATTGCCAAGGATTTGTGTCCTATCCACGATAAGATTGCTGGAGACTCTAAAGCTTATGAATATTTCCGCAGCGATGACTACCGCAACAAATCTGTATCGGCATTGATTGATATTGCCAACGTCCCTTCTGAGTCATACGATAGAATGGGACCTGTTGGCCAAGACCCTAGATGGGAAGTGTTTTACAAATTGGAAAAGGTTTTGAAGAAAACCTACCCAAGAGTTTTCAAGAAATTGAAGTTGGACAAGGTCAATGAACATGGATTGATTCTCACCTGGGAAGGTTCCAACAAGGATCTAAGACCTACATTGCTAGCTGCACACCAAGACGTTGTTCCTGTCTTGCCTGCTTCCAGAAAGCTATGGGATCACGATCCTTATGATGCCTTTTTTGACGGTAAGCATATCTGGGGTCGTGGTGTATCCGATGACAAAAGTTCTCTGGTTGGAATTCTTGAAGCTGTTGATACTCTTTTGGAAGACGAAGATTTCAAGCCGCAACGTACACTAGTCCTTGCTTTTGGTTTTGACGAAGAAGTCAGTGGCTACCAAGGCGCCGGCCACATTGCCGAGTTCCTCCTAGACAAGTATGGTCTCGAGTCATTTGAGTCATTGATTGACGAGGGTGGACAAGGTATTTTTGAAAGATACGGCGTCAAGTTTGCAGCTCCAGGAATTGGCGAAAAGGGATACTTTGATAGTCTGGTTACTTTGAAAACCCCTGGTGGCCATTCCTCCGTACCTCCTGACCATACTGCTATTGGAATTGTAGGACAGCTCATGACCCAAATTGAGTCTAATCCATTCGAGCCTGTTTTGACTGCCAAGAACCCTTTTTACGGATTTCTTCAATGTTTGGCAGTTCATTCTCCTTCAATTGACACTGCTTTTAAGGCTGCTATTCTGCACGCTGACAAGAACCCTCTTGCCAACAAGATTGTTAAGGATGCAATTTCCAAAAACAGACTTACCAGGTACAACATTCAGACCTCGCAGGCTTTGGATCTGGTCAATGGTGGATTGAAAATCAATGCCCTTCCTGAAGAGGTGAACCTTGCTATTAATTTCCGTGTTTCCACTGACTCTTCAGTTGAGGAAACTCGCGAAAAACTCATTGAAGATGTCAAAGTAATTGCTAGTGAACATGAACTTGGTGTTTCTGTCAACACTACCTCTGGCGAGATTGTCGAGATCATTCCCACTACCGATGCTGGACATTTCCTTATCAGTGACTTTGCTCATTTCATTCAACCCGCTCCTATTAGTCCTATTGACACTGATGCGTGGGTCAAGTTATCTGGTACCATTCGTGAGGTATACGAAGAGTTCAGTGGCTCCGCCAAATCTGAAGACGATAAGGTTTCAGAGATTGTTGTTGCGCCTTCTTTGATGACTGCCAACACAGATACCCGACATTACTGGGGATTGACTAAAAACATTTTCAGATTCTCGCCTTTGAGATGGACTGATGTTGATAACAACATTCATACCGTTAATGAGAATATTGAGTACTCTGTATTCTTGGATGGAATTGTGTTTTATTACAACTACATCAAAAATGTTAGTAGTTAGATGTGACGATTGGACATTTATCTAAACAAAACGTAATCTAGTCGATATTCAGCGGCAGCACATATGTAAATTGTATTTTTATAACTAATTCTCTCAATTCATCTATATTCAAAACAACCTACTGTTTTTTGTGAACAAAATGCGAAACAATTCATTGGTTCGGGAGTATCTTCAAGCAGACTGAAATGCTTGAAGAGTTTTCAATAAAAATACAGTGTGTACCATGTGATGGTATTGGAAGTGCTAGGCATCTTTGGTTGTATTTTGGAGCTATGTTTTTGTTTTCAAGGTTACATGATTTCTTGAAACTCTGCTCTCAAATTATTATCTAGTATATTCAGAAAATTCACACCTCTCTTACAAGCTTTCAAATCGTTTTTCCCGTTATACCCATTGTCTTCATCACCACTTTTCGTATTGTGGTACACACCATTTGATGGTTGGTACATGACTTTTTTTGCGCATTAACTACTGTACATTGGTCGACACAATTGTCGCTGATCGACCCAAGTTTCTGTAACCTCACGAGTGTGTCTCTTGCCTTTTTCCTGCGTTCCCCTGAAATTCAATGTTTGTGTTGTAGCGCTAATGACTACACTTGCGGTATTGAGAGCACTAGTGTGTAAATTGTGATCGGAACAGCTTGTCTCATTCCAAAATAGATGGTTTTACAAAACTGATAAGTATATTATGATGTTCAGTCATAGCAAGACGATCCATGATGCTGATGTACACAACATCTTCTTACCTAACTTGACTGAGACTTCTCAATTAAGCCTTTTTTTCGTAACGCGATCGAATCTTGTTCCCCATTACATTTTCCCGCCCTTTTTTTGCAATGCTCCTTTTCAGGCCTCCACCTTCGTATTCAAAACTGCGTCAATACCGTACAGCTTCCAAGATCCTCAACGTATGAATTTCCACATACCATCCATAATCATTCCTGCGGATTTCTAATGCCATTGTACATATAACACGTCATCCGCGCGGATTTGTCTGGTTGTTGTTGTTGTTTTTTTCGTGTGAAATTGCGTTTGGTGCCCAGGTCTTCTGTAAATCTGAGCACCCCTTTCCCTGTAATTTTTTTAAGGTGTCTGCGCATGTGTGTAGGTGGGTTCTTAAACAGGAAACCGCACTCGGCCAATCAAACCCTTCAAGTCGCATCTTAATAGCACCATCATCGCAATTACAGTGTATTAATCTTCACAAATGTGCACTGAGCAATTTTGTAACGTGAGTAGAGAGGAAGAGTTCAAGCATGACAAAATATAAATATCAAATTAACCAGACCGTGCAAATCTGAAATCAAATGCAAGTATATAATTATAGAAAAAAAAAGAGATTAAAATAACATGTTAAACCATCGACCTGACCATCCAGAGGCAGGATTGATGAGAAGGAAATTAAAAGAGAAAAAAATACAAAAAGCGCTTTTTATTGCGAATGCAGCATGACCATTAATAAAAAATTCAATAAACTATAGATCTCGAGATCAGGTTTAGAAAAGAATGGCAAGAGCACCAACAGCAATGGCACCACAGAGGGAGGCAGCGACGGTACCGGCACCACCAGTGGAGGGAAGGGTTTGGACAGGGGGTTGAGTAGAGTTGTTAGTGGGAGTACCAATGACGACGGAGGAGGGGATAGAGTAGATGGGACGGGTGACGGTTGTGACCAAAGAAGCAGACTCAACAGGCTTGCTCTCAGCAGGCTTGGAGCTAGGAACGGGGACAACGGTGGTGGACTCAACACACTTCTCTTGGTTGCAAGAAGTAACGGTGACGGTTTGGACGGGGACAACGGTGGTGGACTCGACACACTTCTCTTGGTTGCAAGAGGTGACGGTGACGGTTTGGACGGGGGCAGAGGTGGTGGTGGGGGCGACGGGGACAACGGTGGTGGACTCGACACACTTTTGTTGGTCGCAAGAGGTGACGGTGATGGTTTGGACAGGGGCGGAGGTGGTAGCGGGGGTGGCGGTGGCAGGAGCGGTGGTGACCTTCTCGGTGCACTTGTGGTCGTCACAAGAGGTGATGGTGATGGTTTGGACGGAAGAGACAACGTCGACCTTGGTGGAGCTGGCGTAGACAGTGGATTGGGGAACGAGCTCGGAAGTGACCTTCTTGGTGCACTTGTGGTCCTCACAAGAAGTGATGGTGTAGACCTTGGTGGAGTAGACAAGGTCGACCTGGGTAGAGGTAGCGACAACGGTGGAGTTGGCTTGGGCAGAAGCGGCGGCAGCAAAGGCGGCGACGGAAAGAGCAGCAGAGAACTTCATTGTTAAAATATTTAAAAGAGTGTAAAAAAAGTGGGTATTAAAAATTAAAGAGTGTAGATAGTTGGAAACTAGCGGTGATCAGTTGAAACTTGTTGTTGATGATGGAGGGAAAAGAGAATTGTTTGGATATCAAAGAGTATTTATAAGTATTCTGAGTGGACCAATGCAGAGACAAAATCGACTTCAGGCAAAGAAACCAAAATGGACTCAGAATAGGGGTGCTTTACTCTTTGGGGGCCCGTATTCTTAATGGCATGTTATGAAATTTCGGGGTAAATACAAAATACAAGCAATTGATCAGTTAAAGGGTTAGATCAAAGGAGTTCCCGATGCGAGGGAATTTTAAGCAATCACTGCCGAAAGAATTGGGGGTTTTTTTTCATTGTGGTAAAGAATTCAATTAAACGTTTTTTTGGGTCTTGGTCTTGGTCTTTCGATTGGGGAACCAAATCCAGATCAGACCGGATCGATACATGAAAAAAAAAAAAAAAAATACCACAACAACGTTGCTGTTGCGATTCAGATGTATTTCACAACACCCGCCAAGTCGTTGTTTATGATAGTATTTTATAAAACATTGACAGTGTTGTTGTTCAGCCCTGACATTGACTATGTCGCGCCAGTATTATTTGAAAAGCAACAGCGGAGATGTAACAATTCCTTTTGTTGATTATGAGAAAAGGAGAGCGCTACAGAAGAGAAAAAGAAAAAAAAGCAAACAGATCCAAACACCACTGTACACTACACAAACAAAGGTAATGCCTGGTTCCCAAAAAGCCAAGATTGGTCATTGACCGAGAATTCCAGATCACAAAAATACAATCTATACCTGATTTTTCTCTCTCTTTTTCTCGTTTGTATTTCTTGGATTGGATGGGCAAGCTTTGTATGTGTGTGTGTACAAATCTCGATACAGACAAGTAGAGTCTGTTTTGAGCGAAGCAGGCAATGATTATTATTTTTATTTTTGCTGGGCTGTTTTGTGATGTGATGTGATGTGTGTACACAATCAAAGGAGATGGGTGAAAGAATTCAGCGAGATGAAAAGGGTACATCTTTGTCCAAATACACACACATGGGGAGATGTGTGAAATACAGTCATTGGCTCTGCCTTTCGGAGACTTGTAATTGCATACTGAAATCTCTCCTGTTGAAACGGCAAAAGACTTGTTCTACACTTTAAGTTGATGGCACATGGTCATACAAATGTACAAACACTCGCCAAAACAAACTTATCCACGTCGAAGCTGCTGATTTTCAACAAACACAATACAGACGCTTTCCAGATTTGAAAATAAACTCATCATTGTCTTTACAGATGAACAATCCCACGAAGCGCCAAAATGAACGTTGTTGAGGATCACTTTTTGAACCAGAGACTGCGAGCGGTCTGAAGCGAGGGGCTTCGAATCCGACATTTTTTTTTTTTTTTTGGTGGGCGGAGAAAACGGGACCTTGAGAAATATGCTGGACTAGACAGAATTGGGCCTTTTTTTCGGGAGTAGATGGCATTTAAGCTTTTATTTGTATTTTGTTTTTTTATTCTGTAAACAGAAGCCCATTGTTTATAGGCTGAACATATTTCTGACTGCCGAACGGCTCCACGATGCTATGTGTGTGTATGTATCGATGAGCACACCTTCAAGAACGCTTGTTTGGCTTGTTTGGCTCTGAGAAAAAACACTCCTGGACTCGTCTACCAGATCTCTCCTTGTTTACGTTAGTGTGCGTATCCGTTGATGATGATGATGATGATGATTGATGCCGTTGTTCACGAGATCTTTTTTCTCCTGCTCGAAAATGAGCAGTCTGAAGTGTTCTTTCACACCACGCTTTGTGCACGCCCAATGTGGAGTATTTACGTGTATGTATATATTGGCAAAGTATAGCAACACCCCCTCTTTTAACTGTGTAGTCTTTCTTTGCCGCCGTCTCAACGTCATGGAATCAGAGCATGGTCAAGTGTATGCCTAATTGCTTGCACAAACAGGAAACCGCCAGTGTCAACCTCGTTTTTACTCCTCCAATAATAAAGATGAAACTAGTCTCACTGATTATTCAAAATACAAACACGACCTAAAAAAGGCCAATCGTATAAACATCGCGCCAAATGTAAGTCAAATTACATACCATGCCAATCCCATCCTTGCCGTGGTGGAGGTGGTCTACAATCGCTTCGATACACCCATACATGTGTGTGTGTACAAGTGTGTAACCAATTCTGAACATTCCAGTGCTCTTTTAGTACACCATCGTCTGCTGTCGCATACAGATTCGTTTGTCTCTTGTACATCCAAATGTTGCCCATGGTTTGTACTTTGAGCGTACCTTTTGTTTCCATTTCCAATGTTTACACACACTCAAAATACACGTTATCTTGTAAACGACCAATGGTTTGCTTGGTACACAAACTGTTTACCCCTTTTTTTGAGATCAACGTCTTGTATACATCTACATATTCCGGGTGTATGTAGTACATGCACATGTCCATCCGGCATGCCGAACCAGATCTTGGTACTTACACTCCAATCTATCCGACTCCTGGGTTTCTTGTCTTGCAATTGGCCAATCTGAAGACCCCCCACTCAAATACAGACTTAGATCATCATCAATCAAAAATGTTTACTCAGATGAATGTATAAAAAAACACCATTAATTAATTAAAATAAAATACACACGTCTATACAGTAACAACAACAATCATAAAATTCTATTCGCAAAGCACACACATTGCTTGCCGCTTTTTCCCGCCTACTCTTCGGTCAAAGAAGGACCTTCACAAGAACAAAACAAGTTCAAGTCTCCGTAGGTATCGTCCAATCTGGTAACAGAAGGCCAGAACTTTCTCTCCTTCAAACCTTCAACAGGGTAGGCTGCCTGCTCTCTAGTGTAAGGTCTGTTCCACTTGCCTTCCAAAAGATCCTTAGCACTGTGAGGAGCATTCTTCAGCAGATTGTTGCTGCGAAGCTCAGAGTCCTTAGGTGAGTTCTCAATCTCAGTAATCTCCTTTCTGATGGAAATCATGGCATCACAGAACCTGTCAAGCTCGGCAAGAGATTCCGACTCGGTGGGCTCAATCATCAAGGTATTGGGAACAGGCCATGACATGGTGGGCGCGTGGAATCCGTAGTCCTGAAGTCTCTTTGCAATATCAATGGCCTCAATGCCGGAAACCGCCTTGAATGGTCTGATATCGATAATAAACTCGTGAGCGCAAAGACCGTTTTCGTTTGAGTACAAAAGAGGATAGTGAGGCGCAAGACGGGCCCGCATGTAGTTGGCATTCAAAAGGGCAACCTCCGTAGCCTTGGTAAGACCCTTGCCGCCCATCAACTTGATGTAAGCCCAGGAAATAGGAAGAATCGAGGCAGATCCCCAGGGTGCAGATGACACAGCTTGAATGCTGGCATCAGTGCTAGAGGCCATGTCAACAACAGAGTGGCCAGGCAGGAACTCAGCAAGGTGCTCCTTCACACAAATAGGACCAACACCAGGACCGCCACCGCCGTGGGGAATGCAGAAGGTCTTGTGCAGGTTCAAATGACAAACATCGGCACCAATCTCACCAGGGGACGTAAGGCCAATTTGAGCATTCATGTTGGCACCATCCATGTAAACTTGACCACCGTTCTCATGAACAATCTCAATAGCACGCTTCACGCCGGGCTCAAAAACACCAAAAGTAGAAGGATAAGTAATCATAATGGCACCAAGGTTGTCCTTGTGCTTAGTAGCCTTGGCCTCCAAATCGACCAAATCAAGCTCACCGTTGGGCAAACACTTCACAGAGACAACCTTCATGTTGGCCATGGCGGCAGAAGCAGGGTTGGTACCATGAGCAGAAACAGGAATAAGACAAACATTTCTGTTTGATTGTCCAATACTGTCAAGGTATGCGCGAATAACTCTCAAACCAGTGTATTCACCTTGAGCACCAGAGTTGGGTTGCAAAGAAGTGGCATGGAAACCAGTAATGTTGGCAAGATCGGCTTCCAATTCAGAAACCAACTCAGCGTAACCCTTGGCCTGGTCAACAGGAACAAAAGGATGGACTTGTGAAAACTCGGGCCAGGTGATGGGAGCCATTTGGGTGGTGGCATTGAGCTTCATGGTACAAGATCCAAGAGGAATCATGGCATTGGCAAGAGAAAGATCCTTAGACTGCAAGTGGTGAATGTATCTGAGCATTTCGGTTTCAGTGTGGTACTTGTTGAACACATCGTATTGGAGGATAGGAGAGGAACGAGCAAACTCAGGGTTGATTGGAACAAACTTGCCTTCCAAATTAAGGGACTTGAGAATTTCAGAGGCAGTAGACTTGGCAGAGAAAATAGAAAGCAAGTCATTCAGGTCCTTTTCAGAAACAGTTTCGTCAAAAGCAACTGAGACAGTGTTGTCACCGGCCTTGAACAAGTTGATTTGGTACTCATCCACAGCCTTCTTCAAAACCTCGTCAGCAGAGACACCAGACAACTCAACAGAGACTGTGTCAAAGAAGTTCTGGCTCTTCAGTTTATGACCAGCAGATTCAGCGCCCTTGGCGAAAACAGTAGCAAGAGTGTGTACTCTGTTTGCAATAGCCTTGAGGCCTTCGGGACCGTGGTAAACAGCGTACATGGCAGCCATGTTGGCAAGCAAAGCTTGGGCAGTACAGATGTTGGAAGTAGCCTTTTCTCTTCTAATGTGTTGCTCTCTAGTTTGCAGAGCCAATCTGAATGCAGGCTCACCTCTTCTGTCCTTACTCTTACCAACCAATCTACCGGGCATCTTTCTCTTCTCAGAGTCAGAAACGGCAAAGAAAGCAGCGTGAGGGCCACCATAACCAAAGGGAACACCGAATCTTTGAGAGTTACCAAAGGCAATGTCAGCGCCAAACTTACCGGGAGACTCCAAAACGGTCAAAGCCAAGAGATCAGTGGCAACGGACAAAAGAGCGCCGGATGCATGGAGATTATCAGCAAGTTCCTTCCATTGAGTGACAGATCCATCGGCAGCAGGGTACTGAACCATAGCACCAATGACATCCTTGTAGTCTTCCTTGGGGTTCGATGTAGCAGGAGGGAGTCCGACAACAATATTGATTCCAAGAGTAGCAGCACGAGTCTTGACAACTGCGATTGTTTGATCAAGCACATTGGGATCAACGTAGAAAGTCTTGCGCTTACCTCTCAAAGCGTTGTAAGACATGATGACGGCCTCAGCAGCGGCAGTGCCTTCATCCAAAAGAGACGCATTGGCAATAGCCATACCAGTCAAATCGGAAACAACAGTTTGGAAGTTGAGCAAAGACTCAAGACGACCCTGTGAGATTTCAGGCTGGTAGGGAGTGTACGAGGTGTACCACTCAGGGCATTCCAAAACGTTTCTCTGAACCACTGGCGGGACATTGGTACCAAAGTAACCTTGGCCAATATAGGTTCTGTGAATTTTGTTTTTAGATGCAATTTCTTTGAGTCTTTTGATCAGCTCGGTTTCAGAAAGACCAGAGTTGTGGGGTTCGATAGTGAGTTGGCGACCAGAAAGAATGTCTGCTGGAACGACTTTCTTGACGAATTCGTCGACAGAGCTGTGGCCAACAGTTTTCAGCATTTTTTGAACGTCTGACTCTTCAGAACCATTGTGTCTGCGCATATAAGTGTCTAGAGGGTCTAACGCGGAAGATTTCAATGATGATGTGGTAGAGAAAGTTCTGCTGATATGCGAGATGGATAGCGAAGATGATTTAGGGACTCTGAGTTTCGCAGACGCTTTGAGCGATCTGGAAAGATGTAAAAGAGCTCTACTCGACATTTTGGAATATGTGTATGTGTGTGTGTATATGCAGAATAGAATGAAGTTTACTATAAATTGGTTAGCAACACAAGCAACAGTGATTTCCCAATACAGACTTAACGGCGAGGCACTCGTCAAGATAAGAGATGGGATGTAGTTTCGAAGTGGCAAGTATCAAAAACATACCTTTGGGAGTAAGATGCTACCTGCGAGTGCGATTAGAGGTAGGTGTATAGCACGCAGTAAATGAAGCTCGACAAAGAAGATATTTACAGGGAAAGAAAAGGAAAGGGAAGAAAAAAAAAGATTGTGAAAGACAGCGGGTTGAAGATGGTATTTATATCCAGTTGGTTTTTTTTTTTGACGAGGAAGAGACGGGTGGAAGATAAGAACATTGCGATGACTGATTTTGATCAAAACACTTGTAGTAGTAGTAGTGGTGGTTCTCTTGTCCAACGGTAAACGAGAGTTTGTTCTCGGGTAGCGACGATTTCGTGCAAGTGTCCACACTTCACTGAGTTCACCGCCGGTCGATGCTTAACGTTTTTACCTGGTCCCAAACACACAAAAAAAACAATGCATAATCGCTGGTTATAATCTTTTTGTATGAGCGTTTGGGAGCATTTGCCGGTCAGCCGTGTGTAGAATCTCAGCACTGAGTTACACAGGCGCATTGCCAGTGGCTGTTGTGTGGTTTGCTGAGTGTGCCTTTTTACATTTTTCATTATCCCGGGTTTTTATGGAGCAAATGCCTTTTTGGAACCACGGTTCAGGTGTAAACCCGGTTCTAGATACTGATTACTTTGACTCGGGACTCAATAAGCGCGTACTATTGTATCAGCACTCTGCATCCCCGTGTTTTGCATGAATCCGATTTTAGCCTCGATCTGCCCTTCTTGCTCTAACTCATTTTGCCGCCGTTCAAACTTGACAGGACAGTGCAACTCTTCCATCAGCGCATCTGCATCTGAAAGTCGGTCTGGCATGTGATTCGACTCTAAGAATACCCATCTGGATCCAGTTCCGAGTCGACCACCGTGCCCTCAACTGCCATATACATTCGTGCATAATGTGAACGCAAAGATTTATCAACAAACACAGTGTTTGACCCGGGACACACTTATGTACAACGCGGTCAAATGTACACTTTGTCTATTTCACCATGTTACCCTCTGCTAGACCCTGGTATCAGGTTTTGATCGGTGCTACTTCCGACCGGCAAAAAGAGACACACAATGCCGAAAGCATCACCACCCTTTGCAACACAAGAAGCAAAGCTCGAGTTTTGTGTATTACCAAAACACATTTTACCAAAGAAACCATCAGTTTATTATATACACTTTAGCGCCATTCATGGCTGCCAAACACGACACAGAAATTTCAAACTGTATCCAATGCCCCAACAGCCACAGCCTACACATTCGCTCAAACTCAGAAACCATACACAAAATCCCAATTTGATCAATAGCACTGGGTCAGGATTCCCCGGTACAAACCCACTTATCTTTTGTTTTCTTTCCCTCTCGCTCTCTTTTCCTTGCCCCTTTTGTCTGCCCACCATATAAAGAAATCAATCCCAAAATGGCACAAACCGATTGGTCCAATGCGCACACCCTTCCTCTTATCCAAAAAAAAAAACCTTTCATATTATGTGAAAATAGACACATTTACATGCGAGCAAAGTCTTTTGAATCGTTTAGAGATTGAATCTTATACCCAAGGACGCATTTCTCGTTTTGCTCTGTTGATACAGTGGCCCATGATCGGCTAATGGGGCTGTCACAGTGAATCCCGCTCTACACTTTTGTTGCCATCACGCTCCAATCAGAAATTGACAATGTGCTCACATTCTCTAATAACTCTCATAAAAGCATTCTAAAAATTTATGTTTCATACTACAGCAAATCTCTATAATTACTTGTACCCGTTCATGTATACATACACGTCTTCAAGGAGACCTTGTGAATAACTTCACATACATCACACTGGCTCATACAATCAAAATATGGTTCATAAATTTCATTCAGGTCTTACTTGTTACAAACAGTACCAGTATCCATGATTCTTGTAAATGTTTGAATTTTCATGAATGACTACTCACAAAACTACTATAATAAAATACATTAATAGAAATACATGATACTGTTTTGCGGTATTGAAGTGGCAAGGTACGACAAAAGTGTTTTAAACAGCTTAGAAACACTTTCTGTGGACAATAGAAGGTCCAGATTCGTCGTACTCTTGCTTGGAGATCCACATTTGTTGGAAAGTGGAAAGAGAAGCAAGAATGGAACCACCGATCCAGACAGAGAACTTTCTCTCGGGAGGAGCAATGATCTTGACCTTCATGGAAGAAGGAGCAAGAGCAGTAATCTCCTTTTGCATACGCTCGGCAATACCGGGGTACATGGTGGTACCACCAGACATGACAATGTTACCGTAAAGATCCTTACGGACATCAACATCACACTTCATGATAGAGTTGAAAGTGGTCTCATCGATACCAGCAGCTTCAAGACCGAGGACAGAAGGATGGAAGAGGGCTTCGGGAGCTCTGAATCTCTCGTTACCAATAGTGATAACTTGTCCATCGGGAAGCTCGTAACTCTTCTCAAGAGTAGAAGACTCGGCAGCAGTTTGAAGCTCTTGCTCAAAGTCAAGAGCAACGTAACAGAGCTTCTCCTTGATCTCACGGACGATTTCACGCTCAGCAGAGGTAGAGAAAGAGTAACCTCTCTCAGTAAGAATCTTCATGAGGTAGTCAGTCAAGTCACGACCAGCCAAGTCAATACGTTGGATAGCGTGGGGAAGAGAGAAACCAGCGTAAATGGGGACAACGTGGGTGACACCATCACCGGAATCGAGAACGATACCAGTGGTACGACCGGAAGCGTAAAGAGAAAGAACGGCTTGAATAGAAACGTAGAAAGCAGGAGCGTTGAAAGTTTCAAAAACAATTTGTGTCATCTTTTCTCTGTTGGACTTGGGGTTCACGGGAGCCTCAGTGAGCAAAACAGGGTGCTCTTCGGGAGCAACTCTGAGCTCGTTGTAGAAAGTGTGATGCCAAATCTTCTCCATATCATCCCAGTTTGTGACGATACCGTGTTCAATGGGGTATCTAAGGGTAAGAATACCACGCTTAGATTGAGCCTCATCACCGACGTAAGAGTCCTTTTGGTTCATACCAACCATGATACCTTGATGTCTGGGACGACCAACGATGGAAGGGAAAACGGCACGGGGAGCATCATCACCGGCGAAACCGGCCTTACACATACCGGAACCGTTATCAATAACGAGAGCAGCAATTTCGTCTGATGAAATTTGTTAGTAATTGAGGTCATGAGAAATGGTATGTCCTTTTGTGTGTGTGTAGATATTTATGTGTGAGTTGGTGTGTGGCAATAGCGGGTTGGGAATTTTTGGCAAAATAAAGTCGTGGCATTTTTTTAGTGTTGACAAAATAGCTCACTAGGCAAGGAAAATGAAAAATTCGCCAAACCCAACAATAGTTGTTTATGTGGGTACTGGAACAATCACACATCGATCAGTTTAGTTGAGTTTCAGACATAAAAGGCGAATGTTTGCCTTGCTGCTGTGTAAAGGCTGCGCACAAAGATGAATATTTGTAGGGAGCAAGCATATGAACGGAGTGGTGCGTAGCAATAAAAAACAACTCATCTGTAAAACAGCAGAAGCAAAGCAAACATTTTTCTTTGAGTCCGAGTCTCAAGCAACCAAGAATTGTGTGCCCTTCAAACTGTTGACAAATGCCATGATATATAGCTCGAAAAGCAGATTATGCATCAATTGATTTTAATCCACTAATGCCACTAGCTTTTGAGCAACCCGAACACACATATAAATATGCATACACGACACGCACAAAACAAGGAATTGATGCTAGGAGACAACTTACCTTCCATTGTGAATGTATATAGTTATAATATGCTTTGAAAAGTTAGAAAGAGATTCTAAGTTGAATATCTATAAAGGAAGAAGAAGAAGAAAAGGAGAAAAAGGAGGAAAGAAGAGAAGAAAAAGAAGGAAAAAACAAGAGTTAAAAAGGGAGGTGTGGTGAAAAGAACAGCAGCACTGGTTAGTTCTCGGCTGAGCATCGTAGCGGTTAGGGTTGTACCAGAAAGTAGCAGCCGTGGCACTTATCAATTTATCCCTGTTTGACAGTGACTTATAGTGTCCAGGTAGCCAGCCTCATAGTAAGGGTAATTCCAAACTCAAATCGCAACGTGGCTACCTGAGCCATGGGTGGTGAGCGAGATAGTGGTTGTGACGATACTGACTACAACGGCGCTGATGGGCGTAGTGAAGGCTTTTGTGGTGATTTCCCATTCGTTGTGCGGCCAACAGACCAGTCAAAGGAGGTTTTCTTTCCTTTAGCCATGCGCACTCAATTGATTTCAGGGTGCGTATATTTCTTTTGTAAGGGGGTAGCGGCAGATACGTAGCCCATTTTATGCTTTGGCTTTCGTTTGTATACACTAATCTGCCTTTCGTAGCAAAATGAACAAAACTAGAAAATACAGTCTCCTGAATGAATGCGCCGATGATCCATTGTCATCCTCACCACTCTCTCATTCAAAAGCTCTACTGCTCGAGATTGCCTCTTGCCTAGTCGCTTAGTGATAAGCTGACCACAGAATGCTTGGCTTCTACGTCCAATGCGCGCGAACTGCCAACGCCGACATACGTGTATATACATACTCGCCGACTTGCGTGTGCATGTATTCAATGCGGTGATAGCCCTATTAGGGGTGAGTAAGCATAATCCACGCTTGCTTCAGTCAAATCATGAACAACAACAACAACAACAACAGCTTCAACTGGACAACTCCTGTTTATCTGCCGATGATGCTTGATGATGTGTGGGTGTGTATCTTACCACCTACGTTTTTAGCCTCTCGTCAATTATTGGCTGACTTCGACCTATCTAAAAAAAGATCAAAATTCTGCTTGCATATCATAGTCTGGGGACTGTGATGCGTAACTGCTACAGTGTGAATACATATGTACCTGGGTTCACAATATCATTCATAGATGATGATAAACAATGTCAAAACTAGATCGGCCTTTATTGCCAATCCAACAAAACGGCGCTTGCTCTTTGCCTGGAAAAGACCATTCATCTATACGCGAGAAAACCCGCATGGCCATACAAACGAGATCACCAGCTAGAGCACAGTACAACGCATAGATACAAGTCCTAAAGTATAAAACTCATGACACTATCGCTCATCATTTTGGAATCAATTCAATAAGGCACTGCTCGTATGTAGTTGCTCTGCGCATAATCGCATTGATCCATTAATCAGACACAAGGTGCTTACACGAGATCAACAAAGCAGGATTGTACTCTCGACTTAATGCGAATGCTCTAGCTTTAGTATAGATAAGCCTCATTTGAAAGACACCAGATTTTGCAAGGACCTCATGTACACAGACGCTAGTGAGGCATAGCCAACTTGTTAGTTTCAACCTATAATATACAATCTACAGACTTCAAACGTGCCTTTGATTTCTCTGATCATGGTTTAATTGCAGCATCAAAAGATATTTCAAAACAACTTGTCTAGATGAATCGTTGCAGTAGTATTGTTCACCAGACCACATAATCTTATGTATAGACAGCATAGTCGTTGATTATAGTCTTCAAGTAACCAAACTTTACCCGAGCCATACAATTCTCCTTCCGTGTCGAGCATTTAGGATCACGACTCGGTGTTGTTCCTTGTCTCCCACCCAGTATACACGACCCCTGGCCATCTCTGTGCCTTTAACAAACTTGCTGGCAATTTGACCTTCTATAGCGTTCCCCTCCTCATAGAAGCGTATTCCAACGTGTACACAAATAGCCCACTATCAAGTATCAAACACAGGGCAAGGGCTGTTTATTTGCCCATGGCTGAGAATTTTGCTTACAGCATGTCCCATACAACACTGTGAAACTAGTAGAAATCACAAATATAGACACAAACAAAACGCTTTCTTCTACCCATCTCTTGCCCATCATACAGACAATATAAAATCCTGAATTACACCCTGTATTTTATTGAAATTAAGGAGGCCCCTCAATCATTAGATATTTTATTTTATTATTTTATTACATTATTATTTTATTTGATTTGAAAGCTATTCGTTAGAATAACTGCTATTATTTTTATTTCTATTATTATCTATATTCTCATTTTATTTTAAGAATGTCGAACCAAGAAACAATTCTGACCTTTAAGGCCGGTTATTGCAAGTATGATCCAGAGCACAAGACGGTCACGCCTTTGGAGCAAAAGGGAAAAATTCGTTTGTACAGAGACATTGATTTCATCTACTTTACGTGGGAGAAAACAAATGATGAACTCAATGTTGATCAGGCCCCGGTGTATGACAAGGAACCTTACATTTTGATTCCTGGCGATGCTCAGTTTGTACACGTAAAAAAGAGTGCCAGTAAATGCGGAGGCCGTGTGTTTTCCCTCAAGTTTACATCTTCTGACAGACTTGAGTTCTTCTGGATGCAACAAAAGAACAAAAAACGGAATCTTGACGAGTTGAGTGAGGGAGATTTGAAGATCTCAGAGGTGTTTAAAAATCTACTGAACGACGAGTCTGAGGACGACGATGAAGAAGAGGAAAGCGATTCTGCAGACGATGTTGCAATGAGCGAGGGGCAAGTAGAAGACGAGGCTCAGGAACATACCAGTGTTTCCGCGTCTGGATCAAACAAGTTAAGTGACATTTTGTCTAAAGTGACTACGAAAAAGGAGCCAACCATTCCAGTGATCAACTTGCAAGACTCGCTCCCCATTCCATTACTTTTGCAACATATCCAGTCTTTGCCTGAAGATTCCGCCGAACTGCAAACCCTGATTGCCCAGTTGCCCGCCGATTTAAATCCAGGTTCCGTTAATACCAAGGAGTCGCTTTTGAGAGTTGTAAGCTCGCCTCAATTCAGATCTACGCTCGACAGCTTTTCCTCGGTTCTCATGGACGGCAGCAAGTTGGTGGGCCATTTGGTTTCAAACGAGCTTGAGTACGAATACGACAGAGAAGGTGTAGAAGGATTTCTCAACGGAATCAGAAAGACTCAAAAGAAGGAGGACGAAAAAGAGAAAAAGCAGGAGTGATCCACTACTGAGCATTGATATAGGATTTGTGAATCTTTGTGTTCCTTCTCTCCCCGTTGTTTTCTGGGGTTCTTTTCTAATTTGTATGTAAGTATTTATGATATATGCATGTACATTGGTGCCAATCTGTTGTTGCCAATTATCTTATGAATGAACCTTTTTTTTTTTTTTTTTTTTTTTTTTTTTTTTTTTTTTTTTTTTTTTTAATTTTCAGGAGAACTTTCTCGGATATGCAAATGTGCTAGGAAACAGTCGAAATTTTTACAGATCTGATAGTCCTGATATACACATGGCTTGGGAATGCTGCTGCCCCTGTTACGTTTCCATGCACAAAATCTCACTTCAAGGGTGATTCTTTAGAGAACCTAAGTCAGTATACTCCAATGATGTGTACTTCATATCTACATCTATAACACAAAAGAAAGTCTCTCAATCTCCATAAATCTATGCTTTGAACACGCAGCGAATTTAGATGGAGGAAGGTACTTTAAAGCACATTCGGTGGGGCCTCAAAGTGTCTCCTTATTTTTGTTTTTATTTTTTTTTAGGAAACTTCTCCAGCTTCCACATTACAAAAAATCCACTGGCTTCTTACCGTCCTGCTCGTTTTTGCGCATTCGATTTTCCAATATCGTCTAAAACAGTCTTGTTCGGCCAAACTTCGCCTTTTGAAAATTCTAACCAAGACACTGTCCAAAACCTATCAACAAAGATTTCCACCATCTACGACATAGTATACAATATCAGAGTTCATTCAATACAGCCTCGATACGTCGTCCCGTCTTTTGAATACAAATTATTGTGCCTACAAGGCTGTTTATCCAAACAAAAACAATACGTATTGTTTGTCATCGACACCTACAAAAAAAAGCCATATCGGCTAGTTTCTACGCGTTGCAATATCGCCAGGCCAGTTAGCGAAATCATCAATAATTAGGTCTTTATTTTAATGCAAGTAGTAAAACTCTGTCTTGGTGACGTTCAATACTAACTAATCATCACAGGCAATAATGTCTAATTCACAAAACAACCAAGTTTCGTCTTTCCAATCCACAGATGCCGACACAGAAAAAGAACAATTTGAGTCTTTAAGCCGTCAGTTATCATACATTGGCTCTCGCTTAGATCAACAACAACATGATCAACCTCCCAGTATCACTAGCTCTCATCATATGCCTGGCCTGAATGCTCAGCATTTTGTGCTAGACTCTAAGTCTACCCATACTGTCCCCGAGGGCCCCACTTCCAATTCTGAGTCTTTGGACGCCCTCCTGAATTCTGTGGATGACAGCAGCGACAGCGATATCGAACTCAAACCAGGTCAAGAAAAGGCCAGAATGCTAAAAGAGAAGACAGGTGAATTCAGTTTATTAATGCAAGGGTTGCCAGATAATGAACAAATCTTGGTATGTTGTTCGTGTTTCAAAGTTTAATTCAGAATGGATCTATTTCTTTTCATGAAATGCTGCATTCTGTGTATTTCTTATGTGCTTAGCGTTAAACTAACATGCCTCAATACCTATAGAATATGGATCCCTCGAGGACTCCACCACGAAGATCGTCTTTTTCACGCTCAACAGGAATGACCTCACCTATCAAGAACATTCGTCGACAATCATCAAATGCTCAGTCCGTTAATTTTGTATCAGATATCGGTGAATCACTATTGACTGAATGCAGACGACTACACGCAGAGTTAATTACTCTACAGGTACAGCATGAGACATTAGCTCTAGACCACAAAGAGCTTGAGTCAAAGTACGAATCTGTTGTAAGCGACGATGTCAAACTTAAAGATGTCAATTGGGAGCTTGAAGTAAAGCTTCAAGAACTGCAAGATAGTCTTAGCAAGTCGGAGTTGGAAAAGCAGCGATTGGAGAGAGAGCGAACCAAGCTGAAAAAGGTCCAAGACGAAGTAGAGCTCTTGAAAGACAATGAGAGTAAGCTTGAAGAGGAGATTGAAAAGGCTGATAAAGCAAGAGACGAACTCAATAGACTGAATAGACAGCTACGAAAGGATCTTGCTGATAAAGAAGAAGAGTTGGAGCAAGCGCGAGATAACGCCCCTACTTTAAAATCAGTGAAAACCCCAGTACTGGCTCCTTCGGTTCCAACCAGCACAAAGTCTTTTGAAGAGATTGAAGAAGACGATTCAAAAACACCAATTAGTTCTGCACCTCAATCTCCAGTGAAGACGCCTTCAAGATACACAACGCTTGAATCTGAAACCATGAAGTCATCGCTTAATCATGCGCATCGTACAATTGGTAGTTTAAGGGCACTTCTAGGACGCGAACAAAATGAAAAGAAAGAAATGCAACGTTTGATTGCCAAGCTTCAAGAATCTTCACAGCCAGGTACCAGTTCCAAGCCCTCTAGTGGGTCTTCAGACAATCAAGGTCGCGATGACCTTTTCGTTTCTCATTTTTCAGGAGGCGATTCTCGTTCTATTGTCGGTCGAAGAGCTGGTAGTATGATTTCAGTTGACTCCACCGCAACTGATACTTCTGAATTCCAGTCTGCTTTTGAAGACGATTCACAAATTAGGTCTGGTATGGGTATCTCCAGCTACCAAAATCAATCTGAACTAGAAGATGAGTTTGTCACCAGCACTGAAGGTTATTTGACCGAAACCGACCCTGAAGACTCAAACTATTCCGACGAAGAGCTTTATTCTGGACCCAGCACTTTTGGTGGGTTTGTCACCAAAAAGCGTTCAACTGAGACTCTTCCTGGCACCGCTCGCCAATCTCTTGATAGCATGCTCGCAGAAACACAAAAAACTCCTGTGTTACAGCCGGCACCACAATTCAAGTCCGCTTTGCCCTCCAACAATATTAGCAACGTCCAACTTGAGAATATTGCCAGACAACGTGGATTCATGTTGTTGGAAGATATCGAATACTCTAAACTAACTACTACGCCACCAGATGAGGTCAGATTATCTAAGGTTGATTATGAAAAACTGCTGAAGGAATTAAATGAAACCAATTCTGAGAAAGTCATTTCACAGGCCAAGTCTATTGGTTTGGTGGCCATACCTCTGTACGAGTATGATGACTTGACGAACAGCCACGAGGAAATCAATTCTAATCCAGAACAATTTGTCAAAGAGAAAGCAAAGGACTTAGGACTAGTGACTGTACCGTTGGATGAACACAAGAGTTTGTTAAAGGATCTGGAGAGTACAAAGGCCGCTTTGTCGAAGGCCCAGGAACCCACCTCTGAAGATTTGACTACAAAGGCACAAAAACTGGGTTTGGTTGTGATTCCTTCAACTGAGCATGAAACCTTGATAACGTCTTTAGTTTCTACCAAGGAAAAGCTTGCAGAAACGGAAGATTCTGCATGGATTACAAAGAAGGCCAAAGAGTACAATCTTGTAGTCTTGCCATCCGGTGAATACAAAACACTTGTAGAAACAGTTGACAAAGATGAGGCTTTGCTTCAAGACTACGACAAGCCTTCTGCCAAATACATCACTCAAAAGGCTCAAGAGATTGGTCTCGTTACTATGCCAGTTGCTGAACACCAAGACCTGGTCACAAAGGCAAATGAGCCTAGTAAAGAAACCATCATGGAGAAGTCGAAAGCGTATGGTCTTATTCCTATTCCTATTGAGACACACAAAACATTGGTCAAATCAGCTGAGAGCCCTAATGAAAGTCAAATTCTCAAGGGTGCTGCAGCTTTGGGTATGGTGGCTGTCGGAAAAGAGGCTTATGATTCTCTTAAGTCTAAGGCAGAACCAGAGAAAATTACAAAGGAAAAGCTTTATGAAATAGCTAACAAGTACGATGCTACTTTGATTGAAGTTGAAGAGTTGAAGGATTTGAAGAAGCGTGCTTATGAACCCGATATGGATCAAATGAGTGAAAGGGCTTCAAAGTTGGGATTGACGATTATCAATACCGATAATTTAAAGTCTCTTGAGTCCAGTGCCTCTAAGCCTGTTGATTTTGATTCCGAACTGAAAACAAGAGGTTTAGTTGCTGTTCCTCCCGAACAGTTGATGGCTTCGTCGTCTCCATCAAAGAGCGAACTGGAGACCCATGCAGCTTCTATAGGTATGACCCTGCTTTCAGTGGAAGAGCTGAAGACTCTTCGTGAGCATACAGAAAATCCTACTTTGGAAGAGCTACAATCATTGGGCAGCAAATTGGGAATGTCTGTAATTCCTACTACTGAGTTCAGTGTTTTGGAACGCAAGACTAAAGAGCCATCTTTGGCTGAGTTAGATGAAATGGCGGCTAAAATCAATTGTGTTATTGTCGAAGATGAAAAGTGGAGGGAAATCAACAACACAATCAATGACCCCAATCCCATTCAGATTTCAACTTTAGCTCAGTCTATTGGTATGATTGCTATTCCACAAGAAGAGTATGAGGCCTTGGAAAAAAACGCATACGAGCCTGAAAAAGAAGATGTCATCAAGCAATGCAAGAGAGTCGGATTGGCTGGTATTACTACTGAAGAGCTCGACGAAGTCACCAGAAAGTCTTTGCAACCCGATAAATCTGATTTGGAAGCTTTGGCAAAGAAGATCAATATGGTTGTGGTTCCCAAAGAGCAATTCACTGAACTCAGCGATAAGGCTCTCAAATTTGACAAATTTGCGCCATCTGAAAGTGATCTCAAAAACAAACAACTGGGTTCTGTACTGGCTAGAAAAGAACATTTCGAAGGTATTATTAGAAAGTCAGCAGTTATTGAGCCTAATTCTCATGGTGATAGAGTAATCGATTCCATGCGATCTCTTGGTTACGTTCCTGTGTCATCTGAAGAGTACAAGCGTTTAGTTGATAATCAAAAGGAATATGTTCCCACCAAACGTGATATAATCCGTTCTGCTAAAGAGTTTGGTTTGGTCGCTGTTGCCGCTGAAGAGTACAAGTATCTTCTGAAAAAACACAATCCTATTGATACCCGTACCAACTCTGTTGTCTCCTGGGACGATGCTAGATATGGAAGTCCGTTGTCTTTGGTAGTTACTCCAACACAGTTAGATCATCCAAAAGTACCATTTGCTGACAATAATATGGCTACCTCTCCAGGCGGCGGCTTGGAATCTGTTCCTGTGGAGTATATTAGTTCTCTTAGACGAGTGATTCAAAATCCTACAAAAGAAGACGCTTTGATCATTGCTCGTAGAGCTGGTCTTCCCATTGGCGAAGACGGAACACCGTACATTTCTAGATCCGGCACTCCGCTTTCCAACACCGGTACTCCTGTTGTTGATAGTTTGATCATAACTCGGGATATTCATAATAAGGTGGCCGATTTTGAAAGAATGGTTGCAGAAGAAGAAAAACTTTTGGAGTCCAAATCTAGTGACGAAGATAATGAGCCAATTGTCTCGTCAGGCTCTGTTAATGCAGAGGCCTCTGAGCCTACAATCCATTCTTCTGAAGTCCCCAACACTGGTGTGGCCAAATTTTCTTCATTTGTCTCCGATAGTGATATCATTGAAAGCGAAGCTGATACCGAGCAAGAAGAACTTGTGTTTTTACCTGATCGTCAAGAGCAAGAACGCATTTTGGATGAACGAAGAAATGCTCTGGAGGAAAATAGCCGATTGGCTGGTGAGCTGGAACAGATTAAGAGTGATTACACCCAGTCTATCGAAGTCAAGGAGCAGCAAGTTAATGAGTTGTCAGAAAAGGTTTCTAAGTTGAAGACCAGAGAAGGTATTGAAGAAGCTGCTGGTGCGTTAGGTTTAGTTGTCGTGACTCTGGAAGATTACGATGAGTTGTCGGAGCATATTACCAAATTAAAGACCAGAGAAGGTATTGAAGAGGCGGCTGGTGCGTTGAGTCTAGTTGTTGTGACTTTAGAAGATTACGATGAGTTGTTGGAGAAATCTGAAAATGCTGTGCAAGTTCCTATTGCTGCACCCGTTATTTTATCTAAGAGCGTTGAATCCTCTCCATCTAGCTCTGGTGTTGCAACTGAGATGCAAAATAAACGACTTTCCGCTATTATAGCTGCTGAGGAAGAAAAGAAACCCAAAATCACACCCGAGTCAATTTCCAGAGATGCCGATTCGCTTGGATTAAAGGTCCTTGATGCCGAAGAATATCATGAGCTGGTTGTAAAATCAAACAATGCAACCAACATTACCTCTGAAATGATTTACAACGAGTCTGATCGTCTAGGTTTGATTGTACTTGAGCATCAAGAGTATCAAGATCTTGTTTCTCAAACTAAGAGCTCTGTCACTTCAGAATCCGTTTACGCGGACGCAGAGACTTTGGGACTAAAGGTTCTTAGTATGGACGATTACGATACGTTGGTCGCTAAAGCTACTCAGCTTTCCTCAGTACCAGAGATCACACCAGAGAGAATTGTCGAGGATGCAAAATACTTTGGAATGACGGTGATGTCTGAAGAAGATCACGATGAGTTAGTTGCAAAGGCTAACTATCTTCCGCCAGTTCCAGAAGTATCAGCAGAGAGTCTTGCCGTGGATGCCGAATCTTTTGGCTTGAGAGTGATCTCTGAACAAGAGTACCACGACCTGATGGAAAGATCTAATCCTACTCTTCAAAGCCTTGAAGTTGCTGCCACTAACTTTGGATATGTGCTTATGTCCAATGAGGAGTTTGAAAAGAAGGTCAACAAGCCAGTTGATTTACATGCTTTGGCAAGTGAACAAGGACTAGTTTTGTTGACTACTGAAGAGTATGATGAGCTTCAAAAGAAGTCTTCTAAATTGATTGCACCGGTTCCTATTCCACTACCAATCTCTACTTCCTCCAATAACCACACTCGAAGCATTGAAGAACCCAGCAATTCTGGATTTGTTGGTAATGCCAAGTCCCGTGAATTAGCCGTATCTTCTGATTCAGAGCCCCAAAGCTCAAAAGAACCGATCTCTGTTGATGTTTTGACATCCAGAGCTAATGAACTCGGTTTAGTTTTGTTATCTTCCGATGAAATTAAATTGTTGAAAACGCAAAACGAGCTTACGGAGCAGTCAATCAAAAGACATGCAGACACATTCGGACTGAAGGTTGTGAACTGGGAAGAATGGAATGATTTGAAACAACAGGAAGCTGATTTCCAAAGACTTAAAAATGAGGTATGTTTTTTGAGTGCTATATCCCTTTTTTGTGAATGTTTACTAACAGATGTATTTAGAAACACGATTTGACTCGTGAGAAAGTGCAAATGGACGCAGAAACCGTCGGATTGGTGGCTATTCCTTCTTCTGAATATGATTTGCTTAAAACACAACAATCGGCATTGCCTTTGAGCAAGAGTGATAGCTTCAATGAGCATCCATACTTTGGTCACAGATTCTCTAATTCCAATGATTTGGGGGCTCGTCATGTATCGTCTGTTTACGAGCCAGAAGGCGAGGCTCTGCCTAAACCAGCTTGGGCACACTCTTCTAAGCCATCTGAAAATCATAGTATTGCTACATTCAACAATCCTTACTATGATCCTACAGCTGGCGATTCTGGTCCAGGATTTGACTTTCCCCATAAAACCGACAGAGTCCAAACTTTCTCTAAGGTTCCCAAGGTTCCTTTGCCTCCACTTGAAGATCAACAAGACCAGCTGCTCAATGCTCTTCCTATTGCACCCTTCAAAACTCAAGCTTCTCAGGAATCACCTATCAGTAGAACGCATAGTCTTAGTGCATACACAATTGGCACCACTACTTCTCTTCACAACCGTCAAATGTTATCACTTGTGACACAAGTTGTTATTGGTGAATACCTGTATAAATACAATCGACGCAGAGGACTTTCCGGCATTTCAGAGAACCGACACGAGCGTTATTTCTGGATTCATCCTTACTCCCTTACACTATACTGGAGTTTGGATAACCCAGCTTTGGATGCTAGAACTAACAGTGGTAAAGCCAAGTCGATTGCCATTGTCAATGTTCGCACCGAGGAAGACAACAACCCTCTTCCACCTGGTCTTTTCCATAAATCTATCATTATCGAGTCAAGCGATAAGCGAACACTGAAACTAACATGTCCAACCCGTACTCGTCATAATATCTGGTTCGGCGCCCTTCGATACCTTGTTTCTCGTGCTGGAACTGGATCTGCTGAAGGCGAAAATGATACCGATAGCATTATTGACAGCTATACTGGCCCCGAGGATGCTAGAATGAGAGCCACCAACACAGCAGGAAGTATTGCTAGTCCAGGTACTGGACATGTGGGCAAATTGACAAGCTTTAGACAGGGGGTTGCTCCAGAGTTGAACCGTTCGGGGAATCCAAGAAAGGGGAGCATGAGAGGGTATAACACTGGACCGCCTAATGCTCACTGACAGGTCTCATGATGATACTCAGGAAAATTGATTATTTTATATTTTATTTTCATTTTATAATTGTTGAAACTGTACTTTTTTATATAATTTTTACCATACCAAATTGATTTTAATATTTACAATTTACTGAAACTGGACAGAGAATAGATGTGTTTCATAGACTATTCAAGGGTTTGATTAAAAAAAATGCTCAATAGTACCTGTAATGTCTTACGGTAAAGTCGTTTTCAATTTTTTAGTACGGCTCTGTACTTGATGGTGACATGAATGAGACATATTTATCACACTATGGGGTAAGCCAAAGTGATTTTGTAATCAACGCAATCATAAACATGCCAAGCAAATTATTATTTTTGCAGACTGTAATAGGTGACTATCATATTCCAATTGTGGGGGATGGCAAGATCTTATCAACAAAATTTACCTGAGTACATGTGTTTCCTTTGCTTGGTTACCGGGGACGTTGTGCGTCGCAAAAGCAAAATGAGTGATGTCAATACGAATATAGATGCCGATTCCTTGAAAAGCCAATGAATCACGACATACATGGGCAAGAAAAAAACAACAACAAAGTATAGCTGATAAGATGGATTTGATTTTTGTGTTGAAAATATAACAGTTTTAATAGTCTATAAACAAAATATTATGGTAATTAAAAAAACAAACAGTTGAAGATCATTAAAAATAGTCGTTAAAAAGATGGTCAACTTGAACAGCGTCAAGTGTTAACAATAAAATGAAGGATGCCAAAACAAAAAAGTGTATGGGGGATTGTTGAAATCAAAAACGAGGAAAATGTTTAAAAAGATTCGGGAACGCTTCTTCTATTGTCTTTCTCCTCATCAGTAGGAATGGATCCGTCGGGCAACAAATCAGATCTGTTGATATGTGTACGGGGTCCGTGGTTCTTGATATTAGCGATAGGGTCGTAATTCTTGAAGATGCGAGGAGCAACATGGAATTTGACAGCCCAGAAAAGGGCACCGGCACCAAACAGAGCAATACCAACAACACAGTGGAGGTAGTAAGGCAAACTGTTGTAGACATTTTGCTTAGCGGTGGCGGGAGGAATGAAAGGTGCGACAACAAGATAAAGAGAAGTAAGGAAGAAGAAGAAAGTCACGGGAAGAGTGGCACGGATAGGAGGGAACCAGTTGTAGTGCTTTCTGCGGATAGTGAGAATCAGCAAAGCAAGGGCAATAGCAGTGTTGATCACAGACAAGGGGTATGAAATCAAGTTCAAAATGAAGTTGTAAGCATCACCAGGAGGAGGAGCCAGCATGATAATAACAGATACAACCCAATGTTCGAAAAGACCAACCAAAGGAGAGTTGAAGGGCTTACTGGAAGCAAAGAAGTTAGAGAAGGGCAAGATACCATCACGACCCAATTCTTGAACAATTCTACCTTGAGAGAAGATAACTGAAATGACATTTCCTAATGCCGAAATGGCAACAAAAGCGGAAAGAGCCTTTTCAGCTTGGTGTCCAAAAATGATGCGGAAGTAGTTGGCAGCGAGAATACGGCCCGAATCGGCAATAACTTCTTTTGGAACGACGGCAAAGTAAGCAATGTTGACAAACATGTAAAGAATAGCAACACCAATGAGAGCGGTGGGGGCAGCAATCTTGAGAATTCTGTTTGGGTTCTTGGCTTCACCTAAAGCGTAGTTTGCGTTTGAGTATCCAATGAATGACCAAATGACGTTGTAGATTGCCATGACGATTCCGTAGCCGGAGGGAGTATGACCCTTGAAGGCATTGGTGTAGGCGTGAGTGGGCTCAATGTTGAATCTTCCAGAGAGGGCGATCCAGCCGGTGACAACGATAAGAGCAATGACACCAAACTTGAAAAGACCCAAAAGGTTTTGAAGTCTAAGACCCCATTTGACATTGACAGAGTTGACGAGGAAGGCAAAAGTGATACAAGCCAAACCGATACCACGTTGGTTCCAGCGGTCGACGGGTCTGCCAATAGCGACGAGGATGTATTCACCAAATACAACAGAGTTCGACGCAGCCCAACCTAGCAAAAAGACGTAGGAAGCAAACATTGTAGAAACCAAAAACTTGGGGCTTTTGTAAAAGTAAGCAAGATAATTTTTCTCTCCTCCGTTCTTGGGGAGAGCTGATCCCCATTCAAGGTAGACCATGAGACCAGAAGCGGCGATCAGAGCGCCACCAAACCAAATCATCAACGAAGCGCCAACAGATCCAGAAAGGTTGTAGATGGTAGAAGGAGTGGCAAAGATACCAGTTCCTACCATTCTGTTGAAGATGAGGAAGATGGCCGAAATGACACCGACTTCCTTACCGTTACCTGTTGTGTTGATGGAACTCTCGTCGCCAGAGAGCGAATGTGTAGTAGTAAGAACATCTTCAGTAGGTCGCTTCTTTGCGAACGGACTAGTAAAATTCACCATTTTTGTATATCTATTCGTAATCCCAAATCCTTGAACAAAACTACTGAATTCTAGAAATGAATGAAGAGAAACAATTGAAATAAGATCAAAATTTAGGATTTTCAGCAACCTTTTTATACAAAAAGGCAAATGAAGAAAAGAAGGAAAAAAAAAAAATTATACCGAAGGCCAAATCCTTATAAGTGCGGGTTATCAATTGTTCAATTGAAGCACGGATATTCCGACAGCGCTCACACATATCGATAATGGAAAAAAGATAAAATAAAATAATTGCTTTTTCTTCTTATTGTTTTTTTTTTAGATCCGTTTTCGCAGTTTCCACGCTGAAAGTTTTTTTTTTTTTTTTTGGCCCTTTTATGCTATTTTAGGAATAGATCTGAGCAAGCCACAAAACCCTAAGAATTTATGGCTTGTGTAACGCTAATTTGCACGAATTGGTAAGAAGTGGGCCATACATAGAGCTGAGGTTCCAGACAAAAAAAAGGATTGGAAATTGTACATTCAGATTTGTGCTTACAGCCAATTTGATTCCAGTCTTTGCTACACTTCTTCAAGTTCACAAATCAGCCAACTTATGGCCTTCAACCAGTTCAAAATTCTGCAAAATGATAGAAACAAGATGCGTTTAGAAAATTGGCATGGGTGTTCATTCGCCAACCCGGGTTACAGCTGAGCTTCAGCAGGGCCAAACCAGTCCTGTCCTGTCCACTTTGGAAGCAGCAAACTGTACACAAAACCCGGCCTTTTACTTTATTTACACATACATTTGCATGTATTCAAAGCAAATGTATGCAAATACACAACACCTCTGCGATACAGTGATACACACTTCTGTAGGTGATTGCAAGCCTGGATCACGTGAAAAGGTGCAACTCAGGGGAAAATTGCGTTATGGCATCTACACATCATATTATACAACTGTCAGGTGACTATATTACAGCAAGCTGTGCTAGACTATACATAAGCCAAGCTTTGTCTGTCAATTGCACGGGACACATAGAGGGCATGCAGTGCTTAGCAACACTTAGTGATTCTTGAAGAAAATGGTTGATCTTGAACATTGAAACTTGATTAAAGCTGTATAATCGTTTACACTGATTATGATATTATATACTAGAAGACGCAATTCGCACTACACAGAATAAGCGTAGTACATGTCCGGAACCGTCAAAAGTAGATTTGTAATCTGCGAAGCAATGAAGCTTCTCACTACAAACCACCTCTGTACAGTTCCACCTGATTTGGTCTGGGACACATGTTTAACGTGTATATGGAGTATGAGCTTCCGTAAAAAAAAAAACATCCACTTCCTCAGCCTTTTAACGAGCTAGAAGTCCATATTGCGTTGATATTTGTGTTCGTAACTTGTTAAGGACCAAAAAAAAGGAGAAAGATGGAAATCTTTAGCAGGAAGAAAATTCTTATATTAGTTCTGTTTGAGTTTTTTCCACCAATCATGCAGAAGATATCACGTGTTGTTAGTTAGGGTTGATTCCATGACAGATGCACGGCTGGCACAGTAGAAGCATTTGAATCGACTGGGCTTCGCATACACACAAGCAAGTGAGCATTGAACAGTCTAATCATAAAGGACAGTGATTCAAACATCCTCGTATTTTTACAAGAAAGAAAATTGATGCAATATTATTGAGATTCACCAAGAGTTTTGGATTTGGTCAAACTGTACGCATGTCCAACATTTTTCCAGATTATGCAACCTTTTGTTGCTGATGATACCATCATGCGGACAGTTGCACTATCCACTGCTCAAATCCTTCTTAAAATGGACGTTTTGAATGATGAATTTTTAAGAGTGTAATTTTCTGTGGCTTGAATGATGTCTTTTTGACCATCCGTGACCGGTGAGCAAACAGATTTTGTAGTATTGGTTTTGTACATGTATCAGGGGTCTATACTTTGGTTTGGATTCAAATCAGCCGTAAATCTAAGCTAAAATACGACCCTTTTTGCTCTTTCTGTTGGCCGTGATTTGCTCTTTTTTGCGTGATCAGCCTAGCATCTTTTGCTTGGTCAGCCAAGCTTTAAGATTTCTTGGACCTTGGGGCTTTAAATGATATCTTAATTATCTAAAATCGCATAATTATGTGGCAATGTATCTTTGATCGATACCAAAGGACGCAAAGTCGTCAAGGTTAATACATTTGGACCAGTTCACTATCTTAATCCATTTTTGACTCCATATGCTCACTAACAAGATATTGCTTGTTGTTTTTGTTATTGATCCAATTATCATTTCTTACGCATTCAACCATTACAGTTAAAGCAACGCTTCTTTTGCCTTTAACTAGCACAATTTCAATCATTATACATGACTTCCTTGCAAAATTATTTATTGAAACAGCAGGTCTGTATCACCAACTCTTCATAACTCCTATATCGATTGGTAGACTGTGACACCCGACTCCTCTTATAGTTTGTTCACCACCCAATTCCCCTGTACACACAATAAGCGTTCTTTCTGATGACTAAGCACTGATTTGGGCACCTGCCATATTTTGCTGAACTTAACAGCCTACTTGGAATGTCTTTGTGTACTTGCCTTTTCTCGCCCAAATCTGTCATTACCACTTCGGATTCTCCTATCTCATCCCACAGATAAAAATGTGTGTAGACATGAGCATCAAAACATGTATCCGCAGTCTACTCGACTAATACGTGATGTGTTTTTTTCTTCTATTTACAAGTAAATATTCCACAATAAATAAGATTGAAAACTTTTTTTCCCCTTTCAAATTGTCTACAAAAAAAATGATTTTCTATAACTCAGCGATTTTGGCCGACAAAAAACACTAAAAAAAAATAAAAAAAAATCCACTAGTGGTCGAGTGTGGCCCGCTTTCGGCGCGTTTAGATGCCGTGGTTTACACACACAATGGCATATGGCATGCATACGGAAAAAAAATTCTTGTTCTGGGAAAGCTCACCGGTTTCGGCGTGAAATACAAAATTGACATGTACACAACTGGCAGTCGTTTTAAAAACCAATTTATTGCAAAAAAAAAAAAAAAAAAAAAAAAAAAAAAAAAAAAAAAAAAAAAAAAAAACAATGCTAGTTTGACAGGCCCGTTTCTAAGCTGGCTGTACCTGCATTCAACAAAAGCAGATGTCAAAGGGTTGGATGAAAAGGTATTGAAGAAACGTAAAACAAAAACGTTGCAAGTCTCTAGGAGATGAAAGAGTAGGGATAGAGATCAAAGTTGGGTATATATGGGTATTGTAAAGTTTATAAACAGGTGTGGTAGATGGTTATTGATTTGGTGTTTCGATAAACAACCATTGGGACTTCTCCGAAACCCGTGTTGAATCCTGCAGTCAAAAATGTCTATTCCAAAACTGAATAATAATTTGAGTATTGTGTACAATTTCGAATCAAACAGAAAATGGAACAAAAAAAACATCCTTCAAGCTGCTTCCAAATTTGGAATAACGGCGTTAGGCAAGGATACATACAAATATCGAATCTATTGATCAATTGTCTGTTGAGGTGAGTCATTACTACGTTAGCTTCAGTATCCTCAGTTTGTACCTCTTCAGTTTAGAATTGACCAATAGAAAATGACTCTTTCTCATGTTATCTTGATCAAACGCATGGAATACCATTTAATTCTTCTAAACATGTGTATTTGATGAATACAGTAATCTCCGGGGATTTGAATTGAGTAATCCGATCCCGGAAAATCTATAATCAACATCCTTTACCGAGATCTCAATGAGTCAACAATTGCGCAAGTGCCTGTTGGTGGAATATTCCATCATCGGCAAGGTGGCTCTAGCTACGTTATCATTCAACAAACATACTAGCTTATTTATCGCGTGCATGAGATTTTCTGTTACTTTCAAATGCTCAGTCCATAACTATTTGATATAAGTGCTAATCCTGAATCTCAGCCTGTTCTTACATGACAAAAATACACGTCCTATTCATATTTATACAATACTTACAGCTGTTAGTCTAGTCCATGATCATGACACATTGTGATTTGTAAATACTGTTTTTCAAACTATTATTGTTGACTCAAACAAAAAATCACAGGTCTCAGAAACATTGTTGTTCTTTCCAAAAAAAAAAAAAAAAAAAAAAAAAGCATGTAAAAGAAAAGAATATCAACAGTCCAACGGTTTCAAACCCCGGTTTAGCGAGGCACGCGCAGACCACCGTTGATCCGGAATTATTTCGCTTTTGTACATTTTTGCGAGAAAAAATCAAAAGTTTGGATTGTGTGTACACAGGTGAATCATCATTTCCCGATTAGGGAACTTCTGCTTTTGATAACATATCATGCGGAGTTATCGATAAGGATAACTTGCTTAAAAAAAATTATCCCTGGCACAAGTACGAAGTTTTGTCTTCACACATTGCGAGACATACAGTGAATTAATTCTTATAAATGTCGGTTTGATGTACAAGATTGTTTAAATAGATATATAGACGAGTTTTAAAATTATTTCAGGAATTGATTAAGAATATTGTTTCTAGCTCAAAACTCCATCAGTAAGTTGGTTTGACTTTAGCAATTCCAAGCCAATATTTATGTATGCACAATGTGAATGTTATGAACATAGTCGATTTACTCTTAGCCAACTGATATCAAATTTTAAGTGGAACAAAATTTGGATAATATACCTATGCTGCTGCGGCATCAGCGCCAGATATTTTGTGGGTGATGCTGCTGTATTATTTCAAAATTTAGTTGTTGTGCTCAAATATTTTGCCATGAGATACGAAAATGATTAATGTCATACTGGTGATGAGAATTCTGAAAGAAATCTGCCCAAGAAGTCCTACCAGAACAATAATTTTTGTAGAAGAAGCCAAGATACGATAAAAGTGATAGAAGCAAAATTAGTCAAGAAACAGTCAAATTGTTCTTCAACATCAACGGTCCGACATTTTGCAGGAAAAAATAAGCGTACAAATAGATGACGAGATTCAACAACACTATTCATGCACAAAAAGAGTATGTTATAGATTTCAAAAATCGTATTCTGATGACAGCACAAATGGCCAAAGATTTAAACGAAATTGTCAGTTGACTGATCCAATTGCGACCGGATCATAGTTGTATTGCTAGATACTTCTAAACAATCAATATCATTAGATGAAACTGCAACTTTTAGTGTGGTTAAATGAAATCAATAAAACAAATGATGACGAAGTGCACTTTACATACACAATAGAGTTTAAATTGCCGTTGAATGTCTCAAGATAGCTAGGTATTCAAAGTTTACTTGATATCACAGAACAGCTATAATCGGCAAATGGGCTCTTCAAGAACTTCAGCAACCTACATCATAATGGTTTGCTAACTCTTAGCAGCGTACAAAAGCTAAGCTGTATATTGAATGCTATGCCTCATTACCAATCTTGTATTCTCCAATTTTCTGCTTGCATACGGATAGAACCATGGAAACTTTTGTGTCATCATTGACTATAAGTATTGACTGCGCTTTACAAAGGAGCTATTAGCTGATATCTGTGCTGTGAACAAACAAATTGAACGCTTTCCAATACGTCTGTCTTATGAATATGTTTGAGGTCCCATACCAATGAGACTCACTATATAAACATCTAGTATCACGCTGAAGGTTCTAGCAAACCACACTGCTTTCAAATGTTAATTTCGTTTACAGAGATTTACAGAATTATTCCTGGAGTACCAATAAGTATATTAATTACAAAATTTTCATTGGTTCTCTCTATTTTTGTCAAAACTTTTCATCTGCTTCATGAATTCGCTTATATCAAAGCCGATATTTTCCATTTGATCATCTCTAGGATCCTAGATCAATTTATGGAAAGATAACCATATATGTCTCTTTAGTCCAAAGTTCAAGTTTATGTAGGTCTTCATTTGAAGATAAAATGTGTAAAATTTTTTAGGAATAGAAACAGTATGCAGTTTCTTACCTTAACTCAACTCATTACGTGTTGAAATACGCTGACTCTCATGTGTATTATAGGCGCTAATACTCTTGGCCATACGCAATTTGCCTTAGCTCTATGGTTGAACTTCAATTTCTAATTATATTTCGCGCAAAGGCACTAATGAGGTGCTTGGCAAAATCAAATCAAAAACCAGGCTTGCGTATCACACAAAAATATCAACAGATATTTAGACCTTTAATTGACGTGTGTCAAAAATTACTGATTTGTTAAATAATTAGATATTATGATGATTCGTACGGCAAATGCCAGCTTGTTTTGTACCTGACTTATAACTTAAGTTATAAGTTATAATACTTGATATAAGCCAGAAACGTAGACAACGGCTACAAAGCACGTATTTTTAACAAAGAATATAAGGATATCTGTTAATTACAGTTCTCTTCATTTAAAAACAATTCTCAACGTATGAATCTATTGTTCCAACAACATGTTTCTAATTTACGTGCACATTCTACGTATAGTACGATTGTACACAAAATTATTCGGATATGGTCGTATTTTCCTGATTGAGCACAATCATCCATGTTTTGAGTTACCCTCTTTGAATTCTAATTGACACAACACCACTGGCAAACATTTGAGTCTGGCAATAAAAACACACCCACTCCCCTTTATAAATATACTTCTTCCTCCTTTTTCCTCGCACATTTTTGTCAAGTATCACAACTTTTTTTTTTAATTCAAATGTAAGTATCGACACACTTCAATTGAGTTCCAGACTGGTATTAGTGGCAATTAAGACTCCTTTTGATCAACTATAGTTTCCACGTGAATCAATATCGGGTCTTTTTATCTCTTGTCCTGAACATTGGGCTGCTATTCGTTGGAGCAGCTCAATTCATTTGGCGAGTGACATGATGACAGCAATCGAATGTCTAAACAGTGATACTAACTTAATGTCTTTTAGAATTCACAATGGTATGGACATCTTATCCTGCGCCCGTGCTCGAATGACCTGTATTTTTAACTTTGAATTCTTCAACAGTCTAGATCTGGTGTTACCGTTAACGATGAGTCTCTCACTGCCTTCAACGACTTGAAGTTGAAGAAGTCCTACAAGTACATCATCTTCTCGCTGAACGACAACAAGACCGAAATTGTTGTCTCCAAGACTTCTACCGACAAGGACTACGAAACCTTCGTTGCTGACCTCCCCGAGAATGACTGTAGATACGCCGTTTACGACGTTGAGTACGATACCCAAGGTTCAGGTTTGAGATCCAAGATCACTTTCATCACCTGGTCTCCCGATACCGCCCCCATCAGAGTAAGTAATTCTCTTGAAGTCTCTGTCTGAAAGCCGCATTCTAACATAGCCCTCTTCCCCCTTTTTTTTTCTCTCTCCTATAGAGCAAAATGGTTTACGCTTCTTCCAAGGAGGCTCTTCGTCGTGCCCTTTCTGGTGTTGCCTCCGAGATTCAATGTACCGACTTCAGCGAGGTCGCTTACGAGACCATTTTGGAGCGTGTTTCCCGCGGTAACTAAGCTAGGTGTTTAATCACACTATTTTGACTACTATTTTTTTTTTCTTTACGAATGAAACAACTCAACTACGTATTGTATTTTACTTAGTTTGTTTATATTATGTAGCAACAATGTTATAGCTTATTCTCCAACCAAGTTTCACAGCGGAGGGTCCACTTTGCCTTTCAACCAATCAATGAATAAACGAACGATGATTGTTTCAAAAAACAGAGTGGCGGAATCGTGTTTCGCGTTCAACTTCATTAGTTTCATCTAAAAATTGTACGCTAGTATAATTGGATACATGAGTGACGCGCAGTTGCATTACGTATTACCTCGAATTGACACATGTGATTTCCAAACTTGTCAATGATGTCTTGATATCTTGGGCAGTAGACTTAACTTCTATATTAAAGTACTAATCTGTAGCAAATTATCAGCGATGATAACCTGTTCAATTATCGAAATTTGGAAAGTTGTCCAAACATACCTTATGTCATGCTCATAGACTCTTCGTTTACAACATCTGCAACCGACCCACAGCAGGGTAACTTTTAGAGGAAGTGAAGAAAGAGGTGGTTGCTTACTAGGGCAGGCCGAGGTAATAGAAGAAAATTCATTGCACAAAATGGACAGCAGCTACACTTATGACTATCTTCAACCTCGTACAAACATCGAGCAGTACTCTGCTACGTTTCATAAACAATCATTTTAAACAGAAACTATTGAGATGTTGTTTGTTTTGAATTAGCAAACTGTGCCTATCTATCTTGATCGCAAAGCCTTCTATTATGGCTATTTATAGCACATAAAATATACAAAATACTTCATTTGTGACCTAAACACGCATAGTCCAACAGATCAACGACAATAGTTTAAGCAAAATTAAGAAATCATACACAAGGCAGCTTCCAAAGCTACTATCACCTTGTAAACAGCATTCTAACTTCAAGAGACCATAGTTCGTACGAGTATCTTCCCAATCCCTCATAGGAGACAAGTCTCCACCGAACATATTATGAGTTATCTAAACAAGAAGCATTGCGCAATGTACACTGATGATGATAATCCATTCATTGTCCCTATGTCGCTACTTTGTTCTAAGCATCGGGATACTGACACAACACGCATGATCTTCTCGACACTTCATAATAGTAATAATGATAGTTTAGATAGAGCCTGAGTATGATACGATAGTCACAGAGCAGACTGTATTCTTTCATGAATCTGATCTAGATGCCTATCACTCACATTGTCACGCTTCATTTTGGGGGTTGATTTATATTATAATAGATTACATATTTGTCAAAGCGTCAAGAAAAAACTTTCGCAACCTCATGTTGAACAAATTGCTCGAGATCAAATTCAGAAATCCGGCAAACTGTTCTGATAGAAAGTAAGTACCATCATGAAAAAATAAGAAAGGCGGTAGTGCTGCGAATGAACTCAACCATCTTTTCAAGGTATTTGTTAGTGTCAAGCAAGGCTCTAAGGCCAAGTTCACTTGGAACGTCTTGCCGCAGCCAGTCATGGATAATCATTTTTGTTGAGTTTTGGTGATAATCGTTTTACATTCTAAACTTATAGGCCATTTTGAGCCCGAGCATTGTTTAAAAACAGTAATAAAAAATCAAAAATAAAATAATGCATCTTATAGATTACTTGTCACGCCTAAGAGTGATAAATATACATCAAAATTTTGAAATAAAAAGCGCCTTGCTAGCTCAATCGGTAGAGCGTGTGACTCTTAAATATCTATTATAGTCATCACAAGGTTGGGGGTTCGAGCCCCCCGTAGGGCTTAATTTTTTTGGATAGCAGTCGCACTGCATGCTGCGCTAAGTAGGCATTTTTTTTGGGTCAAACCTCTGCTTTCATCAAACTATCATAACTTTTGCTTTTTTTAACCCCACAACTTTACATAGAAAAATTCAATATGTCTTACAAGCGTCTAGATATTGAGCAGAAGCGTCAAATACTTGAGCTTAAAGATTCCGGTTCTACTCAAAAACAAATGGCAGAGACACTCAACGTCCATCCAAGTACTATTTCAAGGTTTCTTAAGGCTTATGAAAAAGATCCTTCCATTGCAACAAGAGGATTCTTATTAAATAAGAGTCATAATCCGCTTCTGGACCATCGTGCTGAGCGTCGGCTTGTTCGTTATGCCATTTCTCATCCGTTTGAGCCATTTGCCAGTATGGGACGCGCCGAAGTCTGTGGGGTGCAAATATCAAAAAATACTGTTTCAAGGATTTTGCGAAAACATGACATATATTTACGAACGGCAAGACAAAAGCCATAATAAGAAAACCAACCAAAGAAAGCGGCTTGAATTTGCAAATGAATACGAAAATCGGACTGTAATTGACTGAATTAACGTGCTCTTTTCTGATGAGAGCACATTTCAAATTGGAAAGCGATTTTCACGACAAAGAGTAATACGACAGGCAAACAAAGCATACAGTCCGAATTACATGTTGCCAACGTTCCAATTTCAAAGAAGAATGGTAGTGATTTAGGGCGATGTTTATGATCTGGGTTGTACTATGAAAGCCACCACTTACGTCGATGTTTTAGCTGAGAAACTTCTTCCTAAGATTGCTAGGCTTTGTGAGGTAGGTAAATCAATTACTTTTCAATGGGATAATGCAAGTAATCATACTGCAAAACTTGTGCAAACTTTTTTGGAGGTTCAACTAATTTCGGTCATGAAATGGCCTCTTCAAAGTCCTGATTCAGATTGTAATAAGCATATATGGGCTTACATGAGGCGTGGGATATCTAAAAACTACTCAGGAATGCATTTAGCTGAACAGATGGAGACAGTTTTGACAGAGAAATGAAAGGCGGTGGGTAAAGAGTGTTTGGGGCTATATTTTAAAAGTATGTCTGATAATATAGCGGCTGACATTGAAAGTAAAGACGGGTTTACATGATTCTAGCTATAGTTGAATTCTCCTGTTTTCTAGCTTCTCATAGATATAATTTTAATTGAGTAGCGATATTTTTTCATTTGAAAACATTTGTTGAGAGTACAATATATGGTGGCCGAGTTCTCAAAATACGGTTACACCATGTGCTAAGAGTGAACACCACTGTAAATATTTTTTGCTTTTATAATTACATTCATTCTTAAATTTTGATGAAAAGTATATGCTTATTACTATAATCTTTAGCAAACTCACCATTGTAATTTTTGATAGATAATAAACCTATTAATGTACAATTTGATTTCTTATAATTCTATTATGTCGCCACAATATTATGGGACGAACAAAATGTAAGATTTCATGGTTATATGAGATGTCAATGTGACAACGACAACAGTGTTAAAACATGTTGCAAAAATGTCAGCACAATTTACTCATGAGTTAGAAGGTCATATTATTAACAGTTTCTTTCATCGTTGTGGTTCACTTTCGTGGCAAATTTTGAATAAAGAACAATTCAACTTTTCCAAGGTCTCATGCTGTTGTAATGCTCTTAAACGAGCTCTGTTGATGACATGAAAAGGTATTTTTTCTTGAGTCATGGAACTGTCAGGAATGTTTACAAGCTCTAGTTTCTCAACAGATTTACGCAGTTCACGATACATTTGATCCACACTGCTTCTCAACTTGTTTTCGGGTTCCGAGTACAATCTCGGTAATGGCTTGCCAAAATTGGGGTTATCCAAGAAAGAATCATCAAATTTTTTGACAAGCTTTGAACCATTGCTCAAATACTGAATAGCCTCTTTGAGACTTTTGATTTCTGATTGCATTCCTGTGATCATAAGTGCTTCAAAGCTTACACTAGACTCGTTCATACGCAACATTGACTTGTTTCCGTATTTGTCGATTTTCTTTTGCTGTTCTTCTAGTAGGCGGCGTAGCTCAGAGATTGTTTGTTTTAACTGCTTTTCTTCAGCAAGTGAATCAGCAAGTGCCTTTTTAACTTCGTTGATTTTGGCTACCTGTTCCTTAGATTTTACCATTTTTGAGGTCAAAACAGAAAACTTCACTTGATGCTCTTCGATAGATTTGTCTCGAGAACGTACAGTAGTTGCAAGTCGTTGAATCTCTAATCGCAACGATTCAATTTCCTCTTGCTTAGCAGCACTATCGGCTTGAGCAGTAGAATGTTCCAAGGCTTTTTGATCCCATGGAGGTATTGGCTTCACTACATTGTTCGTTTCGTTTACTTGGAAAGTCCGAACATACGTCAAAACTTCAGTTATCTTGCCACTCAGTTCCAATGCCAAGTTTTCATCTCCATCTTGTTGTACGTCAAATACAGCATAAAACTCGGACTTGAAAACGTCAAGAGCTGAACTTTCATACATACCAGATGCCAGTGTTTGATGTACTTTAATGAAATATTGCGCAAGTAGTTTACTGCTTTCGCTGACTTTACTCAATTTCTCATACTCTTCCACTGACATGATCTTTGACTGAGAGTACAGTACTTCAAGCTCCCCAATGATTCTCGATACCAAAACCTTTAATCGCACCAAAGGTGTCATGAATTCTTGGAGCTCAGTCAAAATTTCAAGTTCTCCATCTTCTCCCGTATTTTGCACAAGAGAGTTTAGACTATTGTAAATATCAGATATCAATCTGCCTGACAGTTGGATTGTATTAAGATCGTTAACTCCAAACAAGTTAAAAGGATCTTGCTGCTCCTTCTCACTATTGGTGATAAAGCTTTTGAACACCAGATATACTTTTTGCAAAGCAAGCTCTAGGTCCTGGAAAGTTGTCTGCTTCTGGATGGCATTTGACTTGATGTTGTCGATGAGGGTTGTCATAACAGTATCAACGGCTTCCATTTGTGAAAAGTAGCTTACACAGTTGGGGAACTCTTCAATAGAACTAGATTTAACATAATAGGACAATCCTGATGCATATCGTTGGATCTCTATCAGTAACAGCAAAATACTTGCGTAATCTATTAGTTCCTCGCGCTCAAGCAAGAACGTTTGCGCAAGTTCTGACTTGAACTCAATTCGATCTAGTCTCAATAGTCCTTCCACTGAAAGTTCATTCTCTTGATAGCTATCCTCCAAGTAGCATTTGACTATTTCAAGTTGAACCAGTGCTTGCTGAGCTTCGAATCGGCCAAGTTCAAGATCTATCGCTTTGGAGTTTGCCTCGGAAGCCGTAGAACTTAGTTTTTTGTTCAATTCTACCATTTCTCTGTTATGCTGTTTAAGTGCCTCCGACTCTTCACTGCTCTTTTGTAACTCTGCCAAATCTGACTCCAAGATAGTGACGACTTCTTTGAACTTTCTGATTGCAGATTCCAGGTATGTATTTCGTTCTTCAGATTGAACTAGTTTCTGTTGATTCGAATTATTGAGCTCTTCAAGCTCATCAACCTCAGCAATCAATTGTTTTTCGGTTAGAAGATGATTTTGTTCCAACTCGTCGTTCAAAAGTTTTATTTCTTCCAGCTCTTGGATAGTCTCCTCAAGTTCTTCTATTTTTTCTTCCAGCAGTAGATTTTTATCCGTGAGATCCTCGATCATTTCTTCCGACCCAAGAGCATTATCTAATTGTATTCTCAGGTCTTGAATAACTTCTTCAGCATCTTCTAGCTTCTTTTGTGCATCTCGGAAGGAATCAGATATAATTTCGCTATTTTCATACTTCTTGATTTTTTCGTCTTGCTCTGCCATCAGATCTCTAAATTTCAATAGAGCATGTTGCAACTGAACGTTTTTCTTGACAAGCTCATTTTCATCTAAATCTGCGTAAAGATCATTTTCTTCTCGCAAAACGTCGGATTCAGCTTCAAGCTCTCCATACTTTTCTTTTAATTCTTCAAACTCAATCAAAACACTTTCATACAACTCTTCCTTTTCAAGATTAGATTCTGTCAACATCAGATTTTCGTTTTCCAGGTCTGAGAGTTTGCCGTTCAACTGTTTCAATTCTTGATGCATATGTGCTAATTTGTTCTCAAGCTTTTTCACAACGTTTCTCAAATGGGTTTCGCTTGTTAGTTTGGCCAAATCATCTTTACGTTTTTGCTCCATAACTCGAAGTTTTTCTTTCAAATCTTCAATCTCTTTAGTTAAAACTGAAGCATCGTTTCCCACTACAGATTGTCGAAGTAGTTTCGATTCAGGGTTTCCCAAAGATGAAAATGCCCGTCCTCTAACTGTTTTGGCAGGTAATATAGAAGACAAAGATGTAGGAGGACGATGAATAATGCTTTCTGAAGATAACCTTGTATTTGACGATGCAGCAAGCTTATTCTCACTTGGTGGGATAGAGACCTCGTTCCAGTTAAGCTTAGGAAACTGATTATTGGATAGATCAGATCTAGTCGTAGGACGATTTCCTCTGACGGGAGAGGGAATGCCAGTAGGAATACGAGAAGGCGATGAAAATTTCACACTTTTTAGCAGCGGCGAAATAGCTCTTATGTTACCTGAATATTCCTCAGCCCTCAATTGATGGTGAAAATCATTGGTATGACCGTTTTTTGAATTGTCTTGTTTATGAATAGTTTCGATCGCATTCTTATTTGTATCGTTGCTATTGTAATCATATTCATCCTCTTCTTCGATATCGTTGAATTCATTGTATACTGTGTTTGTGACCCTTTGTTGCTTTTCATTTTGATCTGTTGCATTATCTTGCTGTTCAACCTCCATCGACAATTCTTCAATTGGCTCCTCGATTGAGCCGTCAATTGAATGTATGCTTTGTTCGTCGTTTTGTTCTTCAATTTCAATCTCGTTATCGTCTTCTTCTTTAAATCGATCTTCTAATGTCTTAACGGCTTGATCCTCGGCTGGCTCTTTCATTGAGACTTCCACTGGTTCTTTAACTTCAATCTGACTCCCAACTTCGTCTTCCAAATAATCATCATGGTCTGATTTGACGAGGTTATCGGCGTTATCCTCAACGTGCTCCTCAACTTGAGATTGGGTTTTGTTTGTCGTTGAGCTGAGCTGATAATCATCAAGGCCATCTTTGAATTTCTGCTCCTCGGTGAGTTCGAAGCTAGTAGTTTTTTCTGCTAAAATGGAGGGCTCTGTATAGTCATTCCCGAAATCAAATGCTGTATTTTGTGCAGCTTCGAATCCTGGCGTGGACTTTTTAGTTTTGAATGGCTTTGCGTCGTCTATGACTGACTTTGTAAAGCTCTTGGATCGAACTGCTTGATTTGCAGACGCAGAATGTGGTTGATGCAGTAATCTGGGTTTTGAATCAGAAATTGTTGGAGATGCAGTTTTTGAGGACTGTGTTGATCTTGTAGAGGATATTGCTGACCGGTTTGAGAACAAACTTGGAATCTGACGATGCGAATTTGATTCAAGCGTCACGGGACGCGTGAGCTTTGGAACCGGCGGTACACTACTTGGAGACGAAAAAGTCGACGCTCTCAGATTTGATGCAGATCGTTTACTTGTCAAAAAGCCGGGCCGCGCAAGTTCAGCTGGCGCTTTGGATGCGGATGTAGATGTCTGTCGAACCTGTCGAGTCTACAGTTTTCGTCAGTAACCGGACAAAATTAAGATAGTATATTTACTCACATTTGAGGGAGGCTTCAAAAAGGAAGTCGGATTACGTTTCTCAGCATTAGGAGTAGACGAAGCAATCATCTCAAGCATTTCTGCTCGCACAAAGAGACCATGGCGCTCTGGACATGCAAAATATCTTACACCTGCAACTGAACCATCGTTTTTACCAGTCGGATGATCTAACTCCACACCGATCCATTCGCCCGTTGCAAAATCGGTTTTCCCTGCAAACCTGACAATTCCTGGAGTTCCTTTAACAGACACATTGGCCCCAATTTCCGGCGGGCTCATAGTGTGCAATGCTTTGATGTATCTGAATTGAAAGTCTACACGAAAACAAGAGCTAAAAACAACGCGTTGCGAAAATGGGAGAAAAATACCAACACCTTCGTTCTTTCCATGCCACTTACACAATTGTATTGTACGTGACGCAAAACCAAACAGACATAATTGTATCTACAAGATGTTTTCCGAATCCAAGCCCGCACCAAGAAGAAGACAGCTATTCCAAAGTGCACCTACCAACACTGCAAATGGAGGATACAGAGGGGGCTCTGGACTGGCTGGCACTTCTACAACAACCGGGGTTCAGCTGCCGAACCCACAGTCAAGAGAGTTGACAGATGATCAACGACAAGAAATAAAAGAAGCAGTATGTATCAATTGTGTCATTACATTTTTACAAAGTCAAAGATTGGGCCATATACTAAACATTCATACAGTTTGATGTTTTCGATACAGATAACGACGGATTTCTGGATTATCACGAATTAAAAGTAGCCATGCGCGCACTGGGATTTGATAGTAAAAAAGCTGAGGTTCTTCAAATACTGAGAGATCATGATAGACACGGAAGACGATTGATCAGCTTTGATGACTTTATGTCCGTTAGTAAGTACAATTATTTAGTAGTCCTTCTATGCTTTTTGATACTAACTTATACACCAGTGACTACGAAAATTTTGGCACGCGATCCTCTAGATGAAATCAGAAGAGCTTTTGCCTTGTTTGATTCAGACAAAACTGGCAAAATCAGGTATGAATTTGTTGTTTTAGATTAAAATTACAGTACTAACCGATCATTTCTAGTTACGCAAATCTGCAACGGGTGGCCCAGGAGCTTGGAGAGAACTTGGACGACGAGGAGCTACGTGCTATGATTGACGAATTTGATCTCGACCAAGACGGTGAAAGTAAGTATTAATTCTAGTATCAGCCAAGTTCATCAAGCCTTTCATACTAACACTATTCAAACAGTCAATGAACAAGAATTTATTGCCATTTGCACTGAACACTAATTTATTTACCCCAAAACCAACAATAAAAAATAACGAGTTTACATACAAATCTTTTAATTCCAAAAAAATATTGTAATGAAGCCTTTACAAACGATGGTGATCTTGCTATCACGTAGCACATACTAAAAACGCCAGACCCATAATTTCAACTTCGTGTATCGAGGGTTGGGGTTTTCTGGACCAACCAGTTCGTTAGAAATTTTTTCAGATTTTTCAGACAAACCTTCGAATCAGTATCACCACGACAGTGATTAATTCAAACCAACAAATCAATAATGTCTTCGGCTATCAAGGCGGCAACTAACAATGCCAAGGGAAACGTGTCTCGGTATTTGAGATACTACAAAAATCTTGAAAAGAACTCACAACAGCGTACCATCAGACGCGACGAGATGAGCAAGCAAGTTCCCGCCTTTTACAGAAATATGATTGAGAATAACGTCGACGAATCGGAGCAATTAAAGCCCAAGGAGTGGATGTTCAAGCCCGGTGATCGTGTTCAAATTCAAACTGGAGCTGATAAGGGAAGAGTTGGAAAGATCACTCAAACTTTCACCGAAAGCAACCGTGTAGCCGTCGAAGGACTGGGAGGCTCGACCCGTATTCTTTTACCGACTCAAGTGTTTCAAGAAGGCCAAACGCATCCGTTAGTCAACATGCCCAATTCAGTCTCTATCAAAGACATTCGTTTAGTAGTGTCCGACATTGCCGAAGACGGTACCGAAAAGGATCTAGTTGTTCACAGCATGACTTTGGATGGAGAGAAATACGACGCAGATTACAACGAATTTCTTCCTATCCGTCGCCTCAAGCACAACCCCGATACTATTATTCCCTGGCCTCGTCCAAGCGCGGCCTTGAAGCCTAGCGTGTTTGCAACTGCCGCTGATATAGTTGGTCAACGCACCTTTTTTCCCAGTTCTATTCTAGAGCCACCAATTCCCAAAGCAGCTCTCAGTCAGATCCGTAACGAGCATTCCAAATACAAGAGACGTCCTGTAATCACCGCCGAAGATTTGAAACGTATGGCCACTCCCGTTATGCCAACACCACTAGGTAAGAAGGAATACAAGGCTAAGTTTGCCGCCGTCAAGAAGCCTGTCAAGAAGGCCCAAGGTCAAGAATGGAAGGATATTCAGAACTTTATTGGATCCGAAATTGAGAAGGGTTTGCAAAACAGACTGGTTCAAGAAGAAGCTGCTCTGCATCAATACCAGTAGTTGCCATCTGCTGGAAGCCAATTTTGTACATAAATCATTTAATACAATCGAAAAGTTTATGCTTTGAGTATGAAAAAATAGCAGATTGAGTACTAGTTCCTGTGTGGTATTGTGTTGTCAGTATGAATGGTATCTACTTATTTGTTAGTTGTGATCCTGCTGGTGTATTTTTTTCACGAGTGGATTCAAAAATTTGAGCTATAATATTTTGTTTGAAATTGTTGTAATTTTTGAAGGACTTTTTGAAATAGTGTAATCAGCTATTATCAATAATTAATCTTATTATCAGCTTCATGTTATCAACAATTAAAACTAGACTTGTCTAATAATTTTCTCTAATCAATTATCAATGAAACCCTGCAACAAGTTATGATGATGTACCCAACAGCATTTTTAAATTTTAACGATTCCAAGAAGCGTTTTTTTTACTTGTCAGACTACATGATAACTTCGCGTAACCCCCAGCGGACCATACTCAATGGGTTCTTACTCCTTTCCTTTAGTGCCTTGAACATCAGCAAGTCAAATGCCATGGCTTGGGTTACCAGAGTTCAACACTTGACGAACCCTTTTTTAACTTTAAACCAGTGCAATCTGATTCTTTGTGATCAAATTAGGCTTGAGCTTCATCGCAGTACACGCCTTTTATAAAGCAATCAAGTGTAATATGTACGCATCATTGGATTACTGACGAGGGAAAATAGTCGTTGAAAGTGTAATGTCTTTGTCTTGCTCAAAATGTCGGCGACTGATGCCGACTGACATAAAACCACATCATCATACGTGATTCTAACAAGCTGATGTGATGGCACTAACGAATACTGGACTACTTAATAGTTGATTTTTTAGATTGATCGTTGCACGCGGTTCTAAGTCATACACAATATGCCAAACCCGACCAAAATCCCCAAGCGTCCAAGAGGGATACCAAGGGACGCCAATGTCCCAGCATCTTCATTGTCCTCCTACAAAAGTACATACACTAAGTTTGGTCTTGGTAGTAAGAGTATCCAGTACCTGGTAGGGATACTTGTCTGCGGAACTTGAATTGTCTATATTATGTACATGCATATTTTAAAGCTTTGTCTTTTGTAGAGATTTTCCAGCTCCGCAAGCACCTTATCACTGATATCTTGTATAACTGACAAATAAACCGAGATCAATCGGCCACCCTTTTGTCTTGGGAAAGTTAAAGCAATTGTATCAGTTAAGTGATAAGATTTCAACACGATATAGCGTCAATCAATAAGCCCTTGATAGTTGCGATTGCAAACTGAAATGTGAAGATGTTGATATCAGTGAAATATGGACATGGCGTGGGGCTCGCTGAGACATTTAGCCATTTTTATTTGTCCAGAGTCTATGGTTCTAGGATTTTCAAGGCTGCTGTTTGGTGGATTTGAGGGCTTCAGGTGGACCAACTTGAGCAAGTGGTGTAAAACCAGAGTTTAAAATGCTGAGCCTTGTTCTTTTTGTTTTTTTACACCTCATCGCGAGACATAAAGCGTAAAGATGTTTTTATTTAATTAGAGATAAAAATTAAAGTTGTCAATCAAATCATGATACCATCAGCTCTTAGGTTTTATTTTGATTCCTGTCCGAAATGAGACAGCATACCCAAGGATCCTTTAAAGATTCAATTGCGGGGGTGTGTCCATACAGTTTGAATTTGGCTTTTATGAGTTGGAGATTTGAATGCGAACACAACGCTTGAAGCCTTATTTTCTGCATCAATCACTTGATATTTTTGTCACAATCTAGTGATGATTTCAAATTCTGAGAAGTTTTTCAAATTGCTGCGCTTCGTAGTTCGTACGCAACATATGCCAAACAGTTGCTAGACAGAGTACAAAGGGTTCATGAAAGAAACTCAATTTAGTAAATTGTCAATAAACTTCATGCTGATTATGTTTGGACGTTTTGTTAATTGAGACTTCATTGTATCTTTCAAAGTAAACAGTATTACACGAAGTCCAAAAGAGCCATTAACATCGATGGTTCTATTCCCAAGACACTGCTATCAAACAGGCTTGCAGCAATAGCGTCACATGCTGAGATTATGGAAGTCAAGTTGCAAAGCCTTTTCTGTGAATCGTAGTTTATCAAACGAGCAAACCCAATAGAGCAAACATTTATAATTTATAACGTCTGTGTTATGATTGAGCGAGCTTCGAAATGATTGGCGACTGAAATTCAAATCAAGATGGAAGTATTACACAGCTTGTACGTTTTGTTTTTTCCATACAGTCCTCAATGCGAGTTACACATGGCAAAAGGGAAATGTATTCAATTTATTAGCTTGTAAATATATGGACAGTAAGTTCAAGTATTGAATTTCAGAATTGAACAAGTTATCTACATCTGGTTATTCTCAATCTTTTTTTCTAACCATCTCCATTTAGATGTTTGTAAAAATGTTGCTGTGTTTTTGGCCAAATGTTCAAACACAAACATCCCAATATCATCTTTCTAAAACTTCAGGTTAGGTTTAATTAGCCGCTACTTCCCCCTTCTTTGCAAGGCATAGTTCGGCTACGAGACCAGATCCATCTTTTAATTTTTTTCTTTGGTCTAATGAACAGGTCGATATACTCGTACACAAACAATCAACACGCTTAACTCGCTGACATTTTATTTTGTTTCTCGAGTTGGCATGGTGCTACTGCTGATACTGAAAACATCAATATCTTGTTTGGCGATCTCCTCGAAACTTGAATACTCAAATACAAAATGACCAACAAAATGCCTTCTTACAACATTGCGTGAGTACCAACCACTTAACAAACCTGGTGATCTGTAGTCTAACAGGGTTTTAAATCAAGGATGGTCTCAGATTTCTTCTTTCCGCAGCCTGGAGGAGTCGAGTTACATTTATATCACCTGTCTCAGCAACTAATCAACTTGGGCCACTCGGTAATCATTGTCACACACGCGTATGGAGATCGGAAAGGTATCAGGACGCTCACAAACGGATTAAAAGTGTACTACGTTCCATATCTGGTGCTGCATCGAGAGTCAACTTTCCCATCAGTCTTTTCGTTTTTCCCTACACTGCGACAGATTCTGATTCGTGAAGAGATCCAGATTGTTCATGGCCACGCCAGTATGAGCAGTTTCTGCCATGAAGCATTACTGCACGGACGAACTATGGGATTAAAGACAGTATTCACCGATCATTCGCTGTTTGGGTTTGCTGATACTGGTAGCATTCTGGGAAACAAGCTGCTGCGGTTCAGTTTAAGTGATGTCGGCCATGTTATTTGCGTCAGTCATACATGCAAGGAAAATACGGTTTTACGAGCTGCTTTGGATCCCTGGCGGGTGTCGGTGATACCCAACGCTATAGTCGCAAAGACGTTTGAGCCAGAGGAGCTCGTGCGCAGCGCGTCTAGAGGTCCCGACGGTCGCCGGATAATCAAGATTATCGTCATTTCGAGACTGTTTGCAAACAAAGGTATCGATTTGTTGGCAGCAGTGATACCTCCAATCTGTAAAGCGCACACTAATATCCAATTTCATATTGGTGGATCGGGACCAAAGCAAGTCGCGCTAGAACAGATGCGCGACCAGCACCAGCTGCACGACCGAGTTCATTTGCTGGGGCCTATTCTTCACGAAGATGTCAACAAACTAATGTTGTCGGGCGACATCTACTTGCATACAGCGCTCACCGAGGCATTTGGAACGGTTTTGGTCGAAGCGGCGGCCTGTGGGCTTCTAGTGGTATCTACCAAGGTCGGTGGTATTCCAGAAGTGCTCCCCGGGTACATGACAGTGTTTGCGGATCGACCCGGTGTTGAAGAGTTAGTATCTGCGCTGGGAATAGCTATTGAGAAAGTCGAGCGTGCGGATCGCGAGGGAACTGGCGGGATTGGAAGCGGGTTTCACGAAGAGGTCCGTAGCATGTACTGCTGGGAGGACGTCGCGCGGCGAACCGAAATTGTGTATAACGAGCGACTATTCCATGACTGCGAACGGGAACAAGAAGACCTACAGCATGACGAGATTTTCACGAGAATGTTGCATTATTGGCGCGGAGGGTCATGGGCAGGTGTGCTGTTTGTGGTGTGTGTGGTTGTTGATTATTTCGTGTATCAGTTTTTGGAATGGTATCATCCTAGAGACCAAATAGATTTGGCCGTGAAATGGCCACGAAAAAAGCGTATAGATGAAGACCAATGCGATGAACAAGAAATCTAATGTTATAACTGTTCTCAATTAATAAAGCCGATGATTTGGACAAAAACAAGATGTATAACTAAAAACGAATCTGGAGACAAGTCTACCTGCGTCTGTTTCTGTAACCATATTCCCGAAGGACCTGTATGTATACTACACATCTACACACTACAGCTTGGACAAGCGAAAGACAAATCAGGTAGGTTTGAAGGCAAGGAGGTGCAAATGCATAAGTTTTTTCGAGATGTAACGGTGTCGGGGAAGCTACAGTATATAGTGTTGGTCCTAGACCAAATGGCAAAATGGACGTGCGTATTTCGGTACCTTTTCATTTTCACTACTTTATCTGCTTGCTCTCCAAGCTTAGATCTTATATGGATGCATCAGATTGACTTCTTTGCATGCTGTGTAGATCATCTCTTAAGTGTAGCTGCTTATAATGTAGTATAGCTTTTTCTTGCCTTACAACAACTCTTCTTCTTTTGGTTCATTCACAAAGTATATATAATACGCAAGTTTCTGCTGACAAAGTAAGTTCTTTCTTTATGTACAATAGGGCCTGAATGTTGGAAACTAGAGATCGAGATGTCGGACCCTTTTGTTGATAAATTCCTCGACCCCTGAAAAAAAAAAAAAAAACAATCAATTACAGCCGTATCTGTTTTAGTTCTCTTGCAAACACCAAAAGCAATGTATTAGACACTACGGCCCACCATTCTTTTGCCATCATCAAAGTATTCACCATTATGATGACAACCTGATAGTGCCTGGTATATATCAAGTTTACTTCACAGATTGGATTGGATTGTTTAGGCAGGTCATGTATTTTGCTCATGTGTTCAGCCTGGCCCGAGCTCTGACACCAAAATGGTTTACGCACCGTGCTGGAAGTAATAAAAATCTCAGGTATATACCGTTCGCTGTCGTCAATCAAATCAGAGCAAAAACGAGGACTAGAGCGATCCTATTGGCCTGAAAGCCGTGATTTACAATAAAGTTCACTTGCATATGCTGTAGTGTCTTTGCAGTGCTGTACACACAATGTTTTTGACCACTTTCATGAGCCTAATGTCCAAGCTCAAGGCTATCAATCAGATCTATGAGAATAAACTAATTGTACATGTATGCGACTGACCTGTATTTTTAAAATCATTATTCTGTGCCAAACCATCCATCGATACCATGTTGGTTCTGAGACAGCACAAGTTCTAAATGCACAAGACATCATCACACAGCACTTACTCACACAAACCACTATAGCACCGGAGAAAATCCTCTTTTACAATAATATGGATCAGGTTAAATGCTGGCTGTCATAGTGCACGAAAAACTGATTGATCAAAACTCAGTGGCGCAAGTGAGCGCTGACAGATAAGTGACCAGGGTGGCCAACTAAGAATGGTGATTCTGACTGCGCATTCTGTAGTCGCTCCTCCTTCTGATGTTAGCCTGGTTTTTTACCAAACGTACTGTTGAACTGCCTTGGATTGATAGTGTTTATGAATGCCAGCCATTATGCTCAAGTAGGTGTATTCGCGTTCACAGAAGCTTAATACTGTTCAAAGCAAAGCCTCACAATCTCCAATTTTTGTGAAAGCGAATTGAAAACAAAGCCAGCATAAAAATAGATTTATTTACACTTGTATGTGTACACTCGTCTTTTATCCCGGATCGCCAAAATACGTATTTTTCGTGTTTGTACGTCGAGTAAAAATAAAAAAAAGGGCCTCTGCTGATGGATTATAACACTGAAGAACACAAAACAAAAATGTGCCTGGCGAGCGAAAGTGTACATATCTATTTTTGGCACTGCTGGGCGTAGACTGCCTTCAATGGCTTTGTCCGCTCTTGGAAAAAAAAACATAAGCCATCTTTTATTCTCAAACATTGAGTTTACTGATGATATCTTTGAGAGATATTGAATACAGTGTCTGCCTTTCCCAATTGTACAATTCGCAAAATGCTTGCCCCGCTCTACTGTAAATGTGTGCGAAGTCTGCCATGTTTCATAGCCATGTAGACGCCCACTTTCCAAAGGATGTCGATGGGATTTTTTGGGATCCAGGCAGCCAGCGCTAAAACCCGAAAAAAAAATAATAATAATTAATAGTGGACTGAAATCTTCACCGCTGTTGTTTAGATTGGCATCATAGAAAAGCCTACTATCTTCAAAATCAAAAAATACTCTTCAAGACTAAAGATACTATACACTTGGAGTAATTGCTTTGTTTAGTACAATTTTGAGCTTGGTAAAAGGGTCTTGGAAAAAGGTCTTGGAAAAAAACAAACTAGGAAATGGATCGTACACCTTTTGCAAACCCGCCAGGATCGACAATCATCCCAAGTTGATCGGTGCGAGTCAGCAGCTCAGCACAGTGTACAACACCTTTTGCAACACGATTGCCAGAATAGCCCGCCCTCAATCAAACAAGTGTATGTACATATCACAGTTTAGTCAATTCCCTCGTCTATTTTTACACTTAGTTGCAAATACCCCTAAGATTCCTTTCAACAAAAAAAAGGCCTCACAGCTTTTCTCCACACACGTAGCATAAACCATCTCCGCTACCAATCAACAAAATTCCTCGTTTTAGTATCAATCAATCAAATCCTCAAAACGTATCTCGTAAAGTAGTAATAATATTAACAAACAAACAGTAGAGCTGATACAAAATTCATTCAGATTCACCAGAAAACAACAACAACAATAATAATAAAAGACTGTATAAATATAATATAAACTTGAATACCCGATATGGTTCGATTTACCTGAAACCGGTTTGTTTTTTGCCCCAAAGCAAAGTTATAAAAAAAAGCTACTAAAGAATGGACAGTACAAAATGCGCTCATCTTGTAGCGAGAAATTCACACTTGTACCCGGGCAAATACCATTTCACATCAAAGTTGACGTTCTCGCATTCCTTCACAATCAAGCTCCACTCATTGAGTGCGCGACCACAGTACTTGAACAAATCATACCGTAACGCCAACTCCCGCGGAGTCTCAAGCGACAACGACAACGAGGACGACAACAATGCTTCTTCGGACCCGCTGGGTTTACACGGCTCAGAGAACTCAAACGAGCCCGCAGACCGCCGGCGGTCCGCCGGCGCCTTGGCCAGCTCCGCAATCGGCGGCACCGAGTCCCGCACAAGCTGATACTCCTTTTCATGCTTCTCGCCGAAAATGTCCATCTCCATGTCCTCCCAGTACAAGTCAATCGCGCGCAGTGGTTGCATATCCGCCGTCGAGGTCAGGGCCGTGGCGTCCGTGAACTCTGAATCTCCAGACGCACACGAAAAGTCCGCAAGCGTACTAGAAAGACATGATCCGGATGACGAAGACGCCGCTGAAGACTGAGTGTTGTTACTGTTACCACCACTGGTACTAGTCGCACCGCCACCAGTGCTGAACTTGGGATACGCTTCAAACGAAAGAACAGGATACTCAAGCTTTGTGAATTTGGTCTTGTTTTTAGGCACAAGTTTTTGAAATAATGCAATAGTGGGTTCTGCCGCCCGCGCCAGCTGCGCCAGATTAGAGCTGCTGCCATATGTATAAACAGAGGGAGGGCGCGAGCGCAGAGTTAATGAAAGTAAAGACGACGACGACTTGGTTCGGCCCACAGCCTCTTTCGTGATACTAGGAGCCAGACCAAGCCCGCCAGTCGCGCCGCATCCAGTTATGGACTCTAAATTATAATGAATGTCGATAATGTCGTGCTTTTTGATTCCGTTACGACGTGGCGAATTGGTATCTGCCACATACCCGACTTTGAGATACACGTCAATGGTCTTCCAGTCGATCGATTGGCTGCAAATGTCGCTGCTCTGGTCCATGCCTGATACCTGATTGTAAACAAACGCCAGTTGTTTCTTCATCTTCTCGCACACGCCAAACGAGTGAAATGCGACTCTGTAAATCAATAATCTCAGATAATAACTGCGGACCATTCCATTCCAATGACCCGCAAACCGGAAAAAGACTTGTTTGGACAGTAAGATTTTAATTAGTTTGAACCTTAGGTTTTCCTCAGAGTAAAACTCGATATAGTCGTTGGTAAGTGTAGAGGCAGAGCTGCTTTCGGGGTCAGGCGAGCCCATCGGACTAGAAATATGTTTGAAAATGTTGAAAATGACTGACAGCGTTTTGATGATGAGATTGAGGTTTTCTTGCAGCATCAAGATCTTGACAAACACAAGAAACCAGAAATCCCAATCGCGGATCTTGCCTCCGGCGCTATCATCGCCATCTGAGCCGTAAAGAATGTAGTTTTCTAAAAGACACAGCACATTTAACGCCTTGTTTTTCTGAAACACTTGAATGTTAGCCGTAATTAGTTTGAGAATAAACTCGTCTATGCCGGAAAAGTGGTTGTGAAGGCCATTGACACCCATCGCAGCGGTATCCAGTGACAGTTCGCACCGCTTCAAAATGACAGCTTGGAAAATTAAATAACCAGGAGAGTATTTTAGTAGTGAAGCGTTGTTTTGGTGGTGCGAGAGACAGATTGACACGTAGTAGTGGTAAAACGAGTTGAACAACTCTTCTCGCTTTAATAGCGCGGCAATTGTCGATTCGAGGAATGTTTTCGGCGGTTTCGAGCAAGACGTGAACTGCTGAAAGTTCTTTATATCTCCCACTAAATCCTTGAGGCGTGCAGGATAGCAATTGCGCATGAAATTCGCCGAAAAGTTGAACTCGTCGTTGACCAAACTGGACCGGACTCTAATGTAATATGACTTTTCCACTTTCATCTGGCTCAAAATTTGCGGGGCCACGTTGTTGTCTAGGTAAAAGTACGCAGTAGCAAGAACCTTACCAATGAGACATATCAGCGATTTGTTCGTGACGAGCTGAATGTTTGTATTTACTACGATATGGTCAAAGGTGAGCTGCAGAATCTGAGCGTAGTGGTTTGCGTTGGCAAAGGTGACAATGTCGAGCATTCTGGCGAGAGATTCGTAGTATGCTTCCAGGTCCATTTTTTGAATCTTTTTGCTTTTGAGACAAATGAGAATTTCTGACCACCATTTTCTGAGCTCATTGTGAAGTTCAATGTTGTTTTGCAGGGATTGTACGTCTTTGAGGTTGTTTGCAGAAGAGGCGTTTGTTTGCGAGATATTTTGTATCGTTCTGAGGTAGGAAAGTAGGGATAGTCTAAGAATGTTTGTTTTCTTGGTAGCAGAAGAGGGCGAAGAAAGCGATGTTTTGTTGAATTTGAGCAGATGTTTTGAAATGTGTTTTAGTTGTGATTTGGCTGAAAGGTTAGAGATTGTGGTTGAGGAAGTTGTGGAAGATGCAATAGAAGATATGGATGTGAGAGATGACCTTGTACTGTTGTTATTACTGTATAAAGAGGTTGCGCTTGTGTTGTTTTCCACTAATGTGACATCCGAACTATTTGAGAATCGCTTTGCTAGTGAGAAGCGTCGTGAAGACATGGTTTTGTGGAGTGGATGAGAGGGATGTCAGTGTATGAATGCGATTGATGAATGACAGTAAAACCGACGCCAAATATGTATCGGAAAGGGATTTATGACGAAGGTGGAGGTTTATGTGTTGGTTTTATATGGCCTTGATGCTTAAAGATCAGGAATGAGAGCGGAATGTGAAACAGAGGTGTAAGTTAAGCAGACACAAACGAAGGCCATTCCGTGGGAAGATACAGGGATTTGAAGAGTGCAAATGACTGCCTACGAGCTTGTTTTTGAAAAGTAGTGAAGTGAAAAGAAGAAGAAGTAAGCAGAAAGAAAAGAGAAAGAAGTTGAATAAGAAAGAAAAATCTTTCTGGCAGGTGCAGATAAAAAAAAACTGGGTTCAGGTAGTAAAAAAAGCAATTATGTCTCTTTTATTTTTGAGTGCTGTTCTTTGTGTACGCCCTAAATCCACCGCACAAACCAGGCAGCAGCAGCGAAGCAGCATCAGAAGCAGCAGCAGCAGCAGCAGCAGCAGCGTTGGCGGTCGGTGTTTTGAGTGTAGTGTGTATTTGCATCAGTTTCATCAGAGAACAAACGATTAAAAACAGTTGGGACCAGGTTTTGATCTGTTTTGTTCTTTAAAGGATTCAAATAGTTTTCCTATTACTAAAAGATGTTAGTTTTTGAATGCTTTAATGATGAAACAGTTAGTTCTGAAGTCCATTCAAGAACTCTTCAACAGGGAAGAAAAAATGAATGAATATCGGAAAAACATAAACATTTCTTTTTTTGTAATTGTTCCAATTGCAGTTTCCTGTTCCAGGTTTTGCAACCACCACAGAGACGACGTTGGGTTTTTTGTTTTTTTATATTCCGGCTCATTTTGGGTCCTTTACCGCCCTTGCCCTTGCTGAAGAGCATGTGTACATGTACACACAAACTGGCAGATTTGTAGACAGGCAGGCAAAGCAGACCTGATGGTGACTTTTTTTTTGTTTCCTCCCACAGCTTAATCCAATTCAAGAAAATACAATTAAAAACGGTCATTTATTAAAGCAGCTGTCTATTTTTAACTGTGTCAAAAAAACACGTAAAAATAGACACGTTCATTTTGCAACACTGTCGTTGTTGTTATTGTTATTGTTGATATTAAGTCATGGCTTTTTATGACAACAGGCAGTCTGTTGTGTTTTTCTTAAATGATATCAGACCTGTTTGCATTACGTCGCCATTGTTGTGGATCACAGAGCATCTGTTGGTATGTGCTCTTGGTCTATATTATTTGCTCTTACAGCCACTGGCATCCCCGGCTTGCCATCGATGACACTACCGCTGTTGTGCGGGTGCCAACCGCGAATCACCTCAACAACAGCGTCACTGTATACCTACTCCATCATCATTGTAACAACAACAGCACCTTTGTTGTGTCTTTATTGTATGACCGTGCTGATGTTGCATCGGCACATGTGCTTTATGCCCTAGGAGTGTAGTGGCCATTGATTAAATCTGTTTCTTTTGTTTCTCCACATGGCACATGTCCATGAGCATGCACATTCACACTATTTCTTGTATGTATACAGAGGCTTGTGTACACACTACATACACACACATCCAAGCCTGTTCCTTGTTTGCACACAGAAGAACGCTCTTACAAATGAGTGCAATGGCCATGCACCGATGGCTAAACATAATGTACACACACTTGACTTTACACTTGTCCATCGTTTGAATCATACAGATGAATGTTTTTTTTATCGCAGCAGGAACCCGTTTATGCGTGCATCACCATCATCATCTCCTCCATCGCTGTTGTCCTCTGCTGAATCGAACAAAGACACCGCCGGTGCCAAAAAAAAAAAAAGCCCACTGAACTCGTAATACATACATTATCGGTTGCCCTTGTCCGCAAAATTGTGTGTATATTAAAAACTAGGGCTTCTGTGACGTCACCTCTGCAAACCCTGTTTTTTAATACTCACAACGGCTCATACAACTGTACACATCTCGCACTGGCCATGGAAACAAGAAAACATAACCTTGTGAAAGTGTACATTTGCGAACCTTTGTACAATGACCTCAAAGGCATCGGGCATCGGGCATCGGTGGAAGCTTCTAAACATGCGCATTGTACACTGGAACCACTGAAATCTACTGCTTCATCTATGAAATCATAGCATACTGGTGTTTGCATTCCTTTCGCTTATGTATATCCACATAACAGCATCATAACATACCCACATCTTCATACCAAGAGTTTGTGAGAGTGCGCTGATTCATAAAAGCCAAGACCCAAGTGCTTGCGCCAATAATGGATGACGCTGGTGTCAAAGTATCCGGCTGCGCTCAGAATCTCTTTCTTACATTGTCCCGTTTGTTCCATGTTCTAAGTCCTTAGCTTGTTAGACTCTTGCAACTACCTTTCTGCAATTAAAATATCAATCGTTAATCATTTCTACTATGTTATATGAAAGTAAATTCAACCTTTCAATACAGCCTATAGTCAATAAATAATACACCACTAGCCTCAAAACGGCTCCTCAAATGGATCCTCTTCATCGTAATCGTCATCTTTTTCAAACTGATACACAATTGCACTTGAATCTTTATTCTCACCCTTTTGCGCATTCAAATAAGGCAGTTCTAGCACCTTTTGTTTCTGAAGCTTTTGCGAGTCCGTACTAAACAGATTAAATGTAGACATGCTTTGCAGCAGCCGTTCTTCTTGTGCTTCTTTGGCCAGTTGCTCTTGGGCAGAAGTGATCAGGGAAGGCTTGTTGAGATCGGCGAGGAACTGGAGATGGGAATCGAAAAGAAGTGACTTTTTGCGTGTTTGAAAGTGTAGCAGGAGGTCTGGGATGGTTGAATCGAGGAAATCGTAATCGGATGAAGAGACAATACTGATCTGAGTCTGGAAAAAAGAGTGGATGATGGTTGCCATTGTCGGGGCGAACGAGTCGCCGTGACTGGCTATGAGATCAGCTGTAAAGTCAGAATGAAATTTGGCGCAAACAGTAAGTTTACGGTTTTTAGAAGCTGATTTTTGAATCACTGCAATCAAGTGCTTGACCACACGTACCAGCTCACGTTCTGGATCCGCGTTGAAGTAAAAGTAGTTCAGATCGTCTATTAGCACAAATACCTTCTGCTTAGTGCTAGCCTGAACTGCTTCATCCAGCTCCGTCAGGTTTTTGATCCGTTCATTGGCGTCAAACTCCCAGTTGATTATGTTCTTTTGGCGTAACCGCGAACTCCGGCCAACATTGATGTTGATAACATCTGCATCTTTTGGAACCCAGGTGTTTAGCAAACTGTGTTCAAACTGTGGAAGCCGGGTCTCTAAATCATCCACCAATAGTATAAAAGGATGATAGTCTTTGAGTGTCACAACTCGTTTCAGCGTGGCAGAGTTATGGATTTGTTCGTGCGACATGATGCAAGAAAAATATAAATGCAAAAAAATGAGGTTGTGATCGTGTATGCCACTGATTTCAAGAAGTGCTAAAAACAATTTTTCTACTTGGAAATCTTGGGACACTCAGCCGTACTTGAGACTCTGATCTCAAATCCAGCATTGATAATCCGCCAGTAGACCTCTCTCTATGTGTATTGAAAGTGGGTATTTAGACGTCATCATCATACACAAGTATTACATGGTGAATAAATGGCATTATTTCCCAGATTTGCTGTTCAAGTTACGTGAGTTTTGTTGTTTCCACGACAAATGAAGAATAACATCGTTGTGGGGTCGGATCATGTTATACTTTGGTAACATCCAAGTCGTTCTACTCATCTTCAGACCCAAGCATGTATGAAGTCTTTGTACAGTCGAAACTTTTGTCCATTCAGCAGGCCATTTGGCGATTATTACATCAAGAAATTTCTATTCCAAGTACGCCTTGATTGAAAAAGCAAAGTACATACGGTAGAAATTCAAAACATTCAAACATTTCATAAAAGTTTCAACCAACCCCTTTTCAACTGAAAAAAATATAGTCTCGCCTTATTCTCCCATCCCTCCCTAATCATCATACCCACCATCACTATCAATCACCAACAAGCAAACATGAAATTGAAAATCGGACTTCTCCAGCTCAATCCCGTGATGGGCCAGGTCAAATCCAATATCTCACGAGCTAGCAATACTCTTATAGCAAATCAATCCAAACTGGGCAATCTCTCGTTCTTGATTCTTCCAGAACTTGCCTTCACAGGATACGCTTTTGCCGACCGATCTAAAATCGAACCCTATTTAGAGCCCAGACTTGTCGGTCCTGATACCAACGCCAAAGACAGCTATGAATTGAGTCCGTCTCAGGCCTGGGCTCGTGACGCCGCGATTAAATATGGATGCACCGTGGTTGTAGGATACCCCGAACGCGACGGCGCAAACATCTACAACACGGCGTACGTCGTCGGGCCCGAAGGCCCCGGTTGGCACTACCGCAAATCCCATTTGTACGAAACCGATGTGCAATGGGGCTGCTCTGCCTCGCCCGATATGTTCAAAACATGCGGCACTGTGAAATTCCAAAACCGCGAGCTCCGTGCGCAGGTCGGGATCTGCATGGATTTGAATCCTCCAAATTTTGATATTGAAAAGGTTCAGGACTACGAGTACGCGACGGCGGTGATTGAAAATAAGGCAGATTTGGCGTTGGTGCCGACGGCTTGGTTACACCCGGATGCTCCCGTTGTGACTAAGACCCCGTTTACCGGATCGTTGAGTTCGACTGAGGCTGAGGGCAGTACTATCGACTACTGGGTCAACCGAGTGGCTCCGCTGGCATACAGCGAGAAGCGGAGAGTGTTTGCTGTTTGTAACCGGTGTGGTCGCGAAGATGATAAAGGCAATGAAGTGATTTATGCTGGTAGCAGCTCGATATTGACGTTAGGAGGAGGAGAAAATGGAGAGCCGCATGCTAAGCTATGGGGCTCTTTGAGTGAAGGTGAAGAAGGGTTGCTGGTTGAAGAGGTAGAGATGTAAAAAATAGAGAGTAAAAGATAGATTTTAAAGGTGATTGTTCATTCACAGCTTGATTATTGTTTCTCAATTTGCTGGATTGTATTCTATGTGGGGTTTTAAGATGAGAGAAACTATTAAGGATGTTTTGAAAAGTTGATTAAATCAAGTCAATTACACGGATTTCTTGAACATTGAGGGCCATGATAGTTCACTGTGTTCTAATATTCATTTGAAATTTGAATTCATTGTGTGATTTCTTTTAGTCCAAAGCTGTTGCTTATTCATGGAAGTGTTGAGATTGTGAATACATAATTATTAAAGAGCTTCACCTCGAAACAATCGATCACGTACTGAGGGTCGTTTTGAAGCAAAAGTATCTTTAGGTAACAAGAGTTGATTAAACAGATAAACAGATTCAAATCCAGGCTTTTGTCTATCGAACAGCGTGATTAATCTTTATGTATCGTATCTATCACGTCGATCTTACATTTTCAACACTTGCAAAACTTCTGTCTTTTAATAATATCAGTTGATGTAGAATTTTCTGTCTTTTCAACACTACTCACTCATTCCGGCTTCCGCTCTTTAGACAGCCTATTATTTTATAACTGTGCATCGCATTGAAAAATACCAATGATAAAGCAAAGCATTCTGGCTCGATTTTCAACGTCATTTCGCAATTGGCTCTTGAAGGTTCCTATTATATCTGCTCAGTCATATTGTTGTATCCTTTCGCTTTATCAAGCCTCCTAATCTAATATACAAAGTGAATACATGTACAACGCATTACCACTCGTTTCACATTCCAACCTTGTACTCTGAGCTGGGAATTGAAATGCGTTGTGTAATAGCAAAACCCTAATTGCACAGATCTGTATCAAGATTCAGTTGCTGACAAAAACAAGCTCCTACATAAACCGCTTTTTAATTGCTTCGTCCGTTGACTTTTTCCCACGCCACATCCAAACCTTTACATGTTTCGCTCATTGTCTACTCGCAAAACATTCATCACTACTTCTAAATACATAAAACGAACAATGCAAATCCAAGCAATTCCTATGCGCTGGGGTACTGGCGACAATTACGCCTATCTTGTCACTGACAAGGCTACCAAGGACAGTTTGATCATTGACCCGGCTGAGCCCAATGAGGTTTTGCCAGTGCTAGCTGATTTGGAGAAGAAGAATGAAATTGAATTGAAGAAAATTGTCAACACCCATCACCACTATGATCATGCTGGAGGTAATGAGGCTTTCAAGCTCAAATATCCCGATCTGCCTGTTGTTGCTGGAAAAGATTCGCCTTTGGTCACTTATACACCCAAACACAAGGAGCAGTTTGGGTTGGGTCAGCACATCAAAGTCACTGCTCTGCATACACCCTGTCATACACAAGATTCAATCTGCTACTACGTGGTAGACGAGTCAACTGGTCAAAAAGCTGTTTTCACTGGTGACACTTTGTTCATCGCTGGCTGCGGCAGATTTTTTGAAGGCAACGCTTCGGAAATGGACAAGGCCTTGAACGAAGTTCTTGGAAGTCTCCCCGATGATACTGTCGTCTACCCAGGTCATGAATACACCAAGTCAAACGTCAAATTCGTCAAGACTGTTCTCAACAACGAGGCTGTCAAAAACCTCAGTGACTACGTGAACAACAATGAAAAAACCACCGGTGTATTCACTATCGGCGACGAGAAAAAGTACAATCCCTTTATGAGACTCACCGATCCTGTAATCACCGATGCGGTTGGCGTAGAGGAGAGGAAAGAGGTCATGGCCAAGCTTAGAGAGCTCAAAAATAAAAATGTAAATCGGGTTAGGGCATAGCTAAACGGTTTTGTATCATTATGTATCAGTTGAGTTACTCCAGGTTTTACTATTGAAATCTGTATTTTTTTGTTTTTTTGCTGGTTTGCACTTCCATCCTTTTTGTTTTTCACCAGAATCTTTTTATCCAAACAGTTGATTCTATTAGTAGATATCTTAATATATTCATTGACACAGGACTAAACCTATACTTTCATTATGGCGGATGAATTGACACCTTTCCAACTAGCACAACTGACACTGACTGAAGGCTTCCCTGGAGTCGCACCTAATGTTATTCAAGCAGTCATGATTGCCTCCAAAGGAGATTTAGAAGCCGCATTCAACGGATTACTTTCCATGACCGATCCCGAATTCAAAGTTGATGAGTCTTACTACAACGATCCTCAACCGTCTCCCTCAGCCCCCGTGCGACAAAGCAGGCCAAGCTCTGGACAAAGACAAGCTCGTTCTAAACAGCAACCAGCACCACAAAGTGCAACTGAGGAGCAAGGCGCGTCGTTTTTCGACGAAGATTTACCCGAAATAAAAGAGAAGTTTTCAAAAGGGTTCAACGAAACCAAGACCATGGTGAATTCTTGGTTGGAGAATTTCAGAAAGGACGGCGTCAGCTCGTTATTGGGGCCTCCTACACCAGTGCGCAAGCCCAGTCCATTCGACGATGACCCAGCGCATATTGACGTTGCCAAAATTACTCTGAAAGATACCGGGTCTACTCCATTGACATCTTCGGCACCTTCGGCACCATTGACATCATCAGCACCATTGTCGCCAAAGCCGGTTGCTACGTCTGCTACCACCAAGGGAAAAACAGCTAATAAACCTGTCAGCGCGGCACCAGAACCCCACAACAAGATTTCGTTGAAGGCCGAAACTGTTACAGACGATAACTCGTTCTTGACTACTGAAAGTGACGATGAAGACGATGAGTTGCCCGATAAGTTTGCTGAAAACCCGCAGCCAAAGAAGACATTGGATACCAAGTGATGCAGCCAACTTTGGCCCCAAACATAGACAATACTAAGTTAGAGACTGAACTCGAGGTTCTCAAAAAATCGTTTATTTTCAGATTTTAGATATTTTATTTATTGAAATTTTATCATTTGCTACAATCAAATTTAACTTAACAGGTAAAATACTTTTTCAATTCTTCTTTTCAAGCCCATCTCCAGGTAATGGGGATTCTTCCTTCATCATCTGTACCAAGTTTTCTGAAAGCGGCTGGAGAAAAGTCAAGACTATAGTAAGAGCACCCCACGCATCTATCGACTACAGAGACAACAACCGACTTGCTTCCTCTGTTTGCAAGAATTCTCTTGCCGCACCCCTTAAAATTATCATATAGATCTTTAGAAAGCGCGACAACTAGCTGATTATCCGTATTTTGATACCCGCAAGCTCCAAGACCAGTGTTGTAGAATGTAGCGTCGCCTTTAAACACCTGAGAAGGCTGAGCCTGCTGACCCAATTGGTGATTGGAGACGTAAGTTTCATCAATAATCATGGGAGTGACTTTATCAGCCTGAGCTTTAATGCTTCCGTCTAGCATCTTAGACTCTTCAGTGTCATCGTAACCTGCTATGTTTTCGTTGACTTTTGTTGATGGTGCCGTCGGCTTGACGTTCTCAGTTGCTGTCGTAGTAGCATCGAGGTTGATGACTGTTAAAACAGTAGCGCTTATAGACTCCAAGCTAGTTGGGATTACAGAACTCTTTGTTGTTGAAACTGCAATCAGCGCAGAGCTTGAAGTGAGAACACTAGTATGAATAGCGGGCACTGATCCTGAAGATATCCCTGTTGTATACGAAGTGACTAAAGTATTTTCTAATGTTTTGAGTTCTTTATTGACCATATTTGTCAATTTCAGCAATTGAGCTTCACTTTGACTGACGGGAAGTTTTGGTTGCGCGTCACTTTCTATAGGAAGAGATAAAACAACATTTAATAAAGTGAAAAGAATTGATTGGTAAAATTTCATGTTTGTAAAAGAGTGACTAGAGTTGAAAAAAGAATGACTAGAGTTGAAGAAAAGAGTGACTAGAGTTGAATTCAAAAGAATGACTGAAGTTAATGTTGATTGAGAATTCTTGGATGTAGTGATATATGGGTTCTGTGTAGTGTAATGATGATTTTGTATCGACATTTTGCAACTTTTGGTTTATATTTATAGCGCAAATGGTTTTGGTGTATATCAATTTTTTTTTCGTTTCATGAATATTGCAAGTGATAGGCCCACGATAAAAGCAACAGATTGAAAATGCATAACTTTTTTATTCCAAGCTCTAGTAATAAAGGGGTTGACTGTCAATACAGAGTCCAAAAAACGTTGCATAGCTTTGAATATTAAAACGTTTGAAATTGTCATTGAACATTTAAAAGACCAAAATCATTACATCAATGCTAATCTTGCATTATTAAAACACTTGACAATGTAGTGATTATCAGATATAGTGTTTGGAATTGAGTTCCGATTTTGATATAGGATGTAAATGTTTCATTTTTATTAATATTCATGCCGTTATCGTATATTCATATGTTAGGTGTATTCTATAATATATTTTGTTTGAATCTATAATCATAACTCCAGCTGTTACAAGTCTAAAGAGATTTAGAATTCACGATTCAATTTCCTGTGCACTCAAATCGTTAAGAATACGAAATGGTTTATTGCGCCAATAAATCGTATGCCCACACATCGAAGCTACCCATATAGGCAACGCCAAGATCTCTCTCAGAGCCCAAGTTGGTAGCCATTGTCTGATGCTTCGTTTCTTGTGGCTACCTGAATTCAATGGGTTGAAGTATTTTGTAACAAACCGTGGGGTTTTATTAATCTTTTCCAGGTTTTCGAAGCTTAGAAGGTTATGATAATGCCAAAAGTCAATTATACACCAGCCCACCAAATGAAATCCAATAAAAAACCAACTATTAATTTCAAACATGGAACGAAGGCCATAAAGGCCGTAAATACAGCATAACAGGCTTTCAGTGGTAGGTTCAATCATTGTTGCTGCCCATACCATGTACCTTCTTACTCGTAACCATCGTACACGTCGAGACCAGTAGCCGTTCAGAGACACCGAACCCAATGGCTGCACGACAGAATCGCCCGTCAGGACAGTTCGCCCACCGTTATCCCAAATACATTGAGCAATCATGTTATCTTCGGCAATGTATTGAGCAAAAATTGTTAACCCGGTACCATCTTCGATTCTTCCGCCCTGACGCTTTGAGACCGAAGCATCAAGGAAAGAGCGTCTGTACAAATTCGACTTGCCCATGACACAGGGAGCAATACCAACAAAATTGATTGCAGTGTAAAATTTGGAATGAGAAGTAAGCATGAACATTTCATCTAGTTTCGAACCCCACGATACCCCATCTGTAGAAACACATAACGGAAGGTGATGTACGAGCTGCACTTTAGAGCTGAAACTTGCTGCAGATCTGGCCATAGTGCCGGGAGATACCCATACATTAGCGTCTAAAACCCAAATGATATCGTATTTTGCTTCGCGATATCCACGAGAGAGGTTGTTGATCTTGGGATTAGGACCAAACTTTTCATCTGTCGTGAAAACCACACGCGCATCAACACTTGGGTACTCTAGAATCAGTTTACGTATGATCTCCACGACTGGATCTGTTGGCTCTTTAACGCAAAAAATGATTTCAAAAGGACCATCGTACTGTTGCTCAAACGAAGATCTAATGCAATCATCCATATGACAGTCGATTCCTTTTAGAGGACGTAGGATTGTCACACCTTCGCTACCGGTATTTGATCGACATTTTTTGACGGTGCGGGTTTTGAAGTATGAGACAACTGCTCCGGTGACTGACAAGATAACAATAAAGCTATACCATATAACACATACCAAAGCCAGTATCATATTGAGTCAAGCAGAATGCGAAATAAAGCAATCTGGCAAAAAAAATAAAACGAAACGAAAACAAAAAGAAAAAAAACGTCTTCTTTTTGTAATCGGCCACGATCCTTCGAAAAATGGCTGAGTACATAAATAGCATGAAGCTGTGGCGAAGCGCGAAAAAAAATGAATATGGCTGGTGTGGAGAATATTATGTTTTCGGCATCAGTTTGGGAAACTGCAACCTGTTAAAGAACATAGTATCTTGGGACCAGACTCTCTTAGGTGAAAACCAAGTGATTTATTCTAGAAAGCATATCAGGATTCTTCAAAGTCTTGTGGCTTTCTGTTACCATATACGCTTGATACTCGTTACGTCGCCCTATCACCGTTAGTAAGAGCTTGAACATAGCATTCCTATGTGTTCACCAGTATGCCAAAAAGATCTACATGATAATATTACATTAGCTTTTTGTTGAATAGCTCTCTATGCAACCTCATGTCAAACTGTATCCAAACTTCAAATTTAGAACCAAACTCCCATTTTTATGACTTTCTATAATTTGACTCTGTTCATTTTCAACCTTATGAATGAAAGCAAATCTAGATCTCTGAAAAACTATGAAATTCAAATAAAGTCTTGGACAATATCTTTAATACACAATTGATATTTGCGTGCTGAACCTGCAAAACACCAAATATAGGATCTCCAATTTATTCGGTAACTCTGCCAAACAAAATATTGATCGGGTTTAAAGCGTCTGACGAACAGGGATTTGAACAAAACATGTCCACTAATCAACAGATTATGAGGAAGAATGGAGTTACAGCTCTATCAATTATTTTTATCATTAAATTCGTCTGTTGTGTTAAGTAATATAACTACGTAAGCTTCTATAGTACTGCTATAAACTCAGACTCAAAAAAAAAACAATTTCATTATAAACCAGCATCTCCAACAATGCTCTTTTGCCTCCATGAATTAAATGGCTAGACCTGGCGAGCATTCTGGGTGTCTTTAGCAATAATACTTGCTCGACATACTAACTCTATCAACTTTAACGCTGAGGAACGTAGCAGCAAAGACGAATAATAGTATGCTTACATAAGCAACTTATAAGTCGCGGTTTTATCAAATAGTTCTGACGCGTAAAATTAGGGTAATGTATAAACCTTCTGGCTTTTTTTAAAAAACATACTTTAACAATTATTTTCTGAATAGCAGTTTGCTAAGTGGTATAGTTTGCAGTTGATGCATTTTTTGTCAAATTACAAATGCCCTCTCAAACTCATAGTAAACAAAATCACGACAGCTCTATTGAATCTCGCAATGATGAGGCTCCTCTTCCCAAACGACAAAGAATAGATTTTGGCTCAGATGATGGTAATGTATGTTGTGACTCTTGATTGGGGCAGCAATTCATTTGAGCATAATACTAATCCAATTCCTAGGAAGATGCTGATGGAGGCTATATCACTAACATAAAACTAGTTAATTTTATGGTAAGTGCCACTAAGCATTACTACACTTTGAGACTACTGACCATTTCATAGTGTCATTCAAGTCTGTCTATGACCCTAGGCAAGCACATTAACTTTATTGTTGGCCACAATGGTAGCGGCAAAAGTGCTATTTTAACAGGAATCGCGATTTGTTTGGGTGGCAAGGCATCTGGCACACAGCGTGGCTCGCGACTGAGCTCGTTTATAAAAGATGGGTGCGATTTTTCAATAGTAACAATAACCCTCGACAACAGAGATAGTAACCCATATAAGAAAGACCAGTATGGCGACAAGATTGTAATTGAAAGAACTATAACCAAAACCTCTTCAACTTACAAAATCAAAGGTGAGTTCAACAGTCCGGTGTATCGTACTAAAGAAGAATTGGAAAGTATTTTGAACCATTACAACATTATTGTTGACAATCCGATGGCAATCTTGACACAAGATGCTGCGAGAACTTTTATCACATCCGACAACAAAAAAACGCCTATTTATCAATTTCTTGCTCAAGGAATGGGTCACGATGTTTGGAAAAACAAAAACAAAGACACCAAAGTGAATAATGATTTTACACAACAGTCATTGGAGTCGGTCTTAAAAGAAGTAGAACTTACAAAAGAATCGTATCAAAAATTAGAGCATGAATATTCGGGTAAGATCAGTGAAGAAAATGACCAACGCGAATTTCGGAGATTGAAAGCTAGACTGGCAATGATGAATGTTGAACAGACGAAACAAGCTTATAGGGCTGTCGAGGCCAGAATGAAAGAAGAAAAAGATATTGTCACTCAGCTTGAAGAAAAGGTTTACAATTTGGAAAATGGTATTGTTGACAATGAGAAAAGAGTGTCTTTGGAAGGCAAACTTGCAACAATTCGCGAAGACATACACAAACAAAAAGCTTTGATAGCTGAGGAAAAAGAAAACTATACATCTATAAGATCCGAAATCAAGTCCGCAGAACAGAATCAAAGTCAAGTTGAAAAGCGAAAATCTAGAACAGAACAAAATCTTCAAGAGCTACACACGAAAATTGCTTCTCTTAGAGACACTGACCAATTAAATGACGCTCAGGCCCAGCAGCGAGCACATATTAATGAATTGACTGAACAGTCACAGAGTGCCGAAGGTAAGCTTATGGACACAAAAACTAGGGCTGAAAAAGTTGCCACCAGTTTGAAAGAAGTCAATGCCAAAATTGAGAATTCGCAAACAAGAGTCAATCAACTGAATTTTGCGATCAAGCAAAATCAAGCCAACCTAAATGAGTTCAACAGTGTGAAAGGCAATGAGCTTTTAGCCTTTGGACCTAAAACACCCAGTGTTTTAGAGGAGATTCGAAGACATAGCTCTCAGTTTATGAATCTCCCGATAGGTCCCTTAGGTTCCTTTGTCACTTTAAAATCGAATAAATGGGGTAAGGTGCTTAATCAACAACTTTCCGCCACTTTGAGGTCTTTTTTGGTCGAAAATGAACGTGACAGAGCATTGCTGATGGATATATTACGACGTCACAAAGTTTCAAATCCAATTATTGTTACGAAGCGCGACATTTATGATTATAGTAGCTATTTGCCTGACAACGAGTTCACGACAATTCTTGATGCTCTCGATATATCAGATGAGTTTGTTAAGCGTGTGTTAATTGATCAAAATCATATAGAAAGCATTATTCTTATGGAAGATAGACGAAAGGCAGAAAGTCTAATGTTTGGAAATCCTAAAAACGTCACTCAATGTTTTGCTTTGTTACCCAACGGGGATGGAACTATAATCAGTGGAGGCTCGCAAGGCTCAAGCTCAGCTCCTATTTATGCATGGACCAAGCCGTCACTGATGTCTTCTGGCAGTTCTGAGTCACAGGTTGAATCCTTGAAGAAGTCTTTGGCTACCAGTAATGAAGAAAGAAATTCCATCATTAATCAGCAAAAGTCCGATATACGGGCACGGAATGATTTACTTGCTGAGGAAACAAAACTATCAGAAGCGATACTGAAATACACCGAAAAACTAAGAAAGCTAGGACAATTGATTCGTCAATCAGAGGAAAGGCTCAGCGAAGAATTTGATGACAACAAAATCCAAAAACTTGAAACCGAGACTAAAGAGCTTGATAAAGAATTAGAGACGTACAAAGATCAACTGACTGACCTGATTCTTGAGTCTTCACAGCTTAAAGACAATTTGTCTAACGCTCAAGTGAAAATGGAAAGATATAACGATACCCTGGATAACCTAGTTTCCAAGGCAAAAGAGGTAGAAGAGGATTTGCTTGTTTTAGAAAGAGAACGAAATAACGTCCGAGTAGTCCTTCGTCAGACAAGGGCGTCAATTGAAAGAGCTCAAAAAGACGTAGCAAATACTGAACTGGAGCTCGAAAACAAACAGAAAGAGATTGATGCAGCTGTTACCAAAGCAAATAAACTTGGTGCTACAAAAACTGAGGTTAAAGATGAAGATGAAGATGAAGATACTATTGATTCCATTATTGCAAAGCTCACCACTTTACAGCAGCGCATCGAGGCTTCGAGGCAGAATAATGAAAGAACTCTGGCGGCGGTTACTAGAGATCTTAAAATGGTTCGAGAAAAATACAATAACCTCAAAACGCAATACAATGAAACTCTCAATGCATTCAACAAGCTATCGGCTATTCAGTCTAGTCATGAAAATCAGTACGAAAGATTTTTGAGAGAAACAACACGCAGTATTCAATTAGAGTTTGATAGAATTTTGCGGGCACGAAATTTCGAAGGTTCTTTAACAATAGATCATAATGCCCAAAACCTCGAGCTCAGTGCCGCTCCTAAAAGTCAAAATGATCAAGGTCAAAAGCTACAAAACGCATCAAATAAGAAAGGCCGAAACACGAAAACTCTTTCTGGAGGTGAGAAATCTTTTTCTCAAATTTCGTTCCTTTTGGCAGTCTGGAAAGTTATGGGATGCAAGATTAGAGGTCTTGATGAGTTTGACGTCTTCATGGATGAAGTCAATAGAAAGGTATCGATGAAACTAATGATTGAAGCAGTGAAGGCTTCGGGACGTGTTCAAACCATTTTTATTACCCCCAATAATATGGCTGACATGAATATCAAAGATGATGAAGTTGCCATTTATTTGATGTCTGACCCAAGAAGGTAAAGTGCATTTACAGGTAAATATAATAACGAAAGCTACTGTACAATAGGACAATTTATGTAAACTTTGATGGTTGTTTTGAATGTGTAACGTACTAATCAATAATTTACTTTGTATAATTCAAATTTCAATCTTGTATCATCTATATCTCCCTTCAGACACAACCAGGACAAGTGAAAGATATATGATTACAATGCTAATTCAATTCTCTTTCATACAATATAATATATATTATGTTTTGGCTAGCAATTTCCACTTTACGTAAACAGAGGATCGTGAAGAAGTTCCATCACGATGTAAACCATAAAATCACTGATTTTTTCAAAGCCATCAATACTTTATAAACACTTCATTTATACTTCGTATTGCCCCCTTTTGCGGCGATAATACAGCTGCAACTCTTTGAGACATACTCTCCGATCAACCCTCTGCAAAATGAGACAGATATTTTGCACCATTCTTCTGAGACTAACTCTTCCAGTTTAGTCAACGTAGGAACACTGTCTAGACAATTTCGTACCTCTAATTTGAGACGATACCATAGGTTTTCAATTCGATTGAGTTCCGAAAATTCTGCATGCTACTTCATAACGGTGTATTCATTGTCTTCAAGCCATTTATTTGCCATTTTGGAAATATTTATGGGACAATTGTCCTGCTGGTAAATACTGTCATCAACACTCAAATCGAGTTTACCTAAAAATCATGGCAGATATTCACTCAGAATTTGCATGTACTTCTGGACATTCATTGGTTTTTCAGTCTTTATACAAAGCCCGGCATTGTTCCATCTCATGCATCCCCATATCATAACGTTTCCACCGCCCCCTGACCTGTGGGATGATGTTACGACTTTCGAGACCCGTTTCATTCATGTCTATCCACCAAATGTTACATCCCTCATTTCCAAAACGACATTCCTTGGTCTCGTTTAATCATACTACCCGTTCCCAGTCAATAGCAAGCCAATTCTTGTGTACCAGAGCTCATAAATAACAAGCTCTTTTGTGAAGCTTTTTGAGGTATGGTGCCTTCTTTTGTATGATAGCTCAAAAACCGGATTTTATCAACGACCTCCGCACGGTCCAGGGTTCGATCTTCGTCTTCTAAATCTCAAAAAGATATTCAGCAACTTGAGTGGTATATCAAAAGGATTTGTTCATGATGAGACGGCATGCAAAATGCACTTCTGCGTCTGAAAGAGATTTTGGGTGACCACCTTTGTCGTCTTTTCACTCCAAATCAGCGAATTTTTGCACATTGCTGGCGGTACTAACGGAAACACCTTGTTGCTTTGCTATATCCCTGTATTTCTTATCAGATTCGAGGTCTATGATCAGGTTATGGCGTTTGTTGTTACTGATTTTCCCCATGTTGTTTGATGCTGCTATAACTAAATGAAAAAAGCCAGGAATATGTTCAAACCTATATGTATAGTTTTTTGAAAAACAGCGCTTTTACTTGACTTATCTTCAGTTTGATCATGGGATGTAGACCGGCGCAGGAAGTATATGAAGATTCGTTGAAGGTCCTAAGTAGGATAGTGACTTTTTAATTTGCAAGCGGCGTAGCAGTATCGTGATTCCTCACCACTTCAAAATGATCTTGGCTGCACTCATGTCGGTATCAAGTTAGAGAATTAAAAATACTATCCATCGATTATGAAACTAACATGATTAAGTGTAAGGGGAAGCTGTGGCTGATGCGTGAAAACGTTTTTAAATATTATACAAAGTAAATTATTGATAAGATCGTATCGACATTTATAAGAAAAGAGTGCTTTGAGTACTTTGGTATGTTGTTTTTCGATCTGATCAAGTGCTAAAGGCTTACGATTACACGCCGTATCTCGATCCATATATACTAGTTCTGGCCTGGTCTTATGCAAGAAAACTTAGTTTCCGATTGACACCACAGCCATATTTCATTTACGAGAAAAGCAAAATACGTTCCATGGTAAGTCAACCACATAGGCAAGATAACTGAATTGTGCATATTGATATGAAAACGGGTTTGCATAATTATGTTTAAACGAGGCTACATATTAAATCTTCGGCGTATAGGCGCGGACGCCCAAGCACAACGAATTTTAGCAAGTACCAGAGGGTATTTAATAAATATGCACGGTCTGTGTAAATTGGTATGTAACTATAGCCGAAGCGTAACAACAAGCAATTTGCTCATCTGTCAGCTTTTATTTTAGATGGTTCTCAATAATATGTACACATCAAATGAGCTGGCCACGATCTGTTATGCTACATAATATGGGTTTGGAAATAATAATATTTTTGTCTTCGAAATATTAATTCATTGTATGTGCTACATAATAATATTAAATCGGCAATAGGCCCTTTAAATTATGTTGCAAATCGCGAAGATGTACAAACAAGAGAGGTCCTACCTATTGAACAGTTTATACACATTTGTGCAACATGTGCAATCAGATGTTTCCTTGTAAACTAGCACAGAGAGTCGATCGGCAAAATCAGAGAATCCGTTTGACAAGTAAACAAAGACTCTTAGCAAAGCATGAGATCTTTGGGGCACATGAGCATGGTGTGATGTGTACTTGAGGTTTAGTCTGGAGATGTCTTACAATTGCTAAGCATAGAATGAAGTTGTGTTTTTAGCCATTCGTGTTCCAGGCCTTCATGGTTGTTCAAAGCTACCAGATATTATGTGTTGATCTTTTTACTTGTACACATCGTTCTACCGATTCGTATGCAACTCAGATACTACCAATGTATTACACGAACAGGTTATTGAATTAAAACCTTTTATTAACATATACGTGGTCTCATAAATACATGAGAACTTGGAGTTGTGACTGGATCATTACATTAACAACACTAATAGCTTGGTGTTATTGAAAGAACAAAGATTTGACGGCGCTGATATGTCGTATGCAAATCATGGTGTGACATACAGGGTTTCTCATATTTGAGCTCTTTATAGAGTCTTCAGGTCTCAGGGTTAGTTGAATAGCTGAACACAAGCGGATCGGCTACAGCCTAATAGTAAATCTCGTCAGTTTCCGTAGTGTTGAATTCTCAATTGTGTTTTTGTCATTGGTCCGCATCACATCCCACCATGTGCTATTGTTGGGCATGATGAAATCAATTGGAGTGAATTGAGTGAACTTTCGGGGCGGTTCCCCTTTGCGTGAGGCTTTATATGTAACGTAATTGAAAGTGCAGTATCCTGAATCGTTGGGATGACCAGTGAATAGCAGCGTAACATTCTGTTTCCCCATTATCAGAGTTTGCATTTTGGTTACTACTGAGCGATCTTGATCGTTTGAGCCCATTTCAAATGGAAATGTGTTGACGCCCCCAGCTCTACTTTGATGTATGAGATTTCGCATCATTCTTTCTCGCTGAATAATTCGAGTGCATCTATCTAAATAATCTGTCTGGGATTTGTCACTGTCAATAAAGTGGGGTTGAAGCTGGTAAAACGCCGATAGCGAGATTTGTTCGATTCTGCCATCAGGAAAATGTTCCACCCATATTGATTCACATGGATGGCTTGAGATCCAAATTGCAAGGTCTTCTGAATGAGGTGAGCGCATAGTGGTAATTATTCTTGGTTGAAATCAGGTTCTTCACAGAAATGATAGTATTGAAACAGTATCAACTAGATCAAATCGCTTCCTCAGAGGAAAGGCATTGTATTATATATCTTTTGGTTTCTTGTCTTGACGTTTTTTGTTTTTTTTGTGATTGGAAATTTTGAAAATATACTGGAAAGCAAAAAGAAATTTTTTGCCTTGTTTGTCTCATAAACGTAAATATAATGGACAGTTTCTCGGGCATTAAGGTGGATGCATCTTATTTGGGATGGATAATCTTAATGTTTTCTATTTTGAGTCTTCAATCGCCCTCTACAGCCCAGAGTGTATAAGGGGTTTGTTGTCAAGAAGATTTCGAAAGATGGAGAGTGGCCTTTTTTTCTGGGCTGGCTTGCACAAGTGCACGATCCGATCTGTGCGCTGCAAAACTACTGGGGGCCTTTGCACCCTTATTGTGACTTGGTAAAGTAGGACCGTGCATAAGAACAAGCAATTGTAACTTGCATGACTACTCGTCGTTTCTTTGCCAAAATTTTTTAAGCGTCCTTTGTAAATACGGGCAAACAACGAAGTGTCAAAAGAAATGTGTGTTGAAATAATTTCAACATCAAGAACATGATGTTATCCTCTTGTTTGCTTCAGCAGTGCTGCAATGTTGGCTTTTGTAGATGGTCCAAATCTTTTGGACGTCCAGAGTAGAGTAACATGGGCAAATTGGCCTGATATTATCATCGTTCCAATTTACTGATGCTTGTACCGTTCTTTTCGCGATAGTGGTTAAAGCTATATATAAAACCTATTGCAATTCGTTGAGCTTAAATAGCTTTTAATAGACATCTGGATTACAAGAAATTGTTCAAGAGCACCAAGAGTATAGTGAAAGTGAATTTTAGTTCGGAGGTACATACAATTTAACGCTTCACACTATTCACGCTAGCATATTCCATATTGGGTTTACCGGCTATTCTAGTTGATGCTGTGATCCTGTACTACACTCAAGGCTACATTATAGAAGACAGCATCGGCACTTTGATTGTGGGTTTTTGTGGTCCTGAGCTCTTTGGAGAGGTGGGGATGCATGCGTTTAATTTTGAAGATTTGCCGGAACGATAGGATAAGAATGGTGCTAATAGATCATCTAAATATGCAGGAGCATTCGTAATCAGTACACATCACTACTGTGGATATCTATTTTTGCAAAGACAACCGGAAAACACCAAGCTCATTTCTGCAAGACAACCAATGTAGATAATGTTTTTCAACGGAATCAATAAATAAATAATAATATTATGAATACTATCCTCAAAACTATAAACCTATGTAACCTGAGGTCAAGGGACGAGATCCTACTGTGTAGATACAACAACTATTCGGTATTTCTTAAACGTTTTTAGGTAGTTTGTCCCCCATTCCGCCAATATCTTCTAGCTCTTTGCGCTTGTAAAAATGGGGAGCTACTTCAATAAGCCATTCGGGTTGTAGGGGCATACAGTTCCTCATAAACTCCTTAGACGTAAGAACTAGTTCGTGATAGATCACCCATTTCGGCTTCTTGCCAAACAAGACACTAGACGGATGAATACTAACAATTTGTCCTGTTTTTGCAGATCTATAACTATCGCCTGACTTGGTCAATCGTGCGGTATGAGGGAAGAATCCAGAAGTAATAGCTTTTTGAATGTTCATCAACAACTCATCTCCTCCCAAAGATGAATCTCTTACTTCGATTTCAACTCTTTCACATAGGTTTCCCAGCTGATCTCGGACATCACGGGCTCGCATCAATGATTTGAATTGTAAAAAGTTTTCCTGGGCCCACTGATAGGAATAATCTGTATCGATCCACTGGTTCCAAATCTCTAATAATGTCAAGTGGTCACCACCGGGTCTTGTGAAAGCCTCGCGAGCTTCATCTGCATGTACCCTTCTATCTTTTGGGCGAAAAAACAAAGAAGCTGCTTCTCCAAGCATGGCCACAATTGAAAGCACTTCTTCTACACAATCAAACTTGTCGCTAGCAATGATAGCCTTAGCCATCATGGGGTCAGCCGGGAATTCAGCCATTTGACGACCCAACTTTGTGAGCTCGCCACGATCGTTCAATGCACCTAATGCATAAAGCAATTCCAATGACTGAATTAGTGAATCATGCAATGGGGCATCTAAGAAATCGAAATTCAAAATGTCGGTAATTCCTAATGACATCAGCAGTAATACGACACTTCCCAAATTGGTTCTTAAAATTTCGGGCGTTGTATTTAAAGGAAGCTCATTGTAGAAGGACCACTTGGTGAACAACCGAAAACATTTTCCGGGACCAACACGACCAGCTCTACCTGCACGCTGGTCAGCAGAAGCTCTGGAACAAGGAGTAACAACCAAACTTTCCATTCCTGTTCTTGGATTGTATACGTTTTCCTTCACAAACCCAGGATCAATAACGTAAACAATTCCGTTAATAGTGATGGATGTTTCGGCAATATTTGTCGCAAGAACGACTTTTCGACTTCCTTCTGGAGTAGGATCAAAGATTTTTGCTTGAAGTTCAGGCGGGAGATTAGCATAAATTGGACAAATGATCATGTTTGGTATTTTATTGCCAAGTTTCCGACAAGTTTCTTCCAAATTCTCAGCGGCCATCTCAATTTCGTCTTGCCCTGTCAAAAATACTAAAATATCGCCTTTCTTTTGAGTTGTATGAATCTGAAAAACAGTAGTGATGGCCGCATGCAAGTAGTTAGCCTCTGGTTGCTTTGTGTAATGAATATCAACTTCAAATCGTCTTCCAGGAACCTGATAAATTGGAGCGTCGTCAAAATATTCTGAAAACTTTTTGGCATTAAGTGTTGCAGATGAGATAAGAAGTTTCAGTTCTGGCCTAAACCTTGTAATATCTTTAAGCAAACCAAACAAAATGTCCGTATGAAGGGTTCTTTCGTGGGCTTCGTCAATCATAATAGCCGAATATGTTGATAATTCGGGGTCTGTCAAAAACTCCCTTAATAACATACCATCAGTCATATATTTGATGACGGTTTTATCAGAAGATTTATCTTCAAAACGAATTGTGTAACCGACTTCGTTACCAAGCTTACACCCCACCTCTTCCGCAACACGAGCAGCAACTGACATAGCAGCAACTCTTCTAGGTTGGGTACACCCAACCTTCATTCCATTTTTTGTATATCCAGCTTCGTGCAAAAATTGAGGAACCTGCGTGGTTTTACCCGAACCAGTTTCTCCAACAATAATCAAAACCTGATATTCTTTGATAGCATTCAATATTTCTTCTCTGTGTGTATAAACAGGCAAAGATCTTCTTGTATCCATAATAGATTGAGCCTTGGCTTCTTCTTCCTTTAGCTGGGCATTAAACGCCTCTTTTTCTTTTTCGATAGTTGAAATAGCATCGGTAACAAAATCTATACTTTGAGCTGGGTCAAACACAAATTCATACTCATCAGATTTGTCAGATTTCTGCGATTTTGACTTTGTTTTTGTAGAAATGGCAGCTCGGCTCCGTTGCTCTTCTTCCCATGTTTCTTGTTCTGTTTTATGCGGAACATTGTTGTTGATTTCGTTGTAGCGTTTGTGCAATACAGACTCTTTCCGCTTCTTGTCTATTTTGCCTTGCTCTGTAAAATAATCTTCAGGTAATTTATAGCCACCAGTTCCATCATCAATTGCTTTTCTTTCCGTGGCAATTTTCAGGATTTCACGTTTGTATTCAACTTCTCTTCTCTCTTGATCCGTGAGGCTATTCCAGCCGTACTTGTCAACCATTTCTTCCAAATCCTGAACCTCCTGTTTTAATAAAAACAGTTTTTCTTCTTCACGCTTGGTAAGATATTTTTGTCTGGCTATCGTTCTCAATTTCTCCATTTCGTTCCTATCGTTCAGAATATCGTCTGATATATCTCGAGCGCTTTTTGTAGCGCTTTTGTCATTACCCTTCTTGTCCTTGTTTTTCATTCTAGAGGCAAATTCGTCACGTTCTTTGCGATCTCTGTCCATTTTGGCGTCCTCATTTTCCTCATCTTTCTTTTCTCTTTTATTGGACAGTGGCTCCGTATTATGCGTTGTTTCTAAATGAACAGGCGAATCAGTCTGGTGAGTGTCATGAATCTCTTCAGATTCCGTGTGTGTGCGTTTTCTCCGACTTGAAACGTATTTAGGAGTTTTTTCCAGGTCCTCATTGTGATATCCCGATTGTTTGCGTCGTTCCCTCAAACTTCCGCTGTAGACGTCATCGTTGTCATCTAATATCAATTTGTACTTTTTAGAAAGCTTCTTCGCGGAACTTGATTCAACTGAACTCTTAATGGAATCTTTGGGATGTAGCCGATCGTATAACTGAATAGCAAAATCTTCAGATTTTGAGTCATCTGGAAGTCCAACGCTTGTCAATACACTTAGAAGCTTCGATGGGCTTTTAGCGGACTTTGCAGAAGCTTTACAAAAATCAATGGTATACTCATCACTAGCTCCTAAAATCTGTTGTCTCGAATTAGTAAAGTGCACTCTTATTTACAAGTCTTGCCGTTCACTCACTTCCTGTAAATTATCCGATATCCAATAATTGAAGTCTGACATTCTGTCAAAAAGTTAGCGAGCCTTTTATGGGCTTTGTAAAATTTTGGAGTTTTATTTGCAATATATTCGATTAGTATCCCAACGTGGAGAAAGAACGATGAAAAAAGTCAATTGTGAGTATTACCTAATCAATAAGTTCGCCACTGTTGTGAATTTCCTGTGTACTAGCTACCACCAAAAGAACCTACTCGAATTCTTTTGTTTCTTTACACAGCAACTCTATTGATTTTCACACACCAGATCGATCACATTATATCTATAAATTCAGCTCAATGTCAGACGAAACAATCATCAAGGCCGAAAAGGACTTTTCTGAAATTCTGGAGAAGGAATTTCCTCAAATTGACGACTTGATCAAGGTATGTCATGCACATTTGCCATCGCTTTACTAAACTAACTAAGTGTATAGAGCAATTTCCAAAGCGGTCTTGATCAACTCCTTTCATTAGAAAAACAAACAAGACAGGTAAGCCGATTGTCTTTTGATATACTTTCTAAGTTCTAGTATTAATCCTTTTCAGGCATCTGATTTAGCATCTTCCAAAAAAGTGTTGGCTAAAATTGTAGATGTAACGCGGAAGGCAGGCGATTGGAAGTTGATGAATGAACAAGTACAACTGCTTTCTAAAAAACATGGTCAATTGAAACAAGCAATCACCTACATGATTCAGGAAGTTATCAAATACTTAGATGAGGCCCCAGATCAAAACACTAAAATCGAAACAATTCAAAACATTCGAACAGTTACTGAAGGAAAGATCTTTGTTGAGGTAGAGAGAGCTAGAGTTTCAAGAACTCTTGCTCAAATTCGTGAAGAACAAGGAGACATTGATGCTGCTGCTGAGATTTTGGGCGAACTTCAGGTAGAAACATATGGCTCTATGGATATTAGAGAAAAAACCGAATTCATTTTGGAACAAGTCGAACTATACATCAAGAAGAAGGATTTTGTTCAGGCCCAAATCCTAAGTAGAAAGATTGTTCCGAGATACTTCAAAAAAGAGGAAACTCATGATTTGAAACTTCGCTACTACGAGCTGCTAATTCAGATTTCGCTACATAATTCGCAATATTTGGAGATCTGTCAACACTACCGCGCAATCTACGACACTCCTCTTGTTCAAGCCGACGAAGCCCAATGGAAAAAGTCATTGGAAAATATTGTTTACTTTATTATTCTTTCTCCATACGACAACCTGCAATCTGATCTCATTCACAAGATCAAAGCTGATCCCAAATTGCCTTCACTTCCAACTCATTGTGAATTGATCAAATGTTTTACACTCGACGAGTTGATGCGCTGGCCTAAGGTTGCTGAAATTTACGGACCTCTTCTTCACAAAACTACAGTTTTTGACCAGAACACCACTGATGGCAAAGCACGTTGGGAAGACTTGAGAAAGAGAGTGATTGAGCACAACGTGAGAGTTATCTCTAAATACTACACCAGAATTCGCACTGCTAAACTCAACAAATTGTTGGATCTATCGGAAAAGGAAAGCGAGCAGTTTATTTCAAAACTTGTCACTCAGGGAACAATTTACGCCCGTATCAATAGACCAGAGGGAATCATTACATTTGCCAAGCCTAAAGACTCCAATGACATCTTGAATGAGTGGAGTAACAACATTTCCGACCTTCTTAGTCATATTGAAACTATTGGTCATTTGATCTCCAAAGACGAAATGGTTAACGGAATTAAGCCCAAGGTCAAATAGATTTTGAGTGTCCTTGTAATTATAATTTTATTTTATTTCAATTGTTGTTGACGATTCTTTTAAGGAGTTAGGCACCTAGTCTTACTGTATTCAAGCTCATGATTGAGCATGTCTTAAATTAGTATTCAAAATAGGGATCTGTGTGGCTTCTTTAAACAGATTTAAGCCTTTGTAGTACAATGTTACATTTTATAAGTCCCTTGTGAAATGATTATTGTATCAAATTCCACGTTCCAAATGTACTGCAGCTATGGATGGCGTAGCTAGATTGTTCTCGACGAATTTTCATTGTGGTGTTTCAGCGTAACATGTATGTAAGCCCATTTTAGCATATGTGTACCTAACCGGTTAGTATCTCAGTCTTGTTTTTCATTAGTGTGACAAAAAGGAGTATGTACAGAATTTGTAGACTTTCTCCTGTTTCATCGAGATGTATGAACGTTTATTTTAGCTTTCTTTGAAATTTATCAATGAACAAGCCTGTGTATGAATTGGGCCAGAGAAAGTAGTTTTGGTCAGGTACTTCTTCTGCAATTTGGTCGCTTTTATACTAGAACTCTATGAGAATTACCTCATTGAATCCGAGCTGGATGATATTACGTCAAAAAAAAAAAAAAGACATTTAATTGCAGCCATGGAAAGGGCTTTACAAGTCTTCATTAAATGTACATTATTGTTTTCAGATGGGTTTTTGCTAAGCAATGAATAGCTTGTAAATAAATTCGCAACCTTATCTTGTCGGAGGTATTCGAAAATGAAAAACTGGGTGCTTTGGCTTCTGATAAAAGGATGTTTTTGTGTGTTTATATAAAGCATGATGTTTTTTCTCAACCGAGGTCTCAACAACTATGTTGAACTTATTGCTTTCAAGTTCTTATATAAAATATTCATGTTTCTACCCAAGGATTGAACCATCCTGCATCAGACGAGATCAAGATTTTGCAAACTTATCTTTGTGAACTTCACTTTCTTGTCAAGTTTAGCAATTGGAAATTGGAAAAGTATCAAGAGAAAGATCAAATTCAAGTTTTAGAGCATCTGATTTTCAAAAATCGGTTTATTTGCCCGATCTTGAAACTACAACTATAAATCTAGCTACCAGATGTTTAAAGGTCGTATTTTACAAACTAAAGAAAACTCGTTTTTTTGTCGAATTAAGTACAGCAATAATATGAGTAACAGTTTTCACTTCTAAGATAAACACAAAAATCAAATCGAAAAAAACAAATGTCGTTACAGCAAGCGATTACGCGACAGCTATATCAATAACATCAATTTCATCAGATTCTTCTCTTTCGACAATCTCGATCATTACAGACACTATCATACATATCTCTCCCAAACCTCTATCTTTCACTTCAAGAATTTGTAAGCTCCAAATTCGCTCAAGCATCTATTGCAAAACAATTGAAAAGACAACTTGCGGTGTTCTGCTTTCTTTACCTCGTTTCCAGAAACATCCACAAATTAGATCGCATTTGAGAAAATTATACAGTATGAGTGTCAAAGACGTTACCACATTAAAGATTTCAAATGATGACAGTAGCGAACAAGACTCGCTTGGCTTTCTAAGTAAAAGTGGCTATGAAGATATGAACTCTTTATATGCAAACCAAGAATGATGTCTGGTCAAACACTCCCACCAGTACCTCCAAGAATAGATATATGACATAGTCTAAAGTTTAATGCGTATAATAGGGATCACTCCAAGTCCAATAGCAACAGGATGAAAAATTACAATCAATCATATTACTATCTGATTCAATAAAATAATTATAATATTTAATGGACTAGAAAATGATAATTCTGCATTTGCAATTTCTCTGGTGTTTTATAAAAATTTAAAGCTCTACACTTGATAATTGAGCTACATTAACACTACAATTTGTTTGCTGACTATTTAGTATGTATATATCCACTAAAATCTGTTGGCAGCAAGGGAGTTTGAAGAGATATTAACCATAGAGTTTTGATGAATACTGGTACTGCTGGCATGCATGCTTGGATTACCTGCGTAATGGAGTTTATCATTATAGCTGGATTTGACGTTTGATTCCTTCAGTGTCATTAATTGTTTGGCTCTGAACAGTTCATAATGGGTGTGGGAAGTAGTATCAATCAAATCTTGTAGTCTGGTAGATATGAGGAAGTTTCTCAATTGTGAAAACTCACAATGAGTTTCATTTTCAACATCAACAACACCCCATCGGTGCTTTCTCCCACGAATTTCTTTGCCGTCAACCATTACAGTTTTCTCGGAGCCAACAATAGCAAACGGAATCATGTCTTTGATCTCTTGGTTAATCATTTTGTCTGTATCGTCGTAATCTTCATATGCCTCGTTTGGGTACAAACGCAACTTGTGAAATGTAAACTCGGACTGAAGAACTTTTTTGAAAGCCTCGCGTTCTCCCAATGTCATAGAGTCTGATTTAGCGATTACGGGAATAACATTTGCCATCTCCGTAAGCTTTTTTAGAACAGTGACATCGAGCGGTTTCAAGCCGTGACCAGTGGGTTGAATAAAGAACAAAATACAATGCACTCTAGTATCATTTAGATATCTATCTCTCTGAGCTGTAAGCTCTTTTCTGAGATATTGAGAATGTTGTTCTTTAATGTATTTTGCAATTGGATCCCAGCACTTTTCATTGTTGACTTGATTTCCATAACCAGGGGTATCAATAATGTTCATCTTGAGCTTAACTCCATTTTCCTCAATGACATGAGACACTACCTTGATCTCAGCAGTTCTGCTAAAGTCTTGCGTATTATCGATTCGACCTGAAGTATTGGCCAAATGAGACGCAAACAAAGTGTTCACTAAAGTTGTTTTGCCCAATCCGGATTGGCCAACCAACATTAAGTTGAACTGAAATCCACGACGAAGCAAACGACGCTCTATTTGATGAGTTATAGAGTCAAAGCCAACATAATTTGCAGGTTTTATAGGTGATGTAGACATAGTTTGATAGTAATTGAGAAGTGTGTGCTGACAAAAATAACAGTCTAAGTTAATTGAGTTAGAAATTTGACTAGCTCAATATAAATCTCAAAAGTTTTGATAGCTTATAGTACCAAAACTGTGTCTCAGCACAATTGTATTGTCATGCGGCACCATATGAGCGTTTTGATCAATTACAGACAATTAAACGATACTATGTTGTTGTCGAAAATACACACTTGATCAGACAAGCTTATATTTCACTAAAAATTATACTAGTCTCTTGAAATACTGTAAAGACTACTTCCATAATCGAATATACGTCAAATTATAAACCTTTACATGTAGTGAAAGCAATAGACAATATTTAATAAACGCAAAAAGTATTTGACTGTAATAAGGCTAATTGCATTTCGACATATTCTACCTAGTAGCTCTCGTTTTTCCAAAGGCTGCTACCAATTCGCTCTTTTGATCACCTTTTTGTCAAACCTATGAAAATCATGATCTCCATTTTTCTGAGGCACAGCTTTCCATTTTGATCATGTTCTCTCGAAATTGTTTATCAATTGGCAATTGCCCAAAGATCAAATCACAAATTTCACTTTTCTAAGCTCACATACTCATATACCCATACACTCTAATGGCTCCCAGAATCGCTATGATCTACCACTCTCTCTATGGACACATCCGTCAACTTATTGTTTCTGCTCAAAAGGGTACCCAGGAAGCAGGTAGTCAAGCCGGCCTACTCCAAGTTGCTGAAACTTTGTCACCCAAAATTTTGAAAAAGACGTGCACGCTTGTCAAGTCCGAGAACCTTGTTTTCCAGCCTGCTCAACTTGTTGACTACGATGTGTTTGTCCTTGGTACTCCTACCTTTTATGACAGTTTCCCTGCTCAATGAAAATTTTCTTTTGAAATCAAACCAGTAGCCTTTGGATCAAGCCTGCTCTTCAAGAAAAATTTGTTGGTACTTTTGTTTCTGCAGGCGCTCTAGTGGTGGTCCAGAATCCACTATTATGAGCGCTACATCTACTTTTGTTTATCACGTTATGGTTTTCGTTCCTCTTGGTTACAGAGATGCTGGCCAATTCACCACAAACTTGGATGAAGTTCATGGTGGTTCTCCTTGGGATATTGGTATCTTTGCTGCTCGTGATGGTCCTTGTAATTTGACAAAAACATGCTCTTGCAGTTTGCCCAACTCTATAAACAGGTCTTAAACAGATTATAATTCTTATATCATTCTCGCTCACTTGACGTTACATACTGCCAATATACATGTATTAACTCTTTTTTATTTCCAACTGTCTTCGCCATGTTATGAGCTAAATCCGAGTTGCTCAATTCTTCTTTCGTACCATCCCGTGCCAATTTTTATAGCTTTATCTGTATTTCTCGATAATCTCTAATGTTATTTTGTTTTTTGTTTTTTGTTTTTTTGATTTATTGCTTAAGGAGGGATTTCCTGTGTTGACTTTACACATCGAACTCAAACAAATCGACTAGTGTCCTAACTTGAAATTGGAAACAACTGATGTACAAATAAGTGGTAAACGAAATAAATAATTTGGTTTTCAAACAATACGCTAAAAGCTACAGCATATCAATTCCTTAATCAAATGGATTTATTTCTCATTTGAGTCGATCGAAGTGGAAATTTTACAAAAATTAACCTTGGTCAAAAGCAGGCACAAAACAAAATTGTGACTTGAGCCATAATATGTTTTGTAATATCAAGACTTTAAAGTCCGTTGCGCTAACTATTGCAATAAGCAGACATACACAACCCATTTTTTCCGTTGCAAACGTGGAACAATACAATCAAAAGTAAAGCTCTTTGGGCATAAGACTTACTTAAGTTGAACATAAAGAATACACAGTGCCAATCGTCAACTCTCAGTGATCAAGTGAGCCGAGGCTATTACACAACGGTTATTGGTCAAGCTATGCGGAGTTTCCCAAAGCAGTAAGAGGTTACTGATCTAACAGCCTTCTGTAATTGGACAATATGTTTTTTCTACTCTGCAAGTATCACTCATAAATTCCCGCGCTGAAAGTAACCCATAACTAAAATACAGTGCATTTGCGTATATTTCATCAAACTTGATCAAGTGAAAGTTTGTGTCTTGGCGGGGTACACAATCAGTTAAGGATGTATTATGAGTTAAAATCATAAAAACTTTGTTGAAAAGTGGAATAAAATTCACGAATATTTATTCATAATGTGTATTATTATTATGAAAAAGTCAAAATTATTTATTTAGAAGCGCATGATACCACACAAGAAGTCTGAGGGCTAGGAAAGTTAGAACAAATGTCTGTGAGATGAGATTAAAGTATAGGATATAAAGTTAAAGTACAAGATGCTTTTGATAACTCATACAATCTAGTCCCTGATTAGGATATCATCAATTGGATCACCTGAAATAGATTTATTCAAAAGTGGATTGTGTACAGATCAGCCAATGAAAATTTAAACGAAATAGTTCAGTAACTAGTGAATTGTAAAATATAGTAGAAAAACCAATGGCTATTAATTAAGTCAATACCTTACTGGAGTGTATCTTTTTATTTTTTCAGATCTAGTTTTAGAACAGTGCTAGTCAGGAAAATCATTTCAAAAAAGACACAATGACTCGACTATTTACTTTTGTCACTGCCGCTACTACACGTGCATATGCTCATTTGGCCTTGATTCAGAGTCACGGTGAAAAGTTTTCACAAATTATGGGCCCAGTTTTATTTATGTAGCCCGCCTATAGCCAATGATCTGAAAACTCTGAGAACATTGCACCTTGTGTATTTGCTGCTGATTCCATAGCTGACAGAACTAGGTTTCCATTGAACTGGGGCATATCGCACTTGTCGCTCAAAGTGAGGCTTGGGCTGTCAATGCCCGTATTTCCTTTAGAAGCGACCCCACCAGTCAAAACAATTTCCAAAACTGGTTTTCCTTTAACATCACTGAAGAACTTGATACCGCACATATGTGTTACTCTACTCCTTCAGTTCCTTATTCTATTAAGACTGGTGACTTTAGTGTAGTATTCAATTTGAATACAACGTCATCGATGGTTCACGAGACATCAGTCATTTTGCATGTGCTGATGTCTACTTTGTCAAGAAAAACAAATCCCAAAACAGCGGCTTATTTTCAATGTGCTTCAACACTATCGAAGAAGAAAAGGCTCCTACTGGAACTCCCACTGGAAACGATATCGCGGGTAACAATAATGTAAACTCTGCAGTTATTTCTGTCATTGTTACTCTCGCTGCTGCTACTTCTTCTGCCGACAATGGCGCTGGTTTAATTGAATCTTCCGGTATTGTTGGTGTCGCTGGGGTCATCGCCACTTGTCTCTAAACTATGTGAATTCGGTTTTCTTCAATTATTCTTCATGTCTCCCTTGGACATTTTGCTTTTTTGATTTTTATCTTTTCTTCTTGTTTTTTTTTATTACTTCTTGATCATATTTTTGAGTTCTATTTCAAGTGCTATAGCATTACATTGATATGACTTTTAGGCTTTGTATTCGCCAATGGTTTAGGTAGTGTATTCATGAATCATAGTTTTGAAGTTCAATCCCTCGCAGTCATGACTTACTACTTCGCGCTTGAATGTTGTAACTTTTGTATTCGCTCTATCCAATCCTAAGCTTTGCATGCGGCTGAAATAAAAATAAAAGCCACCACATCAGTTTTAATAAGGAAAATATTTAGGGATCAACTCGAACAAATTTACTGATAAGTTTTGGGCCTTCAAGTTGTTCTGTCTTCAGACAAACTCGACAAACAATTTAGTAAAATGGTAGGTTTTGACATTTTTAATTTCTTTAGTTGTTGGAGTATACGATTTACTAACCGATTTCTACAAAAGAACTCACTCTATAATCATGCCGTGAAGCAGTCACAAAGTTTGAAACGAGATCTCAAGCAATTTGCTGAATCGCCAGAAAACGCCCCTCTTTCACTTCAAGGTATTTACTAGATTGGTACACGTTAACGGTTATTTTACTAACTTGGATTTTGCGCTAAGGTCAACTTACTGCTACATTGACCTCTTACCAACGTACGCTTGACGACTATGCTGTTGCTGCTGATCAAGAGATTGTCCCCGAACGTAAAGAACAGGCAAAGACACGCATCGAAGGATTCCGAAGCGAACTAAAGGATATTCGCGAAGAGTTCCGACAACTCAAGTTACGTCGCGAAGAAAACGCATACAGCTCAAACCGACAAGAATTATTAGAACGCCGGCACCATGCAGTACAACACCCCGGCGCCAGCGACAAAGTACCAGAAAACCCGTATGCTGCTGCCAACAATGCCCCAGAACTTACCAGAGGAGACGGGCTTATGAGAGAACAAGACGCCCTAAATCGTGTTGGATCACAACTTGACGACTTTTTGGAGAGAGGAAAATTGGTGCTGGGCGATTTAAGCGATCAAAGAGAGATGCTGAAATCTACAAGAAAGAAAATGTATTCGGTTGCCAACACTCTTGGAATCTCAAACGAAACTATTAGGATGGTTGAAAAGAGAGCAAAGCAGGATAAAAAGATTTTTTACGGAGGTATTGTTGTGATGCTCGTGAGTTTCTACTATATTTTGAAGTTCTTTGGTTGATCTCGCACAATCATTCAATATCATACCGGATGATGTTTTTTTAAAATATTATGATACAATGGGATAGTGTTTATTTTTTGTGTAACAGACTTTTATAAATTTTAGTCTATTGACTTGTATTTTCAACATTCGTGTTTTGGTTCAAAGTTTTTAAAGATATAACCGAAGTTCCTTGCATAATATTTTTTTCAACGAGCACAAAATCAAGATTTGTTTTTTCGTTACTACTTTAGTGCACTCGGACGATTCAAAGCGTTCATTTTTTATACGCTTTTTTCTTCCTTCTCTTGTCCCCTTTACTTATAAATAAAATCGACTACTTCATCTACAATGTCAGAACCCGACGGTAGAGCTATCGCTCACCTTCTGACTCGCCCCGAGCTATCATTTCCATCACAAGCAATAACCATTGTTGTTGTAGCTGCAGTGTTGTTAATCAAGCGCCAGTCTGAGAGAACCTCTAAGAGACGAAGGGTGGCAGTATGGATATTTGATCTGCTACGGATAACATTAGCATACGCTAGTGCAGACCTGGTATTTGCAGCTTTTAAAATGAATCGAAATCAACAAGATTTGCAATCAAACGCAGAGCTGGACAATTTGGAGAAAGAGGCTCAAAGGATAGCTATCAGTCAGACAACATCTCTGGCATTTACTCTGATTGAAATATTTCCGGGTTTGCCTATGTTGTATGTGACATACAATCTGGCACTTACAGCGGTGTATTCCCTACAATATGCTTGGACCTCTTCGGTATCTAGATTAAGATTCAGACAAACATCTCGCGGTTGGAAGCTTTACACAGTTCCTCCGCCCGCCAAAGACCACCTCGACGATCAGTTTTACACGACCTCTCTATCACGCGACCAGATGGGGTATGTGAGTGGATACTATGGAGAGCCAGTTCGAATGTATTGGTTTTTTCCGACAGACAGTTGTGCTTCTGATCTGCGTGTTTTTCTATAAGTTGATTGTGTTGAGTTATTTCGATCTTAATCCGCATGCGCTTAACTCGCTTCGGGAAAATCTTTTTGGCTGGCTTGGGGAAGACCCTGGATCTGGAAAATATGTGGTGCATGCAGTCATTCTCCCCTGTATTATCTATAGTTTACGATATCTCAGCGCCGACGCAGCGTTTAAATATCGTGGAGGCCTTGAGAGACGAGCCAGTAGCATTGCATTACCAGAGTATAGGGACGATGTTGATGAAGAGTCAGCTTTGGGTATAGAAACCTCGTTATATACTCCTGCACAAGAGTATCAAAGCAGCAGCATTAATCTGACAAGATCAGCCAGTAACAGAGGAAGAAAATCTGTCTCGCCCGCTCCTACTTCGACATTGAATACCTCCTCTGTTTTGGAAGTTTCCTCCACCTCTGAAAGACTAGAGTCTGAACCTTTGTCTAATCCCAACAAGTTCAATACATTCCCTGTTGATATTCGGACAGATTCCGATCCAAATGATCTCTGTGTCGGACAGCTCTCGAAAGGTCCAGGTGAATCGTTGCATCTGATTCCGAATGGCGAAGAGGAGCGTAATGTTGAACAGCACATTGAGGCTTTTGTAGAAAACATTTCGGCGTTAGGACAAAATGCATTGCAAACGGTTTCGCAAATTGAAGCCCCGGCCGAGCTCAAACAGGCTTACAACGTAGTTAAAAACATTGAGACACCAACGGAACTGAAACAAGCCATCGATGCTGTGAAAAAAATCGAGGCACCTTTAGAGTTCAAGCAGGCTTTTGATAAGGTGAAAAGCATTGAGGCGCCGGTGGAATTAAAACAAGCATATGATAAGATCAAGAGTATCGATACTACAGAATTCCGTGATTCCATATCAAAGAATTTGGATATGTTGAACAGAGGAATGCTGTTTGGTAACGGATTTGGACGGCCAGGTATTCCAGGAGGACTACACAGGCCTACTATGGGATTCATGAATTCACAAACCAGTGTTTTGAACTCTGAAGATAAAGAGGCCGACATCAACAGAGTTATTGATAGTATGGGCTTAGACGGGTTGGACACAGAAGATGAGAATGACGACGGTGATGATGAAACTGATGACGATGAAGAAGAATCAGACAGTGACAATGAACTTGATTAGTTCACAAATAATAATAATAATTAGGCATTCATAACAAATACATGTAACTCATATTATAGAGTATGGGTATCATGACGCATTTCAAGACAAAAATCAGTGTTCAAATTTATTTCTTTATAGAAGTAGAGCGGGATCCATTAGAAAATAGAGTGATAAAATAGAGGATAATATAGCTTGATTTATCAAAAACTGAATTTGAATTATAAAATACTGTGCTTTCCGTTTAGTACTGTTGAAGCAGGTTTAGTACATATTGATGACATTTTCATTGAACTACAAGGCTTCAACGATGCAACTGTTGATACTCCTGCCAAGTAAATTCTAGCCAACTTACAAATATAATAATATCTGAATAAAGAAAAGAAGGCTGTGCATTAAGATTTGCCAAGTTCAAATCCCCAGGAATGAGCAATGATCATGTATATTTATCGATCCACTAACAACAAATAAGAATCTTGAGCACTACAGGTGTTTGTGTCTAATATGTGTTTTTGACCCATTATTGTAATATGGCTTTCGGTAACAAAACGCTTGATCGAGATGCGTCTTGGGAGCAAGGACTAATACCAACATTAATCTCTATTCAAGTTTATAACATTATTTGTACAATCTAGAAAATACTTAACTGTATGTATTATAAAAAATAAGGGGTCCTCAAAATCAATAAAAAAAATTGCCCAGAGTTTCTGCTACAAAAATCTCGATTGAGACATTTAGTGTCCTGTAGATCACTGGCATGTAAGATACGCGTTTTTGCTGACAATTTCTGATATGATTGATCCCGGGTTTTTGGATAACATCTAGAAAACAACAAGAGCATAGAGGCTAACTCTTGATTTAAGTATCCTTTGATGTACAGAGAATGTCAGGTTAAAGCCGACTAAATCGATCCGCCATGGACTGAAAGCGACCGCAATTAACATATTCAATGAGGATTACCATACTATGTTAAGTTAATCTACATACCAAGCCGACTATTCTTTCAATAACCTTGTTAAGTTCACTATTATACAGGTTGTTGCAATAACCTTTACGCTTGAAAGCTCAATTGATGATAGACTTTAACGGGTTTTATGGTAACGTGAATTATGATTTCTGTATTGAAGCTTATGTACACCTGAGAAATTTGTATGTCTGTATTTCAGTATATTCGTTTACATTCAAAATGAAGTCTATCTTGTAGTTTAAATCATAGATCTGTTGAGCTGTCCGGTCTGTTGTAAAGGACAGACGGTTTTTGTGTACAGACAAATAAAATACGCTTTTTGACCTAGTTCTCTTATGTGGCTACATAGCTGAGCCCGTTTGCCACTTGTAGCCACTAAGAATTCTTACCCTACCGTACAGCAGAAACCAATCCACTTCAACCCGATCCCTCCTTCGTTCGCGGCCTCAAATAAACAACATCTATGTGCTTTTCAATGGAATAGGAAAGGGGGATGATATTACGAAGCAAGGGCTTTATTTTTTGTATCAGAGGAAGGCTTTTCACCTGATTTTAAGTACGAGTACACAACGTATGTAAAACACTGTCTCTGAACCATTCTTGACGTTAAGATAATATTATACACGTCATTGATCGATTGAGCGGACAGAAACGAGAAACGCTGGTTTTGAATCCAATGTTTACATTTGAGATTGACTGTGGTCTTCTGTCAAGGACAGAGCGCCCTGTTTTAATGCTGACGCGTTAACAATTATAGTTTGTCAACAACGGTACATGTACACTCACACTATGCGCACAAACGGTCACCACTTTAGCACTCCTTGTTTGAAAATTTGGGTCTTTGCACATAAAATCCACTGTGTACCTTCACTTGCCAAAGTAACGCTCTTGGACAACTAGTACCGCACCTTGGCGCCTGACCCTACATCAACTGCCGCACTGTACACACAAAAAAGCCCCCCTCAATTCATGCCCAACTCGATACTTTACAGATCCTAAACAGTTATTATTTGCCTATCTTGGACTTTTGTGTCCCCAAACTCTATCGTGCTTTAAACTTCAAACCTTCCAAAATAACACAAATAGGGATCTTCAGCTTGGCCGATTACAAACTGGGTCCACGCGGTGTAGAAGCAAAGGAGATGTATAATTATCTAAATATATATATATAAACCAAAACTTCTCTTTGAGACTGGATTTTTTTTTCTCTTTTTTTCTTTTCCTTGTTCTTATTCCGGTTCCTTCTGCAGCTACTATTTCTATTCCCCAGTGATATCTTCACACTCTACACTCTTTTAAGAAAAACCCCCCAGTATCAGTGGTGAGTTGAGCTCGACAATTTTGAATTTTGAGATTCATGATCAATAGATATAGCATACTAACTATTCAATACATTAGAGCAGGCCTCCTCAATCTTTTTTCTACACTCTTTTTATAACTTGTTTTCACTCCACGGCTCCCATGATTTTCAACGCCAACTTCCTTTCTGCTACTTTAGCTTTATCGTCCATTCTTACCAGCGTTGCCGCTACTCCCATCCACCATGTCCACAACGTTCACAAGCGCCAGGATGATGTTGATGTAGTTACTGTTTACGTCACCCATTATGTGGACGCCGGTGCACCAGCGGCCTCTACTATCAGCTCGTCGATTCCTTCTTCAAGTGTTGTACCTGCTGCTAGTACTTCAGTATCCGTTGCTCCTGTTTCTTCCAAGGCCGCATCCTCCCAGGTTTCTGTTCCTTCATCCAGCGTTTCCTCTGCCGCTTTGAGTACTTCCGCTGTTGTTGCTAGCTCTTCTGCTGCTGCCGCCGTCAGCTCTTCTGCTTCTTCTGCTGCCCCTGCCAGCTCCTCCTCTGCCGCCCCCTCCAGCAACTCCAACTCCGGCACCTTCGCTGGTGGTGCCAAGGGTATTGTGTACTCTCCCTACAAGCCCGGTGGATGCAAGACTGCTGCCGAAGTCAAGTCCGACCTTGCCAAACTCTCCGGATTCAGTCTTATCCGTATCTACGGTGTTGACTGTGACCAAGTCCCCAACGTTCTCGCTGCTTTGAACCCTGGTCAAAAGTTGTTCCTTGGTATTTACGATGTTACTGCTATCGAGGCTGGTCTTAACACCATCAAGAGTGCCATTGCTGCTCATGGTGCTGGTTGGGATGTTGTACACACTATTTCTATTGGTAATGAACTTGTCAACAATGGTCAAGCTACTGTCGATCAAATCGCCGGCTACTTGAGCATTGCTCGTGGCGTTCTTAAGAACTCTGGCTACACTGGTCCTATTGTTTCTGTTGATACTTTCATTGCCACCATCAACAACCCCGGTCTCTGTGCTCTTTCCGACTACACCGCTGTCAACGCCCATGCTATCTTTGATAGTTACACCTCCGCTCCTGAAGCCGGTGACTGGGTCGCCAAGCAAATCCAACGTGTCAAGGAGGCTTGCAGCAAGGTTGGTGTCAACAAGGATGTCTTCATTGCCGAGACCGGCTGGCCTTCTAGAGGTGACAGCAACGGTGCCGCTGTTCCCTCTCCCCAAAACCAAGCTATTGCCATTGCTTCCATCAAGGAAAAGGCCGGTAACAGCTGTATTTTGTTCACTGCTTTCAACGACCTTTGGAAGGAAGATGGTCCTCTCAACGCTGAGAAGTGGTACGGACTTTTCTCTTCGTAATTGTCTTTCTACTAGCTTTTTTTTTTTTTTTTTTTTTTCGTCGTCGATTGTTAATTAATTCTACTTGACCCTGTTTTTTTTTTTTCCTTCCTTCTTTTCCCACGTTGCATATCCATTAAGCAAGTTTATTAAAAATAAATAGAATGTGTTCTCCTTTGTTGAATCAATTAAAAGAATTCAGGAGCTCCACATCCGCTTGGCTGTTACATTTATACATGTGCCTTATTGGATTTATTTTTTTTCTTTGCCAATCCCTTTCGTCTTATCTAACTTTAAAACTGTAAGCGAAACGAATCGACATAATGCGCTCACAATTCTCAGAACCACTCAGAAACACCATCGTTAACATGTACAAACTGACAATCACGTCTTTTTGCCAGTTGCTTTACAGCCAGATGTGGTTGAGTATCAAAGAATAAACACTAAAACAATGAATTTAATACTGAATTATTTTCCGAAACAAAAAAGCCACTCGCCTTTATCGTAAATGTCATATGATTGCAAGTTGTTGTTTTGTTCTTTCTCTTCAAATTGTTCGACATTTGTAAAAGTAATTTTTGCTTCCTCTTTCCAAACAGTGAGTTCGTATTCCTATTTCAGAAATTCACAAAAGTTTTTGAACTTTGTTTTTTGTTTTTTTGTTCCGTTGGTGATGGAAAAATTTCAAAACTATAAATGCGATAAGTGTTGTCATTTTATCTGGTGAAATCTTATTTACAAGTGTACATGTTTGAACGTCTTCTCGGTGGAGGTTTACATCTCTAAAATCGAAATGAAGGTGTACAATTAAGTCTGAACTGTACGGACAGTATTTGCGTAATCACGCATGATGCAAATATGCTTGGTGTGCGAAGATGTCATCGAACTGTGTACACATAAACATTATAGTCAAATAGCTCTAGCAGAAACACAGTGACAATACACAGATCATGATAATAGAAACGTAGTTCCATGTTTTCACTCAACCGTTCGAGAACTATTCCGTTTGGCCGGTCTGAACTCTTCACGAGTAGTCTCAGATTACAACTCATGATGAGCTTCTCTGAATCATTGATAATCCACTCGTCACGCCTAACGACTATTTTTGTTTTTTTGTTTTTTTTTCGCAATCTGAGACTGTTCCAGACTGCGTTCAACTGCCCCACGTAAATCCCACAATACCAAAACCGGGTGTTGAAATTCGGGTAAAAATCAGCTGTACACTCAGAACGAAGTACAGTTTAGATTGGTGCTGTTTTTGTGTGTATCATATCTAGGAGACCATAGAATTATTGTTTATCCGAATAACGATTGGCAAATGTCTCAATGATAATATACAAAAACACACATGCAGGCAAAAGAGACAGCACTCAAAGTAAACAGAACATTAATGACTTGGTCAGCACTTTTCCAAATGTTTTTTCTAAATCACAAAACTCCAAAATACGCATCCCCAGATACGTATGTACATATCCTGTTTTATGTTTTTGCTTTACATACAGTCTATCCAGATTCACAAATTTACACACTTCGTATAATTCTCATCTCACCTCGATTATTTTCACATTATCCCTTTCCTCCCACTTGGCACCTTCCTCAATCTTCCCCCCGATCTCAAAAAACCAAAAATAAATACAACCACCGGACCCACCAATCTTGCTTTAATCGCTTTCACCAATCTTGCTCTAGTCACTCTGACCAATCGTTCTTTACAGTCACTCTCACCCAATCCTTACATACAAAACACTGAACACTCTCTTCCTGTTTTCCTTCTTTACTCAGCAGTACAACTATCACTAATGTAAATAAGCACCCAAATTCTACACCTTTCCAACTGCGTCTAGAATGTGTCTTCATTTCTGACGACACCCCCATCCCACTCCTCGCCCCAAATGTCCACGCCGCACGCGCTCTCCCCAACCCCATTTCTTCGTCTACACAACCTTAAACGTGTGTTAGATTACCTAAATATTACATAATCATCTGTAATGCTCATGTTTTGTACATGACTTGCCCCAATGCCTCAGTCCAGAAAAACCTTGTTGTAGAAAAAAAACGCATCTGAAAAATTTCCCAGAGTTCCACGACGCTGTACACAGCTTCATCTGTGTTGTGTGTACAATTCCAGGATTCTGAACAAAAAAACATCTGACTTCTTTCCAGAAACGCGACACATGAAAAATACTCATTTTACCTTTTGCTTGAAAAATCTTCAAGTTGAAATCATACACAAATCTGAATCTACATCATCGCTTACTTCAGAAATCAATTCAATTTCATCAAGTCTCTTTAGTGATTACAATTAAAAGATAAAATTACGAACAGAAAATAGGATATGAAAAAAAAAAGGGTTTAGCAAAAATATTTTCTTATGTTTATAATATTGTCCTGCCTTTTCGTATCTATACATGATGAACGATAACAAGGCCATTTTTTGTCATTATTCATGAATTATTCCTCATCGTAATCTGAATCTTCATCGACTTTGCGCTGGGGTTTCTCAATTAGTTCTTCCTGCGGCGCAGAGGCAGCTGATGAAGATGCATTCACAGACGGTGAGGAGGGCGCGTTGGCTTCCGTGACTTGTTTCTTGTGACTATTTACAACAGAAGATATAGAGTTGTTGGATGTACTGGTCGTAGTAGTGGCAGAGGCCTCATTGTTGGCAGAAGACGGCTCGTTTTTAGCACTGTTGCCGTTAGAAATACCATTTCCGTTGCCATTAGTGGCATTTGTTGCGTTTCCGTTTTCGGTAGCGAGTTCTGGTGTTTCAGGCGCATCTTCTTCAAGAGGTCGCTTTGCTCCTAATGTCGAGGTCGGCTCTGGCGAAAGCTTCTTGCTAGCGGGCGGCGATGCGGGTGCGGATACGGGTACGGGTACAGGCACAGTCGCAGTCTCAGGTGCTGACGTCGATGTTTGAGCTGTGGCAAGCACGGGTACAGGTGCGGGTGTAGAAGCAGAAGCAGAAGCAGAAGCAGAAGCAGAAGCAGAGGCCGGTTCTGGAGACTTCGCTGTTGCTGGAGCGGGAGCGGAGGTCAAAGCAGGGGTAGGGATGGGCGTGGGACTCTTTGTAGACGTTTTGACATCATTCGTTGTCGATTCTTCTTCTTGACGCTTTGACTGCGGTGATTCTTGGGGAGCCGGAGTAGTGATGACCGATAGAGAAGTAGCAAGAACTGGGGTAGTTGCCTGCTTCTGTGCGAGAGGTGGTAGAGAAGTAGCTTGGGGTTGAACAGCAGGTTGTTGAGATTTTGGTTCCACGTTGTTGTTACTATTAGGTTCAAGTTTAGATCGCGGTTTTTTTTCTTCGACCGAAGCAGCTGATTGCTCTTGCTGAGGTGGAACGGAAATTGGAGCAAGAGGTTTTTGGGGTTGTTCTTGTGGTTGACTTTGCATTGATTGAGGTTTTTGTATTGTAGAATGCGATTGCGCCGGTGATTGAGACTGTTGGTGTGTCTGAACTTGAGCTCTGGCATGTGCCTGTTGTTGAGCTTGAGCTTGAGCTTGTTGTTGAGCCTGAGCCTGAGCGTGTGCCTGAGCCTGAGCCTGCTGTTGAGCCTGGGCTTGTGCTTGTGCTTGGGCCTGGGCCCTCTGTTGAGCCTGAGCTTGTGCTTGGGCCTGAGCCTGAGCCTGAACTTGAGCCTGAGCCTGGGCTTGTGCCTGAGCCTGAGCCTGAGCCTGAGCCTGAGCCTGAGCCTGAGCCTGAGCCTGAGCCTGAGCCTGAGCCTGAGCCTGAGCCTGTGCTTGGGCTTGGGCTTGTTGTTGGGCCTGGACTTGGGCTTGTTGTTGAGCCTGGACTTGAGCTTGTGCCTGAGCTTGCTCTTGTTGGAGTTGATGCTGTAGCTGTTGTTGTTGTAACTGCTGCTGCTGCTGCTGCTGTTGTTGTTGTTGTTGTTGTTGTTGTAACTGTTGTTGATGATGATGATGTTGCTGCTGCTGTGATGATTGCTGTTGAATCTGAGGCGGTGCAACTTGCATAGGAGGTGGTTGATGCTGTTGTTGTGGTGCAGGTTGAGGTTGAACCTGGATCTGGGATTGCGGAGGTAACTGTTGAAGTTGATCCGGATGCATCTGTTGAGGTGCAAGCTGCTGAGGGTGTGCTTGCTGAGGAGGCGCCTGTTGTGCGGGAGCAGGTGCTTGTTGATTCTCCCAGAACGCGTTTGGAGGGCCAGGTTGTTGTTGATACGAATGAGGATTAACGTCTTGAGGCCGAGGTGGAGGACCACCCGGGTTTCCTGGTTGGCCAGCTGTCCGCAAATGCTCCAGTCTCGCAACAATTTGAGGATTAGACGGGTCTAGCTCAGCAGCTCTCTGATAAGCCTCTAGTGCGTCATTGACTTGATTGTTGCATGATTCATATAAAGTACCCAGATCATACCAGACTTCGGAAATGTTAGGGTTCAATTGAATGGCTCTGAAGTAAGCATCTAGAGCGTCTCTAAACTGATTGATTTGGTAGTAGAGAACACCAATAGAACACCAAAACGTGGGATTTTGGCCGTCGCGGTAGACTGCTTGCTGGTAGGCCTCGTAGGCTTTGTTGTATTTTTGTTGTGACATGTAACAACGACCCAATAGGTACCAAGACTGGGCGTCTGTACTTTCTGCCTCCAGCGATTTGGTGAGATACTCAATGGCTATATCCTGATTAGCAAACGAGGTGGTGGGAAGATGATACAGCCAACCAAGCTGTTGTAGCACTTTTGAGTGTGTGGGACTATGCATAAGAACGCGTTCATAAGCATCTTTAGCTTCAAGATAGAGTCTTTGTTGTTCGTAGACATGACCAATTTGGAACCAGATGTCTGTGGCAGTCAGTGGGCTGGGGGGAGTGTTTAAAATGTACTTGAAGCATTCCAACGACTTTTGGTATTTTTGTTGCTGCTTGTATATAATTCCGAGACGGAAGTATATTTCGTTTCCCTTGTCAAACTGGGGATCCATTTCAATGACCTGAGTAAATGCTTCTTCTGCGTATTGGTAGGACTCGGAGCGCTCGTACAGAATGCCAATGCCATACCATAATTTTGGATCTTTTGGGTCGTGAAGTCTGACCAGAGCCTCTTGGTAAGCCGTGTAAGCATTTTGTAGGTCATCCAACATGAGATAGCAGTGTCCTATGAGTGGAGTTAGTTTGATGAATCATTGCAAAACGCGTGTGGTATCTATAGAAAATCAATTTTTCAAAGTGTGATGATGAAAAGAAAAAAAAATGGAACATACCTAGAAACCCCCAAATTTCACCAGAGTCTGGAATTAAGTTTAGTATGGCTTTATAGTACTCCACAGCTTTTGTAAAATTTTCGTTACTTCTGTATAGATTAGCAGCGGCTTTGAGAACTGGCAGATTGTACGGGTTTTGACGAACGGACGCGTCGTAAGCCCTTCCGGCTTTTTCCAAATCGTCCATGAGCTCTGCCAATCTTCCTATTTCGTACCATAATTCGCCAGTGTCTGTTTGTAGAATTTTGAACGGGTCGTCGGGCTGCTGCTGCTGCTGCTGCTGCTGCTGCGACTGTTGCGGTTGTTGTTGGACCTGTTGCTGCTGAGATTGCGAGGCGGATTGCTGGTATCCGGGTTGTCTTGAAAGCTGGTCCATTGCGCCTTGAGAAGGAGGTCCAGCCATAGAGGCCATTGTATGCTTTTGGTGGTGGTGGAGGTAGTGGCAGTGGTGGGCTGTTTATACACGAAAAGAACAGAGAAAAATATCAGAGAGTGCGGCGGGGCAAAGAAGGGTGGCTAAGCTAGAGTAGGGCCGCGGAGAAGTATTCGAGGTGGTGATGGAGTAGAGCGGTGGCCAGGCACAGAGGCTGTGGTATGCGTTGATATTGAGGTGGTGGTGCTCGAAGTGGGAGAAGAAGAAGAAGAAGAGGGAAAGGGAAAGGGAAAGGGGGAAAAGAGAGAAAAAAAAGAAGAGAAAAGAAAGGAGATGAGATGAAAGACAGATGATGGAGGGAAAAGAAAAAATAAAATAAAACATTAAATAGGGAAAAATCCAGGCAGGAAATAACACAAAAACACAAAAACAAAATACAACAGAATGCCATCACATTTCGTTTGTTGCGCACCTTTTCGTTTCCGATTAGACTCTCTCTCTCTCTTCTTTAATAGCCAAGTTATTGTATTTTAATACTAGTTTAGTTTGTGATAAACTCTGTTAACCGCTGTTGTCTTTTTCACTTGTAAAATTTGATGAGATCTCAAGTCCATGGCCAGGCCAGGCCAGGCCAGGCAAACAAAACAAAAAACCAGTGCCCTGTATTATACACAATAAACGAAGATTGGCATTATCCGCAGCAGCAGCGAGGCCATTGGTCGCACGCGTTCGTTTGCTCGGGCTCCGATGCATGATCCGGGTGCCGTTAAAAGTCGGCATCGCCATGTGTGTAGTGTACACACTCTAAATATAAACACATGTGTATGTAACAAAAAGGACCGTTTCATTCTGCCCATGTTTAGGACCATACTGCATCGGGTTTGTGTCCGCCTAGGGAAAGAAAAAAAACAAATATTACAAAAAATGACACATATGCTATAAGCCCTCTTGCACCGGCAGAAGCCGAGGTTCTCCACCGCCTTTTACTGTCAGCCAATCATCTGCCAGTCTCAACAACAACAAACCACCGCCGCTTGACTCAATCAGGTCAATACATGTACACACACAGGTTTGGTCATCTACCATCCTAAAACAAAGTTCAAAAATACCACTGTAAAGCAAACGTCACTGATGACTCAGCAGTGTGTAACCGATAGCGAGATTTGGTGGGGAACGGGGCCAGAAGTGAACAGTTACCCGTTTGAGAATAATCTTGGAGAACTACTCCGCCAAGCATCACCAACTTTCTCTGTTTCAGTGTCTCACCTTGCAAAAGTATGCTGTTAATACATACAGCATATGATACAGTGCGCACAGTTCACTGAGTTCTGCTGATGGCAGGAGAATACTTCATGAAGTGAGTTTATTTGTGCAGCAACAATTCTCTGCGTGCTTTTTTATTCGCACCATATTCAAACAGTAGTATGCAATATAAATACACGCATCACCTTCAAACACTCAAAGTAATCAATACACAGTGTAAAGCACTTTCCATAAGTATCAAACTGTATAATCGAGTATACCTAACCGCCACATGATTTACTTCAAAATTACTCACACATTAAAGTCAAGTAGTGCTCTCATCATCGGTGATTTATCAACTACATGTATTGCAACATATCCCTGAAAAAAAAATCATGTAAAATTCAGCTATTTATATCTATGCTGGTCAATTGTTTGATTAATTAACAAGTTGCCATCAAAATCTACGCTTCTACCCAAAAATATAGACTTTTGATCTAGAGAACCATGCACGTACTTTTATACCATAGTATACACAAGCCATTCGTTATCAAAATCATGCGCGCTCAACCCGGTAAAACAAATCCAAAGTCAGGCCGGCTATTGCTTGTCAAATCACCATTACCACCGTTGCCAAACAAACCCATATTGTCCAAATTCCCATTGTCTCCATCCTCATCGATGATCTTGTCCTGGCGGACTCCGTTTGATAACCGAACTCCTTTACTAGCCCCCGGCACCGTTTTAGACCCCGTCATAGCTCGATGCGGTTCCTCAGTGAAAGAAGAACCGTTTTTAGATACGCCTTTCAACATTGCATTTTGAGACATATTGCTGTCGGGCAAGGGTGATGGAGAAAGCACCGGTGGTGGTCGATGAAACACCTTTGCTGGTTGTTTCTTCTTGACGCCAGGAAGCTTACCCGTTGGTGGTACTTTGGGTCGCGAATTACGAAGTTTGGCTGGTAGTGCATCTCCTTCCAACAACGTTAGGGTTCCACCAGAAACCACGCCGTCTGGGCCTTCTTTACCTGCTGTGTAACTCGTGGCTGCATTGAGCTCCAACCGTTTCAGCAAAAAGGCCTTGATGGGTGCGATTTGTCGCTCTGCCACATGACGATCTATAACAGCATACTCAGGGACAACTGGAACATGCTCACCAACTTTGGATACCGTGTTCTGCATGTTGGAAATGGCAAACCTGCTCTGGAGAAGATGGAGAGGCACAGACATGGTTTCCAAACCCAATTCACGATCCAGTCCCAACTCTCGGAACCCGAAAAAGTCATCGCCGATTTCCTCTGAGAAATCACCAGTTAGGAACTGCTCACTTCCATCCTTGAACTCGGTATCATTCATTTCGTTCGCAGTAGGTCGTAACAGATCAGCAACAAACACCGCAAGTTTTTTCTTTTGGTCCAGAAGCCTATTATGGTGCCTTTCGATATCGTTTTTAATGTAAAACTCTAAAGACGATACACTTTCAACTCCATGGTCCTCTAAAACGTTTAGCAAAATCTGTTCAAACGAAAGGTTCTTCTTGGACGGCTCATGTGATTCCATCCACATCTTCAAGCTTCGCCCCAGCTTTTCTAAATAGTCTCCCGCAATTTCTGTCAGAGCATCCAAGGCCATAACCTCTGTCTCTTCAAACCCAGAGTGCATTGCTATTTTGGCAACATTTCGCCGTAGTGCTGCACAAGACGCTTCTTCGTCTAGCGAATCTCGATTAGGAAGTCGAGACTCCGCATCCAGATCTGGCTCTATAATCTTTTCAGGGTTATATGGCGGCAGCGGTGATGAATGCATGTATGCCTGCTGTTGCATCTGTCTAATCACGCCGATTTTAAAACAGATTTTACGAATGTTTTGCATCTCTTGTAGATTCGACAGCATACAGGACGATAAGCCGCCTCGTTGAACATACCCAGAGTCCCCAATATTTTCAATACTGGCGGTCGAATCTAATCCCTCCTCCTTGTTACGAGGAGAAACTTTCCACAGAGTCCCCGAAATGCCTCCTCCAATATCGTATTCCACTAATACATCATCGTCTTCTTCTGATTGTTGAAAAAATCCAGTCCTGTTAAATAAAACCCTTTCGCGACTAGTTTCACGACGATCTTCCTCAGATTTAAATACTTCAAGCTCCAAATCCTCGAATTTTGCCATTGCCGCCGGATCTCTGATCAGCGCAGGTCGGTCTATTTGAAGCTGGTTGTCTTTGAACAGTTCCGCACGCTGAGTACATAATGCGAGCGCTCGTTCTCCATATAGTTCTTGGTATAGTAATGTTTCAATGTCAGGAAAGTCCGTCACTTCTGGTTCATATTTTGTGGCTTCGTGTTCCTCTTCTTTGGAGTGATCGTTGATAGTGTTTGTTGTTGTCATGATAGTATTTGTATTAGTTGCATTGTTGGTATGTTGTGAATTAGTATTATTAGCAGTGACGTTATTATTGGTTGTTGTCGGTGTTGGCGTCGTGTCGGGGTGGGGAGTAGAAGCCGGTTCTACTGAATCTAACTTTGAAAACGGATTAGGCCTGTGTTCCGGTCCAGCAGTTGTTTCGTCTTCTTGCAGTTTTCGCTTTCTCCCTTTTATACCGGCAAGTTTACCAGTTCCAGAACCTTTAGCACGTCCGCCACGCTTTTCTTCGTCGTCACTTTCAGCTTCTTCCTTTGCAAGTCTGGCTTCCTCGGCTTCCACTTCGGCCCTGTCGCGAACCTTGATGTCTGGTATTAATGGAATCAGTTGCAAAGTTTTTGCCTGCATTGCTTTCGCATGTACGCGTAGAAAATGACTAGGTTCGGCATTGTATTTTAAACAATTATTCCATATCAGCATCAAATCGTCTACAAATTCCTTTTTGCTTTTGTACTGAAATCCTTTCAGTTTTTTCAGCACTGTGTTCAAATCCATAGGCTTTTTGATAATGTTGAAGTAATTTGGCGCATCTCGTTTATTAACTTTGTTCAAAAATGCGGTTGAATGCTCGGTGGTAGCTCGTAATTGTAACACTACTTTTTCTGCTGCTTCGTATAACTCTTCTTGACCAATTTTATCTTCGCTTGCCCACTTGGATCGATTTTTTCGAACATCAGAGAGAAGTATGCTAAGCTCTGACTGCGTAATTGATAGGTCTTCTTTTTTTGCATCGATTGTTGCTAATAAATGCTTCAAGCTCAAGTTTGCAGCTCCATATGTAGCGCTTTGAGGTTTGCTTTTGTCAGTCATGGATTCTTCTTCTTCTCCTTCTTCCTCTTCTTCGTGTTGCTGAATTTTTCGGTTCTTGAATACGTCTGTATCGAATACATGATACATCCTATGTACATGTTGCCTAAACGCCTCTCGCCGTTTCACTAAATCGTCTTCTGTGGGGAGTCTGTTTGTTACTGTAGTACAATATGTTAGTATGAGGTACGGACTATACGAACAATCCCAGTAACATACCAGTTATAACCGATTTCTCATTGTCATTTTCTGTTGCGTTTGAGTTTGTAGGTTGGGCTATAGGCGTGGGTTTAAAAGGCTGACCGTCTTCGTCATCATCGTAGTCATCATCATAGTCATCATCATCGGCTTTCCGCACCACGGGAGCACTAGGTTTTGGTTCCTCATCCAGAGTCTCAAAGATTGAGTAGTCCACTTCCGGAGGTATTGACGTATCTACCGATGGAAACAACAGACCAATTGATTTCTCATACAACATATACCGAACTCTGAACGCAATACTCACTGCGTCAAGTTGTATACTATCGGTGTGTACGTTTCTAGCTTCGTCAGTGATTGATCGGTCAAAATGCATGGGCGATGGCGATGATACTTTGAATCCATTCGTAGGTCCATGTGGAAATGGCGATTTCTCTAACTTGTGAAAGCTTGACGGTGTCAATGAAGAAGTGTGAGAATTGCTCAAAGATCCGTTTACGTGATGCGACGGAGCAGGCGTACCTATTGTAACGGGCTGTTCCATCTTACAAACCGTCGCGCCATTAATAAAGTCATCCCAAACTTTACCACCTTGGTCCATCGCGTATTTGAATAAATCATGTTCTTGTATCGTGAGAAAGGCTCTCCAAGAATCTTGCGCCTCAATATCCTTGGCCAACCTAAGCAGACCAGCCGAATCCCCAGAAGACCACAATTTTTGAAATTCGGTTGTCATTGTAATCCAAAAAACAGAAACCCAAATAGCCGGTAGAACGCAGAGCTTCGGCTTCTTGATCTATTACGGATTTTGGAGGAGTGTAAATCAAAGGGTAGTCATGAAATATCAACAGTTACCCGGCGTATATTATTATATAAGGGTTTGCAATTAATTGTTTTTGATCAATCTAAACACAAACATAGTAAATCACATGAATTATCACAAACTCAAATAGAACAAATCACTATACTTTGAAATACACAATCAACACCTTCTTATAATTTATTCGAAACTAGAGAAATCTTGTCATAAGATAAAAGTATTCAACAACAAACAATCCGTCAAAAGGACTGTCAATTCCAACTATTGTGTTGTTAAAACGCACATATCAGTTAGACTATATTATAATTTTTTTTACTTATAGATATCGGTTTCACAGTGAATTGTTAACTAATTGAGTTGTAATATTATAAAGATAATGTGATATAAGACGGCTCTGCACACAACGTCACCGATTTCACGATACATTTAGGCTCGTAAATGGTAAATGATTATAAAATATTATATTGTTGAAAGCTCGTTCAACATCTATATATCAATTGATCACTACACAAAATAGTATATGTAGAAACAATGCAATAATACTATGATATACCGTCTATGTCTTCACTGTCACTGTCAAAATCGTCCGCAAGTTCTACCGGATACGAGAGAAACTGCATTTGTAAAATGTAAATCCAGATTTCAAGCGCCGTAAATGCAAAAAAGCTATTCCAGTCTATAGTATGGCTCGACAACGCTTCCATAGAAATATCATTAGTTAGCGAGTCATTGACACATAAAGCAATGGATCTCCACAATAGAAGCTCTATAGGCGACACAATGATGTTCGAAAGCATTTCAATATAGGTGTTTTCAATGCTATTGCATACTATCGGCGCGACAGTATACAACATATTTATTTTTGTCATTTTAACCATAAAATTCATCTGTAATTCGTTGAATCTTTCTTTCAGAGAGTTCAAAATTGATCTAGAAAAAAAGTAAAGGGCTGTGTCAGATACAATTCTTTTTATAATCAAAAAACCGTAGAAGTATGCACATGAAATAGGAGATTTGTATATTTGAAGAACAACATCTGTGAAGCTTTTGGAGTTTAATCCCAATATTCCCAAAACATTGCATGCATAGATCGGCAATTCGACAAGTCGAACCAATGCCATTCTTAAGAACTTTTCCCCAAGAAAGCCTTCTGATGAAACAGGAGTTGGGGCGAAGTATTCCACGATAATATCAGTGATGCCATTGAAACACGAATAACCCAAAGGAATAAGAAACTCTTTAATTGATGTTGGAAATCTAACTGCTGATGAATGTATCTACAAGAGGTTCATTAGTAGTTGCCAAAGCGTTCAGATTCCAAAACACAATCGTACACTTTTACCAAATTTGAATTTTGTGATAAAGGTAGAAATCAAGAAATAAGACATTAGCGAACCGCCAAATTGCAATGAATGAGTGAACTTTTTGGGAGCATCATGTTTTGTGTGTTTAACATCACACAAACACCGATATTGGAAAGCATTGAGAATTTGTTTCTGACTCTTCAAAAGAAGATCGGCCCGAATTTTTGCTGGTTCCAGTCCAGCCCTTCTTCTATCGTTTATATTTCCGTTGTTTTCCAGGTACGAAGGACCTACAGCAAAACGTAGGAGTCGTTTTGTAATCATCTTGTTAGCAGATATTGCTTCCTAAGAATAAATATCAACACGTATTGTGAAAAGAGAAATCAAAATCAGTCTACTGAAGCCAATAGAAGAGGTCATAAAAGGTATCAAAACATTGAGATCAAATGGTCATAAAGGAGTGATAGTGGCAATTCGTATTTTGATAACAATCCATGTGTATTTGATTTAAAAAGTAAGCCCTAACCCTGTACACAAAGCGAAATACATAAGACAAACTAATAGACACCAGTGTCAACAGATATAGTGACCAAACTTTTCTATTCAGGGTAGTATGTCTATATTCATTCAAATCTCTAGAAAGATTTTAAATTATCAAATCTCAATCTCAGCGCGGAGAAAGCCTCAGAAATTATAATCAACGATCCATTTTACAGTAGGGTAAATTTTAAAATGGTAGGAAACACAATGATTTTCCAGTTGGGACTTTGAATTTCCCATCTGAAATTTTTTTTGAAATCACGGATTTCACCATAATAAACTATACTAATTCTTGGACTTACAAAGTATAGCACAGATATTCATTCAAATATACACCATGTCCGACGTGCAGTTAAAAACATCATTCAGGCCTATTGCTTTGGAACCCTTTTTTAATGGTGGAAAGGTTTCAATTTCCGAAGACGGTACTCTGATGGCCACAACCTTTGACGACAAGGTGTTTGTCGTTGAGCTGGCAACCGGAAAGCTGATTGCGAAAATCGAAGGAGATGGAGAGGTTATCACATCGCTTGAAATCTCGCCAAATGGAGCTTACTTAGTTACCTGTTCCAGATCGCTACAAATGAAAACTTTCAAATTGCCTAGTGCAGAGCTCATTCGAACAGTTAAAGCTCACGAATCGCCGGTTATTGTCATGGCTATTGATCCAACATCAAGTTTGATTGCAACTGGTGGAGCAGAAGGTGCTGTTAAAGTATGGGATCTTGAAAAAGGATACTCGACGCATAATTTCAAGGGCCATGGTGGTATTATTAGTGCATTGAAATTCTGGGGTAAACAAGGTACAAACGATTGGAAATTGGCCTCGGGTTCCGACGATACCAAGGTCAGAGTCTGGGATCTGGTTGAGAATAAATGCCTTGCTGTTTTGGACAGTCATGTTTCTGTTGTCAGAGGTCTGGATTTCAGCAAAGATGGTAAAAGACTTATTAGTGGTGGACGAGATAAAGTTGTGAACGTCTGGGATATTTCCAAGAAGAAAATGAGCAATATCACGACTGTTCCGGTTTTTGATGCACTGGAATCGCTTGCATACTTAGAACCCGGTGCTCTAGAAGGCTACGAAAATGAAGAAGAGCAGCTAGTGGTTGTTGGTGGTGAAAACGGCACTACTACAGTCTGGAGTTTAGAAAAATCCAAGAAGGTGGCAGAAAATGTGCACAGAGACGAAAACTCGACTGAAGAGACCGCTGTTTCTGATATTATTTATAAGAAGAGCGGTCTTTTGATGTCTGTTCTCACTGATCAAACTCTTATTGAGCTGGATCTCACACTTGATTTCGATATCAAACGTCGCATTGGTGGTCACCACGGAGAAATTATTGACTGTACTTATGTCGGTGAAGACGAATCTTACTTGGCTATTGCTACAAACTCGCCCGAAGTGCGTGTGCTGAAATGGGGAAGTCTGGAGCATCAAGTCCTCTCTGGTCATAAAGATATTGTTATTGCCATTGACAGATCTGTTGATGGACGGTGGTTAGCTACAGCGGGTAAGGATCGTATTGCTATGCTCTGGGACTTGCAACCTTTGCTGGACGGTACAGGTGAAGCTATTTGTCACTCCAAGTACACAGGACATGCCGATTCTATTGGCGCTATCGCATTATCAAGGTCGCCTGGATTCCCTGCTTACATGGTTACAGGCTCACAAGACCTTACTGTCAAAAAGTGGACCATTCCTACTCAAGCAGGTGGATACGGAAGTGCAGTTTACACAAGAAAAGCACACGATAAAGACATCAATGCCATTGATGTTTCTCCGGATAGCCGAATGTTTGCTACTGCTTCGCAAGATCGTACAGTCAAGGTTTGGGACGCTGAGACGGGAGAAAGTATTGGTGTGTTGAGAGGTCACAAGCGTGGTGTTTGGACAGTCAAGTTCAGTCAGTACGATAAAATCATTGTTTCTGGTAGTGGTGATAAGTCAATTAAGATGTGGAACTTGAACGATTTCTCATGCACCAAGACGTTTGAGGGTCATACTAACTCTGTTCTCAAGCTGGCTTTTACCTCAAGAGGTCAACAACTGATCAGTGCCGGAGGCGATGGTCTGGTTAAAGTCTGGGAAACCAAGGGTGACGGAGAGTGTAGCAGTACACTTGATAACCATGAAGACAAGGTCTGGTCACTTGCTGCGCGTGAAGACGAGACTGGATTTGTTTCAGGTGGAGGTGACGGAATTATCACTTTCTGGGAAGACATCAGTGAGGAGGAGCGTCAAAGACAAGAAGAGGACCATTCAGAGCAGATTGAAAAAGAGCAAGCTTTGGATAACTACGTTCACAACAAAGATTGGAAAAACGCAATTGTTTTGGCCTTGTCCCTTGACCAGCCATACAAGGTTCTGAGACTTTTCACCGAAGTCATCAACAATAACCAAGAAGAAGGTAGTATCACAGGACTGTTGGCTGTCGATACGGCTATCAGTCAGCTTGATCTTGAAATGATTGGACGTCTCTTAACAAGAGTCAGAGACTGGAACACAAACGGTCGCACATCAGTTGTTGCTCAAACCATTTTGCACACTATCCTTTGTTATCACAGTGTTGATTCTCTGAGCTCTATTCCAGGAGTCATCAAACTTATTGATGGCCTTTTGCCATACAGTGAAAGACATTTCAACCGGTTCGAGGAGTTGGTTGAGGAAAGTTACACCATAGACTACGCATTGAAACAAATGAATATTTAATCAGGCTTTCGAGCAATGTTGTATTTAATTGTAAATAATAAAAAATAAAAAAAAAATAATAGACAAACATGCACAAACGGATTGACAAACTATTTTATAGGATTCACTGTTTTTGGTATTGTAATCCTCAGACGGCATCGGGAATCATAGGTTAAAGTGAAACTGTTGATAACTTACGAATGCCGTGTGTAAACAATTGATGTCATATTTTTATCTAGGGAATTATTATTGTGAAAATGCCATGATTCTAATTTTTGATAGTGTGTATTCGAATATCAGGAACGTGACACTGTATCGAGACTGATTTTGGGGCTCTGAACGGTCTTTAACGGTGCTATTTGTGTTTTCGATGCGATTTGCAATCTGATTTTACATACACAAAATCTAAAGAACAAAACTTTAAGCTGAAGAAGCATCTGCCGTGCTTTTATTTTTTTAAACACGTTCGAAAGAACACGGCCTGATAAGCCAAGTTTGTAGTGAAATTGCTTATGGCATCTCGTGTATTTCCAAATTGTTTATTTTCTTGTTTGGCTTCGCTTAATTTTATAATCTAAAATTGGGTCTTTGTATGTTCTCACTGGAATGATGCCCGAGCGATGAATGATCAAACTCTTTATGTATTTTGGCTTTTCTTAGCAAGTTTGACGAATGTTTTTTTATAAAAACGCGAAAATCCCAGATCTTTGTAAGGTCAACTAGAGTTGAATTAGAGTGAACCCGACCTAATACCACGTAGATTGCCAACAGCGGCTTTGGTATTGCCAAATATGTAGGTGAGTGTAAATATTTACTGCCTTTATTTTATTGTCAATTGAATAAAGGAGGCGCACGAATGAAAAATTGGAACTCACACGTTTTGCCGACAACGCTCGAACAGCTTCCTATTCAGGTTGACAGATGAACGGACCTTTAGCTGTGTAAACATATGTAGTGAGGATAGCTCGTTTGTGTTTTCGTGTATAAAGGTTTAGATCTTGTAATGAATCTGATCTAGATCTGAACTTAATGCAAATCAAGCCATTGGCTTGATGAATCAGAATTCTCAAGGAATAAAGCAAAATACAAAATTGTTTGTAACAATTTTCGGACATCTTGTCTCTCAACCCCGTCTGAAACCTTTGTGTTACGATAGGATTTGCAAAAATGAAAGTACTTTTTTGGACTGTAAACCATGGAAAATGATCAACTGGTTAAGACGCGATACAAACAGATTTGATACCTTTGAGTTTTGAATGTAAACAAAGTGTATGTAATTCGGGTATAGGAGGTAATACGCTTGGTTTGGAATTGTGGATCAGTGCATTGGAACTTGACAGCCAAAACAAACAAACGATTGAAACATCAACACTGATATCATCTCCACTTTGACGCTGCTTTGAGCTGTTAGTTTTGCATGATTTTGGGCTTTGCTAGGTCATTTTCGAGCTCTAAAATCAGAATTTTTAACAGGGCATTACACGTTATATTCCGACATGGAACAATAACGATTGGGCATATGATATGGCTGTTGCTGTTGCTTTTAGTGTGTCACATCCTTAGGAGGCGTAGTTTGTTTTTAGGCGAGTCTTTTGTATTAACAGTCCTGAGTCATTAAACAAGATTATTTGAGGTTGTGGTAAATATTGCCAAAGGCTAATACAGAGCGTGCGATATTGAACTCAGTGTTGAACATGGGTGCAGACTTGATGTTCATCATGATACATTATGAAATAGGACTTGGGACTAATTGATAAGATAATTCAATGATTAAAAGGTGGTTAGCCAGTAACCAGGTTCAGTTGATTGAATTACCGGATTGGACTGTGAGCAAAATCACGAGTGTAAAACGCGGATTGTATTTTGAGATGCGGTTAGGCATTTAAGATTTGTAGTTAGATCAACTCATGTGGTTTGTGTACACTGTAGTCGATGTTAGCAGGAGCAGCAGCGAAAAAAATTCATAGATGGGACGTATAGCCCGTTCAGGTTCGTAACTGTACACACACATTACGCAGTGGTTAAGCGTGGCCAATACAAATTTCAAAAAAAGAAATGATTTTTCAAGACCTAAATATGAGTGGCCATTATGTATAATATGTACACAGCTTGTGCTTGTACATGCGCTTGTACACATATTATTATCATGTTTGCATGTCTTCAACCTTCGGAGGACCATCAGCTTCTGGGCATTGTTTCTACGAATCGTATTTGCATGTATTTCCACAGGCCACAGCGTCTTTGAACAGAAAGATATCTTGGTTTTTAGTCCAAAGTCTTTCCTCTTTCTGCAGTACAAACAAGAGTATAAAGGCATGTTGCTCTTGGAAATAAGAAGTGAAATATTTGTACTTGGAAAGTCGTGTTAAAGTTGTCTTAACTTTGTGCCAATGACAAATATCATTGTTGAACAAGGCGCAAAAACAAAAACAAAAAAAATTCGCAGAAAAAATTATCATCCACAAACCCTTCTTCCATATAAATTGCAAGCCTTTCCTCCAAGTTTTCTCCTACTTCAAGGTGTTCTCTTCTTCTCCTTCTCCTTCTCCTTCTCCTTCCCCTCCACCGACTCTTGCATGAGCTTTGCTTTTCACAGTCACTTTCTTTAAACCATGGCTCTCGACGTTCCTTTCCCTCTCGGATCCCTCAGAATCACAAAGGCCCATGGAAGAAAGCTGAGTCCTATCAGGATTAGCGGTCTTTATCCGGTACCAAGGCTCGCTAGCCCCTCCCTGTCTTCTTACGGGTCAGACATCGAGGAAAGCTTGCCTCACAAGCGTACCTTCTTCGATGTTAATTCGGAAACCACAGACGACACAGACATATCGGAACTGTCATCGGAAGGCGAAGAGTTTGACATCCCCAAAACGTCTATCGACTCTTATTTCTCAATCCCCGCCAAGTCAATTCCCACCAAACAGAACCAAACAGCCGTCAAAACACCAATGGGATCTATCAGCAGCTCGGCGCTCGCTCTTTCGAAATCTCCCATTCTTTCTCCCGCTCCATCTACAGCCTCTATGGGGTTACCTTCTTTTGACTTGCCCAAAGCCAATAAGCTCCCTCGTAACTGTAAAATTAGAAGAACACATTCTATGTTTGAGCATCCTAAAGAAGTGTTGAAAGAAGATGCATCCGAACCCATTTTAGCTTCTCAACCTTCGATTCTTGCAAACAAAGATTGTACTATTAAATCTTTTACTGTCCAAGAGGATTCCTTCCGTAGAATTGAACCAGACACTCTCTGCGAAATTCTTGATGGAAAACACGCCAAACTTTACGACCGACATGTCATTGTGGACTGTCGCTTTGAATATGAGTATGAAGGAGGCCATATAAACGGCGCCATCAACATCAATAACAAAGAGGCTCTGCACGAAAACTTGATTGCCAATGTTTCGGGTAGCGAAAAAGTCCTCATTGTGTTTCACTGCGAATACTCTGCCCACAGAGGCCCTCGAATGGCCATGCAGCTCAGAAATCTTGACAGAGAAATCAACATGAACAGATATCCCCTGCTTCACTATCCTGACATTGTCATCTTGTCAGGTGGTTATTCAAGCTTTTTCAAGACCCACTCTACTCGTTGCTTTCCACAACAATACGTTGCGATGGACGAGAACAAAGCTGCAGATAAGAAAATGGATAAGTTCCGTCGTGATATGAGATTCTCTCGCGTTCCATCACTCTCATCTTTCCCTAAGTTTTCGCCTCCTCCTGTTCTTGCCACAAGATCAAAGTCAATGTTCACCCTTAGCTCGACCTACAAATTTCCTTCTATTAACGACTCTTGCATTGAACCAAAACCTTTTAATAATGACTTCACGCCAACCATTCAGAAAAAAAAAATTACGAAACTCAGATCCTAAAAAATTGGACCATGATTTCCTTTTCATAATTCTTGTCATTCTTTTTTGATATTCCTTAGTTTATTTATTTAGCATTACATGTAATTTATATTATGCATACGTTTTTTTCTTTCACACATTTTATTCCAGTGTTTATGAAGTATCCATTTTGTCTGTGTCTTCAGTTTGCGATGCCTTAGATTGTGGTAATGGTTCAACAGAATTTGTACGCGTATCATTGTTGTTATTCCCGCCTTCCAAGTCATCATTGTCTGTTGATTCCTCTCGTTCTTTATCAAGCCCTCTCTTGAAGACCTCTATACTGTTAACAATTTCTTGGAACTGTTCCTTTTGATGGCCGAGATCCCGGAGGTATTCGGCCTTGCGAGCCTGAAGCTCCTCTATTCCTTCTTCTAGCTGCTCGTTCACGCGAGTGGCAGCCTCTCTAGAAAGCGTCAACCGAGGCTTGCTCCATTCATCAACCATACGCGAATACTCTTCTCTATAACCCCTCTCAGTTTGCGCCTGTGATAGTCGTGCTTGGAGCTCTAAAGTCTTCAGTCCAAGCTTTGACAGCTGGTCCTTGTAAGATCCCTGCTCTTGCTCCAAGTTCGCAATCTCTTTTTCATTTAGATTTTTCTGCAATTCAAGACGCGATGTGAACGTTTCAAATCCGGAAAACTCAAGTTCAAGCTTATCGCGTAGCTCTTGACTTTTGTTATTACAATTAGCACAATGTCCTCTTGACTTCTTTAGCGTAGTGGATGCTTACATTTCTTCTGGTGTAGGGCTGCCTTGAAGAGTCAACAAAGACTCACAAGCCTTGCTTAGCCTTTTAAAGCTCAGTTCGTTTACACTGACTCTTTGCTTGATAATATCATCTATACATGATTATTGTTAGTAAGTAGGTTTGCGCGTTTCTATTCCATGTTAACATACCCTCTTGAATCATCGACATGCTGAAAAATAGTTAGTTGGAGGTTTGGGATATTTTTTGTGATGTTTTCTTTTCTTCCCTCTTATAAGCTAAAAAGCCTACGAAATACAATTCAAACTTGTATGAATTTATACAAATATATACAAGTATCATGGCGACGGCGTACCTAGACCTTATAGAGCTTACTAGCGATGGGCGAATTGAAGATATTGAGAATCTTTTAGCGTTTAATCCAAACTTGCTGGACAGTCCAACATCACCAGGATCAGCCTTTTCAGTGCTACTATACTTGCTTCCAGAATCTTTACCATTTTTAGCATATTCGGACTTGATTAGCTCCATGTTCAGTCGAGATGTCAAACCAAATGGCAACGAGAAATACGTGGGAAACGTACTCAACGAAGACGATACAGAACAACAAGTCAATTCGGTCATGGCGTACCTTGAAGAAAAGACTGTACCACTGGGATGGGGCTCAAATTCGAGTTCGGACCTGAGCACTTGGATCAAGGCTAGAATCAGATTAGTTGATTCGTATACTAGTTTGATATCGCCAGCGGACACTCTTTGTGCGACCAGTGTAGAGGTAACCGATTGGCAATACGGAATACTTCACGTCTTAACGTCATTTAGATCAATGTATGCAGACAGGTCACAATGGATTACCCTACAAGAGTTTGAACTATTAAACACTGAAGATGCTATTAAAATGTTATTAGCAAACACCACAGTCGGCAGTGCTGTGATGGATTTTAATAACTTGATTGTCCCGTATATCAGCTATAAAAATGATTTTGATCCGCTTTGGAAATGGATTGAGTCCACGGACCAGCCAGAAAGTCGGCTTGATTTATTACTCGAGTTAGTAAGAAACGACGGAATATTTGTGCCTCCTTCTGAAGGCTATTATGGATTTATCAGAGCTGTACTTGCGTTTTTGTACAAATTTCCCAAGGGTCATTATAGCCCAAAGGTTTTTGAAGAGTGTGTTCAGCTTGAGCAATGTTTTAGCAATTTCGAACTTTTAGAAGACACCAAAAAGGCTGAGATTACTTTCGACGGTGAAGCTGATTTCAGCTCCTTTGAATTCCTGTTAAGATCTGATATCACTTTGCCAACTTTGTCAACTTTGAAGCAATTTCATAACTATGCAAAGGCTGCTTCAATATTTTTCCAGGCTGTGCCGGATATTAGTTTGAATAAAGTTATTGTGGCAAGTGTGTACGAAAACGAAAAAGATCAGATTGCTCTGGCTAGCAATATTACTAGCGACTCAAGATTGACATGGCTGAGAAAAACAGTTTTTACAAAATTAACCAAAAACTGGATTGATGAAACGCTGTTAGTGAACGCATTGAAGAATGGCAATTTCGATGTTGTTGAAACTAAGTATCTGAATTCTCGGAGGGGAATTTCAGTAACAAAGCACCTCTTGGATGCTTTCTATGAAAATTATGATCATGCTACAAGTTGCAGTATTTCAAGAGGGAGTTTGAAGAAAGCAGCAAGATGCTTGGATCTGTTGAAAATAAAGCATGCGGAAAAGCTTCCCAACCCTGTACAAAGAGCGGAAAGCCTACTTAATGCGACAGATTCACTGTCTATATATTCATTGACGTTGACCCCTGGAGTGCCTTTAAACCCCGTGGAAGTTCGAATTCAAACCAAAGATCCTCTGGTTATCATACACCGCTTGTTAGAGCTCAACTCAAATCTTTACCAGGATCTTGAGAAACTTGTGAGTATTGCTTTGGACTTGATGTTTGGTATCACTGGAACTGTAGATGAGCAAGAAACTACATTGAAAGTACGAGAAATGTGCATAGACTCTTCATTAGCAAACGGCAATTTTGAAAAAGCTTTTGAGTATACCGAAAACAAGATGCTGCCTTGGTCAACCTACTATCAGGTTGGTAAATTTGTTTCTCCTGAATGGGATGAAACTCCGATTAAAGTTTTGGAAAGTCAATTGAGGCTTTTGGGAACCACTCTTGTGAAAGCACCCAAGGAGAACTTACCCGAGATATTGAGGATCTGGGAACGATTGGAGCATCAATTACAGGTTTCTAAAATCCGAGCACCGCTTCACACTCCGGCTCAATATGATGATTCAAGAATGACGCCCGATATCCATTCATCTCACGATAGCTTAGAGCCTGGACCAAGAAAACGAGATCAGCTTTCGGGTTTACTAGTAAGTGGGTTAGGATGGGCAATTGGAGCTAATCCTAGATAAAACAATTATTGGCGTTGTATAGTCGAATTGCAATGATATGAGCGGATACACGTTCTGAGATTAATTTGCGAGCCTTGTGACTAGTCCAAACAATGAATATTTTGATTAGACAACCAACTGGTTCATATCATAGGCCCACTTATGGTAAGTTATTTTTTCGCGAAAAACTTCAAGTGAGACAATGCCTCAAACTCGGTGATGATGGTAAATAACCCATTTTCCGGCCTTCGCTAGCTTTTCCTCTATAGCCAGCTTCTGGTCCAAGCTAAAGCTGTGAAAAGGATTCCAGATATATTTCAAATATTCCTAGTGGTAGAATTCTTTGGCTGAGATAGCTTAAAGAATAAATGATTTGCTGCATTGTCATTAATTTGTGTTTAGATGGGGCTAATCAAGAATGAAAACACATGATAACATTAAGGAGATGTGGATTCTGTGTGAGTCAAATGCTAGCATGAAAATGTAAGTCAATGGAGCTTGATCACTATAAAAACACAACAAATTTTAATACATGATGAACAAATAGACAATTCACTTGATCTGGAAAAGCACGAACACGGCCTATCAATAGTGTTTTGCCATTTGTTATGACTTGCGTTTCGCAGATGCAAGCCTTTGGAGCTATATATGTACTAAGAAAAGATGATGTGATCATTTGTTCATTTTCGTGATATTATACAACAAGCAACCAACTTAAGTAGAAACATCCTAGTTTTTGGATCAATGTTACAGTGCAAAGATATAGTACATTAATCGTGATTTGAAATTTGAAAACACGAAACGGTTGTTGAAAAACCCGAAACGTTTAGAATGTCATCTAGATCGTACTTTAACCAAAATTAGTGTTGAATGTTTTGTTGGTTGATGAAGTAGGAATTTTTCAGGCGTTGAGATTAAATCAACTGCTATTGCTCATAACTTGATGTTTACATAAAACTTATGATACAAGCTCAAAGCTAACTGTCTAGTAGACGGCGCGTCAGAGTATCAGGAGAAAATACATGAGACTTTAGTACAATTAGGTATAACGTTTCAGTTGATTGAGTAATTTCATTTGATTTGCCTATGTCAATGACTCAAAAAGCAATTTGTATGTGATGAATTTGCAATATATAAAGCAACGTGCCACTAGAGCTGGCAAGAGCTTCAAAGTTTTGGATATTGTTCTTCAAATGCTTGTTGAGGTATAGCAGATTGTGTTGGATCACAATTGAATGTCTATGCTCTTGAAAAGACACACCATTTCTTTTAAAACATTATTAGATGTTTGCTCAGTTTGTTCGCAAACAACTTGAGACGGTATATTTTGAACTTGATCTCTTCAAAGATTTTCAACACTCTCAACTGTATCTACTTTTATACATACTGATCTCAAATCAGATTCGATTACTTGAATGCCCGAGGAATATTAGAGGTGTGGTCAATTTTTATGAGCTTATTCTATACTCAAGATTTTTGCTTTAATTTAAAGCTATTGTATAGTGAATTTTTGTAGTTTTTGGGCCTTCCCTTTAACGTAAAAAGATATATTACGAACTCCGATAAGACAAGTACAGAGATTAGACTCATATACCTCGCGCAATCTGTGTTTGAAATAATTACAACTTACTGCAAATACCGATCAGAAGATCTATTGAACTACAAGACAAAACTCAACTTAATCCACAACTTATGGCTGAGTTAAATGCAGTAATTCTACCCTTTTAACTCACAATTTCTCTTTTATGATTGATGTGTTATATTGTTGTCTCATTCGGTTTTGTTTTGAGAAAAAGGAGAAACAACTACGCAAGATATTATTATAGTTTGAATACCAAACCCCCACTGTTATCGTCCACTGTTTAAAAAAACAATTTCCTGTCTTCATTCCAATTCAAAGTTTATTCACAATTTCATGAACTCATCCGTTTGTGTATATACGGCGTATGTCGACTGGCAAAATTGATTCTCCAAAACAAAAAAACATCAAATTTGGAACAACAAAGGCTCCTAACATTGTGGGCGTTTGTGTTCTTTTTCCAGTCATATGCAAGCCTGTTAGACATTTTTGCAAGAATCACCGTACGAGAGAAAAATTCAAAAAAAAATAATACAACTGTTGTACCCACTGTATCGCGACCATTTACCACACAAAACAATTATAAAGCCAAGATATACTTTGTTTAAATCAGACTCATGCCTACTTGTATCAGTAATTGAACAAGCAGAAGCTAGCATCAATATCGAGCCGATTCAGTATTTATGTTTCCTAGCTACATCCATTCACTACAGCTTTACTTACAGACATGCCCATGCTTACCAGCCTCTTTTTCTCAAATAGCCTAGCGCTTGTTTTTCGTCCTAATCGGGAACCGTTTAAACTTTAATGGTACCTTAATGAAAAACTCCAAGTTCGATTGTGAACTTCTATTTTGAGATAAGACTTGTCAAAATAGAAAAAGCTAAAAACCTTATTTGTGGCCAGCATAGATTCAAAAAGTTGCACTTGAGACTTAATACATGAAATAAATTATTTGCAGAAAATTACACGGAAGAAAACGAAGTGAGCTGGCTTTGAAAAGACGGGTGTATGAGACAAGTGTATGTATCAAATGTTTAATCGGATGACTGCTTGAAAGTAAATCAAGTTGCAGGATTCAATTTGGTGATTCTACGGGATTCACCGCTGGAATAAAGCCTCAATGTTACTTTTGATGCATAGCCAATTCGAAATAAGGTCAACTACAGAAGTGAATTGCACGGCAGTATTCTATCAATTGGCTGGTTAAAGACAAGAAATGTCGCTGTTGAGACGTGGCTAGAATGTTCTCGATTTTATATGGATCACCAAAAGGTCCATACATGTGGCAGCGCTAAAGTTGTTGGCGACCGTTAAACTTCCAAAAACAATCGGGTACAAAGCTTACATTGAAGGTTGGTGATGTATACACACAAATGCGATGGTGCCCATAGAATTCTGCAACATAATAGTTAGTAGACACCAACCTCCGTGTCACTCATCATGTCAACTTTGAACAAGATAATGTAAATTGGAATTTTTATATTACTCGTATGTACAATGCACCCGCAACGGTCAGAAGACTCATGAGCAATACAATCATCACGAAAGATCATAAAGAAACTCTTGTGTTTATACAAATCTATAGATTTGTAAATGGCGAGCAGAAAGCGTGCCATAGCATATATCAGAGACTTGAATTAACTTTGAGCTGAAGGTATTTTAAGATTTAAATAGGTCTTATCGGCATTTCTGCCCGCTACGTCAAAATCCCGACTTTGATTTCCACCTCAGTATCTTTGCATTCGTTAAAACAGTTCAATGGCTACCAACCTCTCTCTCAAATCCAATCAATTTTCCATACTGCCCAATGCACGAACGAGTAACGACACCAAACTGAGTCTTTCATTGGTTGAGAAACAAAAGACACTCAGTGACGACGATGGAAGAATTGATGGGCAATGTATCGACTCGTATGTTGATACCCTATCAAGAACCAGCTGTATAAGTACGCTTTTATTAAATTCTCAAAGCGTATGTGCTTGGAATTTTTCAATGCAGAGTGGTTATCAATGCCAATCAGTTTTTCGCTAACCGCGTTTTAACCTTGCAAGCCAGTAGCTGATTTCATTTATTGCTTTCTTACACTTCGCGTGTAAACACCCATACACATCGAAAAAGAGCTTAAAATATCTGAGTTGCATTAGCCTCTGCTGCCATTTTACGCTGGTGGTCACAAATGTGTACCTGTTTTGTATGGGTTTTTGAGTGGGTGCTTTGTGTGTGCGGTTGGCCCGGCAAATAAAACGCTGAAATTTTTTTGCAGGAAAACTCGCGTGCTGAGTTTCCAGGGAGATTAAAGCTGATTCTAGAAGTTTAGTTCGATTGCATTTCCTAACCATGATTTGTTCTGATTGCAATCGATGGGTCTGTTGCGAGGACAGCAGGCCAGTGTTACAATAGGTTTTACAAGCGAGCGGCTTTAATCAACTATTGAGATACATCGCAGATGGAATTGTAGCCCGAGCATCAAGCTTTAGTGGAGATGCTGGCAGGGATTAGAGCAGCATCAGATGGGTTTAACCACACCGAGCGAGATCTAGGGTCGAATTGTCTCCAATGGATTCATTCTGGTACAAAAGTAAAACACGACTGTGTATCAATACGAAGCTTTATACTGTTTAGATGCTAATCCTTAACCAGACAAAAGCAAAATAACCACTGTTAGCATTCATCGTAGTCTACAGAAGACTAATTTAATCATCCAACTTGGTCTTTTGGTCAGAAACAAGAAGGAGGAGGATTAGAGTGGATTTGAGAACTGATGATGAAATTTCGCAGAAACGTGGTTTCGTGAGTGGATTGATAGAGACGATCTTTGTTGTTGTCTTCTTGCCCCCTATAAACGCCTTTTTCAAGTTCATTTTGAATGCCATTCTCATTTTTGATAGGCGAAATCCATACCAATCAAGTCAATAAAAAGCATTATTAGCGTAACCCCCATCGTCGTCTGAGATTATTTTACAACACAAGCATTGCATGCTTATCCGGGCGAAGTTTTAATTAATAAACAAATCGAACAAAAGAAGTACACAATCTGTGAATTCCGAATCAACTGCGTTTTTTTTTCTTTATCTTGCAGAAATAGAACGCATCAAGGAGTCTTGTGTACTATATCAGATAAAATATGTAGCCCTAGGTATTTTCGACAACAGCAACTTATCAGTCTCCTATTTGTGGACTATACGCTTAACCCAAGGGCCAAAAAACTATGCAATCTTAAGTCAATTGATCAACGACATAGGGTTCTCGGGATTATCAGCCTGAAACACTTACGCTTTTCTCGAGCTGTAGTGATTGTCTTTCCCACTTGGTTATAAAGGTTGCAGGGGTCATACACACATGTGCACACTCAGTGATCAACAGTAAATACAAAAGGTTTTGTTTGTTTAGTTCAATCCTTCTCTATTTGCCAAGTGTCTTCCCCGCCATATCAAAGCATGCTTTGGTTTTTTAGAATTTATAACAATACGAGCATTAATTGAACACACTTTATAGATAGTTATACATATGCTATTTACACTGTGCCGCAAATGGTGATGGTTGATTCCAGTATCGCAGGATGATCTGTAAATAAGCTATAAGTCACCAGTTTTATTGCTATTGATTCAAGAACACGCGGGCTCAGCGATCCTGCTTGGCTTTGTGTGAAGACTGTAAATGTGGATTAGCCATCATTGTACTCACCATTAAATATTTTCAGGATTCAACACGCAATCGCCGCCCATTTTATTGCCTTTTAATTCTGATCGGGAAAAAAGCTTATTTTACAAGTGTATTTCTCATTAACACCTCGAGTTGTGTCAACTCCCCTGGAAACCCTGGCACTGTAGATTAGCACATCATCCTATGAAAACTTAGAACCACACAAGCGTATCTAGCAAAGATACCAGGCCGGAATTCTAGACGTCTCTGCAACTAACAAGAGAGACAGGTTAGTTTGCGATCTCGCATAAAGTGAAATAGTCTTAAAGAGTGATTCATAAACATATGGCATTCAAGCCTCTACCTGCTCTTCATTATCAAGTGTCCGAGGGTTCAGGAAAACGGCCACTGGCTGCTCAAATATCAGATAAAAATGGAGAGCATAATATTTACTAATTGGATTGAACGGCTGATATTCACATACATGTGCTTTCCACCCGTATGTTTAGCATGCCCATGCTAGTCTTGTTACATTGCTTATTCATGGGGTTTCTAGCTTAATGACAAGACTCCAAGGCGTCAGCTTCAATAACTAGATGATTTTTCATTGTCTTTGATTGTCAAATGGCGACTACAAAACTTTTAAAAGTAGATTTTAGTTGTCAATGTGGCTTATTGCTTCTAAAACTAGTGTGTATTGCCCGACGCACTTGTGACCTTTAGCGCGACCTGCATTGCATTTGAAAATAAAATTTGTCTTGTTTCAAACCTGTGTGTCGATGTGCCATTTCTGAGAAAACAAACAACTTATTTGATCCAATTAATTCCATCTGGAAAATTATTAATACTAATGCTGAAGGCAAAACAAGTTTACGTACATCAGCTTGTCGTTGTTTACTTTCAGTTGTGGTTTGCGTACAATGTATATACTAGCAGTTGAGCTACATGTTGTTAAGCTGTAATACGTATTATGCACCTGTGAGTAATGGCTGGCAGCTTTACAAAGGGGCAAGACTAGTGGAAGAATTTGCCATTTTTCATTATCATGTTACCAGTGGTGACAGGTCGAAACCAGCTGAGGAGACAGGAAACAAGGTCAATATGTATGAGATATAGATGCACAGTGTACAGACGAAATTGCTTTCTATCTTTTCGAATTTCCTGTCTCTCCTAGTGGTTCGGGGTCTGTTACGAGAACAGGATCACATAATGGTGTTTTTCATACGATAGCGTAGTGTCTTGGAACCCGAGTACCCAAGTTTTCCAAGTAGAGCGCTGCAAAGCTTTATTGATTTTTTTTTTGCATTGTACACAAGACCATCTAGCAGGAACCCTATAAGTCTAAAAAGTCATGAGAACATTTATATTGCATGATTTTGGCTGTGCAAATGTGGCGGTAGGTAGCACCGGATACTGGGGATGTGATGGTAAAATGCTTTGTACTTAGAACAAGATACACACTTAAGGATAGGACATTGGCGTTAAGAGTTGGGTGTGCTTTAACTAGGAAAGTTACAAGTTTTCAATAGAATAGTGGTGGCTGAGATTATGCAAATATCAGTGAGATATGCACACAAATATCCAGAATGATCAAGAGTTTTGGTTTAAATTGGATACTTTAGTTTTGAGTCCGATGTATTTGAACAGATTGTATAAAACAATGAAATATACATTATGTCTAGCTTCTATTTAGTATGCGATTGTACTAAGTAAACACTTGATACCAATAAAGCTGCAGAGCTGTTAGTTTTACAAGATGAGGTATGAACGTGTAATTTGTGCTGAGTAGCTAAATTTGTATAATATTAAGATTTTAGATAAATTGTTATTTACATTCCCTCAGATAGGATTGATTCATAAAAGTCCTAGATTTCTAAAAAATCAACCATGCGAAAATGGACAAAAAAAAACGAATAAAATATTTTGAAAAGCGCAAGGACAATCTTGGAAAAAAGTATCTGACGCTATACTAAAGAGCAGACATGACTGCTGCTATGATAACTATGAATTAGTAGCTCATTGCTGCAGCACCATGAATAACACAAACATAGATATTCGAAAGCTATTTGTTTTCTAAGCCAAGTGTAAATCAAAATTACTATTGCTAATACTTTTGCGCAAATCTCTTTTGGTTAAATACACGAAGTCACTTTGCATGTTGATAGTATGTAAACAAAGCTGTACCTAACATAATCAAATGGTGCTTACCAGTGTAAAACTTTTCCAACATAATTTGACTTTTGCAGAGTTCTTCTACAACATATGTGTAATTTGCGAAGGCCTTCTTTCTGTACTGCCCAAACGTCGTCTATTTCAATCAAAGAAATAAATCAAGTAACTTGATAATTTGACTATGCCGGTGATTTCAAATAAGCTATTAAGGTAAGCCTCAGATCCATTTTTTAATTATAGTATTGATAAGACAAGACTATACTTGAAAGACTATGATGGAATTTGAAAACATTTTGAACTTGTTTGAACAATAAGACAACTAGCCTACCATAATTTTAGCTGCAAATTGATCAAATATCGAAAACACGATGATTATTAAAAACGTTTTGAACCAAAAATATGCTTGTTTTAGCCAATTCAGTAGTCAGTGAAGTGAAAAATGTATCAGGGGCAGCCTTTGATAGGACATAACCATGCGTTTTGACAAATATAGATCTACAAACATTGATTTTCAGATTAAATTCTGATTTTTTACCCCAATTAATCCTACAAAATTACAGTTACTTGCGAGTTATGAATGATTTTGTCAATTTAGTTATAGTTTTGTTAATTTTGTTTGTAATATTTTTAGCTACCTGATGAGATTTTTCGATATCTGTTCTGTTCCAATATTTTAAAAACGAGACTAAGCGCATATTAAGTCGCTGATAATACAAATTTTTGCATCCAATTTGTAATATTTGCTGTAGTTTCACAGCCCCAAACTGTTTTTGAATCCAATCCTTTCTCCAAAACATATTAAATTTGATAAAACGCTAACACAGTTTGGTAACAAATGTAGTATTTTATAGGTTTATTCAAAAATGAAAAAAAGGTCAATTGAGTTTTCTATTAGCATACAAAATGTGGAGGCAAGGAACATTAGCAATATTGCACATATTTCTTATTATACATAGTATAAAGAGCTACACTTCATTTTGAATACTTTCATTCTGTATTAACATCTGTCTTTTTCTCCAGGAATTGTTTAAATAAACATGGTATACATTATTACAAACCTAGCTCAATTCCCATTGATCAAATACATGCTTCGACTAGGGATGTATACAGTTATTGAGCAGTAAACTGTGAAGAAACACCACTACGACTTTAAGACACAAATAAGTAGTTATTTCAAAACCGGTAATACTTTGTATCGCTCCGTTTTGTCATAATTACATCTGCAATTCTTTAAGGCATACTCTCAATCAACTTTCCTCAAAATGACCCAGATATTCTACTCCAGTTTACTAAGGGTAGTTCTTCCAATTCAGCCAACGTAGGATATGATCTTGACCATTCCATACGTTTTCAATTGGTTTGGGATCAGAAGATTGTACAGTCCACTTTGTAACATTATAAACTTTTTATTGAACATTATCTTCGGCATTTTGAAGACGTATTTAGGTTTGTTGTTTTACTGGTAAGTGATGTCTTCAACATTTAGACCGAATTTAGGCAATGACTCTGGCTTACACTCACTCAGAATCCGTATGTCCTGTTAAGCATTCGTCAGCTCGTCAGCTCGTCAGCCATTTGAAACAGTCCAACATTGTTCCAACTCATGCAACCCACATCACAACGTTTTCATCTCCTCTGACCTGTGGAAACGATGTTGCAACTCTCGTAACTTGTTTCATTCATAACTATCTACTGAATGTTGGATCCTTGATTTTCGAAACGACACATCTCAATGTCATAACCATATTATACATGCTTTGAGTTAATGGCAGTCCAATTTTTGTGTGCTAGACCCCACAGATAACGAGCTCTCTTGAGAAACATTTGAGGTATGGTGCTTTTTCAATTTGATAGCCAGAAACCCAAAGTTTTTCAATGCTCTTCGTATAGTCCAGGACTTGATCGTACTTTTGTTAGCCCTAGTGAGAGATCTTTAGCAATATCAGTGGCATACAAATAAATATTGTTTTTGATAAGAAGGGCTGCAAGGTGTATTTCGGCGTCTGAAAGATATTTTGAGCGTTATTTGCTATATCCTTGTGTTTCTCACCAGATCTTAGATGTGAGATGACATTAATGCATATGCTGTTACCGGTTTTCTTCATGTTGTTGGTTAATATAGGTAAATGAGAAAAACCAGGATATGCTCAAATCTATAATATACATCGTTTCTGGAGAAACATCTCTCACATCCATCATCTTCTCGCTTGGATATTGAAGTGCCAGTCGGCCCAAATCGTACTAGGAGATTTGTAGAAGTTTTTGAAAAGACTCGTTACTTTACTTTAAGGTGTGGGATAGCAGCGTTATCACGCCTCACTGCACCAAGATAATTTCAATTGCACTCATGTTGGTATTGGCGGATAGATGACTAACAATCCTATTCATTGGCTATAAAGTCCATAATATTTTGAATTAGCGTAAGAAAAATTTGTGAGCAATGCCTTGGATTCTTTTGAAGATATTTTAAATAGATTGCAGCCTTGTGTGTAGGTCAGCATTTGTTTTCAAATTGTCAGAGTAAACTTACACACATCAACAGAGCAGGCACTATTTTAAATTGTTTTGTCTTGTTAAGGTACATGTGTACCAATTGATTATCCAAAATCCCTATATTATGAAAGTCTTGATTTTTAAAAGCTTCATCTACGAAACCTTTTTCAAGATAAATGCAATTTTCACTTGAAATTTCCTGCTTTGATTTATCGTTTTTCAAGTTTTTCTGTCTCAGGCACAGACTTTTGTACCAGTATATGCTCCAATTTCGCAGTCGTGATTCACAATTTCAGCATACGCTTAAAACCTGTGCATATCTGATTTCATATTCCATAATTATGACCAATCTCTAATCTGTAATTCATGAGATCAAAATCGTTTGGTTCTGTTGGTTCTACGAATTGCCTAAGATTCAATATTTCAGACGTCATTTCACCCACTTGTTCACGTGCTTTTTGCAACAGATCATACTTCACTAGAGAACCCAACAAATTGCTTCTATCCATTGACACCATCTTCAAGACGTAAACACATTCAATTATAATTTAGATCTACACATTATACATGACACACTCCATTTAAAGAGAGTTGATAAAGTTGAACCACTCAACGGTATCATGGAAAACCTTTTCTTTGGCGTACTTGACAATAGGAATACTGACATCACCTCTGATAGCAAATCCGTGACCGATTGAGCTGTACAAAACTTGTCTGTATTGGATTCCCTTCTCCTTGCCAATCTTCTTTAATGTTTCCTCAGTGGCATGACGGAGCTCAGTGGTGTAAATGTAATCATCATCAGGAGCATTGATGAGAAGAGCGCCCTTGATAGCCTCAACTTCAGAGATCTCAACCAAGGAGGGATGGAACACGGAAGCAGCTTGAATGGCACCGGTGGACAAGAGTCTGATGGCGTACTTGGCGCCGAAGCAGAATCCGACGGCGGCAGCAAACTTGGGCTGGCCAAACTTCGCCTTGACGCCTTCAACAATCTTGTCGACAATGGGTTGGGTCTGCTCAATTCCGTGACTGGGCAACCAGTCAGTTACCAGGTTCCATCCCTCAGGAGGATTCAACTTGACAGGATCTTTGTTGAACAAATCCGGGGCCACAACGTAGTATCCTTGCTCCGCGTACAAATCGGCGAGCAACATAGCGTTGATGAAATCGTGGCCAATGACATCGGTGAAGAAGTACAAAAACTTGTCCTTTGCGTTTTCCTCGGACCCAGTAATGTAGGCCGGGATACCGTTGAATTCGGTCAATGTACCGACGGCTTCACCAGTGTGTTTGAAGCCCTTTGCGCAGCAGTTAGCAGGAGGTAGAGAAGCCATTATTGAGATTGTTAGGAGGTCAATTGATGAGTTGGGTGTATAAGGAAGAAAGAAAAAAGAGATAGAGGGAATTTGGACAGGGCTTTATATAGGTTGCGAAGGGAGAGGGGTATGGGGGAAATCCAGAATCCCTGGAAGACGATATTTTTTGTTATGTAGATGCGGGTTTGAGGATGACTTATGATGATGTGGTGATAAGGATATGTGATGAATATAATGAAACGAGTCAGATCAGAATCCTCTCAAGGCAATTGACTCGACCGATGATTGAGCATCGGCCATGACAATGATGATGATTCATTTGATGAGGAGCACGTTTGCCCGGCGAGTTGGAAGGACCGGTTACAATCTTCTAGAATAAGAACCCAGCAAAAGATGCCTGATAGGGTAAGCATTATGCATGAGTTATGTAATACTGACTAATATACTACTAATAAAATCTATGTTGACGGATGTGTAATGAGGTCGAAGTTCAGGACTGGCCGAAAACAGAGAGGTTCTCAACGCATTTTCCTGATTGAAACGGAAATGCCGTAGTGCGCACCAAATAATGAGAGTGTGTAACTCAAGTAGGGCGTGTACTGGAAAAATCACTTGTTCTTTGCTGATTTTCTAGTGATGACAATGGGCAGCAAAGCTACATGCTTATTCATTTCTTATTTCATGTTTTTCGGGGTGGAACATTTCAGGACAAAGTGTGGTTTTCGTTGTTTTTTTTTTGAGTTTGTGTACTGTCTCACAAAAAGTATCCACAGCCAGAGGAGACCACTAAAACAACTAACGTTGGTTTGAGAATCCGGTGCGCGCCGTTCATGGCACTGTCTGGGACCGAGAGAGGCTTTTTTTCTGCAATAGTGTAGTAGGAAAAAGGGGGCCTTGAAGCTTAATATCGAATTTAATACCTGTTAAACTCGTGCTAAATGTACGTTTTTTTAAGGTACACTGTACCTTTTTTTTACGGTATAATTGGGAATACTGGCCCTGATTGCGAAATTGACAAAACCGCGTTATGCACCTGCCGATTTCCGCTCAATGACCTCCTTGAGACACCCGTCGTCTTCGTGATGCTCAGAAGTACTTGGCCGATGTCGATGGGTGCTCTCTAGTACTGCAGCGGCGAGCACAAGAAATAGGCAAACGCACGAACCCATCCACCCCCTTTTTAAACCGTCCTCCAAAATTAAAAAAAAAAAAACACGACTGGGACCAAATCAAATCACAGATCTTGTCTGGATTTGTTATTGTTTACCAGCCCATTTTGATTTGAACCATCTGAATTAAAATAAAAACCGGAAAAATGTTGTGTTCATTATAATTGCAGACATGTACTTGCAAAAATAGAAGGGGCAAGTTGTCGTAGACGCAGATCCATGGTCCTAAAAATCTGACTCTAAAAAACAACACCTCGAAATCTACGGATCTTGCTAACGGTCGAGTTGGACTAGTCTGCTCTACTTCCGGCTCAACCATTGTCGGTTTCTGTTTTGATCATGTCAATCGCAAAACAATACCAAGTCTTTCAATTGTATTTACGACGCGAGAAAATTGCGCTCTTCCATTTCGTTGGCTGTGTAGTTTAACTTCATGATAAAAGTCAAAAACAAGACAAAAAGGGACCTTTATTAGTTTTTTTTTTTCCTTCAAGATTTGCTTCTTCCCTTTTTTTATTTTTCCTTTTCTCTTTGGCTACTTTTTTTTCTTTCTCTTTTCCCCCTTGCTTTTTTTCTTCCTTTTTATTTTTATAATCATTACTTTTCAATTATCTTCTGCTTCTTTGTACCTCTTTTGCAATATCGTCTTATACCTCTACCGCTTTTTATTAATCTCACGCCCCTCCTCTTGGTGTTTCAAGTCATGAACTTGTCTTCGACGCCGGCGACGGTTGCACCAACCACCTCGTCTACTCCGCCATCTCCAACCACCCCTTCTACCTCTACATCGTCCACCTCGACAACCTCGCGCAAAAAAACCAAATATCCCAAAATTTTCCAATGCCACGGCTTTGGCGATTGCCAAATGACATTTACGCGCTCTGAGCATCTAGCCCGACATATTCGTAAACACACTGGGGAGCGCCCGTTTAAATGTTTTTGTAACAAGTACTTTTCCAGAATGGACAATCTGCGGCAACACATTCAAACGGTCCACAAAAACATCAGCATTGAGCAGAATCGCAACTGGATTAAACGCCTGCCCAGTCCCAACATTAGATACAGAGAAAACAAGTTTGTGTCGAAAAACCGTCCTGTACCGTTGAGTTTGAACTCAAGCACAAGCAACACCGCTATCTCCAATAACAATAATAATAATACTGTAAATGCAACAGACTCGGTGGTACAACCCGGAACAACAAAAGTATCTCAAACTGTTTTAGAACTGCCACCTCCGCCACAGCAAGCTACAGCCGTCTCGCCCGGATACAGTCCTGGCCCAATGACTTGGGGCCCCACCTCTGCCGGCCCCGGATCAGCGCTACCCTCATTTTCCAACCTTCTCGACAGTCTCCAATCGCCACTGCCCCCGTTATCTGCGTCAGGCAACAAAAACAATCCAATGAACGATGATCTACCCGACTATCATGATGCAGACTCTGACACGCGCGCACGATCTGAAGAAGACGACCAAGTGCGGCCCAGCAAGCGCCAACGACTGAGCCGGACAGTGCCAAATTCCGATCAATCTGCCGCTCAACATATGCAGAATACCCCTGATAATCCTGCTGATACTAATGAAAACAATACAGAGTATCGACGCAAAGCAAATTCTTTAACGCCTTCTTCGGAAGTCGGCGATGTCAGCGGAATTGATGTACTACTACAAGCCGCCGGAGTATAATGAGTTTTCTGATGACGATGAAAAAGATACGATTTTGATACGATACATACGTGAGGGGGAGGTGGACAAGATAGAAACAATGATTTTATTTATTTTTTTGGTTACAATTTTTTTTGATATTCTTTTGGACTCATTCTATCTTTTTTCGTTTTTCTTTCTTTTTGCTATTAAAACAATTAAAACGAAATGATGGTTGATGTTTTTTACGAAATGTTTGTATATTTTTATATGAATATTTGATGGGGGTTTCTTTTTTTCTTTCTAAAAGGTGAACGTTCTTTTTATTGATTTTGATTTTTTTTATTTTTATAACGTGTAATAGTAATTTTAGTGTAACAATAATAATAATGAGGATATATTCCAACAAAGTGGTGATCTATTAATTAATGACGATGGTTGTGCTTTGAATAGAATAAAAACGGTTCCTTTTTATTTTTTTTTTAATTTCCTTGTTCAGGTCCCAGGCACACAAAGCATCAGAGATTTGTCAAACACCAAAAAACAACGAGAAAATAGGCCCTTGCCCTTTGGGAGAACACTTGGGAAAACCACGATAAACAAGGACCCATGCCCCCTTTGTACCCTTCGGCTTAGCAATGTCTTTATTATAATCTCCATCAAAGCCTTTTATCTTATCGGGGATTATCTCTAGCTATAGCCAAGTCTCCTACAACATTTTACCACTCCGCTTCTCTTAAATATCCGAATTTCACAGTGTATCGCAAAGTCTCCTGTATTCCAAGATCCTCGGAAGGGTGAGGAAGACCCACAAGGCCTTTTTTGGAAATAAGGCTTATTTAACCTTCTCCCCAAAACGGCAAGAATGTTCTGGATTGGGCAATCGCAAGTTCACAATGACGAGAGCATGGTCACATGTGCCTGTTGTGCTTGCTGTGCGTCCTTCGCCTTATAAAATAAAGTTACATCACGTGTACCACATGACTGCAGCATGCTCATTACCTAATCATCGGCTTCTATTGCTCCAGTTTATGGGTTAGGGCGTGTAAAGCCATACACTACACTACATCGTACGAAGAAAAAAGGCTCAGCGTCCGGGCTCCTCTGCTCCCCCCCCCCCCCCCCCCCCTCCAATCTTGAAAAAACGATGGTGATATCCAAAACACAATCCTTCTTTGTTGTCTTTCCCCTTTCCCAGCTGCTGTTCTAAAGTGTTTTATATTTTCTCCGTCTTTTTCCTCTTTTTCTCTTTCTCTTTCCTTTTTCCTTTTAAAAAATATAAACCCATTAATTTTCTTCTTCTTCTTTTTCCAAATCGTCTTTAATTATCTTTTCATTGTCCACAACATTTGTTTCACTGCCGCTTTGTTTTTGCAAACCACTACTGCTTCGACTTTTCTTTTAATTTGAACTACCACAATAATCCTCTACAAAACAATCAAAAATGAGCTTTTACTACACTTCGGGTTCCGGTTCAGATGACGCTTCGTCTGCTTCGTCCATGGCCAGCAGCCCTTACTACCTCTCACACCAGCACCTGCTTGCACGCCCCAACAGCGTGTCACCTCCCATGTCCAAAGCCGCCATTTCATCTGCCTCGTCTTCCTCATCCTCGCCCAACTCGCCCAAACTCATGAACAGCAACGGGTACGCTATGGTCATGGCCATGCCGCCCATGGAGTGTACAACGAGATTCGAGGCATCGCGCGGGTTTGACGACGACTTTGAGTTCTGCCCGGCAATGCAGTCCGTACACCCTCATCACTCGGCAGCGGGTTCCATGTCGGGCTACGGCCAGGCTGGTGCTGCATCGGCCATGTTTGCTAGAGGCCATAGCTCGACTATTGGCGCACAGGCAAAAGCACAGGTTTCTGCTGCGCTGATGGCCAAGAAGGTCAGAAAAGGAATTGAAATCATTGACCCTGTCACCGGTGTCAAGATGGTCAAGGTGTAGTTCTTTTCTCTCTTTCTCGTTTTATATTCATTGCATTCTCTCATGAATACGCTGGCTCGTCTATATTCTCTATTTTACGACATGACTTTTACCGCTCCATTATCATCATCATCATTTTATTTTTACTGTTACCGCTCTGTTTTGTGTTTGTCTTTTTGGAGTATCCCGTTTGTTTTTGCTATTTCTATATATACCTTTATATGTATATTCTCATGACTATATAAAAAAATATACAATTATTTTTTATCAGAAATGAAATGGTAGCGCGGTGGAATAGATTTGTTGAAGAAGTGGACTGTTGGATGATGGGGGAGCGAAAAATGGCGATAGCAACCTTGGATATTGTGCGAATATGCAAAATTCAACCAGCCCGACTGTATCTCAATTCACCAAACATCTGAACAAACTGTATTGCCACCCAAGAACCTCTCGTCTGTTGATCATGACGATGTTCAGCCTTTCTTGGTGGTCTGTTTAGGTCCTCTACCGCGCTGTTTGAACAAAATTGTGTCTACTACCCCTAAAAACAGAGTCTATTGACAAATGTTTGAACCTTGAGATTTTTCGTCCCCCACACAAACATGCATTGTCTTTGATAGGGCAGATGGTGTTTTGAGGCGCAAAGGCCAAAAATAGAGTGAGGCTCGCTCAAAACCAAAAGAACTCCTTTGTTTTAACTTCAAGTGAGACATTCCAGAGAGCGCAGGCAAACCCTGGATCATCAAAGCAGGAATGAATGAATGAATGAATGCTAATGAAGAGGCTTTTGTTTTCTCCCCATGGATATTGGGCCAATTAGATCGCTGGCATGGGGTTATTTATACTACATTACAAGAGGTGGTAGATAAGTTAAAGTTTACAGTATACGACAAGTAACAAAGCTTGATACAAAAAAAGGCATTTCAAGGTGCGATGATTGGGGTTCTTGTTGGGTAGTTTTTCCATTTCGATTTTATTCATTGTGAAATATAGAAAATTTGTTGTTTTTATGGGTACATTGCATTGGGGCTTTATTATCCTGTTTCGGGGATTCAACAAATTGAGAGCAGTTGGCTAATTCTTGAAAAATTGTAGTCTAGAAAAGAGTTCACGATAAACAATTCAAGACAAATACTTTAGTTGTGATGAAAGATCAAGAGCAGAATTAAGGGAAAAAAACAGGAGATTTTGATACAGGCTGATAGTAAAAAAAAAAGCAATATTTCGTATTGTTGCTTTTGTAGATTTCGGAACAACCGCAACAAAAAATGGGGAAACTTCACGTGATACTTAAAAAGGGTCTTGGAGATAAAGGACTCAAACACATAAAGTACATAAGGCATAACACTTATCTATCACACTTAAAGATGTGACTTATGCTTTATCAAGAAGTATAGACATTACCGTCAGGGTAATCAGCACACAACCTACACTAAAACTTACCATCGTTCGTACAGAGTGAAAAATTTCGTTTCCATTGGTTCCTTGCCTGTCGATATCACAACCCCGATATACAGATATCAGAGATCTTTTAAGACTGAACAAAACTTGTTTGTGAAAAAAGGCAAGCAAAACACAAATTTAGTATTGCAAAGGAATTGGATACTACACATATTGACGACCATCACTTCAAGCGACAGTTACTTAAATTTGAGACCACGCCAGCCTATACAGTTGCATTACAACACATACACATATCCACAACTTGCATTTAATAGAAACAACAATGATCTCGACGACAAAAACCACGATAGTGAAACGAATGTTTGGAACAACGACGGTGGCCGCTGGCCGATTGCGTAAAGGAATTGAATTGCGACCTCCGATCCCGCCAACAGTTGAGAATGTAAAAGTCAGAGACGACCATCCACTGTGGCAGTTTTTCAGCGACAAACAGTTTATGCGGTTACCAGATGATCTCGATCAAGCAGGTAAGTACTGATTTAGCGAGTTGTTTTTACGGTGTTATACAGAATGGTTACTAACAATGCCGGCGGGGAAAACCAGGTCGTTCATGGACTATTCAAGAGCTGCGTCGCAAAAACTTCCAAGACCTGCACACGATCTGGTACGTCTGCGTGAAGGAGCGTAATGTGCTCGAGCGCGAGTCGCGGATCTACGAGCAGTACCTGCCGCCTACTTCCAACGCCAACCCGTTCCGCGAGCAGTCGCAGCGCGTGCGCGAGACCATGTGGCGCATCAGACACGTCCTGGCTGAGCGCCAGACCGCGTACGAAAACAGTCTGGCAGAGTTCGCGGCGCAGGAGTCGCAACTGGTGGACGAGTTCCATGACAGCTATGTCGGGGCTTATGCTAGCGAGGACGCGGAGGCCGAGAGTAAGTTGGATAGGTTTTTGTATGCGGTGTACGGGGTTCCTTATGAGAGTGAGATGGAGGCGAAACAGGTGACTGAGCGCGTGGTCAAGGGTGTTTGGACGGCGGCTGCGTGGAGATTAGAGCGATACAGAGACGCAGTGGATGAGATCTCAATGACTGCGTTTGGAAAGCCTGAGAATATCGTGGAGGCGTACAGATTGTACCTGGCGGGCTCGGATGCTGGTGTGATCCAGTCGACTTTGGATACATTGGTGGAGAAGAGGGAGAATGAAGAAGGCAGTGTGGTTGGACCTGTTGAGGGTGATGTAAAGGCATTGAGAGCGCTGTTGAAGAAAGAGCAGAAGGAGAATGTGGTTTGAGTTTGTGCAAGAAAGAAATGCGTGTAAATAGATGTGTACATATTGGTTATTAAGAGGAAAGATTATACTGGAATATTGATTAGATTGGAGATATAAAATAGCGTAACTTGTTTTCTCAACTGGACAAGAAGCATAAGCTAACGCAAAGTATGATATGGTCTAGAAGATTGGAAAAAATGAAATGAACTTGAACGATAAGAGATAGACAATATACAAATGAGAATTAATCGAAATTTATCAATCAAATGGCATTGATACTTCTTATTCAATACTGCTAAAAGTCCCTCCTGTAAATTCCATCATTTGAACGCTTGTTATATCCTTGTATGAGTCATAAAGGAATGATACTGTTCAAATACGAAATTTGCGAAAATAATTATAAATTCGGAAGTTCAAGTATTCCATTCGCATAAACAACTAAATAATCGAGTAATATCCTGGGGTTAACCTTTATGTGTGATGTACAAAACCTTCCATATTTATTCATAACTATGCGACGAATGTATTCAAATCTCTTTTTAACAAAATTCATAATATATATTTTTTTTCGCATCATGTATCTGGTGTAAAGCATTTGATCTGAAAAAGTTGAATAACTTGTCTTGCCTAGATAATCTAAATTCAAATTGATCTAGCTTCATAAATGAAATATGTAAAGTGTTTAATTTATGATCTGGAAATAGTTTAATTGTAATATCAATATATAATCAAGAATATTCTCTTGATCTCTGAATATCCATATTTCTAGATATCGCTTGCTGTAACACACACAGGATAATTTTTCAACATCATAGCATATTCAAACAAGTCATCATTGATTACACTATTTTTTCTTGGTTGCTCTTTATTCACAGAAGGAAAAACGATTATGGGTGTTCAGTGTGTAATTACTATTTCATCTAATGCGTGGTCTGAAATTTCATGTGTCTTGGGGAAGATGTATGTACTGGAGAGAGTTTGTTCAGCTGCTTGCTCGCCGACCTTCTGAATCTGGAGCGTGGTTGCTGTTATAGATTTTACCAATGCTCAATGTTGTTTTGTTTCAGCTGAAAAAGTTTTTGATGTTTTTTATAATTTAAATATGTTATCTCTTTTTTGAAAAATGTGTATTTCTAATATGTATACCAAATATGTACACAGTATCACTTTTCTCCACACAATAACAGCTCTCCCATTTTCATTGGTCAATTAGAAAAAATGAAAATTACCTTTTTCAACACACCCTGTCTGTGTACACCTATCATTTACCCCAGACCACCCCTTTTTTCTAGAAAAAAATTTCCAAAAGCAACATGCTGAATGGTATTTAAACATTTTTTTTTTTTTTGATAATTTCCAATTTCCAACATGACAAATGTACTGACTTCATGCTTGGAAAAAAAAAAAAAAACTCGCATATTTTGTCTTGTGAAGGAATGAATATCCAAGAAGAAAAATATTTCGAAATATTTCACTTTTGTACATTTCAATATATCAACGTACACATGGATTTCGTTTCATAACCCTCTTTTATCATACCATTATTTATGCAGTGTTGCTGACATATTTTTATTTTTTTCGCATGGTCCTTTTCAATTTTCTTTCGAATAATTTTGAAGAAAATATTATGATTAATGCGGTTTTTTGTGTGTACACATAAACCCCCAGAATACACCAGAAAAGAATGTGTGATTCAGTGGTTGGTTTTTCCTATTTTCAATTGGAGATTAAACCTTTTGATGTACACACCCTACAGATGTTTTGATTTTCATCAAACTCGTTGCTCCAAAACTTATGAGAGTTTTTTTCCTTTCAATGTTTTGTACATAGGGACAATCGTGTTGTGGCCCCCTTCAGAACTGCATGTAACAGATTGATGAATAATTTTCAATTAGAATGAAATAAAGCAAAGAAAAAAATGCACACTTTTCTGAAATTTTTTATTTAATTATAATTGGTATTTCCCGTGTTCAAAACGGCTAGGAGGAAATTGCGACTTTTTATTTTTTTTCTTCATTTGAATTTTAATCTTTATATATACAGATATAGTCCTCGACATTCTCAGTCCTTAACCAACCCAAGCAAAAGTACCTACAAATAAAACACACAAACACAGAGACAAAGAAAGAGAAAACAGACTTCCCAAACATGTCTTCTCGATCACCAACGCCGCCACTCAACACCAACTCGCCGCTGGCACTGCAAGCGGCCGCCGCGATAACCGCTGCGCGGCTGACCGAGTTGCTGCAAACCCACGGGCCGCTGCCCATCCGGCACATCACCGGGCACCTGGGCCAGGCCGTGCCCGGGTTCAGCGAGCTCTCGCTCTCGAAGCAGCGGCGGCTGATCATGGCCGTGCTCGAGCGCAAAGAGCTGTTTGAGAAAGTGGGGTGGGGCAGGTGGGCGTGCCGCGAGATGTATGAGCGGATGCGTGCGGAGAGCGGCAGTGGCGCGGGTAGCGGAGGGATTGATGGGATGGGAGGTAATGGGATGGGAGGTAATGGTGGTGCGATGGAGATGCAAATGCAAATGCAGATGGGGAATAGTAACGAGATGAGATCGGGATTGAGTGTGGAGCAGCAGCAGCATATGGGGATGGACTTGAGACGGTCGGTTTCGAGTCATCAAGTGCCGAGTCCGCCGCCGCCGCAACAGCAGATGCAAATGGTGATTAATCAACAGCCAATCCAACAACAATCAATCCAACAACTCACCCAGCAAATCCAACAACAACAACCGATTCATACCCGACCACCCCCACCACCGCCGCCTCCCCTGTCATTACTCCCGCCACCGCCATCACTACAGATCCGTCCACCACCGCCGGACTCCAACTACATCACGACCAGCGCCAGCTCGCTGCGCCCGCCGCCGCCGCCTCACGCCCTCGCATACGTGCCCAAGTCCATGTACCCTGGCGGCGCCCCTGATCATCACAACCTACGGTCGCAAGAGGAGTGGGAGTCCGTGGTGAGGATGAAGGAGCGCGACGCTGTGGCTGCGCTGGTCCAACTTGCCAGCGGATGGCATTGATTATATTATATCATGCTTGTGTTTTTTTGAGGGAAAAAGTGGAATAGTTATAGACGGTTGGGTATGATGGAGGGTTTAATGGGAGTTATGATCAGGTATATTTATTAATGGAGCTTATTGTAAGGGAAATAGAGTAGAGCTCTGGGTGTTCTTTTTGGAGTCGGACAAGAAATTAGATGTAAACTTGTGTGTATAAACTTATTGTTTTTCTTTCTATAATAAAATGAATAAAAATTTAGAGTATATTCGAAATGAAAAGAAAAAAAAAAAAAAAAAAAAAAAAAAAAAAAAAAAAAAAAAAAAAAAAAAAAAAAAAAAAAAAAAAAAAGAGATTACAAAAAATACGGTAATGTTGAAATGTTTTGTTGTTGTCATTGAAACCGATTCAGAAAGTTTGGATGATTTTCCAGAATACTTTTTCTTTCAAAGAACCGAGATTCTAGATGAAGTTTTTCACAAAAGATAATCAATACTAGAGTACAAGGCGTTTTTTCAAAATTTTTAGTCCAACAATTAGCGTTTGTACATATTTTCCAATCTACATGTATCATTTTTGAATCAATAATCAAATAATCACCAGTCTATACAGTTTTACGATAGTTGTGTCTAGCGCTGCATGAGACGCCCTGCTGTTCTTCCAAGCTTTTGTGTACACAAAGAACTGGGATCCGATTTAGATACTGGACCGTTTCATTGTTTGAGTTGAAACTTGGATATTTAGTGAACGGATAAGCGTGTACACAACGTGAGGGCGCACGCGCTAGCAGGCACGTTGTTTGTTTACATCAAGGTTCTGGAGTGTGTGTATCAATAGTGTTTTTAGTATCTCTGGTTGTAGAAGGGTACATGTCACGATTGGTGATGGTTAGAACACATGTTTGTGTGCGCGCGCCTGATAAAGCTTAAATGTAAAAAGAATACAAGTGTCCCGTAATGTGTGTAGCCATGAATCGAGTGGTTCAATCGGGATACACGACGATGAGGACTCGTGAATCATCTTGTGAAGATGCCATGAGTGCAATGTCCTTGAACATCAACAAACATTTTTTTTTTCTTTCTTTTCAAAACAATGACGCAGGTTGTACAACTGATGTTTGGCAAAAGGGACAGGCAGTGGGTGCGCATGGCACGGCCATCATCCTGCGTTATCGTCGTAAAGGACGATGGAGCATACACACAAAATAAACACCCCGGATAATCCCTTTCCGAGTTCACAGGTGTTGTACACACAATTGAGTTTACCCATTACACACACTCAAGGCACTTTGCTGTGTACACACTTCAGACCCACTATTTTCCATCTGCGGATGCCGTGTACACTTTTCGTTATCAAATGTACACAAGTTCTTATCAATCACATCATCGCGATTCAATCAGACCTGTACATTTCCACAGATAACAAAAGTGTACTTTCTTGCGTATAGTCATGTTTACATACACACATCATCAGTCCAAGCAGCCCAGTGGTTTGATGTGTACAACTGCTGCTTATTCCCTAGTGCCCGAGTCCTCTAAAGACACCTTGCCGGAACCGATCAGCGTGTAGTTGTGTGTACACATCTACATACACAAATGCATCCACATGTGTAATTCAGTAGTCAGACTGGAGATCAAAAAAAACAGAGTTTGAAATGTCAATCAGTTTAAAAACTCGCCAAATTCTTCAATCATCAAAGTTCATGCTTGATTAACTGGGTACTCTTAATCAATCGATTGAAAATACTGTTTCCGGTACTTGCGATTGTCCATTGGTGTGTATACCCAATTACTATTACTTATATACACACCTTTATCGCCAAACTACACACATGTAGCCAATAAGTAGTGTGTATCATCATCCAAGTCAACTGACTTCAATCTCATCAAACTCCCCCACCACCGCCCATTGTTACTGCCTCCACCTTTTGTACTGCTGCTGCTGTGTATAATAAAGAAAAGAGAGTCCTGCTGCTACTACACTATTAAGAGAGTAATGGGAGTGTGACTTGTACACACAAATAGGCGGTGCTTATAGCCAGGAAGATGCACACCTTTGAGACCGTTCTGGTGGGCATTCAAAAAAGGTTGTTTTTCTTCTTGTTTCAAATGTGTAATGATCTGTGTACAACAGTGACTATCGAGGGCAATTACAAGACAAGTTGGATCGGTTGACTGGTCATCTCAGCAGTGTGTGTACATCGTGATTGGATATTCATCATCGCCCATCCTCTGTAACCACCCCCAGATCTGGACTTGAGAAAGACCTTCTCCCTACACACAGGAACGGGACCTTGGGGAGTTTGTACAGCTTCTTTCAATGAAGTTTTTTCTCGACTAGACTCTGCAAATATGCGTGGCTCATGTGCACTTGACACATCCCCTCTTACGCGTCTCCTTCTGGAGTGTATTGGCTGTATTGACCTGCTGTGTACAATTCTATTCGAAAAAAAAGTGTAAATCCACAAACGTGCTTGTACTGAAAAATAAAAGTGAAATAAAACTTGGGTAGATCGGGTGTAGCAGAAGGTTTAAAAGAGAAGAAAAAGATGTGTACAAAGTGCCTGAGATTTGTGTGTAGTCTTGATTTCTCTCTCCTTTTTCAGAAAAGAAAGAAAAGAAGTGCAAGTTTCGTGGATAGGGGCGTACACCTGAAATCAAACTAGATTATCACTGGAATACAGTAAATACACATCTCAAGCAGGGTGCACGCCCCAGGTGTGTGCATTGGGTACACAAGTGATATGGGAAGTCAATTTCTAATCTGTTTTCTTAGTGTTTGGACTGTTTCTCGAATACACACATTGCAAAACAACAAAAGAATGTACACACTGGGCGGAAACTCAAATGTGTAAATCGAGAGATTTTTGCAGTTCTCTCCCTTTTCAAAAGAAGCTACAAGAAAACCTGTAAACAAGTGTACACACTGAGGAAATAGGGGGGGGGGGGGGGGGGGGGGGGGGCGATCTTACACGGCACCGGGGATTTGGAACTAAAGAAAGAAAGAAAGAACAAGTGTGTGTACACATGGTATAGACTAGGGGTTTGTAAGACTGATTAGACGAGAGAGCGTATGCGTATGTAATGAACTCTAATCTACACAAAATTGTATTTTATGGAACAGTTGACTCTTGTTTACATCAAACTTGTGTATGTATGTAAATGTCTTGACTCAAAAATCAAATCTCGGCTTCAGTATTTTCCTGTTTCTAGTTTCATTGTGCATTTCGCATTGGAATCTGTGCTTGATGTGTACATGTTTTTCTTTAAAACTATGTACACTGTCCAAAGCGTCAACAAAACTTGACCTCAAAAACATATTTTTTTGCAAGCTAAAGATCCACCTTTTTCCCTCATAAAATTTCACACCGGCTTTTGTAAAGAATCATCATAAATCATTCACCCACTGAACCTCTTTCCATTCCATCTCGTCGACCAACCAGAAATACATCTGAATAGTTCATATCCTTTTCAAACCGTATCCCGTCACATCTAAAAAAAATCACGTAATGCCCATAGTACCCTCCTTCAACAACAATTGTGTACATTAACTTGTCAAAACCAATTATCGATTCCCAGCCCTTTCAGCATCATAGTAAGTCCTGAAATGGCGTTACCCGAACTACAATCACAGGAACAGTCCACGCACCTGCCATTTTGCTTTTATACCCCGCAAAAATACTCCTCCCCATAATCATTCAAAAACCCACAAATATGAATGTGTCCATAATCACATCACACTCATGATCTAGTGTACATAAATCATAGGTTTTGATTAATCCATAGATCGTTATTACAATTTTCACTTAGCCGAGACAACAAACACACATCTACGCTGTAATCACAATCTACAATTGTTGCCTATGTGCAGAATGTCTCACCGCTGTATCTACACACAATCATTTTCAAAAATCGTACAGAAAAATCAAAACCTTCGTACCTTATTTCTCCACAATTTCCGAAAAAAAAAAAAAAAAAAGCAAAACAACAAACACTTATTACATTTTTTGAAATCTTTTTTTATGTTTAATTTTTTTATTCTGATTTCTCTCCTTTCTCATCATTTCTGTAAACTCGAAAGCCTATGAATGAAAAAAGAATGAAAAAAGAATCAAAAAGATTCAGTCAAAGTACATCTGGGGAACAGAACACAAAGTTTAAGCACCGAGAACGGGGAACTCATCGTTGGAAGAGATGTTGACGGGAGCAGGCTTGCGAGCACCGCCACGGGCACCACCACGTTGGGCACCGCCACGGTTACCGCCCTCTCTGCGGCCACCAGCGGGCTTACGGTCGTTACCGCCACGTCTGGCAGGACGCTCAAAGGGAGTAGGGCCCAAAACAGGCTCAAAGGCAACAAAGGTCTTTTCCTTTCTCTCCTTGGTACGGACAGTCTTGGACTTGGAAGCAGCGACGAAAGCCTCTTGCTCCTTCTTGGCAAGCTCGTTGGCAGACTTCCACTTGTCGTCAGCACCCTCGTTGGCCTTACGGGTTTGACGCTCGACGTTGTCAACAGAGTTGACCTTCAAGCTCTCAAGGTATTGGTCAAGAGTAAGAGAGTTGTCGACCTCCTCAACGGGGGCAGCTTCTTCGGCGGCAGCCTCCTCAGCGACCTCCTCCTTGGCAATCTCCTCACCGGCGGCCTCATCGTCAGCCTTCTTCTTGTCGTCACCCCATCCCTTGTGGACCTTCTTCTCGGTGTCGACCTTGTCGGTACGGGGTTGTCTGTCGGTGCGGGGGGCCTTGGTGCGTCTGCTGTTGGCGGAGGCAGCACCGTCGACGGGCTTGCTGCGGTTGGCGGCGCGGCCGTTGTCGCGGTTGCGGAAAGCACCCTCGTTACCGGTGGCAGCGGGCTTCTTGTTGGAGCGGGCGTTGGCCTTGGGGGCGGGAGCGGTGTCGGTCTTCTTGGAAGAAGTGGTCTTCTTGACAACCTCCTTGGCGGGGGCAGGAGCAGACACAGGAGCGGGAGCACCCTCGTCGCCTGGTTCAATGTGTTAGTATAAATGTGTGGAGAGAAAGAGTCAATTGATCCAGATCAGGTACTGCGATCGTGTTCCAGATCAGTTCTGAGAGCGATATGTGTGAGTTACGAACCTAAGACATCAAAGTAGTTCTGTTAAGAGAATAATGTTAGTAAACTGCATCCACAATTAAACATGATTTTATAATATAGAAATAATCAAAGAAACATTTAAATATTAACTTGTATCTTTCAATCCTTCCATATTTTTTTCTCATAAAAACCAAATCAACCTACTCTAGAGATACCAGACATTTCAACTGACTGTAATGTGATAAAAAAGTTTGTTTTTTTCGTGTGTAAGTGTTCAAAGACCCCAAAAATTACGGTGAAGCGGGAGAAAAAATGTAAAAAAAGAGGGAAAAGAGAAAAAGTTGTGAAATTTTTTAAAAATTTTTATGGGCCACAGCCAGTTGCAGCCATTGGTTTGTATGGAGATCGTAGGTGAAATATTATGTAAGAATTAGCATTGAGCTTATTGAAACATTAGTAAGGTCCAAGCAGTAAGGTGAGGTAAGCATGGGATTAGAAGTGGTTGAAATGTACAAGAGCTGGCGATGGTTGAACGCAGAGCTTCGGATATAGTTCATGAAGAGTTCAATAAGGGATTGGTGATGCTGAAACAAGTAGCAGAGTCATTCAAAGGGAACGCTACAAAGTCAATTGTTTCACTACTACACTTTACTATCACCGCCGTTACCGGCCAGACCATCCCGTTTCCGCAGTCAAAGCACCTGCCCGTCTACATCGTCTTTGTTCCAAGTTCGAGTTCACAATCATAATAAAAACACTACACAACTCCATGATAACCTTCTCTATATCTTGCTTCACTGCGTTCATTCGCTGAGGCAGAGAGCGAGGTCCTCTCCCCCCAGAATACTTAAAAGGCACTGAACTGAAAATGTGGAAAAATTTCAAGCAGCAAATGTGTGTATACAGTGTAGTGACCTTTCATTGAGTGCTCCAATTTACGTGGGGCAGGAAACAACAGTCACGGCTCGCCTGTTCTTGTGGTACCGTGCGTAATTGTCAGTATGCGAGCACGTGTGCACTCGACACTGTTGGGTGTTCTAGTCTAGTTTACAGCAGTGATACAGTGGAAATGTGGGGTATGGGGTTAGGTGTGTATTTTAGTGCGGCTGTTGCATCACAAACAGAAGCGGAGGCAGGCACCTTTTAATAATATTGTATGATCAACTGCTGCTCTGGTATGGACAAGAAATTACAGTTCATCTTTCATAGCCCAAAACACTTACACACTCTAGTATTGTAGCATTCCAAGGTAGCCTCCGTCTTTATTCCGCTCACATGCACTCCGCAGTATCTCCGCTGGTCACGTCTTGGTTCAGGCTGAGACTTGAGACCCTTCAGACAAACAGCGGCGATTCGCATGACTTGAACACCGAAACAACAATGATCCGTTCATCCATCTTTTTCATCGTCACTGTGTACAACACTTTGAAACTATCATCATCACCACTTGATCTCCATCCTCATCCCCACACTGCGCATTCTCCTTCGTTTCAATTGTCAATTGTATTGAAGAATGCTCGGACTTGATCTCTTTGCACCGCCGTTATCCTATACATTACAAGGCCTCGACGTGATGTGATCCCCTTGAACAAAGCCTATACTATGCTAAATCTTTAATTCGGTCTTAAACTCGGATGGTTTGTGTTCAATCGCCGAAACCCCACTATCCTTCTCTCCTCCACCACCACTCCACGCCACTGCCCGCGCTCAACAACAGCCCTGTCCCCAAACTCTGATTGCTGCTATAAAACATGCCAGCCTATGTACGATACAAAACCACTCCAGACACACTCTCGCCCCCACCTCTTCTCAGAACATCACATCTTCCTATCGGCATATCACCGCCGTCACCACCGATACTCCAATCCAGCCCCAAAGCATATATATAAACCTTTCTTCATCTCCATCTTTTCATCCAACCCATTACTATTCTTTCTAAATAATCACGATACTACACAACATGCCCAACTCTACTCCATTCCATCTTATCCGTTCAAATCAATCCTCGACACAGGTCGACAACACCCCTGTGAAAACACCACCACCAGCGCTAACACAGTACTCGGTGCCCGACACATACAGGGCGCCGGTGCCAAACAACCATGAAATGAACCCTGTGTTTTTCCTGCCGCGGTCGGCGCTGCTGGAGCCCAACGCCAAAGCAATCGTACACCGGTCCAGGTCAAACAGGTACTACTCGCGCAACTACGCAGAGCTGGCGGACCGAGTCAAGGCGCTGGCTTACTACTTCAAGCAGCACGGGTACAAGCGTATCGCCATTCTGGCGCCAAACACTCCAGCGCACTTTGAGACAATGTTTGCAGCCAACGCTGCTGGCGGAATCATCATGGGCGTCAACTACAGACTCACCAAAAAAGAAATCGACTATATTCTGAACCTGGGCGAGGCCGACCTTGTTATTGTCGATAAAGAGTACGAGCATCTGGCTGATAAGGATGCAGGCAGAGACGTGCTGGTCGATGAAGACGTCGCGGATGACGAGGTCGAGAAGCTCAACTGCGCTTACGGCAAAGCTATTCTAGAAGGGTTCTCGTTGGGCGGTTCATGGGACGGCTTGAACGCCGAGAACCTTGACGAGGACTCCACAATGGGCTTGTTTTTCACGAGCGGAACCACTGGCAACCCCAAAGCCGTGGAGTACACACATCGCGGCGTGTACCTGTGCTCGCTTGCCCAGCTGGTCGAGAGCCACCTGAACTGCCAGTCCAACTTTGGCAAAAACAGGTGCACTTACTTGTGGACTCTGCCCATGTTCCACGCTGCCGGATGGACCTACCCCTATGCCGTCACTGCTGCGCGCGGAACCCATGTGTGTCTGCGCAAGATCAACGTGGACTTGGTCTGGGACATTTTGCTCAACGAGCGCGTCACGCACTTCTCGGCAGCGCCGACCGTCAACACCATGCTGCTCAATAGCAAGAAGGCAGTGCAGCTGCCGCAAGAGGTCAGCGTGGTGGTCGCTGCTGCACCGCCGAGTGCAAAGCTGTTTGGCGATATGATTGCGCACAACCTCATTCCAGTCCATACCTACGGACTCACTGAAACTTATGGCCCGTTTGCGCGCAGGTACTTTAAAGAGGAGTGGAACAAGCTTCCCTCCGACGAGGTGTTCAAGCTCATGGCGCGCCAGGGCTTCAGTATGCTGACCTCTTGTAATTTGCAAGTGGTTCGCGACGGTAACCTTGACCAACCTGTCGAGCACAACGGTACTGATATTGGCGAGATTGTGATTCGTGGTAATCTAGTTGCAAAGGGATACTACAATGATCCAGAGGCTACAAAGAAGGCGTTTGAAGGAGGATGGTTCCGCACTGGTGACTTGGCCGTAGTCCATCCTGATGGTGCGGCAGAAGTCCTTGACAGAAAGAAGGACATCATCATTTCTGGCGGCGAGAATATTTCGTCTGTTGCCGTTGAAAGCCATATCGTCAAGTATCATAATATTCTTGAAGCCGCGGTGATTGGCATTCCTGACGACCATTATGGCGAAGTTCCATATGCGTTTGTGACGTGAGTAGACATGACTTCTTACCTGCTTTGTTATTTTACTAACCATTATTCAACAGACTACAGGACCCTAGCCAGCGGATCGACGGCGAAGACATTCGGTCCTGGCTCCGACAGTTCCTGGGCGGCTACCAAATCCCCAAAAAGGTATGTTTGTGTTACGATGAGTGCCAAAACATAACATGCGACAAGGCTGAGTGAGTACTAACTTTAATTTGTGTGAATGTAGATTGTGGTGGTCGACGATTTCCCCAAAACGTCAACGGGCAAGGTCAAAAAGAACATTTTGCGTAAGGAATACGCCGAGGGCACGCTTCGTGGCGTGAAAGCGAAGCTCTAACGTGGCGAAAGAGAAGAGATTTGTCATGTTTCAGACGTGTTTGATTTATAAGTATACACATTATACAATGCATGTAATAAATAAAAAAAACCTGTTGATGCTGATGTTGATTTCGTGAATGTTCTCGGCGGTTTCGCCACTGGTTGGCGCCGAGCACATATATAGCCAACTTTATTTCGTGTTTTTTTCTCTTCTCTTCACTCCTTATTGTCCACATCCCCACATTCATTTGCCAATATCATCAACATTATCATAATGGCCAACTCAGCAGTAAGCCCCAACAGCAGCAGCAAGAGCAACAACAACAACAACAACCCGCCGTCCGACGGTCTTTTGCAGGTCGGCGATCATTGCACGTACTGCAACGAGCTCGACTTTTTGCCGTTTGTGTGTGACGGTTGCGGCGACTCGTTTTGCCAAAACCACAGGAAACCGGATTTGCACGAGTGCAAACATACGCTGGCGTCGAGCAAACCGCAGGCGCAGAAATCGACATTGAGCAAAGGCGGTGCTGCTGCTTCCAGTCAGAGCCCGAAACCGTTGATAAAGAGCGGGTCGAGTACTGCACAGGGCCGACGATTAGGGAGCCAGAATGGATCGAGTACTACCTCCTCCGCCTCAAACTCTGCCTCCGCAGCAGCGGCCGCAGCGAAACAGGCCACGAAAACAAGCAACAATGCCGCGCTGCAAAAGCTCAAATCCATTTGGGGTTCTAAAAAGACAACATCATCCACAAGCACATCATCGTCCAAATCCAAGACCGACAGCTCGACGGCGGGCGGTTTGCTTTCGTCCTGGAAGAAACCCACGTTTGCGTCGCAGCGCGCACAGGAGCTCAAGGCCGTCGCCGAGCTGAAACGCGACGCCAAGGGCGACGCCAAACTCCCGCTCGACGTTCGCCGGTTCCTTTACTTGACAAGCACAACCGCCATATCAGACACGCCCAAAACCCTGCCTTTGTATTTCCGCAAAGATATGGTCACGGGCGTGCTGCTTGACCGCGCGGCCGACCAGCTTAGAGTCAACCTGGCTACGCTGAACAGCAAGACTGAGGGTAAATCTCGTGTCGCTTTGTATTTGGCGAGAACTAATCAGGTCTTGCCGTATAACGAGAAGCTTGACAAAACCCTGGGTGGGATTATTAAGGATGGCGATACACTTGAGCTAAGATACAAGCCTTTATCTGAGTAGCTCTTCTTTTTCAAACTGAGCACATTTCATTTTATACATTTATTTATATAGATTTTTTTTTTGTTCTGGTATAGATGTTGTTGTTGCTTATCGTTGACATTTTGAATAGCATCATGCGTAGTATGTAAAGAGGTAATTGCGCTTGCCACCGCGTAGACCGTGACAAAGTCACGTGCATGTCACGTCGTCGCGTCTGTCCGTTTTATTTTTTTAGATTGAGAATTTCTTGTAATATTCACGAAACTTTTCTCTCTCTCTCTCCTCTTCATCAATCTAATATTTTCGAGATATATACATTTGACCGCGTTCATTGAATTGTTTTTTTTTCGCAAAGTTTGTATATATTTCTGCGGTGTCATTAGTATTATCGAAGGTCCAGCTGTTTTGAGAGAAGATTCAAAAACGAGAATTGAAAAAGACACGAACTTTTTATTTTAAAAACCAGAAAAACTTCAGTGTTTTTTTTGTTTAAGATTAGACTATAATTGGAATCCATTCGATTGTTCAATTCGATACTTGATAAAACTCGACACGAAACGCCGGTAGTTCAGTTTTTTGTTATTACTACTTTTGATATACGATTTTTGCTTTCTTGAATCATGATGTCTCCTTTACACCAGGAAGGCCGTGGCCAGCAGCAGCAGCAGCGACAGGAGTCGGATGCAGTGCCAGTGGATGCGTCGAAACAGGACACGATTGTTGATCCACCAGACATGCCCGAGGGGTCTACGCCAGTTGTGGCGACGCCGCAGCAGTCGCTGACCAACAACGGATTGAAACCAGTCGACATTCTGCCCAAGCCTTTGGCCAATCAATCGCCTACAACGTCGACAACAACAGCAGCAGCAGCACTTGCAGCCGCGGCCACTACACCCGTGTCCAATCAGGCTTCAGCTGCTACTACCACGGCTACGGCTACGGCTGCTGCTCCGACTGCTCCGACGGGCTCGAGGAACGTGAGCTTTGCGAGTCCGTCGGGGTCGCCGCCGGTGGCTGCGCGGCGCGTGAAGAGCGACGGGACCGCTTTGAGCGGCCGCTCGCCCAATTCTGTGCCGATGCAGCAGCGGATGCTCCAGTGCACGTTCTCGGTGGCCACGCCAAGCGCGTCGAAAAAGGCCAGCCGAGCGTCACCTGCCAACACCTTGAGCAGCAGTGCAAAGGCCACACAGAGCATAGGCAGTGCCACAGCAGGATCAATGGTGTCGCCTTCGCAGCAGCAGCAGCAGCAGCAGCAGCAGCCAACACAGGACGAGGACCAGGTCACGACGGGGATTTACACGGCTACTTACTCCGGGATCCAGGTGGTGGAAATGATGGTCAACGGGATCGCGGTGATGCGCCGACGCCACGACTCCTCGCTCAACGCCACGCAGATCCTGAAAGTGGCCGGCGTGGACAAGTCCAAGCGCACAAAGATCCTCGACCGCGAAATCCTCACGGGCACTCATGAAAAGGTGCAGGGCGGGTACGGCAAGTACCAAGGAACATGGGTGCCCTACAGCCGCGGAGTCAGCCTGTGCAAGCAGTACTCGGTCTTTGAGCTGCTGCAGCCCCTGCTCGACTACACTCCGAATCGTAGCAACGGTAGCACCGACAACACCCCCACGAAGGAACAGGCCATGGCTGCTCGTCGCAAGTGCATGGCAGCAGCTGCTCAACAGCAACAGCAACAACAGCAGCAGCAACAGCAGTATCACCATCCGCTCAATCTGGCTCCACCAAGCACATCCTCGGTGCTCACGTTCACAAACCCGCTCCAGGTTTCGGGCGGCTTCAACACTCCGCTGTCGCATCTGGCAAGCGAGGCCCTGACCAAACTGAGCAAGGCAACGCGCTCAGACACGTATCCGCAGGTCTTTGACGCGTTCCATCAACAAACACAGGACAACGTCGTGGGATTGGCAAGTAACGACTCGCCGGACGGAAGCTTGCGTAAAAAACACAAAGCAGAAGGATTGGAATCGCCTCAGAACTCCCCTTTCTCGAGTCACAAACGGCTGAAAAAGCAGAGCCAACAACAGCAACAGTCAAACCAGTCAAACCACTCGTTCATCTCTGCAGACGACGGGTTTGTGATTGACGAGTCGCTCATCCCCAGCTCTTCCGAGCCCCACAAACCGCTTGAGCTCGAGAGCACAGCCAATTTCGAAAACTCGAAAATGCTCATCACGCAGGTCTTTGTTGGAACCGAGAACTCTAATCTGGTCGAGATTTTAGGCGGCGAGGAGCATGTCAAGAGCGTTGATCTCGACGTCCCGATCGACGATCTACAGCACACCGCTCTACACTGGGCGTCTGTTCTGGCTCGGATCTCACTAGTCAAGGACCTCATTAAGCACGGTGCTGACGTGCTGCGTGGCAACTACGCCGGCGAGAGCGGGCTGATCCGCGCGGTCCTTGTCACAAACAACTCCGACGTGTCTTCGTTCCCGCAGCTTTTGGACCTGTTGTATCCGGCCATCCCGCTGTTCGACAACTACGGGCGCTCGGTTCTGCACCACATTGCGCTGACAGCTGGGATCAAGGGTCGCAGCGAGGCAAGCAAGTACTACTTGTCTTGTTTGCTTGAGTGGATTGTCAAGCGCGGGTCAAACAAGAGCTCGCTTTTGAGTCTGGGCTCGTTTATTCGCAACGTTGTCAATGCGCGCGACAAGAACGGCGACACGGCGCTGAATATCGCGGCAAGGGTCGGGAACAAGAGCATTGCGCAGCAGTTGCTGGAGGTGGGCGCGGACGCGTCGATGGATAATCGTGCTGGGTTGAGACCGATTGATTTCGGGATCAGGCTGGTGCCAACGACAGAGAAACAGGCAGCTGGGACGAGTGCGGATACGAGTGAAGGGTCAGGGACGGAGGGTCCAGTGGCTAATACGGCGGCTGTGGCGGCTGTGGCGGCGGTAAGTGCTGGCGATGTGGCGATGAGCTCGAGCACGCCGCCGGACCGCAAAGAGATCTTGTCGGCCATCACGGCTGCCATCACCGAAGTGGACAAAGCGTTTGAAAAACAGTTCAACGAAACAACGGACGCGCTGCGGTCTACGCACCAGGACCTGCGCCAGGCCAATACTAAGCTGGAAGCAAACAAACAAAAACTGGAGCGACTCAAATTGTTTTCTGATTCCATCACTCACGATAAACGGCGCGCTAAGAACCTTGAACGGGCTATTCAAGAATGTGATCCTGACTCAACCGATCCGGCTTTTACTAATACTACTACCACTTCTGAACCATTTGACGCCGACTCTGCGTTCTCAATCCCTTCGGTCAACAAAGTCTATAGCGAGCTGTACACCGAGCCCGCTACCGAGCTGACCGCGTCGCTCGTCAACAACGCGCTTGCTGTCGAGCTGCGCAACAACCCCACCAAGTTCTCTTCGGACCTGCCGTCGAAACGCGTGCTGCAAGCGCGGATCCGGGCGTACAAGCGTAACGAGGCGAGCTTGAGCGTGGTTGCGCAGACGCTGCGAGGCCGCAGCGCCGAGCTCGAGCGCAAGTACCGCCGCATTGTGGCGCAGTGCGCGGCCATTGAGGAGGAGAATGTGGATGATTTGTTGGAAGGACTGGTTCAGGCGGTGGAAAGCGATCCGGGCGAGGTTGATCTGAGTAGAGTTGCTGGGTTTTTGAGGAAAGTGGATGATGGAGTGAGTTTTTGAAACATGACTTTTTTGAATATATGTACGCTTGTGTTTAATGTTTTTGTTTTTGTGATTGTAATAACTGATTTATTCGTGTATTGGTACTGAAATTTTGCAAAGGTATTGCTGAATCTTGAGGTTCTGGATGATGTATGGATATCCACCCAATCCAGGAATGCTATTTTGTTTGTGATTTTTTTGGTAATTATGATTCTTATAAGCAAAATACTAATCAGGATTCTGGACTGGCTTTAAAGTAGGTAAAACTGCTTTAAAAACCAGTCGAGTTATCAAAAGACTTTCAATACAGTAATGTGAGTGTAAATCGTCAAGTACTAGTTGTGGGATAGAGGTATGGTCCACTCAAGGCATCTATGATGCTATCAATAAGACACATAATCAAGACATGATGGAATTTTACTTGTTAACAGATTGAATTAAACAGATTTATTTTTAGTACAAAAATTGGGGAGAGGTTGTGGGCTTAGAGATATTTGGTATTTGGGGATGGAGGACGGGAAAACAGAATAGGATGAGATTTGATATGGGACCCGTGAAATGGGAAAGGTGTACATAATGCTCTGGAGAAGGATTGGTGACAACGCAAATTAGTGTACCACGTCGGAAAAAGGTATAAGATAAAGCTTGGTTGTATGGAAGTGCAGTATATTCAAATTCTGCAGACAAATCAATCCAGATTAGCGAAGAACGTTTGCTCCGTTCAGATGTACCTGAGAATCTTTCACTTGTCTATTTAAAACTATGAGAACCTAGTCAGCTCGATGATCTTAAGACCAACTCACAATCTTGCAAATCTTGGTGTATGTCTTTTAATCAAGAGAAAAGTCATGAATTCAAGTATAATTACGAAATCGATGTGAACATTTTCTAATAACAACACGATTTGGCTCTATGGGAACCAGGCCTCAATCAAAAAAAAAAAAAAAAAAAAAAAAAAAAAAAAAAAAAAAAAAAAAAAAAAAAAAAAAAAAAAAAAAAATACCAAGAATACATTTTCAGGCTCAAGTTGAAGATTTCTAGTATGAAACTGTGAACTAGTTTTCTCATTTCCAGATTTTTGAACTTGTATTGAAGTGCAGAGAGTGTTGGAAATGATTATGGAAATGACTTCGCAACTGGTATGTCAAGATCAACTCACTAGAACACGGATTATACAAGCATGTTACAATTTAGTGGCCTTGATATCAGAAAAGAATGCCTTTAATGTCACCATTGGAATCTTTGACAATCCAGTAACTCAAGATGTAAAATTTACCAGCAAAAAATCAAACTTTGAATGCTGAAAAGTGCGCTGAATACCCAGCTTTGATGGAGTCAAGATTCCCGTCTATACTATCGCGAATAGCCTCGCTCAAGTCAAAATATTTTTTGATAAAATTGTAAACATTCACTCCAAAGCTATCAAAACTTTTGCACGGTTAATCCTAAACAATTTCTTGATACTAAACCTCAAGTAAGCACACCGAGACTTTACGTTCGAAAAGTTTCAATTTTTTTGAATCTGGAATTTGTTATGTTATGGATTTATGTGGTACATAAAAATGGGACATGTATTCGATAATTTCAAAATAGAACAACAATAGACACTTGTTTCAGGGATACATTGAACGAATTCACAATTTTGATGCTAGTTAGTTACACCAGTGAACCGAGATGATTTTCAAGATCAGAACCATATGTTCAGCGCAGTATTTTTTTATTCATCAGGAATTCGCGTGTACATGGTTCAACACGACTATCAAATTTATTGACGACGAGAGCGTCGTTCAACCTCCATAATAACACCACTGATCCTCAAATTTAAGCCATCAAACTGCTCAAAATATGAAAACACGAGAAATAAACTGGCCTATTGAACGTACAAATACTCACACTCAAAATACAAGCCAACACAAATCTCTACATCTGATGCAAAATTGGCTTATTTACACAACGACAATGGATAATGCGCGGATGGTGAGACTAAAGAGACTGTATACAATCTTTGAACACATATTTATGTGGCAGTTTGATCAATACAAGTCTATCAAAAATGAATTTACAAAATGTATTTTTCAATTCCAAGAGCCTGAATGAAAAAAGTGCAGTCAAAGTCCAATCCAGCTTACATAGAGTTGGTCATATTACTGCCAAATCATGTACGGCTGTTTGAGACGTTACCATCCTTTGGTCTTTCTCACCTAATCTTTAATAATAATAATAAAAATGAAAATTCCAAATCATACTTTTCATGACTTGAATATGGTGCATTTGTCGAACCCGTATAAAAGAAAGCGAAATTACAGATCATGCTGCCATTACAGAATCTTAAAAAAAAATGATTTGCAAAACGTGGCCCTGAATCTTTGTGTCAAGCAGTGAAAGCCTCTTGGTAGGTCTTTGTGATATGTACGACCAATCAATATTGGCCAGATCATCGACGTATTTGATTTCGATAACGCAGTGATTTCGGAAATTGTAACAACGAATTAAGAAAAAAGGCTTCACAACGCAGTTAGTTGTCCCTTATCTCAAAGCCTCACAACTTGACGCTTGTATAACGTGGTTCAAATATCGGAACACGCGTGCTTTGCCACACGTTGTACGGTTATGAACTCTCATCAATCCGGGTGGTGAAAGATGCAAGTGTAATCGTTAACTTTTGATTATTCTTGGGTATTAGTGAAAGATTAGACAGGACTTGAGTCAATAATACACCGCATCAACAATACCAAAGGCAAGATAGAAATGAATTTCTGTGCCAATCAAAGTTGAATATCAAAGTTTTTGTTATGGACAACTACAATGTTATCCCGCTGTCTAATATCGATATGGATTGCAAGGTGCTAGCATAGTACCCATAGATACGACCTCAATGTGTCCATTTCAAGAGGTTACGGAGTGATAAAACTGTTCCAAAGCAGACCCCAAAACCTCTAATAGATTCATTAATAAGAATCTTTTAAATAAATTTGATTATATTCCTTATCAGCTGCAATCAATCCAACAACAAGTACATATCATATAGCTACACATGCAATGCCTGGATATTTATCTTATCAAGACAATAATGCAATCTTTTTTGCGATAAGCTCTCTTCGTATTGCGAGGTTTGAAAGAAGAAAGGTACGCATAAAGGCTTTTTGTTTACCTATAAATTATGAAATGCTTTGAATTCCGAATGATACCATCATGCTGGCTTCCATTGAGGTTGATGGTTCAAGCATTGTTTAATCGACATTTGTGAGTTTCCTAATTAGCCGATTGCCGCTTGATTAAGAAGTTTGTGTGTGGTCGACTGGGGCAAGGGCTGGTGTAAGTATTCCACCCAGTCAGTGTGAAATTTTCCGATTGGTTTTTTTCCTCTCTCCACGAGTGATTGAATTGCACAGTTTCAAAGGTAAAAAGAATTGACAATGATGCTACGACAAGTTAATGCAGGATTGATGAGATCGGTGCTGGCCAGACATCAGTCGCGACTGGTTCTCGGTAGTCACTTTTCAACTCGGGCGACAGGGTTACAAGCATACCACTCGCCAAACAAGTCGAAACACTCTCGTGGAGGCAACGCCCCTCAAGTCAAGCCCGGCCACGGTTCTCACGGCGGTGCCCAGATCGGCGGGCTGAAACGGCGTGGCCGACGACACAACACCAAAGTGTCAATCCCCAAGTTCATCACGTTGTCGAATTTCTCCAACCTTTTGTCGACGCCGCTGAGCGTGCTGGAGCCCAAGCTGGGCAAGATGGGGTTCACAGAGTTCACGCACGACCACATTCTGGACGCTGAAACGGCGCTGCTGATTGCCGACGATCTGGGGTTCGATGCCAAAGTGGAGGAAATCCAGGGGACTGATTTGAAGCCGGCAGCAGATGAAGACGACAAGACACGGGCAGGCTGGCCGTTGCGTCCGCCAATTGTGACGATTATGGGCCACGTTGACCACGGCAAGACCACGATCTTGGACTACCTGCGCAAGTCCTCGGTGGCTGCTGGCGAGCACGGCGGGATCACGCAGCATATTGGCGCGTTCAACGTGACGCTCAACACCGACGGCGGCAAAAAGAAGATTTGTTTCCTTGATACGCCGGGGCACGCTGCGTTTCTGAACATGCGCGAGCGCGGCGCGAACGTGACGGATGTGGTGGTGCTGGTGGTTGCTGCGAACGACTCGGTGATGCCGCAGACCAAAGAGGCGATCAAGCATGCCAAGGCTGCTGGTGTGAGCATGATTGTGGCGGTGAACAAGTGTGATTTGGAGGACGTGGATACTGATAGAGTGGTTGCTGATCTGAGTGCGAGCGGCGTCGATGTCGAGGACTACGGCGGAGACACGCAGGTCGTGAAGGTCTCGGGCAAGACTGGACTGGGGATCAGAGAGCTCGAGGAGGCGATTGTGACGCTGGCCGAGATCAAGGAGCTGCGTGCGCCGACCAACGGCAAGTGCGAGGGCTGGGTGATTGAGTCACAAGTCAAAAAGGGGCTCGGGGCGAGCGCGACTGTTTTGGTGCGCCGCGGCACCGTCAAGCCCGGGTCGTTTATTGTTGCCGGCAAGACCTGGTGCAAAGTCAAGAGTCTGCGCGACGACCACGGCAAGACTTTGAAAACGGCCGGCCCCGGGACGCCTGTGGAAGTGACTGGGTGGAAAACTTTGCCGGACGCTGGCGACGAGATGCTCGAGGCCGGGTCTGAGAGCGTGGCCAAGCGCGTTGTGGCGTTCCGCGAAGAGCTCGCGCAGCTGGACCGCGATGCGCACGACATTACCCTGATTAACGATAAACGGAAACAGATGCACGAGGAACAGGAACGCAATCGGGTTCGTGAAGAGCGGATTCGAATGGGACTGCCTGCCGAGGTCGAGGCAGCGACGCTGGACGAGCTCGAGCAGCAGCAGCAGAACCAACAATCAAAGAAAGTCGTTTCGTTTATTGTCAAGGCCGATGTCAGCGGGTCCGCTGAGGCCGTGGCAGAGAGTTTGGAAGGACTGGGCAATCACGAGATCTGTGCGCATGTGTTGTACCGCGGCGTGGGCCCGGTCTCCGATACCGATCTGTCGCGCGCTGAGGCTGCTGGCGCCGAGATCCTGACGTTCAACATTGCCACTGAGCGCGAGATTCTCAACAAGGCCGAGAAAAAAGGATTGTCTGTGACCCCTCATAGCATCATTTACAAGCTCATGGAGGACGTGACTGCCAAACTGGCGTCGCAATTAGAGCCCGAGATCAAGCAAAAGGTGCTTGGAGAAGCGGCGATCCGGTCTATTTTTGAAGTGACTATTCGCAAAAAGACCACTTCTGTTGCAGGCTGCCGTGTCACCAACGGCGTTGTTTCCAAGTCGGCCAAGGTCAGGGTCCTGCGGAACAGAGAGATTGTGTACACCGGCACGTTTGCGTCGCTGAAGCATTTCAAGGACGAAGTAGATGAGGTCAAAAAGGACACGGACTGTGGTATTGTGTTTGACAAGTTTGGCGGGTTCCAAGAAGGCGACACCATTCAGACATATGAAGAGATTTCTGTTCCTCGATATTTGTAGGGTTCTTTATTTTGTATGGTTTGATGGGTTTGTACATAGTGTAAATAGAAAATGAGATTTGTGATATACGACAGAAAGAACAAGTCGTAAGCGTGCATGACGTAAAGTGGATTGCAATCGTATTTGATTACAATTACTTTTTGATATTCCACAACTGATTGACTTATTTCTTGATTGCAGAAAGCAGTAGCGTCACAGGTTGCCGTATTGAGTATTCTGTTTCCAGAACTGATTTTCTTTTTTTTTTTTTTACTTCTCACCAAGGCATTTAGTGTACACTATGGCGGCAGTGGGCGAAGAGCAGCAGGTCTTTGAAGAAAGGTGGTGATGAGGAGGGTAAGAAAAAGGCTGGGCATTCATTTGTCAATTGTACAAAGCGTGGTGTGTATTGGATTTAACTCCAGTTTCCAAGTGTACACTGATGAGGAATTCTATTGTTGTTTAAACATTGTAATTTGTTTATTTGATGGTTGATTGACCCCAACGAAGACAGCGCGGGAAATGGCGCTTTTGTGTGTGTATTGTATTATCTCAGCACCACACTCAGAAAAGTCCAGGCCCGGATTTTTCGTTGAGCTTTTTAAGAGGGAAAACAAGTATTTTCTTTTTTTTTAGTTGTTGTTCATAAGCGTATCTTAGTCCTATAACTGCTGGCTATTACCCCATGCTTATGACTTGCTCAATCATAACATTTGTTTTTGTATGCTGGGCAAGGAAAAGTGTATGTATGTGAGCCTTATTTGCTTTTTTTTCGATTTTTGTTTTGTGAAAGAGTCAATGGACTTTGCCTATTTGAGCCATGTTTAGCGCTAATCGGTTGTTTATTATTCGCTCTTTTTTTGTTGTTGATTCCTCACTTTACTCTTCAATGTGTCTGATGTATAGTAGGTAAAGAAGTGTATCTGTGAAGAGAACTTGTTGAGTTTAAGTGGTGTTGATGAAAGTGATGATAATGGCCAAAGGCAACAAGTGCACAAGGCCGCCGAAAGAAGCAAGAGCCTGAATCCGGAAAGAGAAAAGCTAAATTCCTACTGCGGAAACTTAAATACACAAAGAAAAGAAAAGAAAACCAAATGTAGGCTTTACACATGAACAAGCAGTGATTTCTTTTTTTGTTCAGTTTTTTGAAAAGAATATATTACTCAAAAACCCAAAATAATTACAATACAAGAAAAAAGAAACATTCATGGAGAGAGGAGCACTCTGCCCCAGCAGCAGCAGACGAGATGATGATATAAATGGGCAAAGAGGTCTTCTTGAAATATTTCTATTTTCATTAAATCATCATTTCAAAGGGAATCAAGTTTCTATAATCAATTGCAGTTCTTTATTCTTCTATATTTTCCAACATCCACACAATTGCCCTTTCATTTCAAACATTCATTCACACATAATGGGCAGCAACAGCAGTAATTCCACATCTCAACATCAACAACAGCAACAGGCTCTACGCAGATACTCCACTGAGAGCGCGCGGTTCAAAGCGGTGTGCGAAAGAGACGGAGACTCAGACGGCGCTTTCTTCTTTGCTTTGAAAGAGAACAACACCAATAACAACAATAACAACACCACCAATAGCAATAGCGTAAATGGCAATGGCTCCTCAGTGTACTGCCGGCCTACGTGCCCGGCGCTGGACCGCGCACGCCTGACAAGCCCGGCGGAACTCGTGTTTTTCGCGCGGACGCCTGCCAAGCTCAAGCCGTGCGCGAGCTGTAACCCGGACCTCCCGATCCGTATCGACAACACCATCATCGAGCACACCGTCAACACGGTCAACGACGCGCTGCGTCCGCGGGTGCGCCACTACCGGTCGAGCTCGCTGGGCGATCTGTCGTCGAGCAAAGCATCTTCCTCCTCTTCAGCATCTTCTTCAGCATCTTCTTCGCCAGCATCAATCACAACTTCCACAACAACAACACAACGCCGTAGACACTCGGTGCCGAGCTCGTCAGCGGTGTGCGACGGGGACCACGCGCGGCTGGTCAACGAGGCCTGTATGCACATTGCGGCGGCAGCGGCCGTGGCAGCCGCGCAGGCCGTGTCCGAGGCCGAGCCCACGACGACAACGACGCCGGCGCGCGTCGACAAGGTGTTCAAGAACCAGCGCAAGAAACGGCGCGGCGGGATCCTGGGGTTCAAAGAGCTCGCGGCCAAGGCCGGGCTGAGCCCGTGGCACTTCCACCGCGTGTTCCGCAGTGTCACAGGGCTCACGCCCAAAGCCTACGGCGACGCGTGCTGGGATACCGTCACGAGCATCTCGCCGGATACGCTGAAGGAGCAGAGCCATCAGCTGAGAATGGACCGCGGGCCGGTTCATAATGATGAAAATGAACATGATGATATTGAAATGAAATCTAATAATGATGATATTAATGAAGAAGAGCGTGAATTGGAGAACATCCAGGAGTCTGAGTCCGAGTCTGAGTCTGAACAGGAAGAAGAAGAAGAAGAAGAGGATGAAGATGACGCACAAGACTCGCCTATCGTGCCTGAACCCGCAGCCGTGCAACAACTACACCAACCCATTGCAGAAAGCTACGAATCTTCTCCCTTGGACGACGACCTGTTCTCCGACCCGCTCACCACCGGGTTCAGTCTCGACACCAGCGAGCTGCAGCAACAGCAACAGCAGCCCATGTCTGCTACAGACTCTGTCTCGTCCATCGACAGTTTCTTTGACAATCCTTTCGACTGCGCGTCGCAGCTGGCGCCAAACTCCATGTTCCCGCTCGACAACGACAACGACGGGTCCGCGCTGTTTGCAAACATCTCCAAAGACTCCGGGATGCTGCTGGACTTTGACATGGACGTCTCGTCGGACTACGCCATGAACACCGGTGCTTTGCCAGAGTACCCTGCTGACCAAGCATGGATCTTTCCTCTTGACGAGTTCATTCTGACTTGAAAGTATAAATATACACAAACACACGTCTATAATATAATATTACTATTTCATACGAGTTCTTCTAAACATGCCACACATGGACCTTCTCGTCCCAGCCAGCCGTAGCCACCCATCCTTTCTCGCCCCAGAGACTCCAATCGCAGCCCACAACAAACTCGGAGTGCGCAGGGAACAGTTTGGTCTGCTGCGCGTTGTGGTTCACAAACCGCGACGCACTGGGCTCGTTGCTGCGGTCGCGCCACACCCGCGCGGTCATGTCGTAGCCCGTGCTGAGCAGAGAAACAGCGTCGTGCGGCGAAAAAGAGATGCTCTTGACGGCTGCCTCGTGGCCCAAGAACTCGTTCAACGGCGCCGGTGCAGTTACGTTGTTGTTAATGTTGTTGTTATTACTGGAGTACTGCCCGACCGCCCGCAGATCCCACATCTTGATGGCCCGGTCGACGGCGCCGGTGGCCACGACCTCGGGGCGGTACTTGTTCCAGTCCACGCACAGGACCTCGGCGCCGCCGTGCGCGCCCCGGATCTCGTGCACGGGCGCGGGCCCGGCGGCGCGCGCGTCCCACACCCTTACGGCGGAGTCCGAGTGCGCGCTGATCGCGATGCTGCCGTCGTGCGGGCTGAACTTGGCGTCGTGCACCAGTGTGCCTGCGTTTGATGTAGCGGTGGTGGTGTTGGAAAGGGATGGAGGGGTGCGCCAGGTTAGCAGCGCGGTTTGGCGGCCGGCCTCGGCGGCACTCCAGATGCGGATGGTGGAGTCCCAGCTTGCGGACAGGATGGTTGTTTTGGTGACGAGGTTCCAGTCCACAGCCACACACTCTCTTTCGTGTCCTCTGAACGAGATCACCGGGAAGTCCACCACTCCTCCTGCTCCTGCTTGATTGATACCACCTCCTGCTTGACTGTTGGCACTGGGCACACCGGCATCAAACAGTCTCAGCACACCATCGCCGCCGCCGGCCACGACCTGGTTCTCATGGACCTCGCTCCACTTTGTACAAAACACCGCGTCCTGCGTCAGCCACCGCCGCTCGGGCACGATCTGGCCCTGTGCCGAAATCGACACGATCTCGACGCCGCCGTTCCCCACGAGCCCGAAATTGGAGCTCGTCGAAAGACACAGTTTGTTGTCGAAATAGGGACTGTAGTGGACGCTTGTCACCGGTGCTGTGGTTTTGTAGGTCAGCATCTTGTGGAGTGTGTGTTCTTTTCTGTTGTCAAGTTCTTCTGCTGTTAAGTTCTTCTGCTGTTAAGTTCTTCTGTTGTTTTGATTCGCCTTGTGTCTTGTATCGTGAAAAAAAAAAATCAAGATGTACATTCATTGCGGAGAAGAAAAGAGAAACAGCTCTTTTTTACTACTTGATTTTCTTGCTCCCGCTTTCTCTACTCGATTTCAAAAGCACTTTTACACACTCGCCCAATCCGCCCCCATACACAATCGATAAGCTCAGTCACGTGAACAATTGTTCATCTTGGAGGACAATGTGTACAGAAACTGAGAATTGGAGATGTCTTTCGTGTTTATGTTTTACACTTTGAAATCGACGGTTTGAACGCTGCAACTGTTGATACACCATGTTTTCTGTTATCAGCTCTTTGGAGGGTTTATAGTGCTTTCTCTCTGATCATTCTTTTAGTAGTCTCTTTTTTCATGTTCTGTGGAGCCGCGCCCCGTCTCGCGCCAGAAGTCATTCAAAATGAAGTGTACACACTTCTAGCTTCACGGGTGCCGCAAGTGTAGATCAACAACAACAAAAACCTTGAGACAAAAAAGATCACAAAGAACAGAAGTCCTCCAATTCATCACACCTGAACTACATGTGAAACTTGTTCTTTGTGTATTGTTGGTTTAGCGTTTGATCACATCTGGTACTCGTCAAAATGTACATAAACTTTTCAATCATGATCTCTTTTTTTTTTTTTTTTTTCAAAATTACAACATAAACCTCATTTCTACACACATGTAAATATTTCTCTCTCTCTCACGCAGACAAATCAGTGCTGTTGACAGTCCAATCCTTGCGAACAACAAGCTCGCGGTTGTTGGGCTCGTCTTCAATCACCAGCCCCTTTTCGTTCGCCAAATGCAGTAAACAAATAAAACAGAAACTGGTCGAGATATCTTTCATCTGCTTGGCTGGGTAGAACCGGCGCAGGTCTTGCACAAACGAGGTGAAATTCCGTACTGGTTCTTCTTCCTCCTCTTCTTTATCATCCTTCGCAGCAACTTCATCATCATCCACAGCCGTATCGGGAACTTCTTTATCCACAGATTTCTCGGTGGGGAGCTTCATGGCCTCCCACAGATTATCCTTCAACAACTTGATATTCACCTTTTTGGCGGCCTTTGTGTAGTTGACATACTCCGGGCGGGCCTTTTTGTTGTTTCCTAGTAACGAGTTACCGCCTTGTGTCAGCATCTGCGACGCACCGGGAGGTAGCTCGTCGTCGTCGTCATCGTCATCATCATCGTCGTCATGGAAGAAATTCGCGTCGTAGTTACCCGTCACGCCTGCATCTGCATCGTAGTCCTCGACTCCGTCCTCGTTCGCTGCATGCTGCGCAAACACCTTGCCGTCCCTGATATCCTCATCGTCCAGCTCCTCCTTCCTGCCACTCGCCGCTGTCGCTGCCGTTGCCGGGCCGCTCTTACGCCCCGACCGCCGGAACACCTGCACCTTTGGTTTCAGCGCCAGCTGCGTCAAGCACCGCGACGAAAAATGCTCGTCGTTCGGTAAAAGATTCCTTGTACTCGACTTTTGCTGGACTTTAGGCAAATCAATACTAGTTTTCCCGTCAGCAAACAGTTTGGTTTCGTCAACAGCCGCTTCTGCAGACAGGAAATCAATGTAGAAAGGTTCTTTGAGCTGCTGGCGCTCTTGCTTTTTCTTTTCAACAGGCTTGCCGTCACGGTCAAGCAGTTGCGAAGGGGCTGTCGTTGCAAGGAGCGAGCTTTTGATGTTTTGGACTTTCCAGTGCTCGGGGCCGGCCCAGTTCTTGCTGAGTGTTTCGTCGAAATACGCAGCGCTCATCATGACCACTGAAGGCACGCCTTCTGCGCCGCCGTCCAAACTGGTCACTATAAGCCCGTCTTCGTTGGTTTCCTCTTCGTAGTCCATGGCCACGTCGGGCACACCAAACTCGACCTCTTCATTGTCTTGGTCTTGGTCGTCGCCATCGCCGCCTACGTCGCCAAATACCGCGTCCTCTTGGCCCAATCCGCCCTGGAAATCGTTGATGTTTCCTTCAAACGCTCCCTCCTCCATACCGACATGAGCATCGATATCTGTGTCTGGAACAAAGTCGACCGTAGTGTTGTTCCAGTTGGGATCGTTCAGTGCGTTGTTCAGCAACGCCAGCGACGGGCAGATCGTCAGATCGTCGAGATTGGGAATGTCGTAGAAAAACTCTTCTCTGATAGCAGGAATATCAATTGGATCAAGATCGGCGGGTTCGCTGGTTTCAGGTTTATCATCTTGCTGGTCTACTTGTCCGTCGAAAACTATACGGCCTTGTTTATCCATAGCCAGACTATTCAACAACAAACCCTTAGCTCCTCCCTCGTTGAAATCGGCACACATCTTTTTGAACAGCGGATCGACCGACAGCTCCAAGTCCAAATTCTTGACTCTCAACTGATCAAATGTCGTCAACGTCGCGTCCGCCCGCTGCTTTCTTCTTTTCTGCTTCTGTGTCTGCCCGGCCTCATCCTGGTTCTCCTCGTCCTTGTCCTTCTCCGCCGCGTCCTTCTCCAGCTCTTTCCCTCCATCAGCCAGCCCACTCAACAGCTTCCCGGTCTCCGACGCCACAGAATCCACACGCGACGTATAAATCTTGACGCACCCGTCAAGCGTAAAACTCGCCTTTTGGAAATTGATCCCGTCGCCTTCCTTCAGCACCTGCATGTCATGGAAATAATCAATCAGCGCAAAGTTCCATGTATTGGCCTGGTTGATTTTATTATCCTTCACCAGCTTCATCCATTCCTCAAAGTTGGCCATAATGGGAACGCTAGACTCGCCAGCTCCGCTGCCATTACCACCACCACCACCATTGCGCCGCATCGAGCTGCGCCGGTTCTCATTCTGTAACGAGCTCACTCGTCGTCTTCGTCGTTCGGGTTCATTAGAAGGACCGCTGTTTCTCGCCATCATGTACTTGATTACTTTTCAAAAAAAAAGACAAAGAGGTGCGAGGGGATTGGGGAAAAGTACGACAATCAATCGGTTACGCAAAGTGGGTCAATGTGTGTAAAACTGTGATCTCTGAAATCACGGGCGCATTTGGGTGTTTTGATTTTCAGAAATTGTTGTCATGGTAACACACAAAGTATGTACGATGTCTTATTGGTCAAGTTTTATACGAATGCACAAATGTCAAACACCCATCAGTTCAGGTCCAGATTTGCAACTTTTCATACAAATATACAATGGTTTTGCAAGTGTATTCTTTGTTTGGAAATATGGAATAGCCCGAGTTTGATTGTACTTGTCTGTATTGTGAGTGATAACACTCTTGTCCAAGATCACAATCAACACTCATCAAAACCAACTGTATTTCATTTTAAACCTGAGTTTTTACACACAAAGTTGGCTTCTTGTGTCAAACCTAATACTCTATGTAAACAAAGCGTCCTACAGAATGCCGAAACCCAAAAAAAAATCAATCAGATGTGAAAATTGGCATTGATAGTTGTTTTATTCGGGCAAGAGCTTAAAAGCGCGGCGGTGAACTTGTTAAGTTTTTTAAAGTATAGAGTTTGTGTAGCTTTTGGAGAAGGAATACATGACAGTTTGCAAACACAATCAGCGGGTTGATTGATTAGGCGATGATACACGTTAGAGGTGTGTAAACACGAACGAATTGTATGCGGGTTTAAGAGTACATCATGAAATGTCTTGAATGATAATGGGGATGAGAGAAGGTTTGGTGGGAATTTGTCCAGATGGAGTATAAAGATTGGAAATAAGATTATACGATGCAGTTGAAAATCCAGCACTGTCATACACATGTTGACGTTGCACTTGATTTCAAGTTTTGGAGGAATGAGGGAGGCGTGAACAGTGAGATCAATGAAAAGAACTAGGGCAAATATCACACTAGCAAGAACCCCTAGTGTATCGGTATTCATTATTCATGGTTTATTGGGAGACTAGCGTACATAAGGAGAATATTTTGTGCCATTTGATACAAACCAAGGATCAATGAAACGCCAAAACAGCAAATCCGTTTATTGTTCGAGACCCTTATTCGCAAATATATCAATGGTATTGCCATGGCCAGTATCGACACCTTGGTACGATTGAAATTGTCACCCTCCATTATGCTCAAAAGTGTGTCGCGTAAATCCAAATTCTATCTATCTTTATCACTCGCCTTACACTTTATCTAATCGCCATAATGGAATCCGCCTCAAAGTCCAGACTCAAAAGCACTGTAACCGATCTGTCAACACGACTCACCCAAACGTCACATCTACATCAAACCATGGAATAATATCTATTATCTGTTCTTAGCCAGTCCGATCTGATTTTCTTCTGACTAAAACCAAGCGAGCGAGTGGGCAACACCTATCCATGCCAACTACTCTAAAGAAACCTTTCAAAACCAATCTTGTTTTGACTTTCCACTCTTTGGCCCCAATGTCGAGTCTCTCTACACTTTTTTTTTTTTTTTTTTTTTTTTTTTTTTTTTTTTTTAGATTACAGTTTAGCTTCTTTTTTACATTTGTTTGTTTGTCTTTTACATTTTAATATTCCCCTGGGTTCAAAATGGCGTTTTTGTGCGGTGTTGCAGGCACTTGTATGACTGAAAGAAAGAATAAGAAGAAAATATATTTCAAATCCTGTTTGGATAAGAGGTGTTGTTGATAACTTTCGACTATTGAATTCTCGCCAACACCAGCAGCGGCGTACGATTACATAAATTCATCAGCAAAAGCCTCATTATTGGATTTGATTCTTGTCTTTTTTTGGGCTTTGACAGTTGGATCAGCATGGTTTGAACAAGTTTAGTTTTGTATACATCCACACGCTGCTTCTCATCCCCGCATTTTTTTTTTTTTTTTTTTTTTTTTTTTTTTTTTTTTTTTTTTTTTTTTTTTTTCGCTTCATGAAAACTCTGATGTCTATTTTAAATTCACAGTTGTCTTTTGCCTGTGTATTTGTTTTTTTTTCTTTTGCGCCGGCTTTGGAAATTTTCATCAATCAGCCAATTGCCCAATCCGTTTGGCTTTCCTCTGACTCCTCCGTTTTGGCGAGTCGGTTGGTCAAGTGTAGACCAAATCCATTCATTGTGTATTAGGATGTGTATGCCGATTGTATACACTTTACATAGGCACATCTCACTGCATTTCGACAAATGCTCACATGTATTTTAAAATGTATATAATGATCCGTTCCTACTCTAGCGTCTCTGTATGAATGTGTAGACGTGTACATTTTTATAGGTTTAGTCAAACACATTTGACAAGACAATTCGAGCATTTGCACCAGTCCCAGCTGATACGAAGATGTATGGCATTCAACCATCATTTACTGCCAGACCAAGAAAAAAAAAACAATCTCCTCATGGCTGTTTTGATTTCTCCATTAATTGCATAAGCTATAGTCCAGAACATAATATGTACACACACTCTCTTTCCCCCTCTTATTCCTTGTTCCAGTCCAATGTAACAATTTTCAATAATTATTGATAATGAATTTCACACACAAAACTCTGTAAAATGTGAGTCGTGTGGATGTGTGCAGAGCCATTTATTATTCCATCGCCGATATAGTTTGATGCCAAGACGTATTTATAAAATAGATTTTTGTCCATTAAAACCAGAGTTTGTATTACCTCTTCTGTTTGATCAGCTGCAGATCGGCAAAAATGACAACCGAGGGATTCGAACCCTCGCCTCCGAAGAGATAGGAACCTTAATCCTACGCCTTAGACCAACTCGGCCAGATTGCCTTGTAATGCTTTACATTGGCTGATAAGACATAACCAAAGTAAGTTGCTATCCAATTACATTGTCTATCAAGACAAAAGCGAGACAAATTGTCGAAGCATTAAACTCTGAATCAAAAACTCTGAAAGCAATCATGTCTTTAAAAATGTGTATGTTTTTAGCATTGCAGTTTTTGGTAATGTAGATCACTGAATCAACTTTGTACACTTTGAGATAATCGTCTGGTTGACCGTCACCTCTTGTTTTCCAAAGGCTTGTGTACAGTTCAGCCATCTCGTTTTTGTGTCATGTTTTTATTTTTGGGAGAAATGGAGGCATATTTTTAGACTTTTTTGTTTTGTTTTCCCTCCCCTGCTTGTGTAGGCCATACAGATTCTTGTGTGTATGTGTGTACCTTTGTTTTTGTTGTGAATAACTACAACAACAAAAAAAATTACCAAAAAGTTCATTTTCCAACCACCTCCTTCGCCATTTTTCAACACACATTTGTTAAATCTGGACAGAGCCATTTCTTCTTGAGGACTATCTATTCGATTCCTATTGCTTATTTTGTTTTTGTTCACAGATCTTTGATTCATCTACGAAAAGACCGTTGAACCCTAAATCGATACATCACCGCCTGGAAAATTTTTATTAGTGTCTTTGACTTGTGCGGATACAGTTTTGTTTTGAAAAAAAATTTTGATTGCATTCTCATCTCGGTTTGTTTTGGGTTGGTTCCTGTTTTTTTTTTTATTAATACATACATTTTCTTAATTTTGAATACGGCATGAAGCTTTCGCAACTGATATATGTGCTACTGGCATTGCTGGTGGGATTTGTGGCCGCCGACGATTCTTCTAATTCCAAAGGACAAGTATCGTCTAGTGCTGCTGCAGCCACTACTACTACTGCACAAGATTCGAAAACAACATCGAACGGCGATAACAAGTCTGCCTCTAAAAACGACAACAACAAGTCTTCATCCAAGGGAGATGACAACAAATCCTCGTCCAAGGGAGACGACAACAAATCGACTACCCCCTCTAGCAATGCCGCCAGTTCGACTGTCACCGCTGCTCCTACATCCGATACCTCCATTTCCTACTCGGCCATTATGATTACTGCCGTCAACACCAACAACGGAGGCAGTGGCAAACCTCCTGGTTTACCTTCGGCCATGCCTACACTTTCAAACACTGCTGTTCCTATCCCAACCATCATCATCCCTAATAATCAGTACAACCCTTTTTTGAGAAACACCTCGGCGCCTGAAGGTACGGTGTTTATTGCTGTTGGATGCGTGCTCGGTGCCATTGTTATTGCAGTGACGGCATGGAACATTGCGTTGGCAGTCATCAACAAACGAAACACCAGAAACTTTGCCGAGTTCAACTCTCGTCCTGTTCCCTTGATGACAGAGGTCAACGATGCCGACGTTTCGGGCGCAGGGAAAGGTTATGGTGGCAGTGGTGCTGGTGCCGGTGCTGGCCACAGCGGTTTGGAACCTTCAGGAGGGGCTGGACTTTTCAACGCGAATAAGGAGGCCAGCCGCTCCAGAAGCATGATCAATTCCGGTCTATTTTTCTCTCCCACTGCACAAGTCTTGAGTTCCGCCAACCAGCAAAGTAACTCCATGACTAACCCGTCCATGACCTCGTCTACCGGATCCACCTTGGGTGTTGGTGTCATGGGAGGCTTAGGTGCCGGACGCGCCAGTGTTTACTCGCTTGCTGGCCAGCATGATAACGGTGCTCGGTCGGTTCGGAATATGTCCATGTACAGTATGTCCAATACTCCGCCGCCCCGTATGCCTAGTGCCGGTGGATATCCATCGAGTTCGGCTGGAGGGTCAGGGAGACTCAGCCAGAACATGCTGGACGAGGAGTATTTGCAGCAGCAGCAGCAAATGCCGCCATCATCTTCTTCGCAACATATGCAAGCACCAACCAACTACCAACCACAACATCAACAACAGTCTTCCAAACAGTTTAATAGAGCTCCCAGTGCTTATCTCGACGATTTCTTGGGATTCGATCATAAATAAGTGCATGTGTATACATTTCTGAAAAATATATATTATATAAATAGTTTTTTGGTTTAATTTGAATTTCAAAAGTAGATAATTGTACAGTTTCAATATTTCAAAGTTATCGATTTGTATTTGTGGATTGTACAAACGTGCTTGTGGGTTTCGTTGATCTTTTACACTTTCAACCGTATTTGAATCCCCGGTTGAGGTAGAGTTTGTTATAAATCCGGATAAGTCGGTTGTTAATGGTTGAACTTGTTATTGAATTTTTGGACAAGCATTCATTTTGTTTGTTTGTTTGTCTGCCAATGTACCGTTCCCGAGTATCTGTCCATGGATTCATATGATGGGCGCACGCAAGCTGCTAGAGTTCGAGATCCCATGGCCATTATTTTCGTTTTTGGAAACCTACCACATACACATCTTATCATGAGGAGGCCATAGTTCAGATGTATTCTCATTCAAGCCAAAATCCGCAAAAAAAAAGTGTTGATGAAAGGTGCTGGCGAGTTACGTGAAAGCCCAGATATTAGTGCTTTGATTGTAGTTATTTGGATTGTAGTCAGGTGAAAAGTTCGGCGAAACAAGTGTATTAATTTATGATGGAAATGATGTTTTTATCTGATCTTTTGTCTCCGGCTATCTCGAAAACATCCGCACATTTTCAAACGACCACATCATCAATGCACCGGAATACACTATCGGATCTGCTGGGTGGTGGATCATTACTACATTTTCGGAATTACATGTGCATGTGTAAGTGAAGCGTCTAGTATATCCGAGACAGTGGTCCCAATTATCCCAATACGATGCGTTTACTAATATGCCAAGGGCCGGTATCGTTGACTTGACGGCTGCCAAACAATTGTAAACAATGAACGTATCGGCGAACAAAAGAAATAAATAATATCGTCAACCGCGGTGTGCATTTGGATCCAATGGCCGTTTATAGCTTTACCCCAGTTTTCACTTCCTATACAACATGTACACATTGATATTTTATTATTTGTTTCAAGGAGGTCGATACCACTTTAATAAGTCGTGAAAATTGATCTTGTGAAAACCGCTTTTTTTTTTTTTTTTTGATATTTGAAATGAAATTTGTATCGAAAACGACAAGAATCCCGCCGCGACGTTTTATTAAGCATTCACCTGATTCCTATAGTGTCTTGTTTACATTTACACTTGTTGAATTTTGAGTTTTGTTACTGCAATAGTGATTTGACATACCAAGTTTTGCACGATTTCAAATCCTTTCGGCATCTACATATCTGGGGTTGAGAAACACAATTGGTAAACAACCACCTTAGTTTCGATCCACCTCAAATGCAGACGGCAAATCTTGTAGATAATGAACCATGAAAGCTACTGGGAAACCCACACATTATCGTCTGTTTTCGTAGAGGTACATGAACTTTTCGAAGCTAATTGATCTTTTTTTTTTCAAACACGATATTTTGTGTTTTATTTCGTGATACAGAGTCCAAGGAATTGGATCAACCCCGATGATCTTCTCCGTCCTATCTCCTTCATTGACTGAATCTCACTTCTCCGTTTACTGGTCTAGTGCGGTTACACTGCAACGCCCGTTTATGCCGTCTGGATTTGAATGAATGCCGCTCATTACATTGGGCACATCCTTATCAAACCTAACCATCCAAACAAAGCCGCCATGCTCATATCTCTATTCCGTGATCTGCTGTCCCCCATTCACATTTTTACATTCGCAAAAGCTTATCTCGTCAAAAGCTTTCAAGCCATGACCGTTTTCTCTCACCAAGTCAAAGTACCCAACCATTGATTGTATTTCATCTGTTATCGCTTGATTTTTTTAATCTTGTCAATCCTCAGTCTATACAGAAACAGTCTGTATATGAACGCACAACCATTGATTATGTTTGCAATGTTGTCATGCTCTGATGAACTGCCAAATTGTGCCTCAAGTTACAATTCCTATCAAACTCGTTGACCGCCGCTTTTCTATATTCTCACATAATCTGGAAGAGCCCACCCCTTTTGAATGCCTACAATCTAACCAAAAACGATTTATAAGATCCAAATCCTAATGTAAAAAAATACCTTCCCTTTTTTGATTAATCATTTTTCGATTGTGTTTTTGGATTATGTATACTTTATCAGCTCTCTTATGCATTTGATTGCAATCAAGCTACACAGGCACTGTACATCTGCACTTAGACTAATATCGTAGTTTGATCTGCAGCACTTGCGTATTCTTCAACCTAATTCTGCAAAACTTTAACTCAAGGTTCACGTGTTTTCCTTTTTTTCTTGTTTTCAGAAACTTACAGACAATACGGCTTCTAAAACATGCAGACACAAAGCGTAAGGCACATTCCTACTGAGTTCAGTGGTACTTTATCAAACTCATCGCACTTTGCTGCAGGTACCGTAGCGACTCAAGGAAAAAAAAAAAAAAAAAAAAAAAAAAAAAAAAAAAAAAAGAGAAAGGGCTGGCGGTGATTATGATTATGATTGTATGATGGTGATGGTGATGGTGATGGTAGTAGTACTCACTCGCACTGAAAAAAGATTAAGCACAGTGGTGGTGAACCACAAAATGGCGGTGACGACACACACACGAGTTGAAAGCCCGCGGATGATCTAGAGGACTCTACCGATGATACCACACCAAACATAAGAGAGTTTTTGAAAGATGTCGTTGCCATCGCTACCTCTTTCTGATCACCAGGAGGGCTACATATGATAGCGGTTGCATTGTTTGAGTTTTTCCATTGTTGAATAAGATTCTGCTTAGTATAATTTTTCAAACAGAATAGTAGTAGTCAATTCATCTGGAATATACATTTCTTGCTTTAAGCGATGGACTCAACAACAGTACAGCAGCAGCAGCAGGGAGAAGAGCATCATGAATTGCCCAATTGGATGCACAAGTACAGTACGACGTCACGGTTCAACTGGTCCAAATCTCTCTTTTGAAGATCAAGTTAAGCACACAATGGACTCGCAAACACAACTGCACCTGAACCCAGCACCGTTGAATCTCGACGTCCTACAGTACAGGAAGTTTCACTGCTACTACTACTGATAGCAGCACTATAATTATGAGTGCAAGGCCGAAACTCATACCAGGCACGAATACATCTAGCAACAAGAAGAAGGTCGACTGGGGTTCTAAAACAAATTTTCTAATATTCGGATTTGAAGCAAGCACAGATTGAAGACCCTTTTATTTAGGATTGTGATGATGCTGTATAATTATCATATTGAGAATCTAAAACAATAACTATTTTAGTACGATACAGAGTCCATCTTGGTCAACCCTTCGCTAAAGCTGCGCCTCGCTCATTCCATTCATCCTATCATCATCAGCACCATCGGCGTCACTGCGATTATCGTCACTGTCACCGTCATTTCAGTTTCACATACCCGAGATCTTCAGTTTCTTCTTTATCGTCAGCCTTGCCTATCCCTTTGGCTACATTCCCAGACAAGTGTACAATCAGTACCATTTTGTGACCCGGGATCAACACCAACGCCAGTATAGTGTAGTATGTTTGACTGACTCCTAGTTATTTTTACATCTGTAACCACCAAACCTTGATTCAACGTCTCGTTTTTTCTCTTCTTTCTTTTCGTGTGCCAAATCTGGCTGGATCTGTAGTGCAACCAAAAATCCTGATTGAGCATGTGTTTCGAGTACATGAACTGTATTGATGAATACATGCCGTCACAGCGCTGATTTCCCTAGTCCAAGAGGTGACGGTCCTGTACACTGTAGAATACCCCGGATCAGCAATGGCGCTTGTGTGTAATCGAAGAGCTAAGGATGCTTTGTCGACGTAATCTAGCAGCTTGAGAGACTACACTCCTACAGCGGCCAGTCCAGTAACAACACCGGTATTGCAACCAAAGTGGTTGCCGGGAGGGTTCCCTGGTACACACCACAAAAGCCGTTGACATCAGTGATAAGAAACCTCGTCAACGTCAATGGTGAAAAACAATATGAACGAGTCTGCATGTTGAGCTGAAGAGTGGATCTGGCCAGTGCTGGGAAAGTGTATTGAAATGCAAGTTAATTGTCAGTGCTAGAGCTGTACATTCGGAAATGAAAAAAGGACTCAATTGTACAAGACTACAAACTAGAATAGAACTGCTGAAGGATGTACACAACTACAAGATCAAGAGAATCCAGGTAAAGTTGTTACAATGTGGGTCTTGAAACCAAGGAGTTAAAACTGTGTGTCAATGTGTGATCAACGTGGAGAAAACTACACAATTTTTGGGTTTGTTTCATGATATAGAATACGTTAAGAATCATCAATAAATGACGAGCTTTTACAAAATCAATGATAATATTTCTTCTCTACTTTGATTAAAGATTAAATCAGAACCGTCTTGCGTGAATTCATATGTCATCACCTTTAGGAATCGGCAGTATCAACAAACTGTCGCGAAAGAACAAGGAACGGCATGTACACCTTCAGATGTAAAGCGGTACACATAACGTGAATAACGATGGAGTCGAACCAAGGATCAAAAAATACTAAGGAGTTGGCGATATGACGTTATACAAATTACCACTATTAGAGAAGGTACCTGTGTGTATAGTACGTATTTATTGTATGGATGGATTCTTTTGTACACTATGAAGTTGTCTGATGTAGTTCTCGTTTGATCAATTAGTGAAGGTTATTAGAGCAGTGACTGCGTCACAAATTGTTTATATCATCATCAGGCTTGGAAGTAGTCCCTTGTATGGGTTCTAAAATAGATGCCTAGCATTTCACCATGCGTATCATATCGATTTGTCGTGATTCATCCAGCTTGGTGCTGTGATTCATGGCGACTTGATTCCGAATGCCCAGAATGACTCTTGTTTATGAAACATATACTTGATTGAAAATACCGGCGTACCCATGATCACTCAATCTAGACTTTTCCATCGGTTCCCAGAACGTGTACATGATGTTGCACCACTTTGCTTGTATTGTCCCGATCCATCCGGGTCTAGCCTTAAACCGGGCGGGTATATCTGTACACCCGTGCTCTTCTAGAAAATAATCACCTGCTTGTAGGTGAATCCGGAATTCTACAATAAACCGGGATATTAAATCAAAATGTCACTTTAGGTGCATCTAATAGCATTCGAAAGAGAGGTTCCAGAAGGTGTTGAATATGTACATTTATCATCTAAAGTGACATTGTATTTTGGCGAAACTCATTCTGAAATCATATTATTATGAGAATTGATTCATGTAGATTATAAGATGAAAAAAAGCGAAAAAGCATAAATATCGAGTTGACTCATGTTTTGAAGGCAAGATGGAAAGAGTAGCAGTAACCACAAAATATTCTATCTAGAAATTGGTCGGAACTAATCTAATTCATGTGTAACCAAATTTCAATCTGGAGGTTTGCTGGTTTGAGTTCATTTGGTACATAGACAAGATGATTTGCAATGATTCAGAATAACGTCTTTTGTTTGTATACGGTTTTCTCGGGAATTTCTGTATACCCAAACACAGCGGTTAATTTAATCACAGTATCAAAATATCGTGTTTTGGATTTATCCCAATTCGTTATTCTACCACCATACCCGCTAATACATTATTTTCCCCTGGTTATAAATTCTAGATTGTCTATAATCAGACTAATGGTACTTTAATCTGTACATTCGCTTTGGTGATTCAAAGTCATTTTTTCGTTTCCTTGACGAAAACTAGAAATTATACAAATGTATACCTGTAGGTTTGTATGTACAAACTACATTCCCAAATTTTCCAAACTTGTAAATTGTACTGGAATTGATCCGGGTACGTTGACCAGTGGCAAAACTCGGCGCAAATAGTCAGCTCCGGTAGTACAATCTATAGCATTAAATTAACACAAGAAAAATAAGCAAGCTTCGGAGAAGTTAGATTGTTTATTCTAGAAAAAAAATCGAATAATAAGATGTTATTAGATTTCAAATCTGGATTAAAAAAAAATTGTGCTAATTTCTCGAAAAAACATTTGATTCTTTCTGTAACTCTACACTCTTGAATCTTTAATCTACGTAGTACTATATGAACAGAAGTTTCACAACTGGCAAAAGTAAGAGGTTGACAGTTTTGGAGAATCGATTTTTACCTGTGCAGCTTACAATATTCTGGTATATATCAGACAGTGGGGTTTTTGTTCTATTGCAACGATAATAGATTTCATGATATTTTTTTTTCTTGTATGAATCAAATGCTTCTGATTCAAATACACATTTCAATGTTGACTTGAAACATGAATTCAGATGCTTGTGAATACAGTTCCAAACCATACAGACTGATAATGTTATTCACAGGAAAACTGTGAGACTATATCCATGACACCCGAAAATGTATTCCAAATCATCTGAATAAACCAGACCATGATAAAATAATACAATTATTAAAATACACTTAAAAATTAAATTAAAAAAATAGTTATCCCAGAAATAATAATATTATATACAAGTAGATATATGTACGCCCATCCTTAAAGGAAAAAAAAAAAAGAGTCATGAAAACAGTTTTGTGTATTGACAATTTCAATTTTCAATCCTGTTTCGAAAAACATTTGACCTTCAATTGTACTGAAGAGAAATTAGACACAGATTAGTATTCAGTAGAAAAATGAAAATCAATGTTTCAAAATTCCACTGATTCGTTCACGTTGATTTCTGATCTCATCCAATTCACTTGTAAAGTCATCTAGTCTCCGATCGTAATTGCCTCCTTCTTTACCTCCTGGTGACATGTTGATACTTTTGCCTCCGTTCTCCGTAACGCCGTCGGGGCTGGTAGCGTTAGTAAAATTAGAAGCAGTACTGCTCACTCCCATTTTCCTCATTAGTTGATCATTCTCTTGCTCGAGCTGCTCAATCATTGATTGTGAATCCTTGAGATCCTCAGTACACGTAATCAACTTCTTTTTCAATTCTAGTGTGCCATGACGCAGTTCGTCTCGCTCTTCTTGTAAAATAATAATCTGCGCTCGGAAATCACGTAATTGCATATCCATTTGTCTTGAGTTGTACCGTGTAGGCGTACCTGATCTGTAGCCGGTTCGAGAACCGGTTTCGCTAGACTGATCTTCTTCCAAACGCAACTTCATCTCGTCCAGTTCAACTTGCAGTTTCGATGTAGAGTCTTTATATTTCGACAGCTCATCACGCGTCACAGACAACGCCTTGTCTGAATTGCGAACATAATGCAAAGTGGTGTCGTACTCAGACTCCAAAAGATTCAGCTTCTGTGTCAACTCCTCGATCTGAAGTTTGGAGTTTTCAAGAAGAGACTCTTGTTCCAACAGCTTGGACTCAAGATCCTTTTGGTTTTCTGTGGCCTTGGTTTGAACTTCAAGGCTCTTCTTGGTCTCAATCAGATTAGACTGTGTAGATAACAGTTCTTGTTTGAGCTCAGATAACTGCTGAAGAGCCTCAGAGAGTGAACGAGTAGCTTCGCTAGACGCTTGTTGATGTGTTTGGTATAACTCGTTTACTGCCTCAAGTTGTTGCTTAAGTTGAATGATTTCAGGGTCTTCATAAGCTTTTTCAGATTCATTAGCATCATTTTCAATATCAGTGCCTGATTCAGACATGTTAGGAACAGGCATAACAGTACCCCTAGACTTGCTCTGGGGTTTGTTGAAAATCTTAGAACCTGCCCACATGGTAACCAGTGTATCAACACCACTTTTAATATCATTTGTAGATGATGCGCGCTCATCAGTGAGATTGGCCAGTAGTGTTCTGTTTTCTTCAAGTTGCTGTTGCGAATCTTCCAATTGAATCTTCAGACTAGCGTTCTCTGCTGTGACCTCGGTAAGTTCTTCTCTAAGCTTTACATTTTCGGAATCCTTGCCTGTCAATCTTTGAACATAATCCTTTGATGAGTTTTCAGTAGTAGCCAGCGCCAAGGAGAGTGCCGCAAGCGACTTCAAGTGATCATCGGTAGAGGCTTCCAAAACTGTGTATTTCTCTTGCAACTCTTCAAACTGGGTTTTGTATCTAGAAGCTTCATGCTGAGCCAGTATACTCTTATCAGAAAAGGTTCGTAACTGTTGCTCCAGATTGATGTTGTTTGATCTGACTCTATCTAGCTCCGCGATAGCAGTGTTTTCTTCTGGCGTGTTTTTGCTCGACAACGATCTGATTACCACTCTGTCTGCAACAGCACCATCCACTGCACTGTTGACTGCATCTTTTGCTGTATCACCAGATTCTTTGGCACCTGAATTGGCAGAGCCGGTCTCATTGGAAGAACTGTTTTCTCGTTGCAAAGATGTAAGTTGTGCTTCTAAATGTTTGATTCGTTCAAAAGCATCGTCCCGTTCAGCTTCCGCCTCGGCAATCTTAGCTGAAGCCTGCAGGGCTTGTTGCTTTACATTTTCTTGCACATCTTGTAATTCATCCTTTAGATCAGAAAGAGCTTCAATCAGTATCGCCCGCTCAGACAGCGACCCATCTGTGTCCTGTGTGATGCGTTGCGAAACACGACGCAGCTTCATTACATCGACAGGTGGGCGAGAAGTGGGAATAAATCCTTTTTCGCTTGCAATCGCTAGCTCGGTCTCGTACCACGAGTTTGAAGCTTTCAAGTGCTCTAAAACTTGAGAGATGTTGTCCACATTTTCGGTTCCATTAGGATGCAAAGAGACACTGTTGTTGGTGTTGTTGATGCTGTTAGTGTTGTTGGGCAAAGGCTCTTCCTTAACTTGATGAATGGTATCATCGTTGCCATGGGTAATTGTTGAAGCAGGAGTTACGGTGATGCTGTCTTTTGATTCGTTTTTAGACATCATAGCCTCGCGGTCAGTCTTAAAATCATCAACATCCTCTGAAACATCGACACGTTCGTATCCAAACCCAGGTGTCAGTTCAGACACAATAGACTCCGGTCTGTTTTCATTGAGAGCAGAGGAGTTAGATTTGACTTCTTTTTTGACTGGATAATTATTGTTGTCAATCTTCAAAGGCAAGGTCGATGGCGGCTGATCATGTGTTTCTTGCTCTTCCAAGTCTTTTGAAACTGGCGCTTTTTCCTTATCTAAAGGTGGAGCCTCATCAATTTTCTTCTCTAGAGGAGTATCGTTCGAAGTAGCAGGATAACTGATTCGCGAAGTGTCCAAAACATAGACAGCGTGGTTTGAGCTCGAATCTTCATTATACTCATCGGAATTTAGCGCTTCAGGATCAGGAGACTCTCCGCCCATGATCAAAATTTTGTGGCCACCAAATGCAGTCATTGAATGGCCAGATCGCGGAGAAGGACCGGGGCCCATGTTTTGGAAACTGAACCACTTTCTGGCCGAAATCTTTAGCGCCGAAAGAATACCCAGGTCTTTACCTTCTGCCGAACGACCACCAAAAATGTACATGATGTCGCCGACGATTGTAGCAGAATGTCCCTCGCACGGGGCCGGGATAAAACCGGAGCACGTCAAGGAAGTCCAGGCGTTAGTTTCGGGATCATAGACCCAAGTGTCGCTGTACCAAAGCTTTCCATCGGTACCGCCAAACAAGTAAAGTTTGTCTTGGTAGGTGACAATGGTATGGTTAGTACGAGGAGGAGGAGATTTAGAGTTTGGTTTAATGAAATTCCAGTGAGACTTTTCAGATTGCAGCGTTGTAAGATCGTAGCAAATCAAGTCATCGAAAAAATAGTCGTCCAACTGACCACCAAAAACGTAAAGCACAGACCCGATGGTGGAGATGGTATGACCATATCTTCCAGAGGGTTTAGGACCAACAGGCGAAGCAATAGTCCATTTTAGCGAGGTTGTGTTCAATAGATAGAGGTCATCGTCCAAGACGTCAGTTTCTTCTATTTTCGTGTCGCCGCCAAAAACGATAAAAGCGTTGCCTAAGGTCAGACACGCATGGCCGACACGTGGACTAGGACATCCTTCAGTGTCTAGTAGGTATCCAGTCAGAGTATCTAGGAAGATGTTAGTAACAGTTCAGGGAAAGGATTGAAGAGACTGAGTTTAGAAGAATTCAGAAAAAAAATTTTGAATGTCATATCCGAAACAAAATAAATTAAATCTGGTCTCATCACAATAAGGAGGATAAATCATACCTGTTTCAATAACCCAAAGATCACCAAAGACATTTGGTCCTTTGAGACCGCCCATTACAAAAACTTCGCCGTCGCGGGCTGCAACGTAGTTTGCGGCGTGTCCATATCTAGGAAATGGAGAAGCGTTTGATATAGCACTTTGAGACCAAGGATACTGCGGGGCGGCTGATGGATGCTGTGTGTATGTTCTTGGAGAAGGAGCTGGGATCATGCTAGGGATTCTTGTAGTTGGCTGTTGCGGAGTGGCCGGAGGAGGAGATGAAATACCATTCGTGTAGACAGAGGATGAGTTTGAATTGCCCGAGATGGTTCGTGTTTGAGGCTGTGCTTGCAAGCTATTGGTAGTTTGTTTAGCGGGCGGAGGGGATTGTGGTGATTGTTGCAATGGCAGTATTAGTGATTGGAGTTGTGGCTGAGGGTTTGAATTCATTTGGGTCTTGAGGGGTGGACTCAAAGTTGTAGACGGTTGTTTTGAATCAAAGGATGTCGGCTTTTGGAGGGCTTGTAATGGTTTAATGGAGGTAGGAATGCTGCTTGGTTGTTTTTGGCCGACCAAGGTTGAGGTCAAGCCCGAGCCAGGAGAGCTGACGGGAGATGATGGCGAGATTTGTTGTTTTACGTTATTCGAGGCCAAAGAAGAAGAGGCCGAAGATGGTTGGTGATCCGAGCTTTTTTTGATGTTTGGGGAAGATTGAGTCGAGCTACGAGAGTCCTTCTTTTTCCATTTACCTAGAATTGCCATGATGAAGTCAGTCGACCGAAGTTAGCGAGCGAAAGAAAATGCAATTACGAAGAAAAGAAGACGAGGAGGATTCTTTATGTAAATATAAAAAAGAAGAGGAAGGAAAAGAGAAAACACGGAAGAAAAAGAAAAAAAAAAAAAAGTGAAATTTGCTGTAATGAAAAAGTTTGGGTCATTTAATTCAGATATTTAAGTATAAATTAGGTTCTCTTTTGTATTTTGTGCCAAAAGAATGCATGGTTTTGACATTTCTGGACGTTTAATAGTAACGGTGACCAACGAGAAGCAAAGAAGGGTTCTATGAGGGTTTGACGAAAAGATCAACAAAGGATATGGCGGGTATCAGCAGAGAAAGGCTACGACAGAAGACGACAACGAGTGGAAAAGGGTGTATTCTGCGATGCGGGAAAAAAAAAAAATAGAAGCCAAAATATTTTTTGGGTGGTTGGCGAACAGAAATAAAAAGTGGCAGGCTAGGTTTTTGAAAGGCGCGTTTAGTGACAGTTTGTGCAATCGAGTGGATGGTTGGACATTGGATCCCAAGGGTGGTGATGGCGATGGCTGGTTGAGGATGTATTTGACTGTTGGATACGCGTAATCCTTGATACAATGTACAAGCCCGTGATGAGCACATATTAAAGCATCTGTATGCACACTTAAACTCATCAGCTTTATGGTTTGGCATCACCAGAAATTCATTGAAATCAGAGGACTTGTTGCTCTGCTGAATCAACTGTCAAGCATTTTGCTATTGGTGATTTAGAATAAAGACTTGAATGAATCACTGCTAATGAGTAAAATGAATTTCAAAGAGTGATGCATCCAAAAAAAAAAAAAAAAAAGATGGATGGTTGGTTGGTATGGTCCCATACATAGATCAATGACCAGATCCACTGGCTTTCTGTATATACATTCATAGAGGTGTGTTCCTTTCTGCACACATCAATCCAGACCGATTATTGCCTGCCTGTTTGTCTGAATGTGTAGACACACTTGGGATGCACAACGGCGCTTATGTACATGATTATTGATCAGTACCAGTCATGTGACTTTCATTACCCTGCATTGATACATCTTCTTTGTCGTGCGTTACTGTGTTCATGTAATGTATTTTGCTTCAGAATAACAACATATTGAATGTGTGTAGACACATATGCAATGTTGTGGCCAGTAATGTCACAACTATCATGTAGTATTTACGTGTATTACTTTCTCTCTGTGGTGACGATTTGTGTATGAGTTACACATGTGTATACAGTATGTACATTCTAAAAAAGGGAATTTCCGTTTGTAGTGTGCTTTGAATGACTACACAAAATAGTCACGTGCCTTTGTAGCCAGATACGTCGGCCCACATAACACGCGTGCCCACGCGCAATGCCCGTTTGTGTGTGTAACACTGAACCATTCAAACCACCAGACAATAAACCACCAAACTTCATCTTTGTTTCGTCAGATCGCGAGATTTTCATTGTTCCAAATAGCACTTTTAAAACTGGCAATTTCATAGAGAAAAAGCAGATATTTTCAGTTTTTGTTTTGTATAGATTTAGCAACGGTCCGTTGCTTCAAAATTACACAGTTGTAATAAGTTTTTGTACTTTACTACGAACCCCTTTTTTTCAGTTTGAATTCAATTCAATTTCAAGACTTCATCAAAAGTCTGTATGAGCACACGCGGAAACATAGCAAACGTTTCATAAAAAAAGCCGGTCGACGAAGACTTTTTCCAGCATTTCCTAAATTCTTTGCGTTTCTTTCCCTCGTTCGGGTTCTCCAGCGGTTTCCGCCGTGTTCATAATAACGAAAATAATCATAGAATTCCAAAAGGGTTTTTTCTTGAACCTGATACAATTTTTTTATTTCCTACTCCTTCTTTTCAGTTTCTCTTTCCTTCTTCTTTTTCATCCACTTCGCAGTTTTCATCTCACACTCGCCTTTGCTCGATCATCGTATTCACGCCTTTCGTCAACGCAACTCTCGATCCAAACTACTCAGCTACTTGCCACCCCCTTCCAGCACAGATCTGTGATTCCGTTCCACAAAACGCAGTTTTGCCTGTTACTTCTAATATTGCCAACTCTTTTTCATCACCACAATACACCCATCTCCAAACCTCTGAACTCTTTCTCTGGTCTCAGATCCGCGCATTAATCTTCTCGTTCCTTTCTTTTTATTCGCCTCAATACTACTTGGCACTTTACACCACAACCTCCGATTCTCTTTGTCTCGAAACCCACACCAGACACAAACTACCTCATCAGCATAAACTTTTTCTTATCCCTTTGGTCAAAAACACCTTCTGAACATGGACAGCCACGCCCATCCAGACGCCAAGCCAGCCACTGAAAGCGACATCTCATCAGTCTCCAGAGCTTTGCCACAGAATTCGTCGCGCACTCCAATACTCACCCGCCAACGCGCAGCCTCTTCCGCTACCCCTATCACTTCGGCATCAAAACTATCATCCCCTGCCGAGAATGACCACAGCAATCCCGTGAAACCGCGAAAACGACTCTCTATGAACTTTGCTCTTCCAGTAAACAGCCCAAATCATGCCAGACGATCATCGAGTCTTCATCACTCAAAAACAATGTCTCTTTCCGTCTCCTCTGGTTTATCCTCCATGGGCCCCCGACCCCTACCTCCACACCCACAGCAATCTCACAACCTACACCACGTAACTCCAACCGTTCCGACCACACCCAAAAGCTTGTACTCTCCCACGCAGACCCTCTCCGTCGGATCCCCTCCCAGAAAGCACTCAGCTGTTCCTCTCCACGGCAAAAACGACTCTGTTGAATCAACACAAAGCGAAGCTTCCTACAGTTCCCCTGAATCTACTTCCACAGCCGCAACTACTCCTTCACCCATTTCCACTCCTACAATTGAATACTACTTTTCTCAGCTGGCTTTTAGAGAGCGTCGAGTGGTAGAGCTACGCGATGAAATTGAGAGAATGAACATGCAGCTTAAAAGAGCAGAACGTGACTTTGAAGAGTTTAGAAAAAACATCCCCCCTGAATTAGTGGAGCAAATGGCTCCTACAAGCGGCAAGCAGAAAGAAAAAGCCCCAGCTGGTTCTGGATTTACTTTCGGCTCTTCATCTGCTGCAGCCAAAATGTCAAAGGCCCGCAGAATTTCGCGCATCCATCCTTCTTTCAAATCAGTGGACAGCGATATTCAAGAAATCCAGTCCCAGCCTAAACTCCAGCACAAAATCATGTCTTCCACATCTTCTGCAGGCTCTTCGCGTCATTCAAACTCGCTGAGCAACTCCAGCTCGTCCTCAGTTGAGCCTGATCCGGAACACCACTATGTCGCAAAGAGCGGTACCACTACTCCTCAACGCAGTCTGTACGCCGACAAAATGAACCAAGACGATGTCTACAAAAAGGGAAGGAGAATTGTTGAAGAAATCGGAACTCAATTTTGGTCGTTTTTTGAGGACATCAAGAATGTAACTGTTGGAGAGGAGGCACGCGACACAACACTTGATCAACAGCATTATTCACACGAGCCGAGTAACTACCCCGCCACCGTGATGCGATCTCGGAAAAAGTCATTGTCAGAGCTTCCTTCCGAATCGGAAGATGTGGAAGCCTCCTCAACCAGCAGCAGTTTACTTCAACGTCGGGCTAGTTTGACAGTTCGATCGCCGCCATCTTCATATAACGGGTCCTCGGAATACATGGCAAACCGGGCACGACAGAATTCATTATCCAAACAACCACCATCGCTACGAACTGTACCAGAATCTTCGAGCAACAGTTATTTTATTGTCTGATGAGCAATGAGCAATGAACTCTTTGCCTTCTTTTCTTTATTATGATTCTTATTCTATTATTATTCACGTTTGCAAGTCGTATAGTATTTCTGTTTTCTCTTTTGAGGACACCTGTGCATGACTTTTATTGAAAAAGTCATTAGTATAGTCTCTGAGAAGAGCAGACGATACAGTTTTGAACTTGTTTATTGCGTAATGAGATCACGAAGCTTTTTTATTTTATTATTGTTAGGGTTTGAACAAAAAAATAAGCATTTTTTACACTGTCAATGTATTGAAAAAAAAAATGGATCAGGTATAAACATCCTCGTAAATTGTCCAGTGCTTTATTTGTAAAAGTAAAACAATGTTGATGCTTCCGGCGAAAACTGGTTAAGACAGTCGCTTAGTTTGGATTGGAATGTACACACATAGATTACCACGGGAACAACGGTCAAGCGACCAATGAGAATCTGAAAACTAAAAAAGTGACCCCTGGATTTAGAGCCTTTGTTGCAGATTTGAGATTTTTTCTCGTTGGAAATTGCGAAAAATTTCACACAAGAGCGGGTTTCTACAGTGGTGTGTTTTCAACGTCTTGTCCTTGTGCAGGGCCGACACACGTGCTCAAGATCGCGCTACGAACTAGTGTAGGAACCGAGTCAAGATCCGAGAGAAAGATAGGAAACAGGCGGTTTGGAATGTACAAGCAAATATAATTATGAGGTGACCGCGAGACGCGTAAAAGAGATTTGGTGTGTATGGTCAATTAACATGTCTGGAGTAGAAAGGGGATAATTGATACACAACAGAGGATGAACATGAGTACAGTCAAAAGGAGAACTAATCGGACCGCGAAAAATTCAAACGAATTGGAATGGAGAGGTCTAAGAACTTTGAACCTTGAAAGCAGAGTTTAGTCTGGTAAAATTAGGTGTGTACCTGTATACACAAAGTTACCAGAGAAATGAGAGAATTCCAAAAGCTGAATACAGAAAAAAAAAAAAAAAAAACACTCAAGTCCGCGTTTTGATAAAGTTAGATGGATAAGATGTTGACAAAATGTCGAAACACGAGGAGAAACAAAATTGTATAAAAGAATATCAGTGTGTACATTTTAACTGTAATTATAGAGATCGTACCATGATCACTAGTTTGTATAAAAGAGTCTTCAAGATCTTGACTGGTTGAAGAGTAGCAGGCTATAAGATTTTAAGGTTTTTTAGAAGCACACGCGAGTTCGTGTATGCAGACCTTATTTCCACAAAAACAGGGGAGCCGTTGAGCCTAGCAGATTCTTTAGTCCTTTTTGCAACTACAAAACAATAATCGTCATGTATGTTCGTAATGCGTGTAATGTCTTGTCAAGTGTTTAGATCGTGAGCTTTTTAGGGGCAAAATAATGTACATCAATTAACAATTCGAGCGTGTAAAACTTTGAAATCATTGTGAAGAAGAGTCTGAGATGAAAGTCTAAATTCAGTCAGTGACAAAATAGGAAATACAATGTTGTGACTTGACGTGAGTTTCGATGTATTTGAAAACTGACACAAAGTCAAGTATATTAGCACATACACTTTTGTAAACAAATGAAAACGTACTTGGAAAAGTTTGGCACAAAAACTGTGAGCTTGGACATTACATTTTTGCATTAAAAAACTTTTTGTGTATGCTAATACGGCGTCATACCTTATTAGGGCTCAACTTAGTAAAACGTTCAGCAAATTGATCCAGTTGCAAACAGAGTCGAGATTTTATTAATAGATAATCTGGCGTTCTATACGAACAATCAAAAACATTTTAGCTGATCGTGTGATCAACTAGAAACAGTGAAACTTGTTTTTTGAGAGATGATCTTTGAACTTACAATTCACTGCGAGATACTGGAAACCGTTACAAGGGAACTTGACACATGAATTGTACTTGATACTATATAAAATGTTTGCAAAGCTGTGATCAAGTTTCTAAATATGTTGCCGCAAGCTACCTTCATAGCTGTGTGCTAACTATTAGCACCTCGCAAAAGTTTCATTCTGTATTAGTGGTTGATTCTAACTTACCAGCATTATATCTTTCCAGATCCCTTTTCGCGCATAGTCATGACTATTAAGAAACTGGCGCTATTGGACGCTGAAAAACCTTAAATGCTTTCCGCTACTTTGACATTATCTACACATCGAACATGCCTTATCGAGTATGTTTGGTATATAACTATGTTATTCAAGAGTATTGTACAGAATTCCAATACAAACGAGCTGTAAACAGATCATCTTCAATGTCACATCAGACACCTATTGAGTACATCAAGCACTGAAAAAAGGCACTGATAACGACCGCTAGGTCATCGAATATACCCCGTATGTCTATACAAAAGACAACTAAACAAAATGCTATCTTTTGTATCTATTCTATATAGTGAGCCTATGTATAGTTCATGTTGGGTCTAATCAGAATTACCTAAATTCAGATTGAATATTCATAAAAATACCCTTGGCCATTCGGAAACAGTTTAAGACCAGTGGTCCATTATATCTACATTCCCCAACTGCTGATCGACGCTTTGCCTCTGAAGAATAAAACTGATAATATCCTGATTACATTTATTCAAATTCTTTAAAGCAAGTTTGCATAATTCGTAAATACAAAAACTATCAATAATATCTAAACAATTGTCTTAAACAAATTGTATGAGTTCAAAAACTAGACTTAAAATATCAGTGTCACATAACATAAACTTATAAAAAACAATAGCAATACAGAGGATGTGGTTTCAATATGATCGTGCAACAATATCTATGTGCTTTGAGCTGAACGATGATACTTCTTAAAACTCTGAACACGATTTGTGCAAAATTTGCTCTAAGCAGCACTTTGAATCTACTACCAATTAAATTCGAACTGAAAAAACCTACACTGGCACTTTGATGAACAAATAAGTATTGAGTTGAGATACAGTAAAAAGATGAAAACCGGAAATAGAAAAACTTGACACCAATTTGAAATGTAAAGTATTACAGTTAATATAAGAAGTAGATTACATGAAGACTATTTGATTGATGTATTCAATATCAAGTCATTGGTTAGTTGATATAAATACAAGTGTGATACGAGCGTTATTGAGATGACATAAACGGAATGCACAGTTGGCTGACAGAGGGATTGAGCACCTCAAATTTGTCAATTAATATAATTCTTTTTCATTACACATGCCAGAATTTCAACTTTCAGTTTTGGGATTTCCAATTCTTTTTAAGCTGGCTGTGTGTTGATTATAAAAATCAAAAAGTTTCACGAATACACAAGTTATGACAAACGGCTTGGATATTACTAGACACATTATAATAACAAGCTTTTATTTTCCAAACTTTTAAAATGTGTACAATTGATCTATTAAAAATTAAAACAATGATTATTGACCGGTATTAAAATATTTGAATCGAGATCTTACATCTCTTTTGAGACAACACTTTAAAGCACAATTTGTCAGTGTTTACTGTGAAAAGTTTAAAAAAGAATCAATGATTTCAGAACAGTATGATATACATATTCAAAGATAGTGTAGAGCTGTTAATGCTTTTACTAAATTCAAATTTACGTCGATATTCAAGAGAATAAAAGCTTACTCTTGGCATGTAGTACAGTAAAACAACATTTTGTACTAAGAGTTGTTTTACTATAGAGATACTGTAGTGGAATGGGGTAGAAATGGGCGTTTGCTAGAACGCAGATGAGAAGGAATAAGGGGTTTAGTTGAAAGGTAAAGGTTGGAGGTTTGTATTGAGTTGTGTTCGCAGGGGAACGGATTCGGTGACCAGCGTTATTCAGTAGGGAATCAGATTGTCAGCTTTGTGTACAAAATATCAATTGAATTGAAGGTGACTTTATAAAAGGTAAATGGGATGAGAATCCAGTATATATAGAAAATAGAAATAAAGACATAAAATAGTAGAAAACAAGTTAATAACAACAGTCGCGTTCCAGGAGGGAAAGCTGGAAAGACGCAGAGTGGTTGAAACCACTTGCGGCTTTTGTCGTGGTTACTACGACAATAGTCGAATGACAAGCCATTTGGCTAGAAACTTGATAGTAAGTATTCATATTTGATTCTAGAAAAACCATTGAGGTAAAATTTAATTTCAGCTTTCATGAACTTACGTTTTAGCTCATTGACCTGACTTGGTTCTCCGAGTCTTTACAATATCAATTTTTGTTTGTGAGCTAAATCTCATCATAACAATCGAGGAATCAACCTGACAAAACTCAGGTTTTTTGAATGTTGATAGTATTATGGACTGTGAATCTATTAGAAGAAATTGCAGCAAACTGCTTAACCTTAAAGCAATATGAAGCTTTCTGCTCTGTTTTATACACACTTGTTTTCATGTACTGTTATTCAAGAATCTTTTAACAAGGATTGTTTTCTTTAATTTTTTTTATTAACTTTTAATACTCATATTATACTTGTGTAATCCATGACATCCAATGGCGCGGAATAATAATATAGGAACGTCTTGCTTTTAATCCTCGGATTCCCTTTTTAAGAGGCTACAAAAACGACTCATTTGGATATCAATCAACAAATTGTGGAAAAAACTGATTGTGCAGAATATTATGAATTAACAAGTCATTTTTTGGACAGTTCGTACTTAACAGCTGAATATCGAGTTGGATCGTTTCACATTATCCCAATACTTTGGTCAAAAGTCATGCATAACAAGACGAAACAAAAAACATTGTTCAAACTGGTATTTTTACCTGTTTTAAAACGAATTAGAGCACATACAATCGGTCGATTCTCGTAAAACTTGGCTATGTTTAATTCATTGTCTTCGGCATATCCCAAAAGTGTGGAATAACTGGAGTTTAAGAAACTCTAAATAGCTTAAATACAGCATTCTTAATGATAAGGTCATGTGTCTTAAAATGCCTGAAATATTTCTGTTTTCATGAATGCAAGCTCGTAGAGGAATTTTCAAAAAAAAAAAAAGCTTGTAGAGGGATGCAAAAACCCGATAGCCATTCACACAAATGGAAAGGTTACATTGTGGCAGTAAATAAATTTGATTTTCAGTTTTCATTCAAAGTGATACCGAAATCGAAAATACAAAACAACTCTAACTAGGTAGGAATTAGGCCGTTACGAAAATCAGCCGAAATAATTCAACTGGTAAGACATCGTTTGGCCATTGTTTGTGGTGCCTTCTACAGCACTATTCCATATTCCTTGCAAGAATCGAATTTGATTCTAGATCAGCTCTTTGTTGTTCGTGGCGGAGTTCTTATCATAATTATTTCTAAACGTACTGCCTCTTTGCTTGAGCCCACGACTATTTTACATCAAACCTAATGGTTGAAAACCTTGATTTTTGTAGACAATTCCAAAGCTGGGGTATCCACCAAGGCCAATTCCAGTAATGTCTGCCAAATCGTGATCCACATGATTATTATTTTGTCTCACTCCTTCCTTCGTATGCAACTGTTCTATTAGTCTTTCTCATCTTGATTGGGAAGCTGGCCACTTGATACAGATACATACAAATTATACTCAACTCATGCGAAAAACAAATGAAACACTTCATAATTAACTTTTACTGTCAGCCGCTCGCACAGAATATGGACAGCTTCTGCAAAACTACTTGCATACATACGAGTAAATGACAGAATCAGCTCATACAGTGGCTTCATAAAACAGTAGAATGGCGCCAGTGATATCGATGTAGATGAACTAGTGTATCAATTAAATTACACATGCATGTGTATACAGCCTCTAATTGAGGTTAATTCGGATTTTATTTTTCTATTGTTCCAATTGTCATTAGCCTTCCTGTTTCTATATTGTTGCAGATATAATATTGTGCTCCGCATACTTTCGCAACCAGCGAAACAGCGATTACAACTATTAAAACAAACTCTTTATACCTAAGAGAAATTTCAATCCGAGCCAATTTAAAGATTACAATCTGTATCAAAGTTTTTAATAGTCAATCATGATTGTTGATTATAATAATGATAATTGTATTATGATTTACGATTGTAAACAGCCAATTGTAAATATATTTCCTTTTGTCCGTTTCGTAATTTCCATGGTGTATTTAGACAGAAATAACATTTTGAAAAGTAAGTAAAAGGGATGACAAGAGCATATGCGTATTGAGCCCATTAATAAATCTGTGTACAAAGACTGAAGTATACTGGCTGGATTTCAAGTTTGCATTTACGTTTCCGGTTTATTGTTTGAAATTTAGAAACAAATCATCAAATGTTTTTAAAACGCATTAGGTCTAAACGCTCGATTGTTTTGAACGTTGCAAGTGCTAAAGTATCTAGTGAGATCTCACCATAACTTGAGTGTCATTTGTTTACACTGCAGTGACTTTCCTTGATATTGATCCATGGCCACTCCAGTAGTCGAAAAACAGCTCTTGTCAACTAAATGGGTATCTAAAATATAGTCAAATGCCAATTCCATTAAATCAATTAAAACAAATCACTAATATGTACAAAATATAAAACATTCTATTTCTTGCCTTTCTTAGTTTCGCACTCGTTTGCCACTACATCCTCCACTATTTCTTCATTCTCTACTTCCTTGAACATCAATTTCAAATGTTCATACCTCTCTTTTTGCGCGGGGATATCTCGCAAATTCATCTTCATTCCATCAAATGCAATTGCAACTTTAATCTCGTCAGAGCCGTGAGTACTGTCCATATCAGGCAGTTTAGGATATCTTTGCGAAAAATGCGTGAGTATTGTGTACTTAGCATCCATACGTTTAGCAATATCCAAAGCCTGTCCAATAGTACTATGATTCTTTTTAGCTGCTTCGTCCTCTAGCCCATTCTCATGTGTTGCTTCGTGAATAAGAAGGTCGGCACCGCTACCTACTTTGTAGGCAAACATATATGCGGGTTTTGTATCTCCTGAATACGCTACTTTGAATTTAGTTTGAGCTTCTTTATCCAGTGCAAAAGTAAAAGAGGCGCAATAAGCCAAATCGCAGTGCTTTGCTTTACACGTACGAACATCAGTGAGTCCAATCTCCTCTTGTAGTTCTTTAAAGCAAGATTGGACACCAGTTATTTCGGAGCGTTCAGCTTCAGTAATCTCTTCACTATGCCCACCAGGACTTGAAGGCTTGAGGAATGTACCACCAATCATAAACGACTCATTATCAACAAACTTGATTCTGTTCATAAGAACAGCAGTATCCAATTGAGACCATTCAGAGAGAAATTCAAAATACTTCCAAGGACCCATAACAAACAAGGTAGCACTTGGAGATGCATGCTCTAACCAGCCTTTAATCATGGAAATAGCACCAAGATGATGATCAGCGTGCAAATGAGACAGGTAAAGAATACGTACTTCTTTCAAAAGTTCATGAGACTTTTCGGGTCCGTAGAATCGCTGTATGTTTCCATAAGTTCCTTCACCACAGTCAAAAAGTATGCTTTTCGACTGTCCTGGTACAACTCGGACAAGCGTCGACACCACATTACGATACTTACTTGGCAGTGCAGATCCAGTGCCCAATGTAATAACCTCGACTTGATTGAGGTGTTTTTCAGTGATTTCGGGGACTGGTATTGATGTCTCAGGTAATTCTAGTCCTGCCTTAAGATATTGCTCTTTCAAAGGTTGCAGTACCTCGCTATCTAGAGTTTTCCAGTCGGCTTGACCTCTCCACCTAGCGCCGGAATAATCATATGCAACTGTGGGCTCCAAGGATATCAATCCTCCACCATATACTGGCAAAATACCCTCAAGATGTGATGGGAACTTCTTTGCGGGATCAGAAGTATATGGAATGCTGAAATTTTCCGGATAAAGGTATCGTAGTTTGATATTTAGTAAAGCAGCACCTTCGAATGAAATTCCATCTGGAGCATAGCAAGGATGACAGATAAAATGAAGACATTTGTCACCAAATTTCTCACGTAACGACTCTAGCCATTCAAAGTATGGGCCCTCGAAAGGATTAACAGATTTTCCCAAAAAGTGGAATACAACACTAGGTTTTTCTTGTAATCCATCGTAGTCCGATTCAGAAGACATAGTACGCTGCTTTTTGGCGGGATGCAAATCAGTGTTTTTTTCAGGACTCAAACTTTGGCACCAGTTCTGATTTGTCACACTATCAATATATTCTTCACTAGGACAGTCTATAACAAGCATTCTAGGACCATTGATAGGGGGATCAATGACCTGATCGGCAGTGATAACAGTACCATCATCTAAAGTGATGCTGCCCATACTAAATAATTTGCCTCTGATTGATCCATTTGGAACACCCAACTTGTTCGCTTTTTCTGTATTAAATTTTCCTCTCACAGGTTTGAATTGGACAATGTAGTTTGACGCTGCCCTGTCTTTAAATATCAAACTAGGTAATTGTTTGACGCCCTTCAATACAGAAGCCTTTTTGTTCTTTGGAAACATTGATTCTACAAGTTTTTTAGCGTAAGCGTCAACCTCTTTTTGTTCATTTAAACCACTTTCTAACACAACTTTGTCGTTGGGGTAAGCAGCCAAACATTTGACTTTAAAAAATTTGTTGTCTAAAGTTTTGTTAACCATGGTATTGGGATTCAATTGAATGTTTTGTCTGTAGATGAAATGACGCCAAGTTGCACATGCCCAGCTAATCTGTGTACTTGCAGAATTAACGTCAATTGTTTTGACACCTTGATCCGCAACTGTTAATATCAGTCCCGGCAAGCCACCAATTGATTTCCAATCTAATACACCAGTCAGAAACAAGTTTTCAACCTTTCCCATTTTGCTTTTTGTTTGAGTCATAACTCTTTGAAATCCTTCTCCAATTCCGCCAAAGATGTGACGTCGTCCGTCAACTGTTTGTAACACAAGAGCTGGTAAAGGACAATCAGTAGTTCCATGATTAATTATTTGAACGGTTGATTTGCCATTTATCGGTTTCTCGTGACGCTGATGTGAATGATTGTCTATTCCCTGACACGCTGGATCAGTTGATTTAGGATGAAACGCGCTCATTTGGGGCGAAAATGCAGATAGGTATATCCTCGATGCGTATCGTTTTCCAAACGCCGGTGCGTTCTTTGCTGTCGAAATATAAGTCAAAGAAAGTATCGTAATCGACTATCTAATATAGATTCTTAATAACAAAAGTAACAAGCTATAGATCAATCAAATATTCAAAGTGTATCGTGCTAATTGTACATTCAATCCATGTTGTTAAAGAAAGATGCCGGCAATGGAAGAAACAGCAATACTATCTCGACATATTTTGCGGAACAAGTACACAAGAAATTTTTTGTTCTTGGTCCCAATATACCCTAAAACGGTTATTTGTAATTCAGTGATGAGATTGAGATGCCCACTACTGTATTGTATGTCTGATAGTTAGCATAAAGTCTAAGTCCCGAATTTTAAATAAAAATGGGTAAACAATTGTGTCATTTTAGAAACATCATGGTGTCGCCACTGAAGAAGCTACTGCAGTCATAAAGTACTGTTTCTCAATGTTCCATGCATTATAGAGCTTCAGCACAATAAATACAATTACTATCCCAATCTTTGACACATTGATAATTGCGCAGAGACTGGCACAATATCTGTGCAAGTTTTAGAGTCAACAACAATGCAGAATTTAGTATTGCAAGCTTTTGTTTATAACACTTGGCTCAATAGCGAAATGCTCATCTATCAAAGCTGATCAATATCATTAATAAGAAAGTTAGATAAATAAAATGTAAAAAAATGTGTGTAGATATTTGTCGAAGCACTGCATCTGGTTGATCAATTACCGGAACACGTTTCTCAAAAACGGATGCAATAATGCTTCCTCCGCGGTTATTCTCTTGCCAGGGTTGTAAACAAATATTTTAGACAGAAGATCTAACAAATCGTTCCAAAACCGATCATCTTCCTCTTTAGATTCCCCTGGTACAACCATGAAAGGTCTGGCCTTCTTAAGCGAGCTGCGCAAGGTCTTGGTGTTCTTAACATGTTTTTCGCTCTTTTTATCGGTATTGGCATTAGGATAATTGATCTTGCCTGTAGCTTTATTAACTAGTTCAGCACCGATGCTGTTCAAAGAGGCGTAGTTCAGTATATGTTTAGTGAAGGATTTGCTGAAGACTTTTTGCATCAAAGCTAAATGCTCAAGTGTGTCAAATGTTGGAAAGAGAGGATCGCCAGTACAAAATTCAACAAGAATACAACCTATAGACCAAATATCACAAGGAAAGGACCAGCCAGTTCCCAAAATAACTTCCGGAGCGCGATAATGCCGAGTAGACACCACGGAACTGTGGTACTCGTCATTATAGATAGCGGATCCGAAGTCAATAAGGTAAATGGTGGTATCTTCTAAAATTTTTCTTGTACTGTATTTTGGATGATTCGGCATAATATCAGTGTAAAAGTTGGTATTTTTTAATAATATGTTTTCAGGTTTCAGATCAGTGTGAACGATTCCCAGTCTGTGTAGATAAGCAACACTTGAAAATAGTTGACGTGCAAAAGATCTAACATGGTTTTTCGGAAACGACAGAAACTTGTTTGAATCCAAAAAATCAAATATGCTGATGCCGAGAAGCTCTGTCACCATACAAATGTGATTTTTATAATCAAAGCATTCATTTAAGTGAATAGTCCTCATTGAGTTCATGGGATCATGTTTTTGGATAGTTGTTAAAACTCTGATTTCGTTCATGCTTGCTTCCCTGTATTTGTTGATGGCACGAATAATCTTAATCGCGCATTGTTTTTGGTTTTTGATATCAAAAGCAGATACAACAGTGCCAAAAGTACCTTGGCCTAATACTTTGCCCACAACAAACCTTCCATTTGCAAGGGTTGTTTTTTGTGGACGGATAATCATATGCCCCTTTTCGTCATCACACTCATTTGTTAACGGAGGAGAGAAAGACCTAATTAAAGGCACTTTTATCAAGCCTGCCTTCTGTATACCACGAGGCACAGAGACATAGTTGAGCAATGGATAAAGGGTTCTATGCTTTTTGGAATCAGAGCCTGGTGGCGGTGTCGTATTCTCTCTTTTTCTCTTCATGTTTGAAGGTGAAGAATTTGTTATGACAACCTCCTCATCTTCGTCATCTGAAATAACGATGATCTCAATATCATCTGGGTTGACATTTTTGTAGAATTCCCTCCAGTTTGGAGTTTTCCTCGGTTTGCTATTTTGAGTTTGTGACTGCTGATGTTGATGCGGTTGATGCTGCTGCGGTTGTGATGATTGAGCAGTGTTCTCAGCAACCGAGTACTGGTGATATAAATTTGAGGTCAAGGTTGTGGACATTTTGAATAGAGCAATAGATATGAGAGAAGATAGGTAACCTGCAGGCGAAACAAGGTATAAGATGTTCACAGACCAGGTTTAAGATGAAAAAAAGCAGATATTGGAAGTGATGTAAGAAAAAAATATGTTGATGGCGAAACAAGATGGTGATGTGAACGCTTGCCAACCCTTCAAAGTGCTATCTGGAATGACGGGTTGTGAACGGTAGTAACAGAGGGTAGCAGTAACGGTAACAATTGGAATCAGCGCAGAAAGTGTATATGGTTGTGTGCACGTGGATGACTGAGATATTAGAAAGGTCTACCAGATCGTTGGAAAGTAAAATGGCCAGTAGAGGTATCACAGATGTTGTCGATAACAAGATCACAAAAGCAAATTGAAGAGAAAGAGTTGCTTGTTTTTGCTTTTCAATGAAAACAGATATATACGGGGTTGCGTAGGAGAAAGAAAGAAAGAAAGAAAGAAGCTCCGTGACAGATTTATTAATGGCACCGTTTGAATTGTTGAGGACTCGGGAGAAGGGTTTCTAAACAAATTTTATTTATTTTTTATTTTTATCTCATTTGGTGTGGTTTGGTTTGAACAGAGTTGGAATTTGGTTCGAGGCCCTCTAGTTTCTATCTATACACGCATTTGTAGACGTACTAATAATGGTCGAGATTTCTATATCGCTACGTAGCTTGTAGTTTGATAGTTTGAGTTTGTTATTTCATGCTTTGGGGAGTAGAAGTAGGTACGGACAGAAACCTTATAGATGATACATGCCACTAGGAGCAGGCGTCATTGTATTGTTATGGTATGCTTTCAGGATGTTGTAATAGGGTATGTCATTAAGGCTAAGAAGTAGGTTCTACTTCATCCGCCAAAGATTAGACCGGGTGGGTTATAAAAACCTGCAGCAAATGATCCAAAAGTGCGCTCTATAATTCAAGTAAGAAAAATTGATATTCACTTGGAGTTTTGAGTTTAAGTTGACTGATACGTGTATATAAAGGTCAACAACGTGATTTTGTGAGAAGCTGGATCTACTAAAAATGCACATCCTACCATAATCAATGCGCTGTTAAAACATGGTAATGTCAGGATACGCATGTTACATTTTCTTCAACACAATAGCACGGAGCTGGTCTTGTGTGATCCAAACATTGCCTACTGAAAACCAATAATCACAAGAGTATTCGATTGGCATGAATCGCCCTCCGCTTCCATGTATGTTAACACTGTCCCCGCTTAAATCACTAGTCTGCCAGAACCAAATTTATTGTGCCGAGCGCTGCAAGCTTATCAGCCGTGTCATGTCTCCTCCAAGGTCATGTAGATGTATCAACACAACTATTTTTCAAACTCCTGTATCCTTTCATTTCCCATCTATACAATAAAGAGTAGGCATATCAATATCTAGTTACAATTGAACTTGAATGATTTTTCGGTTTTTAAAACTGTGTTGATTACGCTATGAAAGTTTATTTTCATGTGAAATCGTCACAATAAAATAAAGGGGTTTTAACACCTCCGGGATACAGTGACATACAATACAGCTGATAGGCTCTTGGTGTTCGAAACTGCGTAGATGTCAATTCAATTTTTAAACAGTTTCACTTCGCTGTTACGAAAGGAACCGTTGGTGTCGTTAAGCCTATGAAAAAGTGGTCAAGTGCTATTACAAATGTACTAGCTCACATCGCCTCTCACCTAAATAGTTTCATTGACCATACTAGTTGTAGTGAAACGTGTAGCCTCGCGCTATATGTACATGTTCTTTGATGATTAAACATGTAATCTTTTCTAGTTGCCATTACTATTGTTGTAGCTGAAATATTTAGTCCTTTACCCAATAAACAAACAGGCATCAATGACAGCAGGAAAAGGAACAAATACATACTTGTGTAAATACGGACAATTGTTCAAATTTTAATCAGAATTAATTGACCCAAACCAGGATCATATTTGAGCTTTTTGAATTGCTAACGCTCCAAAACTAGACGTGTATTACGATTTTTATGCAAGATAAACAAAAGTTTTGATGTAAAGCATATCAAACCTGTATTGTCAACAACCTGAATGTATGTCGAAACAATGCGTCCAACTATTTAATATACATGGCTTGTAAGCTATTAAATGAGATTTCTGATATTAGGGTATCCTGAGGAAACCGCAGCTGTAGTACCCAGGAATCCCACTGTGATGTCGTTTAAACACCCAGTCTCTAAGGACCAGTGCACGGTTAGCGGCAGGTATGAAAGATTGGTAACGAGGGATCTCCACCAAGTCTCACTCATTTTAACATTGAGCGATCTCTTTTCCTTCGATTTGCTCAATTGGCTGGCTTCATTCTTGGCTAAGCCGTATTCATATGTCAATCTCACCAACTCTAGCACAACGTGAAGAGCCCAGAGGTAGCAAGAGTAAATCCAAAGCTTACCTTGAGCAGAAGGTGAAACTGGAAGTACACCATGCATTGCTAGATATGCTACGTTCTCCATTGGCTGGTAGAGCAAATTAGCAATGACTTGTGCATATGCAATCTTCCTTTGGACCGGATCCTGGGGAGGTCTAGCCCAAGTGTCTGCAGCCCACACTGAAAGAGGAATCAATCCCCAGAGACGATTGAAAATTCTGATATCACTAATTAAATCAGAAAGCTTTCTTATTGGCAGTGGTAAAGACTCCAGTTTCGACAAAAGCGTTAATGCCAATTGAGATTTAGGCAAGAATTCCTGAAGCATAGGGGTTCCAAGTCGAAGTGATTCAGAAACAAATAGCAACCCATAGCCGATAAAAGCTAGATTGGTATCGTGAGTTCCGTATGAGCCGAAGAGTGTATTAGTAGCATTCAATCGCTTGATGTAGATAGCACGGGCTTCCGGGTTAGGCAGAATGAAGTTGTTGAGAAAGTATGTGACTGCTCCAGCTTTTTTTTCAGGCTTCTCGCTGATTGTGGGGGCGGGAGAGCCTTCGCTTTCGGTGGAAGACTCTGATACCTCTACATACGATTGATCGAGAGATTTGTTTTCGCTCATGTTTATTTGATGATAAGTAGTATGAGATCTGCTACTGTTTGAATTTATAAGTTGAGGAAAAAAGAAAGAGAGAGAAAAGAAAGATAGAAGAGAGAAGAAACAAAAACGCAGTAGGTAAACAATAATTGTTGAATTATTTAGTGGTTAATGGCCATGCTTCGTCGTCACAGAAAATATAAAGAACTTGTGTACCTGGGTAGATGGATTGAAGGTAGACAAGCGCAGGCTATAGTGCGTGTGTATGAGCCGAATTCGAGAGCTTACTTAAAAAATATCACGTGGCTCAACATTGATTATGTATATTTTGGCCTCGGTCATTCGGAGACGAGGTTATGGCACATAATACTGGCGAGTCAAAGTGCCGAATGAGCACTAGTCAAAAACCGTGAACTCAAGACAACTTGAGAAAGAGAACCTTGAGTATGGGTCAACGCTAGTACAAAATATTCGTATCTGAGTGACTGGATTTAGCGCATCAATACTCAAGGATATTTTGAAGGCCATGAGCCGACAGAGACTCAAAATTACATACAGTAGAATATGCCTTGATAATAATCCAGCAGCAAATCAAAACACACGGAGTCATTAAAGTGCAAATGGCGTTCGAGTTAAGTAAAGATTTCGTCTTGTGTACATGTGCAGCCTCACTCTGCAGGGCTAAGAATATGGTTATGAAAAAATAGTCTACAAATGAAACAAGATTAGTCTTTAGCTGGACTACGGACCAGCATAGATGCCTTTAGCTCATATTTTGAAATAATGAAAGTAGAAAGAAAAATTTCTACATATGCAGAAGCGGCGTCGCCAATACTACTGAGCACTGACCGCCGATTTGCCTTCCGTACAAAACCTAGCGGGCTGCTCATTGCGAAGTTTTCCCTGATCTGGATGTCCGGGCTCTGCCTAGCAATAGAAGAGGACTAGCGGTGACCTCTGAATTCATCAGAGCGATGTTTGCCTGAAACTAAGATCTTCTTCTTTTGCTTCCGAATTTAGGAGCCGAGGACCTCATCCTTCAATTCCCATCGATTAAAGCAGGCGCCTAGTCAAAAAGGTCACTGTTGAATCAAGTTGATAGAAGTCTACTAACCTCACTCTACGACAGCTGCTTGAAAACGGGCTGATTATAAAAGCACTTCAGTAGTATTTGTTGTGAAATTTTCTTTTCTAAACCTAAGATATTGAGTGCTTATGATGGATCGAAACGAGTATAAAAAAGTGTCCTTGAGCAAGTGATGTGTCAGAACGATTCAGCCATCGTTCACAAAATGCATCAGGGACAAGATGTGTTTGCCGGATAAGAAGCATAGTTAGGACCAAAATTCAATCATTGTTAATTTTTGGATTTTATTAAATAAAAATGCCCATTTGAAATTCAAAAACCTCGTAAGTCGCTCATTTTATTCTAGATTGTTGTAAAACACCTTATAAACTGAGTCCAAATCGAAGAGCATTTGCCTTGCTTGTTCATCTGATATTTCTTCGTTGATCTTTAATGTGTTCAGCGTGATAAGCCTGTAGGGTTTTTTTTGTTGGAAATTTTACGTACATCGAGTTTGTAGTGTTTCAGTAACTTACCACTGAACTATTTTGCCACGGCCTTCAAAGTCTTTGCTAGTCACCTTGTTCAAACTTGTCATAAGCTCACCCAACAATGGTTTTAACTCGTCTTTTGATTTATAATTTAGTTTCAACGCATCCATGCAAGTGATAAAGCTCTGTGATAAATGAAATTGTTAGTAAACAAAGACTTACTTAAAAGCTGATTTAGAACACTTACACCTGTAGCTTCTGCTACAACCTTAACTGATGCACCAGTGGCACTTCCCTGCTCCATCCCATGCTCTACAGTTACAGGAACTTCAACACTGATCCTCTTGAATGAATGCTCCGCCGTTACTCTGTACTTCTCTATGAACTCATCTAATCCCTTTTCTTCCTTTTCTAAATTAAACGTATTAAGAATACCGTTATACTGTGTAAGTAGTCTTAAACATGTTGGTGTGTACTCTTCGTGTGAGACTGTGTCACGCAGGTATGCACGCTCAAGAAAGTCTAGCGAAACAAGGATGGCATAAATTTCTGACAATGCATCGTATCGTGCACGATCTCGTGTATTTTTGATGAGTTTTACTTCGGTATCCAGCGCTGGTGTGGTTGTAGTTCTTGGAGCATATGGTGCGTATGGTGGTGGTATGCTCATCATGCGTCTCTTGGATATTTATGGTTGTGTGTTTTCGTAGTATTATGGTGAATTTAGATCTCACATGTAGGGAGTTTAAAAAGTAAGAAACATCTCATTTCAAAACTAGATTCATTATTACGCTTTGGATTTTTACTTCAATTTCAAAAATTTATGATATTCAATTAAAAAAAAATGAAATGTACACAACAAGAAACTATAAAAAGAGATTCTAATTCATTTGTTACTTGTATGTTTAAAGAAACAAAGAGAGATTCTCACATTTTTTTACTTTCAAATGTATATGGCGATAGCACCAACAAGTGCAGCCAAAACCCCTGTGACAGGAATATCTGGAATATATCCAGCACCTTTTGAGTGCGATGAATGAGTAGCTGAAGAAGAACCAGGTGCTGAGGTAGCTGAAGATGAAGATCTAGTGACATTTTCTGTATCAGTTTGGTCTGTAGTATTGACATTACCAATACTGGCTCCAGCAGGAGTGTTGATTTGATTGTCGGAAGAAACAATTAGCGAAGTATTAGCAATAGCCTTACCATCAACATTAAAAATGGTGTATTTGGTTTGAGTGCTCTTAACTTCGATTATCTTTCCAACATTGGTGTTGTTGATGCCGTACTTCAACATATTCTTAGCGGGGCATTCGGGAAGAGTGAAATTTGTGTTGAAATCCGAGTCAATGCCTGAAATCTTCTTAGCAAGAGTGGAATCGCAAGTAGGAAATGAAGCGTTTTTAATGACAGACTCTAGGGTGGTATTGAGTTTGACTTTATTGTAAGCAGCTTGAAGGTTTGCAAAGTCTTCAAGAAGGCGAACAGAACCATCTTTTTTGATTTCAACTAAACCATAATTGTTAGGCTCTTGCGAGTACTCGTAAACAAGCCCGCCGGAAAAAACTTTGGCAAGATCGCCATAAACGCCATCATAAACCTCGTCGAATGTACGGGGTGAATTAACGTTACAGCCGTACTCGGAAAAGAAAATAGGAATAGAGGAAGTACCGAACGTATCAACGAGCTTTTGATAACCAGAAGAAGCCCAGTTATCACGACCAGAGCACCATTGATAAGAGTTGAGACCGAAGAAATCAGAACGAGAATTATCGTCCTGATCACATTGTACATACTCCCACATAGCATCTCTAAGTGCGATATCGTCAGCAGCAGAATATCCGACAGGGATAGTTCTATTGGCATGCAAAGCAATATAATCTTTGATATCACGAGTAACAGCTCTCATGTAAGTAGTTGAGACTTTGGCGGAAGTGGCATCGTTCACAACTTCGTTTCCTGAAAAAAATCCAAGAAGGTTGGGGTAGCCCTTGAAGGCGTCAATAATACCAAAAACCCTATTCAGGTATCCTGCATTGTAAGAAGGACCGGGGTCGTAACGAGCGATAGACTCTCCTCCCAAAGGTGAGTTCACATCCAAAACAACGTAAATGCCCGCAGCGTTAAAAATGGACATACATTCATCGTGGTTTAACCAAGGGTTGACGGTGTAAATACGGATAGTATTGACACCCAGTTGTTGCAAAATGTAGGCATCACGAAGACAGGCCTCACCGTGAGTAAGTACATCAGAATTTGAGCTTCCATCATAGCCCGAGGCGCCTTCAGGTTGGTAGTCAACACCAATGACCTGGAAAACCTCACCTTCATCAGAGGCGTTGAGTGCAGGCCTGATAAATCTGTTCCCCTTAATCTGAATGGGGATAAGAGCACTAACCGCCGCTGAGAGTATGACGGTAGCTGACAAAAAAGACCAAGTACGCATGGCTGTTAACGAGTGTGTGTGCGTGTGTATGAAGAGAGTAGAGAAGGAGTATGATTCAGGGATATGGTTCGGAGATGTGTAGTTGATGAAGGTAAGAATCAAATTGCGAAAAATAAACAAAGCGGTAAATTCCTAAGTCTTGAACGAAGCAGACTAGAATGTGGCCCAGCCTACTGAATATCCCCAATAAACACCTCCTAATCAAATATCTATATCCGCAAAGCATTTATTTCTGCTAAGCATAGCATATTACTGTAAACACTAACAAAGGTAATTTCAATTCATTTGTATTGTTCTCGATATGACCATAGGTTACCATTTGTCTTACAACTTGTAAAATTGTTCTGAATTGTATGAATATGTAACACTTCTTCCGTGGAGTATCGTTGCCTATGACTTGGAGTATGAAAACCCAGAGCGGGGAAATTTGAACTGTTTGCTACATCGCAAGTGATTGAAGCGACTCTACTAGCTAAGAAAATCGTTGTTTTCACTAGTATGCTTGAATGTGGGTGAAAACAGAAATATTAGATCATTAGTGAAATTTACGTGCGTACCCGATACAACTTAGCTTTTTGAAAAAGCTAGACAACAAAAGTATCTAGGCAAACAAAACTGATAACTTTCTAGTGTTCATTATAATTACAACACCACTATGAAATTCTGAAAAATACGGAGCAAATTTTGGAAAAAAATATATTTCATTTAAACAAACTGGAAACCATGCATTTGCTATTATACACATAAAATATAAATCAAGGCACATTTTAAAACTCAAGTCATCCAGATATATGAATATAGTTCTACTTCATTTATGGCTTTGGAACTCAAAGCTATCGGTATTAAGCAACAACAGACTATCCAAGCTTGAATTTAGTTGTTTCCCTGTGCTTGTAATAAAAAGCGATCTTTGCCTAGATAGTACCCGTACTTCATCTATAAACTCTCGTGTTTTATCTAACTATTCTGTTGTCTTAATTCTATCTATCAATATCTAAAATGTGTATTCATGTAAAGTACAGGAAGCTTTATTTTCTTTGATTTAGAATATTCAATATTACAAATTTTGAACATGCTATACGATGAGATGCATTGTAGTTCTATGAATCTTCGATTCGGTAGAAAAAAATGAGCGCATTTGCACATTACAATATTGATGGCTTTTCTCAAAATACTACTTTTCCTGATACCATGGTATTAGATCGTAGCTTTGAGACAATACCAAATCATAAGAAGCTTATGAAACACTTCATCAAATACTTCACAATGTATTTCCTGGGATCGGCAAGCTATGACTGAATTTTGCACACACTACCAGTTCGACAATATATACATGCACTCATTGAAAAACAAGTAAGCTGTGTTTTAGTAATTGGCAAGATAAGTTTGACATGACAAAAGAATAACGACATGAATTTGCGTTTACAAAAGAGGATAAATGATACGGATCTGCAACGATATAACATTGCCCTAATGGAAAAGTACGTTTAAATTATTTGATCGGTGATTCAAAACCGGCTGTAGGAGAAGAATAACATTAAATACAAAACCATTTGCAGGGATCGTCAAGCAGAATTGACAATTAATACATGCTAACGCATCAAAGATACTGTTGAAACGCTGCAAGTCATGATAGCAGAGCTATTTGAAACTAGTGAAATATACCCCACAATTCAAAGCAAGCGAACAGAATTTGAGCTGAACCAACATACGAACTTGGCGGCTATTTACAAATTTTTCAAGAATATGATTTATACACATCTAAGCTCCACGACAATTCTATTGAAATTGTAATGGTAAAACATGCTTGTTTGGTTACATCTACCGATCCTGCAAGTTATAAACCAATAACAGTCTACTAAAAGTTATATTCGATTCCCACAACGAAAGGTATCCATCATTTTTGCTTCCTAATGTAATCGAAATTCTTATGCGGTTGGTCATTGTGAAACATGAGCCACAGTGCACAATAAACAATAAAGTAAGGTCAGAAATCAAAACATGATTTAGATAGAATCTTTGACAGTCCAAAGTCCATCGCCTAAATATGATATGAGCTCAATGCCAATACCTTTATTCACAGACTTGATGTCTTCGGTAGACATTGTTAAGATACCAATAGCCAAGGCATGTTGCTTACCTTCAGCGTAAATGGCGACAACTTGTCCCTTTTTGTAGCCTGGGCTTTCAGGAAGCTCTGCACCCTTAGATGTAAGACCGGGACACATGATATTGGCTCCGCCGAGAATAAACTTGATAGCTCCCTTATCAACTCTCACCGGTGGGATGATGCTAGGATATTTGTGCACAATTGCAAGAGTTGGAATCACTTCATCAGTATGCTTTTGCGTAAAAAGAATTTCGGGTCCAATGGCGTAAAGTGAGAGCTTGTCGACACTGCAGTAAGGACACATTAATAATAAATTTCGACAGATCGGTGAGAATTAAATGAATACATACCACTTAATTTGAATCAATTGACTTTTCTTGGGAACAACTTCATCAGCAACATTCTCAAAGTTCGGGAACTGCTCAGTGAGCTTTGCTTTAAGAGCTCTTTGCGCAGACGACTTGATATTGGATCGAGAACTTGTATCTTCACGAGTAAATCTAAATGAGAGTTAGTACTATGATACGTGGAGTAAATTACAAATTCTGAACCTTACTTTTTGAACATATTGTTATATGAAAATCAATTCAGAAAGAAAAATGGTGATAGAACCAGTGAAGGATTTTTTATTTCTAGGTTGTTGACGTAAAAGGAGACGAAGTTTTTTCTATTTCTCCCACTCCACCCGAAATACATCATTTTAAACCGGTTATCACTAACTCCAGCATTTCAACGATGAGCAACGGCTACAACAGCAACAGCTACAACAGTAACAATTACAACAACACTAGTTACAACAACAATTACAATAAGAACAACTATAATAATAACAATAACTATAACAATATTAATAATGATGGTGCCGAAGTGAAACAACAACAGCACAGGCGAACTGCAGATCATGGTAACTCTATTTCAAGATGGGTAGTAGAGCGCAAAATGGGACTGACTAGATTTGGAGGACTTGGAGATGTGTACAAGATCGAACCAGATCCAGGTCAATTGGTTGGATTGATGCCCCCTCGTGCTTATTTAGAGTCGCCAGCTTCTTCTCTAATAACAAAGTTTGTACATACTAGCATCAACAAAATTAGACAACCAATTTTTGTGGTGAAATGGACTCCTGATGGTCGGAGAATTATTACAGGCTCTATGGCGGGCGAGTTTACGGTTTGGAATGGTATGGTCTTTAATTTCGAATCTATCATGCAAGCTCACGACAACGCAATTCGCGCTCTAGCACACTCATATTCAGATGAATGGCTTCTGTCTGGTGATCACGAAGGGAAAGTCAAGTTTTGGCAACCAAACTTCAACAATCTGAATATTGTCAATGCCCATAGAGAAATGATTCGAGATATTGCATTTTCACCCAATGATTCAAAATTTGTTACGGCTTCAGATGATGGTACTTTGAAAATTTGGAACTTTAATGACGCCAGCGAAGAACGAACACTGACTGGACATGGTTGGGATGTTAAATGCGCTGACTGGCATCCAACTCTTGGTCTAATTGCGAGTGGATCAAAAGACAACTTGGTCAAACTATGGGATCCAAGAGCTCCCGGCAAAAACATTTTCACATTACACGAGTTTAAAAATACTGTTACAAGAACAAGATTTCAACGGACCGGTGGCAAGTATCTTCTTGCATCTTCTTCTCGGGACCAAACTGCAAGAATTTTGGATTTGAGAACCATGACAGATACAGCGGTATTAAGAGGACATAACTCAGACGTTCCCTCGCTAGCATGGCATCCAGTTCATCCTAATATTGTGACCACCGGAAATCAAAATGGTGCTATTTCGCATTTCATGATCGATACGCCGCTACCAGAAAACACTACAGGATTATTACCCGCTGCTCAAATCATTCGAGCACATGATGGACCTGTATGGTCACTTGATTATCATCCCCTCGGACATCTGTTAGTCTCAAGCTCAAATGATAAGACAACCCGAATTTGGTCGCGAGCAAGACCTTCAGATGATGAATCATTTACCGACAGATACCACACTCCTCCAGCAGAAGGCGAAAATGTACGCACTAACAGGTGGTTTCAAGGCACTGGAGCCAATAATTCCGGTACACAGTCTTTTGGAAATAATAACAGATTTGGAAACAATCGTAATCAACCACAAGCTGCCGCATCTAGCCCATATGCTAACCTTCCTATTCAAGATGGAGCCTCGGCTGTCATTGCTGCAATTAACGGAGATGTCGGTTCTACTGACAGCGGAACTAATACAAAGCTAGAATCAGATAATACTAACAAAAAACCTGCTATTCCCGGTCTTAGCTGGTCTGCTTAGCAAAAGATTTGGTAAATCAATCATTCAATGTTTAATGACAAGATGTACATGAACAGTTTTTAATTTTATTGTTCGCACATACGGCTTTCTGTCTAGCCTGATTGACCAAGACCATTTTCAAGCACTGCTGTAAAACGGATCATGACGAAAGTCATGAAAAATATAATAAGCCCACATGAGGGCCGCTAAAACAAAATCTCACATTTCACAAAAGGGATAATAATAGTAATAATATTGTTTAACCTATATTTTTTTGCTAATGCGAATGATGTTCAAGAACTCATTATCAGTTCACTTATATTTGTTTGATAGTGATACTTATTAGGCTCGATTATACTTCGTGTAGATTTCATTGTTTTTAGCTGAATCTGAATCTGTAATTAAACATCGTCGGGTTTCAGTAACTACACATTGATTCTATCCTAGTTATGGCGTATTGCACCATGATTTGAAAACTTATAAACAAAAGCATCTTCATCTAAAATTGGAGTAGATAGAATGCATTCTGCTTTTCTCAAACTGACCTCCCTTAATTCTACCTCTCTCCGACTTGTGAATCTGGTCAATTTCAAGTCTAGCAATTTCCCTGCTCCCATGCATCGTTCTTGATTTCTTTGCTTCAATTGAATATTATAGAGGATTATGTACTTATTCAGCCCCAGATCTTCTGTAATGAGAGCAGCATACTCGGAGCGTGTTCCTTCGGTTCATATGCCACGCGTTCTAATATCCACCGAATGTTTGGCTCCAATTAGAACTCGAGGTGCAGGGAGACCTCCTGCTCAAAGCCATCATATCAACTTGCGTCCCCAAATTCGCAGACGAAGAGCTAGGGGTTCCTTATAAGCTAGCTAAAACCGACGTACATTTTGTAACTGAGAATGCCTTATTAATATTGAAGATCAGTTACTATCAAGTGTGATATTTTGCTATTGCTGCTAAATTCCAAGTGCAAATCATTAAATTACAAATCATAAAAGGTCTCTTTGTGAAATACCGAGTTTTAATACTTATATCCTGATAGATATCACTCAATTATTGCAAGACAAAAAGGGAAGTACTACTGAAATATCAAAAAAAGGTGTAATGAATAAAGTTCAGGGCTGAATGAGGCTGAAATATACGGGTGGCCATAGCAGGGGTGATCAATATAAGACACAAATGGCCAAAAAAAAGTGTGTACCAAAAATGGGGGAGGAAAAACTTAAAAGGGCACATTTGGGTGAATTCTGTCCGGTGGCTCGGTAAATCACTTGGAACGGAGCAAAATGAACAGTTCTTAATGCGTATCTTGTCTTGATTACCATGACAACATATAATATATACACGAACAACAATAAAAATCGAAAGAAAAACAATAAATCATGACAGAAATCAGCGCAGGACCAATGCATTATTTACTGAGAGCCAATTCTCACACACTCCTTCATGAAGTGTGCAAGCTTTTCGACCTCAAAGAATGGCTGAGTTCCGTGGCCTAGGTTGACAATGTAATGCTGTTTTCCACCTCCAAAGCCTTCTATCATTTCTTGAACCTTTCGAGTGATAGTTTCATCAGATCCGTAAATTACACCAGGATCCAAGTTTCCTTGCAAGGTAACGCGACCGTTGTTGATTCTTACAGCCTCAGCAGGATCCCACAACCAGTCCAATGAGACAGCATCGTATCCTGAGTCACAAAGCCAGTCAAGCGCGTACCACGCGCCTTTGGCAAAAACAGTTACTGGGATGCGTTCCTTAACGCCCAATTCCTTTAATCTAACAGGCAGAGCTTTAGCGATGCGGCGCAAATAAGGTAAAGAAAATTCTCTGAACTCGGAAGGTCCAATTTCTCCTGCCCAAGACTCAAATACTTGAAGCATTTGAGCACCAGCAACTACCTGCTGAGCGAGGAACTCAATTGCAACATCGGTGATTCTCTCGAGAATCAATTTAGACTCTTTGGGATACTTGTAAATCCATGTACGGATGAATCTATACAGCTTGGTGCTACCACCTTCAGTCATGTAAACCAACAAGGTGAAAGGACCACCGCAGAAACCCAGCAAAGGAACATCACCGTTAAGCTTTTTTCTGGTTAAAGTGATAGCCTTGAAAGCCCAGTCAAGCTCTTTCAAGACATCAACCTTTTCGCTAAGAAGCCTGGGAATGTCTTGAGGAGTACGAAGAGGATCTGGAAAAAATGGTCCGGTTTTTTCACGAATTTCAACAGCCATACCCATAGCTTGAGGAATCACTAAGATATCGCTGAAAATGATAGCAGCATCAATTGTGCCAGCATAACGGCGAACAGGTTGAATAGTAATTTCAGAAGCTACCTCTGCATCACGACAAGTCTCAAAAAAATCTCTACCAGCCTTGACTTCATGATACTCGGGCAAATATCGGCCCGCTTGGCGCATGACCCAAATGGGAGGACGCTCAACTTTTTCACCCAACGCAGCGCGTAAGATTAAATCGTTTTTGAGAGGTGGAAACTGGTGGTGCTCGGTCATAGGAAAATCTTCCGTGTGTATAGCTGGGGACCGATAAGATGGGGAAGGAAAGAGCCTAAAGTTACAGATTTCATTACATTATTTGCAGCTTATCAGATTAAATTTTATAGTGATTCTCCATTAGATCTGGCGGTTTTAGGGTTAGGCGGCTGGTGACTACATACGAGGTTCGTACTACAATAGAAGCAGCAAGTAGATAAAGGCAAGGCAATTCATGAGAACTTTTAAGCTTAAGTCTCCAGATAATAATATTGTGAAGAATTAATTGAAGTCACAATTAAATCTACATTCATGCTAATATACAAAAACTGTGTTGCGTGCATCATTGATTTACTTAATAAATATTATTATTTCTCCAATACAAAGTTCCATAGTTAGCAGTTTCGTAATTTCTGGTCATCAAATGGACTATTATGTATGTACATCTCGTACTCGCAATTCGGAATCCAAACCAGATATCAATTTTTCAACATCTCAATAGCTATGCGGTGGTCAGTTGGCAGTGAGAATGGGGAGTAGCGGATGATATAGCAGCCACTGTTGCGTTTGTGCTTTTGTGAGTAGAACTTCGTCCTTTTGCGGCACTAGATAAAAACTAATCATTTCGTTTCCAGGCAAGGGTGATCCATTGCTTTGCACGCTTAATCCTTGCAAAGCCGAGATTTTCGACTTTGAGACTTCGGGGTCCATGTGCTCCAGGAGTGTTCCGGATTTGCTAGGGATAGCCAGTAATTCGTAGTTATTGTCAGGGCTTGGCAGCGTAAAGTCATCAAGTACAGAAGAATTCGACATGTTGACATAGACTTCGCCTGCTCGACGCTTGGAAATTTGCTGTAAACTAATCAAATTTTGACATGATGATGATTGTCGGGTGGCAACCAGATGTTGTAATTGAACTGGTGTAGGACTAATAACAATATTGATATTAGGCTGCGGCGGCGATTTACCGCTGATTGCCTCCGACCATACATTGGTATCAGGAAATGGAGGGACTATCGAGGTTACAAGACTTGTGTCCGTTTTTAACTCTATAACTCAGGCCAAAGCTTTGACAGTTCAATGATGTCGTGTGGTAGCCGGCTTTTTTATGTGATGACAGGTGCAGAGTTCTTCTGAAATACAACATGGACATGTTTCATATGCAACCCTGGAGCATTCGAGCTGCATAGACACCTTGAATGAAGATTGTTACTCTTGCGTCTTTCTTTGCAGTGTTGGCACTGGGTTGTTGGCCGCCCTTTTGGTTTGATTTGATTTAGAGGCATAATAGTATTAGTACATCCAGTTACTCGATGGCCACGGATGCATCTCTCGCAGGGGTATTTCTGACCGTCGATATAACCCATAAAATTTATGGCAATTTAGAGCAAAAATAATACTATAATGACATTCTGATCTAAATTTACAAAAACAAAAAGATGATGATTCCTGAAATCTCTGAAATCTAGCTGACAAGCAAAGTAAACTCTGTTTTTAGATCCAAACCTCATTGCACAAAAAGCCCGATTGTCTTAATAAGGGATCACATTCAATTACGACATTGAAGCGTACTGAAAAAAGTAGTGGATACTTTAATATTATGCAAGTTTGATTAATATGGAATTTTATCTTATTGATAGGTTTCAGCGTTTTCAACTATTATCTACGTGTATGTTGAGTAATTATTAGCGTCTATAATGAACTTTCATACGTTGTTAATATGATCGAAGTTTCGAAATGTTTGGCTCTATTCTAAGTTGAATAAGTGGAACATTCAATTATAAGACGTTTCATCAAATACATTTATTTTGCTAATAGACGGTAAATAGATGCATTGTACTTGTCTGGACTCATGCTAAAACAAACCTTGAATTACTGTTTAAATTAAATGTTGGGCAAAGTCAAAATTTGGTGTTAAATCATACGAACACTTTTTCTGTCATCACATCTAACGGTCAAGAAAATTGTAAACTTAGTCGTTTACTTAGGGATTTGGTAATAGACATTAGCGTTTACATTTGTACATTCACTCAAATCGTTACACAGTTGTGTTGGTCAAAGTCTATAATAATAATATCATCACTGAAAAAATCTCGGCAATGTATACTGCACTTGTAAAATTACATACATATTGGGGCGTGTGCTTTTGGAAACAGTTGGGTTTTTTGGCAAAAGTTTTTTTTCAGATCTTTCTGTTAGGTGTGCAACGGCAACAACCTTTAACACATCTGTGCTATGGCTCCCATAAAAATTATATATTTTATGACAACTACAGTAATAGTTTCTGCATCTACTATTTCAGCAGTAAGATCTAAAAATCAACACGCTCTACTGAAAATACTAGCTTTCTCTGAAGGTACATGAGCCTTTTGATATGCTAAATTATGAACTTGTTGGGAGCAAGGTAAAATACTGTTTATGTTAGCGCCTGAATAGTCTGAAGTATAATATTACAACATCAAGACTTGAAAGCCAAAATGCATGGCATTTTATCCTTAACACTTTATGAAATTGAATAAGCAAAAGTTCATTTTGATCTGATACTCATATTGAGATCCCTACTCGAACTTTTGAATACGAAAATGATGATGACGATTCATTTGTTTATTAGACTACTTCAGCGATGCATTAGAATTTGCTTTGACAAATTGTTTCAAGCTTGAACAAATTTGGCAACTGTTGGCTATGTACAAATGCACTTTTTGAAAATTCTTTGAGTCTGTTTTGAGTATTTACAAGCATTTCATTAAATATAATAATATATAATTGCTAAAATATATGCATATCCGCTTCTCTTTAGATATTCTGAGTTTCCCTGATTTCAGTTATTCTTTTACTTTGAATTCAATAGCACACATTTGTGCAGAAAAATCACAAACACTTCCAAATGCGGCTGGCCACTTCTAAGCTTCAGAACCGAGCAGCCTCAAACAGACAAATTCCAAATTATTTTAGAACAGGACGACTCCTATTAAACAAATTCTAAATTGTCAGTCAGCCTTACACCCTATACTCTAAAAAACTTAGAATTTCTGTCCGCTCATTATAAGCCTTGTCATGTACAAATCTACTAGGATAACCTTATGCCAACTCCCATAAACTTGAAACATCTGGCACGTGTACACCATCATCACTCACCGTAATTCCCCAAGATACTATCATGACAAGTTCTGAAATGAGAGCTTTAACTGCAAGCCAATTTAAAGAAAAACATCTGAATTCCGAGATGCAATATGACATTTACGAGTACTTTATTTGGGGCAAGACTCAGGAACAGATAGCGGTACATTTTGCTCGTGAAGAGTACACTGTTTCTTATGGTGTGGTATGTAAAACTTATACACATGTCAGATGTTTTAAGTTTTATTTATTCCTATATTAATTGACACCGGTCTATTGTAGTGGAATGGGGTAGAAATGGGCGTTCGCTAGAACGCAGATGAGAAGGAATAAGGGGTTTAGTTGAAAGGTAAAGGTTGGAGGTTTGTATTGAGTTGTGTTCGCAGTGGAACGGATTCGGTGACCAGCGTTATTCAGTAGGGGATCAGATTGTCAGCTTTGTGTACAAAATATCAATTGAATTGAAGGTGACTTTATAAAAGGTAAATGGGATGAGAATCCAGTATATATAGAAAATAGAAATAAAGACATAAAATAGTAGAAAACAAGTTAATAACAACAGTCGCGTTCCAGGAGGGAAAGCTGGAAAGACGCAGAGTGGTTGAAACCACTTGCGGCTTTTGTCGTGGTTACTACGACACTATGACAACATAATTTAACTACCTGAAAAATACTTTCGACTTTTCGAGGTATCACGACATCACCGACTGAATTCCGTTCCCCCTTAGAGTATATGTACCAAATTCAAATGTCGAAACCCAATGATATGGGATACGTTAGTGCTTTATATTTGCTTTGAGCACTAATTGCTTATTCCATAACACCGGCCTTTTTACAAATTTTGAAAGAACCTCAAGAAATGCTAAGACAAAAGCCACATAAGTATTTTAGTAGGATCGTTTGACAATCCCTATGAAATGTGGACAGAGATATCAGCTTTTTTATATCAAGTCGCTCACAATTCTCAATCATGTTTTCTCTCAAACACTATACTACGACACTTTACACTAATATACATTGTTGAAGCGTATCTTGTGAGTTTCCACAAGTATTCAAAGATTCACGAAAGTCTAAATAGAACCTTACAATTGCAACACTTTGAAAAATACAGAAATTTTTCATAATACACACACACTGCATCAACTCAAATCACAACCTTTTCTTGTATTCAAGTTTTTTATATGAGGGCCGCGCAAACAAAATCTTACATTTGAGGGATTTTTGTTTTTTGAGAAAATCAACTCTTAAGTTCTTTCTCCCAAAAATCAAGTTTTGAGAAAAACGTAAAAAACTGTTTTGCACAACTAAGTAGAAATCCTTACCCTAGTATTAAAAAGTGGTGATTTGAATAATGGAAAAGTTTAGTATGTAGAGACATTACAGCTAATAAAATCATTTCCAGGAGGGCTAACGACTTTGTTTTAGCATCATTAGATGCGCCTCGATCTGGGCTTCAACATCCATCAAAAATCGCAATTTTGACATGTTCCACTGTCGTTATAGATTGGCCTCTAGAGACCACAAAATGAGTTGCAAAGGAAACTAAGTATTTGCATCTAAGAGAGCTTATCAAGAGGGTTACTTTTTACTATATAACTCAATTTTCAAAAAAAAGTTGAAATGTAAGATTTTGTTTGCGCGGCCCTCATATACAGAAAATTGGGTAAAAATCACTGTTGTATAGAAAAATTGTATAGTTTTTCACTGTGGAAAATCTAGTGCATAGCCATAGTATAAGCTCGTGCATTAAAAAAGTCATAAAATTTTGGACGCTATTCATGTCTGGTCAATAATATAGATTAGGCGAGCCAAATCATTGATATTAAATTGCTGCCCGCATGATATCATAAAAATTATGGGCCTGAATCAAATTATCAAACTTACTATCTTATAACTGAAATCAGATGAAATCAAAAGGTACAAAGCATTCTCAAAAATAGAATAAAGTACGCAGATTATTGGATCTGCCATAGTGTATAAATAAAATCATTGAAATTTGAACTTCAGTATACGTAAGTATATTGTATTATTGTGTTTTTGTGAGAAAAGCTAACTCCAAATTTGTGAGCAAAACAAAACTTGAAACATGGATCTAGGTTTTATCCTTAAGAGCACTCCCAACCCCCATCCCCCAATTACTAAGATTGAATGAGCGACAAAGTCGTTACTGCTGAACAAAGTGAATAGAAGACCAAGAAATCCCCAACCCACTTATTTCGCTGGAGCGCGCTATATATAAAACCTTATTTGTTTGATAAATAGTTTTACTTCTTGTGTAATTAGTGTACCGTGTGTTAATAATGGTCATAACCAATTTAAAAAAAAAAAAAAAAAGGTTTTATCCTTACTTAACATCAACTTAAGCGTCAATAAATGTTCCATTCCACTCTTTCAGTACAGTGATTCTTTGTGTAAAAGCAAGAGATCACTTTCCAATATCGAGTTTTAGTCCACATCCAAAACTAACTGATACGATTATCATCCACCAACTTTGGATCGTCTTAAGACCATTATGCTGCCTTTAAACCCCACCTGAGCAGCTTCATGTACCACACAGAAACACTCAAACTGCAATACTCGCATCATCCAGGCATCCGTTTATCATGCCTTCAGCTACAGTATATTATAAAATATATGTGCATTTTATAGTGGAAGCATTCCCGCACTCTTTTGAACTGTATCACAACCTTATGTGACTACAGACAATATTAGCATTCAAATCAGTTACCTAATTATAAATTGTTTTGCTTTTGCTTGGAGGCTTCATGTTGGGAATAATTTGAAAAGCGGAAAGAATAGGCTTTTAATCACATACCCAGCGGAATTCAAATCAAAGGCGTATCTAGATATAGTTCAATTTCTACTTAGATCAATCTAGTTTACATTTCTCGTGCGGGTTTAGTTGAATGATACACATACAATCATCTCTATAACATTTATAGCAAATTGAGATAGTAACGACAATTATCAGGAGTAAAAATATAGCTTTTGATTACTGTAGTTACGCTCACACAAATCACCATAAAAAGATTTGACAAATTTGTCCCTGCGGGAAAAAGCTAAAAAAAAATGTCTGAGATTAACTATGTACCTTTATGGCAATTATTGTGACAAAATCTCTAACTCGCGTATGCATCTTGTGTCATGCTCTTTCTACTTTCATCAAGTAACACATATGTTTAAACGTCACTTCATCATGTAATACATTTGCTTTTACCTGTTCCAAAATGTTTCCGTATGCTTGTTGAGATGACAAGATATATTTCGACGAACTAGCATGCTGATACGCTAAGAACGCACGCATCAGAAGGAACTGAATAAAATCCAAAATTTATAAGATTTACCGGAAGGCCCCAAGATGCCCCAAGATCAAATTAATATTATGTGAACTCAAAGTTTTTTAGATTAGAGTTGATAATTCAAAATTTTGTAAAAAAAAAAACACTTATCAGTCTCAATTAAATACTTTTAGCTCTACGTTCAATTTAAGTGCTTATAGATATCATAACATCATAAACAGATTAAACTTATGCTTCGATGACATTTAAGATATCTGATCTGACAAGCATGTCTATTCTGCTGGCTGGCAAGTGTAATTTGGCCTCTGGTATGAATTTGTTTGTTCGTTAATTGCGTTCTAATTCATTGTTGTGAGACTGATACTTCAAAACAGTACATAGTACTAACCAATGTATAAAAATAGTATTTTTAATGTACAATTATGTACTCTTAGATGATGTATAATTATAATTTACGTCACTACTACAGAACACAGTAAAATTCTATTATGTATCGGTGTAGACATACACTGTGTCTGTGATAATAATATGTCAATATAATTATGCATTCAAACAAAATAACATTTCACCAATTTCTAATTGTATGCCTTGCAAATTTCTTTTCCAAATATCAATAACTTTCAGTCTTTCAAATGTATACAGCACCAACTTTTGTGTCAGTCAAATAGAATGTTCTTTTCTTAAAGATCGGAAAACTTTGCATCAAACACCGATATGTAGGATTTATTAATCTAAAGCCAAAATTGAGTATAAATGTCTATTGTTTTGATAAATCATAATTTTATGATTGAAAGTTCCGGTGCAACGTTCGAAACTTGGAGCTCTGATATTGCTTTCATGGTCATTCTGAAATTTCAATTAAATTTGTATGCTTCTGCAAGTTCTTGCCTAAAAGCGCCTGTAAGCGGAAATGCAAAATGATATTATGCTTCAATCATGTTATACAGAAATCTCACTGCCAAAATCATCATGGTTTTAATCTGCAAAGATTGTTGTACTGTGTTGATCTCGCACTTGTTACACATGTGTGCTACTTAATGCTTTTTGAACTTTTATCTTGTATAATTTACAAACGTTTAAATTTTTTGATATCCAGTATCTTACTCAGACTAGTTTTTATATTTCCACAATTAAACCTAATATTTATTTTGTGGTGTTCATAATTGTTTCAAACTCTGATGAAATGTATATTTTTTAATATTTTTCAGTCGTTTTCAAACAACTAACTTGAAATGTTCTAGAAACCGCATACAATGTAGAGTTTGTACGAAGAAATAAATAAAAAACGTACGATCACATTATCAGGTAGTTTTTCATGTTCAACCTCGAGATTTCTGCATCTTCACAAAGTATTATCTGACAGACATGAATGGTTCAGGGCGTTATCTAGGTAAACATTACTCAACTTCAGTATATATACTTGATAAAACTGCGTGGTTTTAATAAAAAAATTTCTAATTCTATATGTTCTTTCGTTTAAGCCTAATCAATACTTCAGTTTAGTATACTGCTCACAAATTCAAAATACTCTTAAAATTGATTTCGCATATAATGTTTGGCGTAAGCGCTCTTCTTTGTATATTATCTCTGATAACCCTCGTTCAAACCTTTCCGGTGGAGCCTGGCACTCCTGGGCTAATAATCACCAACAGCCAAAAAAGAGATGATCAATTGAAGAATGCTTTCACTAGCAATCAATCGAGTATAGGAAATTCTAGTTTAAACAATTCATATGTTTTTCCCTGCAAAAGCATTCTAGAATGGAAGAAAGATGTGTTTCCAGATGCTGATGTATCTCAAACTTTAGTTTGGAACTTGACACACAAATACTATTCCCCAGACGGTAAATGGGTTTCCGGATTTTTTATCAACGATCAATCACCTGGTCCTGAAATAGTGGCACATGAGGGCGAATGGATCAGAGTTGTTGTCAACAATTATCTTCCGGTTCCAATCACCATTCATTTTCATGGAATTGATCAAGTCTATACACCTTGGTCGGATGGAGTACCAGGTATTACGCAGTATCCAATTTTGTCAGGATCAAACTACGAATACATCTTTCAATTTCATAATCAAAGAGGTTTATTTTGGTATCATGCTCATTTTAGAGCGTATCTACAAGACGGGGTATATGGTCCTATTTACGTGATTCCAGCAAATAATGTTCCTCGTCCTTATTCTTCTATTGAAGGAATTTCAAGTAGTGACGTTGCAAAACTTAAATCTTTGGAGCAAACCCCAACCAACTTGATTGTTTCTGAGGCCTTTGGAGAATTCAGTGACGACATAACCGCAAAAATATTGCAACATGATATTCTTCCTTCTTGTGCATCTTCGATTCTTATCAATGGTAAAGGAAGAGTTATGTGCAATAGTGCAGAAGACATCACAAATGCGGCTTCATTGAGCACACTTAAAAAACCTTCGTTTTACGATGCATGGGGATGTCTCAAGCGAAATGAACTAATTGATGATGTCAATTCAGAAGAGGCCAACGTAGGTGGCTTTCACCAAACATGCGATCCAACTACGAATCCGCGAGAGATTATATTTACTGAAAACGAAGAATACTTATATTTCAATATTTTTAACATGGCTGCTGAATTGGGAAAAGTTTTTTCTATCGATGAACACGATTTGATTATTGTTGGTGTTGATGGAATGTATGTTAAGCCAAAAGTTGTTCAACAAATTCATATCCCTCTGGCTACGAGATACTCTGTCATTGTCCAGACAAAAAAGGATCGCCCCGACGGTGCCGTGTACGCGATCCGGTTTGCCTACGACAATCCTTTTCAAATCAAAGAAGGTTTGGCCCTACTTGTATATGGGCTTTCCAGCAAAGACACTTCACACCTTCAAGCAATTGATTATCCAGATAGTCAGCCCTATCAAGGCATTGGAGGTAATTTGCTGTCCAATACTTATGAGCAAGCAACTATTGAAGATCTATCCCCATTCGATGAAGAAACTCATAGGCCTCCTCAAGGCCCATCCGATAAAACTGTAAATTTTGATTTGGAATTTTCAAAAGGACTTTTTTCAATTTTTAAGTCAGGTGATATTTACAAAATCAACACTGAACTAGATGTACCTTATCTTCTTCAAACAGACCCTTCGAAGCTAAATTTCACCAACATTCCTGTATGCGTTGCCCCAGGTATAAAGCTAGGAGAAGTGGTGGATTTAATTGTTCAAAACCCTGCAGCTATTGAGCATTCATTTCATATGCATGGCCATAGCTTCAGTGTGATAAGTCATGGTAATACCCAATTTCCCTATTCATCGGTAAAAGAAGCCTTGGAAAAAAACGATCCCATGGTAAATCTGAAAGATCCAATATTTGTGGACACTGTCGATGTTCCACGAAGCGGCCATGTTGTATTGAGATTCAAAGCTTTAAATCCGGGTTACTGGTTCATTCATTGCCATATTAATCATCATATCACAGACGGTATGGCTGGGTTTATTGTAATAGACGAGGAAAAGATTCCCAAGATCCCACAGGTACTATATAACCAACCACATGCGGTGTATGATTCAGACAAAGAAATCAACGTATCTGTTCCAAAAGAACAGCCCAAAAATTTATTTGATCCTAAACGGCCGTACTAGATACTACAAACTTCTGTTTTACAGAATCTTTAGCATATCCCTAATTACATATATCAAAATAGTTGACTAATATTATTGTTTTTTACTATAAAACTTTAACTAGAATGCTAAATGACATGGTTTACAAACATACACAGTTTAGATCTGTTTTTTTGCATTGTTTCCGCGAATTATTTCTCAAGTGAAAAGTACTCATACAAAGCGCGATACAATTGGCATCCATTTAGTTACTCAATTTTTTGGTGTATTCGATATTTTTTGTAATAGCAGTGGCTGCAAGACGGGTCTGTTTTGAGATTCATGGAGATCATTGCAGAGTCTAGAGCCTTAAAAAAATTCAAATGAGATAATCTTCTATGAGAGCAAGGGACATGATGGCTCAAATGCAACGTTTTACCAATTTTCTGGCTTGCGAAAGTTGTAAAGCTTTAGAAACCCGGTTCAAAAAATAGAAGAAAACGACAATGCTAACAACTAAAACATTTTGATTTCATAAAATACTTCAATAACTGGCATATTCGAATTCTTGTTTTACTTTCTTTTTTCCCGATCATCGTCTTAATTTACTATGTACAAGACCTGATCTTAAGATTATGCTCCATAATTATGCCTCATACCCAAAAGAATCGTAAACCAGTTGTATCTATTCTTTGTGTCGTTAATTTGTGATTCCTGCTTTGACGCATTTGACTACTGTTAGGACGATTTTGTCTGAAAGCAAAGACAACGCATACAAAATGACTGATGATAGGTGAATACGAAAATAGCAAGATTCATTCATTCATGCAACTGCAATACGCAAAATTTATTTTTGTATCACTAAAATATTAAACTTCTAAGCCAAAATTCGACAAAAATGCATTCCCAACTCATGAATCCATTTAGGGCTAATAACTGATCACCTGAAAATATCGAACTTGATACGCCAATGAATGATAGTCATTTCAGATTAATTCACAAATAATAATAAAAAAATGTTGTATAATGCCAAACTCTTAATACATATTTCGATAATATTATGAAGATGGTTTTTGTTTTTGTCACAGACTAGTTGAGCAATGTATTGATTTTACCCAACTGTCTTTATACTATCGATTTCGCTGGTTTGTTATTATTCTGGCCCATTTTCAAACCTGGTTGAAGGGTCCTCTAACGTACCGGATAATATTTCACTATAAATGACTGCATCTACTGCAGCACCTTTCTCTAGCATTTCCTTGTATTTTTCTGAAAGGTCTCTGGAAACTTGTCTAAGTGTGGGAATTTCCATGCGAAAACCACCACCATAAAGATATTCTGATGACGCCTCTTGATAATTCCAAATAGGTATCACAAATTTTGCAACATCTAGCCCATCCAGACCATCGCTGATCTCTACACAAGCCGATGTGAGTGCAGGGCCCAATTCGACTAGCTCCGTAGTTGTTGGAAGAGATGGTAAGGGCCGCACGTCCTGTGGCGAAGTTAGTAGTATATCTGCTGCAGCATCCGGAGTTGCAACATTAGGTGAACGTGTAAGTATAGGAGGCCCACAGAAAAACTCATGAGATTTTGGCTGTGCTACATCAATAGTACTACAGAAATCAACAGTAACCAGGTTAGGAGCCCATGATTTATCCATAGAAGAACGAACAATCTGATCAAACCTAATAGTGTGTTGTCTGAGGGGAAGCACGAGTCGCTCTAAATTTGAAAAGTTAGACGTGATAGAAAACAAATCAAGGCCTGTGAATGCTTTTTTCTTGTCTCTTGAATGCAGCTGTAATCGTCTGATTTGATTTAGAGATGAAGCGGACTTCCATAATGTATCCAATACTGGTAGTATGTGCCCATTTAGTTGAAGTATTTCTATTTGTGAATGTGAATCCAATAAAAAACGAATTCCGCATAGTGCCTCCAGACTGTATTCATCTAGAAAAATACTAAGCGAAATCAAAGAAGGAAACATTATCTGAGTAGCTTCTTCTGGATTTGTGTTTGTGGTAATTAAACTGACGTTGATTTCAAGAGTTTGGATCTTGTCGAAAGTTTCGGTGGATGCAATGTATTGTTGAAGTCTATGTAATCGTACGTCAATAATGCAATGTTTGAGATGCGGAGGTAAAATCAAAGAGTTGATGATATGATTTCCACCACATTTTATGCTTAAAGCCTTGAGAGTTTTTACATTAGATATTGCATAAAACACAGCGTCTATATCAGTGTTTGGAGTTGTAACTTCTAAAGAAAGAAAGCTCAAGTTAGAAAATAGCATTAAATGTTCAAAAGTGTATAGCGTTGGAGCCAAAGGAGCTGAATGAAGTGAAGTTACGCTGTCGGCAATTCTAGACTGCGAGAGGATAGACATGTGTTCTGGGCAGCGTATACCATAAATATGAAAACCAATGGCACCTTTTCGAAAATCGTAAAGTGATTCGAGATAACTGAGAGCCTTGCTGAGATCTTTCACATTTTCTACGTATTGAAACGAAAGAATCATGTCTTTAAGATTGATCAAATTGTGAAATGTTATATCACTTATTTCTTCGCGTGACGAGTTTCCCAGATCAGATGTTACAACTCTGTTTCCAATATGTAGTCGCTCAACATACTTTGCAGCTTTCGGATTCAGAAAACACTCGTTTGAGTCGTCAAAAAAATGCAATTCGTCTTTGTTGAATTGGGTGTTTAAAAGGTAGAACTGGCTGTATGCGTTGCAGATTGAGATGTCACAAAGAACGTTTCTGTATATTGCGGCCCGAATCACCTCTTCCAGTAAAGCACTCGATTTCATGAGCGGTTCCAGGTGTTCAATATATTCTGCAAACACCGAGTGCTTTAAATAACATGGGTGATTAACCGCATTGGATACGTCAAACTCATATGCATCATCGATTGCCACGAATCTTAAGATTTTGAGTATGATTTCGTTAGGAAGCATTTCAATGTAGCATGGTGACATGATTAAAACAGTGGGCTGCTCTAAAAGTAAGTAGTAACTCGTGCTACAACCAACCGAGCACGGCTATTGGTTAAGCTTTTCTTCAAAAAAAAAGCTTTCGTTTCAGGGTTCAAAATTACATGTATAGAAGAAAAGGAAAAGAAAAAAAGAAGGAAAGAGAATAAGCAAAAGAACAAAAGCGAGAGCGAATATATATATATATATATATAATACATGTTCGGTTTTGGGGGGAAGAAGAAAAGGAACAAAAAGTCATAATATTAATTTTAATAGGGACTTGTACTAGACGCATAACTATCTGAGTATCCTTTTTGACTTTAGTTTGATTTAGTTTAATTCGGGCCAAAAAAAAAGGTCACGGACAGATTGTACATGTGTATCGCCAACAGATACTTTTAAAACATTATCCACTTCTAGACAGTAACAATATTATTACCCAAAACTATACCAGTAGGGGATTGACACCATAAAAGTGCTGCCTCTACGCCAGTCTCTAGAGTTCCGAATTGCCAGAAATGGGTGGGTTTCACGAGTTGACGGAAGCCGAAACGCTTAAAGTTGGTACAATATCGAGCCACAAATAGCCCAGGTTTCTCATGCGGATCTGCAGCTTTAATAGAAACTGAGCTTTAATATTGTTTGAACACACTGAACACAGCGCTCTCTTGAATATTGTGAATAAACATCAAAAAGGTGATATTTTTGAAGGAAATCAGATATAAAAAAACAATAATAAAAAGGCAGCGTTGGGACAAAAATAGTGTTCCCATAAATGAAAGATGAATAATAGCGAGTCAAAACACCGAATGAAAGCAGCTGAATGTAAAGCGGCATAGAATCCTTCACTTTAAAGGAATGCTTCTAGATTTGCTGATACGATCGAAGATGGGTGTAGCGTACGGGTAATTCTTAACATTATGAACGTTATTTACCACTGCATACATATTAAGAGTAAGAGCAAGTCAAAATCCCACTCGTATTCTTTTCCAGGATAAGCCTTAAGACCCCCTTTTTTTGTTTTGTTTGACATTTTAGTCAGAGAAGCATGGCTGCTTGTAAATTAAGTTTACTGTGAGAAACCGTTTCTCAACTACATTTCAAAATAGCCGGACGATGGAGCGTCACTAGTTCCATATTTACGATTGGGTTTTAAAAAAAGACACCATCACAAGTGGTCAACCTTCGAATCAAGTATGAAAATATTTATTTGAGAAATCAGAGGTTTGTTGAAGAGGCGATTTTGCCAAAGTTCGTGAAAGTTTTTGTTCTTTCTTGAACAAGGTTAAAAATAAACGATGATAATATTGAATTGGTTAAAGAGTACTTATAGAAGCTTTTTGTAAGCTCGTAAGCCTTATAAATACCGAGCTTCATGTATATCTATATAAACATGATCTGTAAATCGCAAAAGGGTAAATGAAACCTGCCAATTGTAATATTAGAAATGAATTTATTTAGCAAACACTGAGATCATTGCTTGTAACCAGAAATAGAGAGCAAATGTAATGCTATATTGTGTCGCTACGTACATTTGTACTAGGAGTTTATGATCGAAAAAAAAAATTAAAAGATGTGGATTTTTTGACGCATGAGTCTCAAGTAGAACACGATCAAACACGCTTTGACGTAGCCAATCGTGGCATATATATTGGAATTTTAACTTTAACAGTCCAGTAAGTTTTTTACTTGGCAAACGGTTCTTGGTCTACAGTCGTAATCTACTTGATATTACCAGCTATACGATCGGCACCCACAAGTCTAGATTTTCCACTGTTTAGGGTGACGAGTGGCTTCTAGAAGCATAGGTCTGAGTCTTAACATACGAAAACTGTGGTTAAATTAAACGTCTAAGTAAGAATTGAAGTGAAGATTGAAGTTGATTAAAGCTTAATTTCACGGCTACTCTAAAACAATCGCTGCTCTATAGCTTACGACATGCTGTAATTCTCGGCTGAGGGCTGCATAAAGCAATCAGCTTTGGCAACCTTGCAACGTCGCAATATTACGCAAATACACTCTAATACAGATGTTTTATTTTGTGTTTGCTCAAAGTACAAGACACCATGATATTTTCATGTACGCTTCAATGAAATTTGCCAGTACACTATCTTTCAATCATTCTTTACTCTGTCATTGTGAGTCTTGCAAATTTTGTGATATCTATGGAACTGTTTTATAAAATGCACGAGTTGAACCTTTCTCATTCAAAAACTTTTGAATTCTATGACATCATCTGTAAAAAGCAGTTTATGTCCTGGACAATACAAAAGAGTGTTAAAGCTGATGTGTATACATTATACCAGACTAGAGATCACTTAGAAAATAGTTTTATCTGTTATTTTTGTGAAAATTTATCATGATGCAATCCGAAGTGAACAGATTAGTCCGTTGAAATTAGACAATCGAAAATCTTTTGAAATTGCCGATGAGTTTGTGCTCATAAATCTTACAAACATTCTCGTTTTCAAAAGGAAAATGTGTTTTGATCAATTTTTAAATGGCTACTCGTCATAAGTTGCCAAAAGCGTGTACTGGAACTTGGTACACAAATTCAGCTGAACACAAATTCAACACTTTACGTATTCAATTTTTTGTCAAAAAATGATTCTGAAGATGTCAAATACATTTTGGTTTAAGTGCACTCTGATATTTTCAACTGCAATCAGAGCATGAGTGTGTCTACGGTTCTCTAATTTGTAGCAGTCATAGTTTGCGAAGTACCTCTCCTCATACTCTGCAATTGAAAAGTGGAAATAAAATCGTCAAGATCATAACCATACATTAAATATGGCATGTAGACCAATCAAAAAAGCGTTAAAAACCTTTTGAAAACTGTATGAATAATAAGGTCCAAGCCAGAGCTTAAAAAAAAATAAATAAAAAATAAACAAAATAAAAAGCTCAGCATGAGAACCATTTGCACCTGCGTGAAGTAAATCTTGAAAATTCAAAACAAGATAAGTATCAAGTGTTCAAAAAGCATCTGGTTTCACTAGAATAGATGATAGATTTCTTCCATTGTTTTTTATGGTTGCTAAACAAGCCAGTATATCTTGGTCAAAATACTAACTGATTTGTTCAAATATAAAGCATCAATCCTTGGTAGTCTAAATAAAGTACTCTTACAAATTGAGCGTAAGGAAACAAACAATACATTTTGTTCAATGGATGACTTGAAAGTCCTTGTAACAAATTTGTGGCAAAATAGCTGCCATGCCAGTTAATGACAAACCGTGAGAGTGAAAATGATTAACACATTGATGCTGCTCAAAAATCTCGTGTTGATTACAGACATAAAATCAGAGTACTCATCCACTTTCGTGCCTAGAATCTAGTAGCAAACAGCATAGCCACACCTTTTTGCTAGTCAAGTCTGTGAATTGTGCGCCATCAAAATATTTAAACAGATGTATCTGAGAGCTCAAATTAGCTACATGGCTGTTCAATCTCAATTATCAGGCACATCAAGTTAGGCATGTTTGTAATTTATCTCATGTTTCTTTCCGTATCTAAGCCTTGTTGACTATGCTTTTCTACACGCATATTCATTCATGACACTGGGGAATGAACAATTTACTCGTCACGAGACACGCTAGTGCCATATTATAATCCTAAAAAACTGACCCGAAAAATTGGCTTTTTGCCGATAGACACTATGGCGTGAAAAATAATAATATTTTAAAAAAATCATTGGAAACCTGTATCAGTCGAATTTATCCAATAATGTAGTCTTTGTGCCCCAGTTTTTTTACATCATAGTATCATTTGTGTGTCACAATCAGAAGATGACTCTTTTTATAAGCCGCTGAATGTATTAAATGTCAATTTCAAAAGAATTGACAGTCGCTAAGGATTACTTTTTTGTCAAGTTCGTATTTGGTTGAATAGAATACAAATCTGAAAAAATACGAGATCAAACCTTTTTGCGTCCCACTGTGTTTCAAAAGTCAAGCTTTTTATATTATTGTTCAACTTTTTATCATCACAACCATCTTGACAAACAGTTTTTATACACTACCATAAAACCATTCACCGATACATAAATATCAAGCAGTTGAAATTAATCGTAATACAGTGTAATATTCGAAAATGTAGCGTCTATAAAGGCGAAAGCGTAGAAATTATGTTGAGGGACTGCATTCCTTCTGCTACATGTTTACATAGTTTTTGCTTAAAAAACAAAGGCGATTAAAAATAAATAAGAAAAATAACAATATTTATCCAAACACAAACGCATACATATATCTAACAATACAAAAACAGAAAGAGAGAATTCAATAAACTACATAACAAGAATAAAGTCAAACAATGGCACCTTTAAGCAAATGCAGCTTTAGTCTCGTCTTGTTCAGGCTTCAAGAATGATTTGACACATTTGGCCATAGTAGGCGAGTTTCTCGAAATGGAATCAGTGAAGTAAAAGTTCTCTACTACGTGCTTAAGCTCGGCATCAGTAGCCTTGACGTGCTTGTTGGCGGCTACTAACTGAGTCTTCAGTCCCAGCTCAGCAAATGTGCTGGACTCAATAACATCGTGGCGCACCAAGTGAGGAGCAATCTCCGCTAATCTGCTTCTCACCTCATACACATCTTCGTAAGGAAGAGTGGCGTTCAAATACTCAGAGGCGGCTCTAATAATCTTCCAGTCCTCACGAGCAACACCAGGTGGCCCAACGGATGCACGAGTACCTTGCGCGCGGCCCTCGGTATTCACATAAGTGCCTGCCTTCTCGGTGTATGCAGATCCAGGAAGAATGACATCGGCAAATTGAGCGCCAACGTCACCATGATGACCTTGGTAAACAACAAATGCGTCCTTGGGGATATCTGAGGCTTTGACCTCATCTGCGCCCAAAAGCCAAAGAAGCTTAGGCTCCACTTGAGCAACCTCAGCAGAAGGAGGCACAAAACCGACGTCAAATGCGCCAGTATGCGAAGCGGCTCTTTGCAGGACGTTGTAACCGTTCCACTCAGAAGTCAAAAAGTTAGAAGAGTGCTTGAGCACAAAGTCACCAACAGTCTTGTAAATAGCGTGGGAGTCGGCGTGCTCAGTGACACCGGAACCGACAATGATGAAAGGCTTCTTGGCAGCAGCGAGCTTCTTACCGAAATCGCCCTTAAGAGCAGCAGAAAGAGCCGAAGCGTTGTTACCCAAGTTTTCAACCCAGAATGTAGACTCAAACTCCTCACCAACAAGGCCAATCTCTAAATCGGAACGCAAGAATTGTTTTCTGATTCTGGCGTTCAGCACAGCAGCCTCGTGACGGGGATTGGTACCAACCAAAAGAATAACGTCGGCGTCTTCAATACCGTGAATAGTAGAGTTGAAAATGTAATTGGATCTGATGTCGACACCGTGGGCAGGAGGGAGGTTGTTGTTGTCAGTAGCCAAGTTCTCGGAGCCAAGAGTATTGGCAAGATCCTTAAGAGCGACCAAAGACTCAATTTCGACAAGGGGACCGGCAACAGCCTTGAACTCATCACCCTTGACTTCGAGACGCTCGTGGGCGTCAGCAATGGCTTGGAGAGCGTCGTTCCAGGTAGCGGTCTCAAAAGAGTCGCCAACCTTGATCAAGGGAGTAGTCAAACGCTGGGTCTTGAGACCGTCAACAGCGAATCTTGACTTGTCGGAAATCCATTCTTCGTTAACACCCTCGTGGAGTCTGGGCAAAACTCTCATGACTTCTACACCACGGGAGTCAACACGGATGTTTGATCCCAAACCATCGAAAACGTCAACAGATTCAACCTTCTTGAGTTCCCAAGGTCTGGCGTGGAATGCATAGGGCTTGGAGGTAAGAGCACCGACGGGACACAAGTCGATGACGTTACCGGAAAGCTCGGTGTTGAGGTTCTTTTCAAGATAGGTTCCGATTTGCATATCGTTACCACGGCCAGAGGTACCAAACTCGGGGGCGCCAGCGACGTCGTTGGCGAAACGGACACAACGAGTACAGTGAATACATCTGTTCATAGATGTTTTGATCAAAGGTCCAATCTCCTTATCCTCTGTGGCTCTCTTACCAGCGATTTCGTGGAATCTACCTCTATCTCTACCATATCTCATGGATTGATCTTGAAGATCGCACTCACCACCTTGGTCACAGACAGGACAGTCAAGAGGATGGTTGGAAAGCATCATCTCCATGACACCCTCACGGGCCTTTTTGACACGCTCAGTGTCAGTTCTGACGACCATACCGGGGCCCACGGGAAACGCACAAGACGCAACGGGCTTAGGAGCTCTTTCCACATCGACCAAGCACATTCTACAGTTACCAGCAATAGCGAGCTTTTCGTGGTAGCAGTATCTGGGGACAGTGACACCGGCCTTTTCACAGGCCTGGATAAGAGCGGATCCAGCTTCGATTGAAACCTTTTTGCCATCAATTGTCAGTTCGACCTCGGCGCTGCGTTTAGCCGATTGCGAGAATTGTCGTGTGCTGGAGTTGGCGGCTCTGGATAGTAGTACGCGGGTTCTGGACAGCATTGTTTTGTAAGAAGGGTAAATTATGTGGATTTGTGGAGAAATGCTGATGAAGATATGACTATATGGAGGAGAAGAAAAGAGCGCCAGTTAGCATCGTGAATCTCCTGCGCTTATGCTTCAAATTGCTGGCTTTCGATTGATTCATTCATCATACCCCAAAAAAACTTACCTGTAGGCTTTTTCTTGCTTTGCGGGCGATTTGTTGTCAATAAAAATCTATCTATAGATGTGTATCAATATTTTGATTTATGCGAAGGGAAGAGAACTTCCAGGTGTTTGTGGATATTTGAATATTGGTGGTATCGAATAGGGACCAAAGAAGACCTAATTCCGAGAGAAGTTGTGATAAAATATTGTTTACGGGAAAAAACCGAGGAGTAGTTTTTTTTTTTTTTTGGCTAAGCCAAAACATGAAATTTTTTCTTCTCTCTTTCACTCACTGTCTAAATCCGTCAAGTTGTTTATTTTCAAACAGTACTTTTTTTGTATTTTCCACGCGATGCATTGATTCTTCTCGGCTTGCACGCTTTGAAATCGGACTAAAGGTTTCTTGTTCAAATAAATGGTTGTTAGCAATTGACTACGGGATAACTGCATCGCCCACTCACACTGTTGCTATATGTACGCATTTTTGTATGGTAAAAACGGCGTTTTTGGTCTGCGCTTATTGGCCAGACTATCTAGAATTACTGAAATTTCCATTGTTAGGTATAAACCCTTGCCCTATGTAGAGTTGGGCTTAAGTCCGAAATAAAGTCTAAAATAAGAAGCAGGATGCCAGCAAGTTTATTTAGTTGAAGAGAACTAATGAATCAATTAGGAAATTACGAGTAGATTTAAACACAAATTGATTAAGCTATGGTCTTTTGAATTAAATTTGTGTTTATAATAAAATAGAACAAAATGACCACAAGTGGGCCATGTCAAAGAGCACAAGTGAATTAATTAGTTTACTACGGATAGATTCAAACACAAACAAATCAAGTTATCACATTCTACATATCGAATTGATTTCTGCGATGATAAAAAATCTGAAAGTAAAATTAACGAGTCTTATACAATTTACACAAATAGAAGGTTAACGGCCCGAGCTCATTGGACAATCAGGAATAATAATTGGGTTTGTCCATCCCTCGCCGTTATCCAAGTTGACATCCGCCCAGTGTGCGAACGGGTACGAGGGAATAGTTTTAACAGGCTGGTCCGCTGTGATCAAACCCATATCAATCTGTCTCTTGATCAACTTTTCCAAATAAGGAATGATATGTGGCTCGACAACCTTGAAATTTTTGTAATCAATAATTTTGTCGGGCGCTTCTTGAATGATTTTCTTGAGAAGCGAGGGAATCATGGGCTCATCTTTGAGCTCGTCAATAGTGTAAAAGACTGGGTGGTTGGTGAAGATGATAGCATTGGATTTGGGCAGACGGCGCAGGGTTTGGCGCTCAACGCGGATTGTGAACTTTTCAAATGGAATTGGAGGCACCTCTTGACCGACTTTGTAGGTGTAAATGTTCGAGCAGAACAGTTCGTGGTCCCAGGTGATGTACCAAGAAGCACGCTCAACTGAGTCAGTAGGCTTCATCTTGGCGAACCAGCGCTCCATTGACACCTTGAGCTTCTCATTATAGTAAGGTACATTTTTGTGAATGACATCCAGGTTTCTACCGAGCTTTTCTTGCACTGTGAAATAACCGCCAGGGAAGGGCACTGCTGCTGCAACAAGATAATGTTTACCGTCATCCCGTTTCTTGACCACATAGAAGTCTTCCTTGGCAAGTTTGCCAATGTAGTGCAGAGGGTGCATTTTGTAAGGTTTGGACAGGTCCAATTGCTCGTCTGTGATGAGGTTATGGATTCCGTTTTGGGTGCGTTTAAACAGCGAAGGGTATCTTGTAAGCAGATGGTTGACGATAGTGTCTAAGAGCTCTTCGCATGCGTCTTCGCCGTCTGGCAAGCAATCGCAGTACTCCTTGCCGTAGTCTGTGAAAATCCGTTTCTTTTCTTCAATGTATCTAATGTACCATTTATCCATATCCAGCCAGTGGTTGAGATCTAACTTAAAAATGCTCATGGTTTGGTGGTACGGCCATCTGAACGGTCTCCATGGTCGGTCATCGTAATCCTTGACTTTATCTGGAGTCAGTGTGATGAGCGGTGTGACTTTCTGCAGGTCTGGAACCGGCTCTTTTTTAGAGTCGGTAGAAGTAGCTTTGGCAAACAGGCCACTGCACTGTTTCTTGATTTTTTCCCGGTTGACCAGGACATATGTAACAGTAGCAGCAACGAGCACCAGCTGTGAAAGTACCAGAGTGTCAATCATTATAATATGTATGTGTGTTTTAATTGTATGTGAATATGAATAGTCGGTATGTTCCAATGGTCTTCTTGCAACTATTTATACATAAAGTACATCTAGATATCACCTTAAACTGTTTGCCTCTACAAATAGATCTTGCTCTTCAGCAAGACTTGTTTAAGTTGTGAGCTTGAGTACTATTTTTTTGCTCTTTTCATTTCGCGAGATGGACAGGCTTAATCGAGTGAACTCTTCCGCAGTCAGTCAAAGACATTACAGTCAAATATTTTCCAGTTTTGGAAATCTTTTCTATCAAAGCACCTCCATACAAAAATTGAACTTTTCTTATCAATATCCCCCACACAGCCCGCCCTAGCCCTTTTTCTACTTGAGTGTTTCTTGTCTCAATTGTCGTTACAAAATCACCTGAGATCGTTTGAGCAATGAATGAATGTTTGAACAGTGCCAGAATCTGAGAAAATATATCCAAATCAGGGTCTTTTTGCCAATTGACTCTCATACTTTATCTACTTTGAGTGAAGCAATCCCGTTTACATTTTGGGTATTCGTTACCAAGCAAAAAAATACAGTGAAAGTTTATGCATATCAACGGTACACAAAGTTGATTGTATATGAAGGAAAGAAAGGAAAGGACGAGGGATAAGATATCCTTATTAGGTAAATTTATACTGACTATAAGCAAAAGTTCAAACCTTCTAAAAAAAATGGCCTATCCGTTCAACTGCGTTGGGTATAAAGCTTGATAGTTTTTGGAAATGATAATATGATGATTTGTATCCGGTGGTGCGTATTGTCTTTAACAAGACTTTGAGTCTGCTTAATTGTGATGTTTTTTGAAATTATATGAGTGTTGTTTTGAGACTCAAAGACATTCGAAACTTGTACAAATCAAGTCTGAAGTCATATATCATTCAATAGTCTCCGCAACAATTTTGAGATTTGTCAAACTCTGTCGAATAAAATCGACGGGTTGAGATTATCTTGATCTAAAAGGGTGAATTGTAGAGCTCGTATTGCAGGAACGTTTAGTTACAGTTGTTGAAAATGGAAGAGTGTTACAATTGCAAGGAGGATAATATTTCATCAAGCTACACATTGCTCAACACTGTGTTTTCTTATTGGCATCTAAAGAGCAGCCACATACAGCATTGCACATGAGTTCTGCCACTTGTCTACGAGTCCATATGTACAGATTAATGTATTGGCACTCTACAACTTCTTGATTAAAACTACAAATGAACTATCAGTAGCAAACCCCACATTCCATGACTAAGTACATACTAACTATTTTTACAGTTGATAAGTCACGATTTCGTAATGAAGATCTTGTCGGTCCCCTCCCGGAGTACTGAGTTAACTCGTTTTTGAGCCCAATAAGTTTTTTTTAAAACCTTCTTAGATACTTGCGTTTGTTTTTGTTTGATTGCTCTCTCCGCTTTTCACGATGCGTTCAGATATTATTTTCTCTTCCCTTGTTTACTTCGACTTCTTGACTTGATTGACTTGTTCATACTACTCTTTGAAATGTATACTAATACAGCAACTTGTGGACATTCAATGAGTCCAAGTATCTTCAGGATTTGAAAAAGCTTTGATGTCACCATTATCTATGACGCGTGCAGCCTCTTGTACCTCCTTCCCCGTTGGATCTGAAATCCTCTCGGGGCACACAATCACAACCACCCACCCAACGTGACCGTTTTATATTTTTTTTGGTATTCTTTTCAATCGAGCCTAAATAGTAAAGAAAGCTTCTTCAATAATCAGAATACAAATATCAAAAAGGGCTGCTTTTGGGAATAGAGATACAGGATAAGGAATACGATAAATGCTCAGAATTGATTATGTACACAAAATGATGTATTCTGGAAAGCTGGGAGGCTCACGATGCGTGATATTCCATGTTTTGGTCAAACCGCCTGTTCATTTGCCCCTTGCTTCAGAACAACATCATCCCCCCCTAGATTGGTTCACGTTTGAATGCATTTGTATGTTACCTGTTTATACGCATCGTCTTTTAGCTGTCATCAAACGCCTATCCAGGGGCAAAAACAGAAAAAATGGGGTAGTGAAAGAAAAAAAAAAATCAGAATGCCTTCTCCGCTAGAAAAAAAGGTACACCCGCCTTCCCCAGACAAAGCTGTACCCCAGGAAACCTTTCCCCAGAAAAAAAAAAACGTTTTTGGTTTCCTCAACTACACAAAATCAAAAAATGAGAGGGAAATCACCGCAAATGAATACATACACATAAATACCCCCACAAACAAAATGTGTATAGATACAAGGTGTGTACAGTGACAAACCTCGGGAGAGTATACTGCAAGATGTATATGATAGATAATGAGAACAAAGGAGAGGTGTGTTTGCTTGCCAATCATTCAAAAATCTATGCTTTATCTATCGAATTTCCGCTCCCACTTGGCAATATCGTAGCTCACATTAATCTGAGAAACCTGTAGAATCAAGTAGCTTGTTGATTGTAAACTCGCAGCTTTGTCAACGGCATCAAGTCCCAATCATCAATCACATCTGTTTTCTCTCCTTTGAATTCCAAAAAAAAGGCAACAGGAAAAAGCTCATTGAAACCTTTCGGAACCAAGACGATAAGTTCTTGATTGAAGAAAGGTCTCGTTATAGAAGAACGTACACACGCTGAGCCCCCGTTAGACTCTATACACGTCTGTATACGATAACAGAAAGAAAAAAAGGCCAATAGAAAAGGGGATGCATTGGCCAGTCTAAAGAAAGTGTAACATGTCTAGTATAGATACAGTGATGTTGTTGATAGTGGCTGTTTATACCACAAGATAAACATGTAACAGAACAGCCAAGCAAGTCTTCAAGAAAGCGAAACAAGCAGCTTCAAAAGCGAAACGGTGCCGTTGTGAAAGAAAAAAAAATCACAATATTATCAGAAACAAAGAGTTTGGAGGAACTCGTCTTGGGAGTGAAGAAATATAAGAGAAAGAGAAGATTTGAATGCCTGGAAAATGAAGTCAAATGACTTGTTTGTGGTCAAAGGCAAATGCTTTTTGAGCCGTGGCATCACCACTGATTTCTAATGTAACAACAACAAACGAGACTTTTATTATTAAACAACCAATGCGCTATAAAGAAACAAACACACAATAAATATACAAGTGATGAATAATGATGAGACCCAGTGTTCCAATCAATGAAACAAACAGGCTAAAATAAAATAATGGGGTGAGAATAAATGGTACTAAGCCTGTTTTTTTGAGGCTTAATCCAATGAAAACTCGCCCTTGAGTATGGACTCTGCAATGGGACTAGGAGGTTGATTCATAAACGACTCACGACGATCAGTGATTCCCGACTTCATGTCATGCAACATTTCGTCGTCGTCTTCTTCTGAAAACTTAATGGCTACACTGGGCCGTCTGACATGATGCCTTTGTTTATTACCGGCGGCATCAGCCAAATGGTCCAAGGGCGCAACCGATGGCGCGGATTTTGACCGCACAGCAGACATGCCGCTGGTCATGGCCGATGTAGGCGACGATGCAGATGCACAGGAGTTTGATGCGTCGCACGAGGGCTGTGATGCGAATTGAGAGCTGTTAAGAAGGGTGGGGGACAGCGGAGGAGACCGCGGCAGAAGGGCCTGGTGTCGGCCGGCGGACGAGTGCGGGCTACTGCTGCTGGCAAAGAACGGGTTCTTGAGATAGAAAATATTGGGCTGGTGTCGATGGTGATGTCTGGGCGGCGACCCAGGCGTGATTGTGTGATGCCCGTCTTGATCATCGTAGCCCGAGTCACGATGATTGTCAAAGGTATAAGTGTCAAACATGGAATACCTCCGGTCGAGGCTCATGGTGTTGTGGAGATACGAAGTGGAAGACCGGCGAGGATCAATATCAATTGGCTTTGTCATTTTTAGGGGCTTTGTGGAAGTACGAATTATTTAGAGACTTGCAGATGGTGGAGAAAAAAGTGGTGATATTTTCAGTTGAAAACGTGGAGAAACAAGTCTGCTTATATACTTTTTTTTTTGTTTATCTCTCCTTTCTTCTGTTTTTTCTTTTATCAAAAGCATTATCCAAAAAAGAAAATGCGGAGACAACAGAATAAATGAGAACATAACGCAATACCCGCTATTAAATTTGGTGTTAAATTGTGTTAAAGTGAAAATAGATATATTTAGGACTTGGAAAGGGGGGGAATTCCCCGGAGATCCCACAAAACCCTTGTGGTCCACAAAACAAAGTTGGAGAGAAAAAGCAACGTTTTTGTTCATCATCTTTTCATCAACATCATCATTCGCATCATTCGCATCACCATCTTGATCAAGGCGAATCAGTTGAATATGCCATTTTGTTGGTGTTGAGGCTGTTGAGGTTGTTGGCATCACATCATGTTTACGTTTGCCACTTGATTATAATTCACGTTTCTTGTTCAAAGCCCGTTATTTTTGACGCCGTGGATACTTGTACTCCGCGAGTCTCAATGAGTCTTATGTGTACATGCGTGAGCTAACGGCACAAAAGTCCAATCGGTTCAGACCCCAACACGAAAAATAAAAATAACCCGGAAATGGAGGTTCCTGAACAACAACAACAAAGAAAACAGTTGATCTCCTGTGTGTTTGTGATCAGTTGCCGAATTGATTCGACCAAACCCTTGAATTGTCCAAGGGTTCACAAAGGGCCGAATATGAGTAAGCTTTACTGCATTTTAAAGGTAGAAAGAAGTCACCCTATTTTTTTTTTTAATTTTCTGTTCAGGGTTTTCCCGTTAACTCTTTTATTAAACGATAGTAACCATAGTTGATCTGTTTTTGAAAATATTTTCGTATCTGAGTCACAGTCATTGTATTGAGCTCAAGGGTTGCTAAATGGTGAACTGGTTATCGCCACAAGCTTCAAAATGGCCTTTCATTTGTAGAATGGCAAAGAGTAACAGATCCATCAATAGTTACGCGGCCATATGAGCATTGTCCAGGCATAGCTTGAGTGGACTACACCACCAGGAACAAAATACTCTTTACAATAACCAAAATCTACACGAAAAGCAGCTTCCCAAAACCGTAGCCATAGCCGTCATTATCATGATCATCAGATTGTGTCTTTGCATAAATAAAATACATACATTGTAACCACAGCTGTACACCATGTGTAGCGATAACAAATGGAATCATTACGCGGGCTGCCTGTTTCCGGGATGCGGTTATACTGACCTACATCTGAGATGCGTGGTAAACAGAAGCCCGAGACGATAGAAAAAAATATGTGGATCTGGGATCCCATCTAGTTTCAGCGGCACAGAACCGGCCGTTGAGCAGTGTATCCTCTCACAAAACAAGCAACCATGGACTTCCTACACCCGAGTTCTCGTGGACGGTAGAGTTCATGTTTGTATCTCAGTTGCCAAAAACAATCTTTAGACAGAACTTTGATTTTCTCTTATCAGTTGAATTTTTTTATTTTATTTTTTTTTTAATTTCGCCCACTGTATAAGGCACCTTTGCATCTCGTTACACTGTAATTTCCATGTTCATGCTCGCACAAGAATAACTTGATAAGGTTTGTTTCTCTCGTATCTGTGTATTAACACCAATCATTATCAAATTGAACTTTCGAGTTCTCGCACGGCGGTTTCGTGTCGTAAAGTTGTGTATAACTGAACAATTAAGATTGGCATGATAATGTGGAGAAAATGGTTTTGGGAGATTTCGGTGATTTGTTTTCAAGGTACGCACTTCAGAGTTTGCAAAGTCAGAGGGAACGGCAGCTTGTGATACTTTCATTATAATAATATTATAAGTGTATATCCACGTTCATCGACTGTCTAGATATGAAGACAAGCTCATGATTTTCTCATTGTATAGATGAATACACACGTAGCAAGTATACGCTCACATACACATGCTTCTTCCATAAAGTCCTGAAATGTTCAGCTCTCGACTGTCTATATGTGCGCTTGGGGATTGAATATCTTGACCAATTGAGTTTTATTACTGAGCAACCATGCCAACATTACTAGATCTTTTAGTGTTGGGTGTAGAGCATGTATACCAATCACCATCACCCCTCTCTAGTCCCAAGCCATGACAGTCCTGGCGCCTGAATGGTTCATGCCAAACATCAAAACTATGACGAAATCTCCTTGTTGCAACGTAAAACATAGTACATTTCTACACATTTATTGCAGAGGTTTAAAATCACCATGCAGACTGCTCTAAACTGCGGCTGTGCATTCTTTCCGAGACGTCATTGGCAACACTTTGGAGTTGGGATCAGAGAATGTGTTCTCTGTACAGATGTATGTTTAACTATCAGAAGGGATGCACAGCCGCGACACTGCCAAATGGTGTTGGATGTACGTATGCGATTAGTACGTAGGTCCTTATAGTATCTCTGTTTACAGTGGCATTCATATCAACTCATTTTGATACATCTTTTTGCTTGTTCTACAATTATCAATATTTTCAATGAGCAGATGGAAGGTATATTTCAAATCTATCGGACTCAGCCTCAAAATCCCACCACAGTGATGTAATCGCAAGCTCATCACCATGATAACCTTGGCCTGCGGTATCACAAACACGTCTTGAAAGTCTTTTTTTCTCTACAGTTTTATAGAGCAAGAGCAAGAGCCTCCACTGTATACAAGTATTCTCACCTGTTGTTATCAACCCCACACATGAAGCTATAAAAAAGTATAATCAACTGCATCAAGTCACATGCGTATTTTCTATACAAGCAGAACCATAGAGCAAACACAATAGGACCAGGTTTGTTGTGTTTACACTGTAAACATGGTTGCTTTAAATCGATGGTGCTGGGAGGCAGGATTGAACCAGAGAAACATGAGCGTCATAAGAACTTTATAAAGATACCGATACTAAAGCTTGTATCAGTGGTAACTTTGTATAAATGATGGCTTTGAAGAAATAACATGATTAAAGAATATGCTAAAAGATACTGCGATAGGATGTACAAAGCTTCTGCTAATGTATTTAATTGTTCCTCAATTTCAATAAACACTTGGCCATCCAAATAGATATCTTTAGGAAATTATCAAAGTCACAAACACCAGCTATACCTCTAACAATATCATTTCAAGACAAGCACGTCCTTTTCTCTAATCGAGTTGTCTTAACAACTTGAGCCCAGATTCTAATGGCTATCAACAATAAAGCATTGTCATCAATAGGTACACAGATTGTATTGAATTTTAAATTGTGCTTAAACATTGTAGCCCTGATGTTTGTTTTTGGCTTAGGCTTTGATCGAGAGTTTTTCATCCATTGTAACAAAAGTTAACACAGCTAGCCGAGACCCGTAAGTGTATGCTGTGCTAGAATAGAGCGGAAAACTGAATGAAACAAATCATCAAAGCACTGGCCAGTTGAAAAAAAAACACACATTGCCAATTGGGTATATTGCAATTCTTCATAAACTAGTTCATTACTTGACATGAACCAAAGTGGTACAATTTGGCTTGTGACACACACTGCAGTTGTCATCTCAGAGATCACGTAAACAACAGAGGTTGTAAGTCGTGCTCTTCACAATGTACACAATGGACTGTACTACATCAACTACTCGCAATTTCCTTCTTCATCATCCACAAAACCTCCCTACTTCATTCTCTATTGCAATCATCTTGATTTTATAACCTCGCTCATGAAACACGTTTCCAGGCAAAACACGGGCCCTATACAACACAGTCCATTTAATAACACACATAGGGTTCGGGTTGGATCGACCCGATTCAGAAAGATAACCTGCTTTTGGGATCAAAAAGGTCCGCAGAAAAAAAAAAAAAAAAAAAAAGACCATAATACAGAATCGTATAAAAATTCAATTGCATCTTTGTTTATCACCAAAAATTCAATTTTCTACAGAAACCCATTACTGCAAAATCCACTCAACCACTGCCACATCACCATCACCACGTAATTGAATACACCGTTCAATTCTTGACTAAAGATGACTTTGATTGTAGCTTCCGTGTATGTTCCGCCTTTTGCATGCCTTCTCAGACCACTCCTCTAACTCATAAACACAGCTTCCTGCCTTATACGGTATCGTTCAACTTGAATCCTGAGGATTCGAGTAAAGGCACAAGGTCTCCTGCTTACGCTCGTTCACCTTTCAAATCTGGCTCAGGTACCCCCTCAAGAATCCTATCACCAAGGATCACCGAAGAGCCCCAAGTCGCCGAGCTTCCCGATATTCTTCCGTCCCTGAACAAAATGTCAAACAACCCTCATGGCTCCAGCTCAGCACCTTCAGAATCCGTCCAAGACTTCTTCCTCAAGTCCATCCACTCAAAACACAAGTACGTGCCCTCGACCGCACACTTCATGGACCCTTCGGAACAAACCACGCCTCTTTCAAGAGACATCACTCGACCCAATTCGCCCGGGGCCCTGCCCATGAACTTTGGCGGCGCCAAATCCAGAGTCCTGCCTCAGTCAAAGGCAAGCTCGCCTCCGCCAGAAATGGACTTAGTAGTGCCCAGAAAGAAACCCACCAGCGCAGAACCCATGTCGGTACGTGTCGCACCACCCAAACTGCAAGGTAAGGGTGATGCACAGTCGTCAGCATCAAAACACATTTATCCTAAGCCTCTGGCACCCCAACAGCAACAGCATGAACAGTCAAAGAATAATGACGCACATTTGGCATCAGCGAATTTGAACCCCACCTCGAAATATGTACCAAGGCCCCCAAGCTTTAGAAGAATGACTTCAGATATGTCTGAAATTTTCTCAAACGCTTCTTGGAGAGTCGAAGCTCAAACTTCAGGTAACGGTGGTTTGAAAAATGCCGTACAAAGAGCCCAATCTGACAACTTGGTCGACAACGTCACCTGGGTAGGATCTTTGGGGTTCCCAACAGACAGTCTTATCAACGAAACCAAAGAAGCAATTGCCGACAGGCTTCAAACTCAGTACGACTGTCACCCTGTCTACGTTTCTGATCAGACTTTGGAAAGTCATTACACCCACTACTGCAAACAGATTTTGTGGCCCACACTGCACTATCAGATTCCAGACAATGCCAAATCCAAAGCTTACGAAGACCACTCCTGGGACTTCTACCGTGCTATGAACCAGGCCATTGCCGACGGCATTGTCGATGCCTACAAAGAAGGCGACACCATTTGGATCAATGACTATCATCTGCTGTTGGCTTCGAAAATGGTGAGAGACAAACTCCCAAACGCCAAAATTGGCTTTTTCATGCACGTTGCATTTCCCTCCAGCGAGGTGTTCCGGTGCTTGGCTGCCCGGTCTCAACTGTTGGAAGGCATGCTGGCCGCTGATTGTATCGGATTCCAGATCCCCGAGTACGCTCGCCACTTTTTGCAGACTTGTAACCGGATTTTGGCAGCCGACGCTACGCCATATGGCATCAAGTTCAAAAAGCGGTTTATTCCTGTTGTGGTAGAGGCGATTGGTGTCGACACCGACGCGCTCAACGCGTGTATTTATGAGAAGGAGGTGCTCAGATGGCGCATGATGATTCGTGAAAAATGGCCCACACAAAAGCTTATTGTGGGACGTGATAAACTGGACAACATCAGGGGTATCAAGCAAAAGCTCAGGGCCTACGAGCTGTTTTTGAAAAGGCATCCTGAGCTTATTGACAAGGTCGTGCTGATCCAGGTGTGTTTGATGAATACCTCGGAGCCCGAATTGGAAAGCGATGTCACTGCCATGGTCGATCGGATTAACTCTATGCGAAGCAACATTGCGTCTAGTCAGCCGTGCGTTTTTCTTCATAAGGATATTGAGTTTGTGCAGCATATTGCGTTGTCAGCTGAAGCATCGGCCTTTGCTGTCACGTCGGTGCGTGAGGGTATGAACCTGACCTGTCACGAGTTTATTTTCTGCAACACTTTGAACGCACCTTTGATTCTGTCCGAGTTTACAGGTGCGGCGTCTGTTCTTGGTAACGAAACGCTTTTGGTCAATCCTTGGGATATCAGTGAGATGGCAGATGCATACTACACGGCACTATTTATGGAGGAAGATGAGAAGAAGCGCAGATGGGACAACTTGAAGGACTATGTGACTAACAATACATGCGTTACTTGGATCAAAGACTGGCTACAGGATATGGACCGGGCCTGGGCCGAGCAACAGCGTCGTCAATTGGCAACTGTTCCTCAATTGGACTTTACAAAATTCAGACAAGATTATCAAAAGGTATCAAAGAACCGATACAGAATCTTTTTCTTGGATTTAGACTATGCAGCTTCTCTGAGTGAGTTCCAGGTCGGTCCTATGCGTCGTAGCAGCAGCACCGCCAATGCGCTCACGACTCCCTCTGCTGTGCCGACAAACACTACTAGCACTACTATTAGTCCAGCTGGTCTCTTGCGTCGTCCATCTAGTAGTGTTTCCAATGATACCAACACTACTTCCACTACTAGCAGCTCTAACAACACTGTTGGCTCGGCTTCTGTGGTTGATTTAATGAATTTGGGCAACGGAGTGCCCGACAAAAAAGCTGGACCGTTTTTGTCGCCCCAGCGTAAGCTGTCAATGATGTATGAGCTGGTTGACGATCCCAAAAACATTGTTTACGTTATGAGTAATGACAATAAGGCGGCTGTCGAACGGTTGTTCAAGAATGTTCCCAACGTTGGACTGATTGCGGAAAATGGTGCCTGTGTTCGGTACTTTAAATCTGAAGAGTGGGTTGAGTTGCAAGATGTCAATACCAAGGAGTGGGAGGAAAAGCTTGGGTCATTGATGATTGATTTCCTTGAAAGAATTCCTGGTGCAAAGTTAGAGAAGCAGGGCGCCAATACCGTGGTTGTTGTCAAGGACTGTATTGACAAGGAGAGAGTTAATTCCACTGTTGGTGAGTTGGTCAACCACATCAACAATGCGTTTTCAAGCTATGATGTCCATGCTGTTTTCCAAGACGACCAAATCATTATTGGTTCTACCAGACTTGGTAAATTTTCCGCCATCAAGAAGGCGTTTATTGAGGAAAAGTCACGACTCCGGTCAGATCCCAGCGTGATGATTGAGGAAGGAGTTTCGCCTATTGAAATGTTTTTCGTGGGCGCTGATGGAGGAGATAACGAGACAGACTCAATTTTTGAGTGGGTCAATTCACTGCCAAACGGAATTTCTGGTATCGAAATGCATCGGTTGACTTTAGGCGATTCCAGCATGGAAAGCTTGCATGTTAGCCATAGCAGCAGCTCTCTCAATGCGGCTGGTAGCAGCGCTGCTAACGGAGGTCATGCTAGTTCCTGTGCGATTGTCGAGGACGGACCGTCTCGTGAAGCTGATAGCGTGAGCTCAAACTCGGAAAGCGCTGAGCGGGTTGACATGTTTTGTGGTAGCCGGGCGGGCATGGTGAAGATCCCCATTGCGTATACAGTTTCTGTAGGAGGAAGAGGAACATATGCGCAGTACATGATTGATGGACTGAACGGATTGTTAACAGCGTTGTCCAAGGCCATGTCTACGCACTAGTCTAGGTCTCATTGGTGTTTTTATAATATAAATTTTTGTAAGTGTAATAATGTGTAAAAAGTCATGACAAAAGTCATGTTTTAATAGTATAGATAAAGTTGTTTTATTTTTTGTATTAGGAAGTATTATTAGGTGCAAAGAAGATAATGTGTGGGCTGGGTAGGTGATGTCTGACTGGCGCGTTTGTGGATTATTTCTTGAAAAGAGGTATGAGAGTAACAGTAGGTAGATCTCTAGCTTCCAGCTAAAATGCTAGTAGTTCCAAAAGTGGCTGTTGGTGTACAATCGATGATTACGTTGACTAATGTTGAAGGTCAAATTAATTGTTGTAATGCATTTATTCAGTCATGTAATTTTTATGGAGATCATGTGTATAGTCAATCTGTACCTTATGCACCTGACAAAACCCGATCGTAGGTTCTGATATTTGTGTGAAAAAAGCTGCAAACTCAATGGCATTTGTTAGGTTTTTTGGCTGATATGAGTTGCAATTGTTGAAATATGTTTGTGCATTGTTTTGGAGTTGTTTCATTGCTTCATGTGAAAGCAGTTAAATAACTCTAGATGAACAATGTTGGCTGAGAATATTAATAACTTTTAAATCATGAATATTTCAATCAAATCGAGAATAATAAATGTTTTTTCTACCGATATGCTTTCGTTTGTTTTCATATCCAAAAAGTCATTATCAACGGTTCACTAAACAACCATCCAGGTCGTAATTTTAAATCATTCTATGTCAGTACACACTTTTAACACAAAGACCTTATTGTTACTAAAAATTGTAATACTGATAAACACGTCTAGTTTAAAACATTCCATTTCTCTTTCTTCCATTGCTATTTTCAGTTGTTTGTCTGATGTTTGTGCAGCAGTATCTCGTGAGCTGTTGCTATTGTATTTTCAAATGTACAGCAAGCAGGGCAAAGCGTCAAAGTGGTATGGAAAAAACGTGCGGCTGTGTTTTACCTAAAAAGCCATTTGTTTGGGTCTGTAGCAGCAACAATGGTTGAAAAGCCATAGCACTTGATTATAAGACCAAGAAATACCCTTTTCTTTGTATTTTGAAGAATTTCGAGTGTTTGTACTCAGTTTGATTGTTTATTGTCGCATTTTTATTCAGCTTTCCTATAGTAAAAAGGAAGTAATTTCAAGCCCAGCGCATTGGTCTTGACGATATCACTGAAACAAGTCATTGATATAGTCAAGAAAAAAAAATTTAGAATCGAGTTAATTGTTATTGTTTCCAGTCTTCCGCAGGTAAATAAATCTCTTTTGGGTGTTTTGTTGCACGTTTTCGGTTTCAAGAGACATTTGCGACCTGTCGAGCGATCAGCAAGTCTTACTGCCATCGTCATACGCATCGCCAAAACGTATCTGCTACCAAGTCCGCAAAAAACCCTTCCGGCTTTGATCACTTTTGATTCTCAGATTCTGCGTCTACTTTGTGCAACCTCCCGAGATTAAACCATCTTTGCTGCTGTTGCTGCCTCCGTGAAAAGTTGAATTGGCTGTTTAGTTGTTACCGCCTAAAATAAGATTTCCTCCCTCATCCCACATCACTTTCTTTTGTTATTTTTTTTTTCCTCTTTCCTTTCCCACTCTCGTTCTCCCTCTCTACTCCTTCAACTTTACAAAATTGTTCTCTGTGAGCTCTGCATTACGGACGTTGGCACCCTTGAGCACTGATACTGCTGCTGACGACATCCCTCTACAAGACCTATCACAAAAAATGAAGTTCAACCACTCGCTACAACTTAACGCGGTCCCAGAATGGGCAACCAAGTACATCGACTACTCAGCTCTCAAACACACCATCTACCAGTTGGAGAAATCTAATGTTGCACGACTTCAAAACACCGATAACGAAGAAGCTGCGCTGATGGCAGAGGCCAATTTGGATCCGGTCAAGACCTTTGAATCAAAACTAAACTCGGAGCTTAATAAAATCGACTCTTTTTACACAGAGACAGAAGCCAGCATTTTCAAGAAATCTGACCAGCTCATCGAAGACTACGAAGACTACTTGCAGCGCGTCGAGATAGAAGCTGGCAAAGAGGAAAATGCCCTCCAACCTTCCGACTCTTACCTGTTCCGCGAAAGCTACCGCGATGCGGGAGACAGTAGACAGCATGGCAGCGACTCTGAAGAAGAGGAGGAAGATGATGAAGGACAAGACAGAGGTGGAAATTTTGCAGTCCGCAAAACTCGCTCTCAGTCGCCTTCTCGTCCTCGTCCGTTCCGCGAGTCATCGCAAAGTGGTTCTGCCAACCGCAGCCGCTCGCGGTCCCGCGCTCGATCTGTAGCTGAAGGTGCTTCGCTGCCTATAATGCGATACACCATGCTCGGCGACTTGCTCATCACGCTTAAAAAGCGAAGCATCAACAATTACGTCTCGCTTTGCGAATTGCGTTCCTTTTCGCAAATGAACAAGACAGGTTTCTCAAAGGCCCTGAAGAAATTTGACAAGACTCTTCACTGCCATTTGCGGGACCGGTACATGGAGACAATCATTAAAAACTCATACATCTACTCTCCAGATACTGAATCTATTCTGGACGACCGCGTCAACGAATCCATCACTTTGTACTCCAAGCTTGCGACCAACGGCGACTTCACTCTAGCCCGCACCGACCTTCGATTGCACCTGCGCGAACACGTTGTTTGGGAGAGAAACACAGTTTGGAGAGACCTGATTGGAATCGAGCGTAAGGCGCATGCCGCGCTCGTCGGATCCGGGTCTGGCAGCGGAGTGCGCCAAGGCGAGTCCGACGAGAAAAAGCCCCAGTTTGTGCGCACGTGCGGTATCAAGATCCCTGCTGCGCTGTTGAGTTCGAGCGCAATCACTTTTGTGGCCGTGGCCATCATCTTTGCTACCATTTTGATGTTTCCTGTTCTGGAGTCGCCGGAGCAAAACAAGTGTTTGGCAGTGGTGATTGCGGCGTCTGTGCTATGGGCTACCGAAGCCATGCCGCTGTTCACAACCTCGCTGCTTGTCCCGTTCCTTGTTATTTGTCTGCGTGTTCCGTGTGATTCGAATGGTAACCCGCTGACGGCACCTGAGGCCTCCAAGTTCATCTTCTCGCAAATGTGGTCGTCTGTTATCATGCTTTTGCTCGGTGGATTCACACTCGCTGCTGCGTTGAGTAAGTTCCATGTGGCCAAGATGCTCGCGACTCAGATTCTGATGCGCTCAGGTACCAATCCACGAGTAGTTTTGCTTTCGCTCATGTCGGTCGCTGCGTTCCTGAGTATGTGGATCAGTAACGTTGCTGCACCGGTTCTGTGTTATTCGATTGCTCAGCCACTGCTGCGTACCATTCCCAAGGGAAGTCCTTTTGGCAAGGCCGTCGTGCTCGGTATTGCATTGGCCTCAAATGTTGGTGGTATGGCATCGCCAATTGCTAGTCCGCAAAACATTATTGCACTGGAAAACATGGATCCTGCACCTTCTTGGATGCAATGGTTTGCAGTCGCGATCCCAATCTGTGTATTGTGTATTATCGCAATTTGGGCTCTGCTTGTTGCGACCTTCCCGCCGGGTCGCGAGATGCGTGTCACTGCTCCAATTCGTGCTGTGGACGACAAGTTTTCAGGCAAGCAGATCTTTATCTGCGTCGTCACTGTTTTGACCATTGTTTCCTGGTGCATGTCGCATCGACTCGAGCCCTATGTCGGTGACATGGGTGTATTGGCGCTTATTCCCATTGTAGTGTTTTTCGGAACCGGTCTGTTGACCGGTGAGGACTTTAACAATTTCCTGTGGACCATCATCGCTTTGGCCATGGGTGGTATTGCTTTAGGTAAGGCTGTGGCCACCTCTGGACTGCTTGATACTTTGGCCCGTGGAATTGAGGCTCACGTCGTGCACGGACTCGGGTTGTACGGTGTCATGGCTGTGTTTGGACTCATGATGTTGGTCGTTGCTACGTTTGTATCGCATACTGTTGCAGCCCTTGTCATTCTTCCTCTTGTCCAGTCAATTGGTTTGCGTATGCCCGACCCGCATCCTCGTCTTTTGGTCATGGCCGCCGCTCTGCTATGTTCCAGTGCTATGGGTTTGCCCACTTCTGGATTCCCTAACGTTACTGCTATTTGTATGACCGACGAGGTTGGCAGACCTTACCTGACTGTTGGCAACTTTATTTCTCGTGGTGTGCCAGCTAGTATCTTGGCCTACGCCGTCATTGTTACTCTTGGATATGTGCTGATGGTGGCCATGGGATTCTAGTGCCTCTTTTCTTCGTTTTACATGTAATTTTTTATTTAATAAACATAGGTTCATCATAACCGTGAAGGGAGGAATTAATATTTTATTCATTACTGTATTCCATACTATCTAATTTTTTTTATTCTGCTTTTTTATATTTTTTCGGATTCATCAAATGCAAAACTAATCCCAAGACTCGAGTCTCATGGTACCCTTGTCCTCGAGGTTGATGTGAAGCTTGAAGGCATCACGGAGAATATGGGGCTCATGCAACGACTTCTTCTTGGCGGCGTAGAACTCGGCGCGGTCCAAGTACTCGGTCAAAATAGGCTTGTAGACGGGGTGAGCACACTTGTCGATAATGACACGGGCACGGTCCTTGGGAGAAAGACCTCTGAGATCGGCCAGACCTTGTTCGGTGACAACGACGTCGAGATCGTGCTCGGTTTGGTCGACGTGAGTGACAAAGGGGACAATGGTGGAAAGACCGTACTTGTCGGTCTTGGTTGCACGGCAGGAAGGAGTGTGCATGACGGAGAGCTTGGCGTTTCTGAGGAAATCAGCGGAACCACCAATTCCGTGGAGCATACGGGAACCGTTGACGTTGGTGGAGTTGGCGTGGCCATAGATGTCGACCTCAACAGGAGTGTTCATGGCAATGACACCAAGACGACGGATCAACTCGGGGTGGTTGGAGATGGCTTGCGAACGGAGAATAAGCTTCTTGGAGAACTCATCATAGTTCTTGAAGAAACGCTCGAAACCCTTGGGAGTCAAACGGATAGAAGTAGAGGTGGCAGAGCGAAGCTTGCCGGACTCAAAGAACTCAAGGAAAGAGTCTTGCAGAACCTCAGTCCAGACATCAAGGTTAGTGAAGCGCGAAGAAGCAAGACCTTCAACAACAGCATTGGCAATGTTACCAATACCGGATTGCAAGGGGTGGAGGTTCTCGGGCATGCGACCGGCCTTGACTTCTTGCTCAAAGAACTCAATGAGATGGCTGGCGATAGAGCGGGACATATCGTCGGAAGGAGTGTTCTCTCCGACAGAGTCGAGGGTGGTGGACTCGACAACACCAATGACCTTTGAAGGGTCAATGGGAAGATTAGGAGTACCAAATCTGTCAGAGGGGCTGGTGACAGGGAAGTAGTTTCTGTGGGGAGGCAGTTGGGGCATGTTGATGTCGTGGAGACCTTCGAAAGAGGGAAGCTTAGTGTTGACTTCAATGATGATCTTGTCCGAGTAGGCAACCAATTCGGGGGAGGCACCAACTGAAGGACCCAGGATAACGTTACCCTCAGCATCAATGCCGGTGGCCTCAATGATGGAGATGTCGAGCTGCTTGGAGCCCTCCTTCTTGAGAGTGTAGTATCCGTAAGTCAAATCTTGGGGGAACATGGACAGATGCTTGTCGAAGAAAGCGGTTCTGCCGTCATTGATGGCGTTGGCAATGGGACGGCCGACTTGATGAGGAGCACGCTGTTGGAGCATGTTGAGCTCCGCCCAGCGGGACTCGATATCGACATCAGCAGAGGCACCGACAAACAGCTTGAAGCCCATTTGGCCTTGGAGATTGTTCTTCTCGACGTGGTCGGCAAGAGCAGTGGGCACCGCCTTGGGGCCACCGACACCAGTGAAACCAGACCATCCAATGTATTGGTTGTTTTCAAAGTAGGGGACGAGCTCTTCAGCAGCCCTGATCTTGTCCAGGAAGGGCTTGTATGCAATTCTTGACTTGAGTGCAGCAGACATGATTATGATTCTGTGTGAGAAGGGAAGGTACAGATGAATTAGAAATATAAAAAAGTGATGAAGAAACGAAAGAAATCAAGGAGAAAAAAAAGAGGATTTTGGAGGATATTTAAAAAGAATTTCACGAATTTTTCAGGCTTCTTTTTATAATTTTTTTGATCCGGGGTTCGATCCAATTGAAATTGTTTGTGAGCGACGGCTGAGCAGAAGCCAAAATTTGGCAGCAGGAAAAGGCGGCTTAAGCATATGGGGGATTTTCCGCATGGGCGGGAGTTTATAAAGCACAAATTCACTAATTTATGCAGCACAATAAATGCCCCCACAATTCAACTAAAGACCATAATAAAGTTTATGTCAAATTTACAGAGCTAGATAAATTCGGCACTGTGATTGGCCGGCACGCTTTTGTTCCGGCCGGCCACACAAATTACAGTAAAGTAATGGGCGCATTTATTAAAAATGATTTGATGTCGCTTTCATGGCGGTTAAGCGCTGATAACCCCTGCCATCTCGCTAACCACGCTCTAACCACTTGTCGTCGTGTTCCGAGTCCCGAGTTCCGTGGATCGTTTTCCAGCATCAATTGAGCTTTGTCAAGACTTGTCGGACCTCGCCAATTGCTCAGTTCCCGGCTTTCCTCGGTTCCAGAGTCCACCGCCGTCGCCCAGCATCGCGCACACGAACCCAACCACTAATGAACTCGCATCTTAGTATGTGGTGGGGCACTCTTGCCTAATGCAGAAACACCTTGAAAAGCGGGGTATTTCTTTCGGGTACGTGTCTGATCTCGCTGGTGCTAAGGTGCCGGCATCGGATGATTTTTCCGAGTTCAAAGCCTGGTCACAAACAGACATGGCACATATCACTAAACTATATTTTAAGCTTTAAGTTTAATCACATATTTCATATATGCTATCTTCTATATCTCATGTTATATTAATTAAATCTTTTTCAAACCTACTTCGTTGCAGCATTCCATTCATCTCTTTATCTATCTCTAATGAATATTATAGGAACAAATGAATTACTAGGGGAAAAAGGTATATAAAGTAGAGTATATAGATAAATGAAAAGAAACATCAACAGCTGAAACTGAAAGAAAAGCAAGCATACTACTTTTTCTCTAGGCCTCAATCAAATTCTCCTCAGTTGTGTCCTTGACATCCTTGGTAGAAGGCTTGGAAGGCTCCTCGTCACGGTGGTCACGGTCGTAGAATTCATTCAAAATCTTGGGAGAAATTCTGTTCAACATCTCCTTGGGGTAGATACGTAACAGCGACCAAGCTTGGTCAAGAGACTCGAAAATTGTACGGTTCTCGTAAGCACCTTGAGAAATGAAGGTAGACTCGAACTTGTCAAGGAATTCAAGAGAAAGCTTGTCTTCAGAAGAAAGAGCTTCCTCACCAACAACGGCCTTCATGGCAGCAGCATCACGACCAATGGCGTACTTGGCGTACAATTGATTGGAAACATCACCGTGGTCCTTTCTGGTCATACCCTCACCAATGGCAGACTTCATAAGACGGGACAATGAAGGAAGAACGTTGATAGGAGGGTACACACCTCTGTTGTGCAGTTGACGATCAATAGAAATTTGACCCTCAGTAATGTATCCTGTCAAATCGGGAATAGGATGTGTGATATCATCGTTAGGCATGGTAAGAATAGGAACTTGGGTAATGGAACCGTTACGGCCCTCAACACGACCAGCACGCTCGTAGATGGTGGACAAATCTGTGTACATGTAACCGGGGTAACCACGACGACCGGGAACTTCTTCACGGGCAGCAGAAACCTCACGAAGAGCATCGGCGTAAGAAGTCATATCTGTCAGAATAGTAAGAACGTGACGGTCAGTCTCGTAAGCCAAGTATTCGGCAGTGGTAAGAGCCAAACGGGGAGTAATGATACGCTCAATAGTAGGATCGTTGGCCAAGTTAAGGAACAAGGAGACACGCTCAAGAGATCCGTTCTCTTCGAAATCTTGCTTGAAGAAACGAGAAGTTTCAAGATTGACACCCATGGCGGCAAACACAATGGAGAAATTCTCCTCGTGGCCATCGTGGACGTCCTTGGTGGGACGGACCAAACCGGCTTGACGACAGATTTGGGCAGCAATCTCATTATGGGGCAAACCAGAGGCAGAGAAAATGGGAATCTTTTGACCACGGGCAATTGAGTTCATGGTATCAATAGCAGAGATACCAGTGGAAATCATTTCCTCAGGGTAAATACGAGAGTAAGGATTGATAGGAGAACCGTTAATGTCAATGTAGTCTTCGGCAAAGACCTTAGGACCGTTGTCAATGGGTCTACCAGAACCATCGAAAATACGACCAAGAACGTCTTCGGACACGGGGATCTTAAGATTCTCACCAGTGAACTCCACACGAGTCTTCTTAACATCGATACCAGAGGTACCTTCGAAAACTTGGACAATGGCACGGTCACCTCTGACTTCCAAAACTTGACCAGCGCGCAAAGATCCGTCGGGAAGAGTCAGGTTGACAATTTCGTTGTATCTTGGAAACTTGACGTTTTCCAAAATGACCAAAGGACCGTTCACACCACCGACAGTGTTGTACTCGAGTCTGGGTTGAATGGAGAAACCTTTAGTGACGGCGGCCTGGTTTAACTCGACTTTTGAAAAATGTTAGAAAAATGGCTATTACATACAATCCCTACCAGCACAAGACACGCAAATAGGTTACTTGTGCTGGCTATGATCGTGTCTACTCACATAATTCCTTATCCGACATCTTTGCTGAAGACATGATGAATCAATTGATGTGTATTAAAAGTTGCTTTCTTTAGCTGCGCTTTGTGTGCTGTTTTTATGTAATTACTGCTTCTGAGCAAGCAACAAAAAGGGTCTGTAATTGGACGAAGAAAAAGAGGAAAGAAACAGGCGGCGAACAAAAACTCAGAGCTTTCGCTTGATGCTGATGATGATTATGGGGAGGAGATTGAAGATGATACAAAGAGAAGGAGGAGAAGAGAGAAAGAGAGAAAAAGGGATTCCGTACAATGCTGTAGAAAAAAGTGGTTGTAAAAGCCGCCAGGCTGATGGGAAAGGGTATATTTTGCTGCAATGCTGGTCGTGTTGTAATACTGCAACGCCAGGCAGCAGCCTAATTCACAGTGAGAATATGAGGGTTAGGTTAAGTCTACATTACAAACGGCTACTTGTGGACAGTTGAGCTTTTGATATGGTCAGTCAGTACAAAATATGGCTAAAGAATAAAGGATATCTAGATTCATTCTATGAAAAGGTCCAAGCATTCAAGAACTACATTTGGATATCACACTAGAGTCATCATATGAATAGTTTTTGTTTCTTTTGGTACATGAGCATGATTGACACAAGGTGATTATCTAGTCTAAAGCCATAAAGCATCCAGTATTATAGGTGGCTGGTGTATTACAATGTTGATTACAATCTAGAGTTATCATAATATGGGCCATGAAAAACTTCAAGCTTATTCAAATTATTATACTAAGTGAATTACATCTAGCTACTACTACTGCTATTGAACTTTTCAAGAAAATTGATAGACGCATTCTCCCGGTATCATAATTTATTTCGTACTTCTCTTGAGTGTCTGTCTGCAAGAAGTCATGAAGCAACACGTTATATTTCAATTCTCATGTTTTTTAGATAAGCTCATTGTCAATATTCTTGATGGATGTAGATATCATGTCAGAAGATTTTTAGAAATACAATGGCTTTATCAAGATTGCTTATTTTGCAACCTCAAGTAGTCGGATTCCAAAATCATTACTCGGTATTATTCATTGTTGGCGCAAAATATTTGTAGCTGTCGTATAATACATGAAAGTTATATTGAAATATATTCTCCAAGATTAGTTTGTACAAACGCTTCATCTATTCAAAAGGGCAGTTGAAATCAAAATTGTGCGAGATCTAAAATGCTTTAAGGGTAGTCCTTAAGTTTTTAAAATAATTAGAAAATAGACAATCAAGGCCAGCTATTTTTTTAAAGATTGAGTGACATCAAGCCAATAAATCATTAGAAAGAGTATTTGATTAAAACACATTAGAAATGGGCAAACCAATACTTTTTGTATCTAAATAGAAGCAAAATAATTTTGTTTGTGACAGTCTTGGTTTAGCTTAATTCAAATGTTTTTTAAAGCTACATATCAAACTTTGCAGTTAAATTAAAAATTATTCAAAAAATAATATCACTTGTGTTGCAAATTCGATTTGACCACAGCCAATGTCATTCATTTATTAGTGGCTCTTGCATATAATAGAAACACTCGAACAGTAAGAGTTTTGGTAGCACATTGACGACATAATAGATTTTGGGTGTTTTTAAGCTTGATAAAAAAACAATGCAACAAAACATGCACAGTTTTTTTCTTTGTGACAAGGCACTTAACAGGTTCGATTTACGATACATTGAATTGACATCTGGATACTGGCCAATAACAAATCTAACCTAAATTTCATCAACTTCAACAAAAACAGATGTGCCAGTCATATCACTAACTCTGAAATTTACAGTAGTCCTTTTTTTTTTACTTGATTTTGTTACCATGTAGAGTTTCAATATTGGGTATCGAATCTATAATCACGGTATACTTATTCACAGACATGCACTTTTCTAATATTCTTTTTATCATAATACTTGTTAACATACAATATCACAAACTGTATGTTGTCATGCAGAGTAAAGCTACAAATTTTCTGTTGAGGAAAAGACAAAGGTGCGTCACAAATGGTCTTTGACGTTTTATTGTTTGTATAATATTTTCATTTTGTACACTTGGCTATTATACCTGACTCTTGCTCTCACTCTAAAGGATAAACGGGTTAAGTATTCTCTGTATGGAACCAAATTCAATCAATAGGCCCGTCATTGCGATTGCCGCTCTTAAAACCTCCCCAATTGAAAATAACGTTTGGTTTTTAAAAGAGTTTTCTTTTAGATTTGTTTGTAAATTTCTAGATTTGTAGTTTTTCGGTGTTACTGAAGCATACAACAGCTATTGAAATCTTCTGCAACTCCATGTTTGGCTTATTACAATGATGATGATCGATTTATTGCTCCTATATCTCAAGATTATACACAATGTCTTTGAATACAATAGCTATAAAGACATACAACAAAAGTCATTTTATTCATTTGCTTATCTCATGGAGATGGACGAAGGAACACCCCGCAGAGAGCGTTTTAGTGCATCACAATAAATCAACAGTAGATTGATGCGCTCACTGCATATCGCTTTTGTGAAATTAATTCACGAATTAAGCTGTAATAAACCTTGTTCCTGAAGCCTTGAATACGTCAGCTTTCAATGGCCCGAGACAAGTTTAGCACATTAGATTCTACACGCCTACCGCCATTCATAATGGATGCGATTTTCAAAAATCGTTATTTTTTTCTAGCTGTAGATCATTTGTTTCAAAATATTGGCGTTTTTTTTTTTTTGTATTCTGTGTGTAGTGGTATTTCATGTATCAGTTTCATTGATATCCCCTGATTCCTATTTCGATTTTGAAAAGCGCGATTGCAATCACGGCCATTTACTAACAATCTGATCCATAGTACATTCCAAAAGCAGCAATCTAGAAAGAAATCACATTGGCTCACAGCATCAAGTCGGATCTGCTTAAGCCTCTTTGTCTTCTTGATAGAATTTCCCAGTAGCATTAACGGTTTTACCCAGTCTAAAGTGATGTTTAATTCGCTTAACACTGCTCCGGGTTTACAAATCCGACTGTTATTTCAAAGCAACTTTCATTTCTCTCTCCCCAAATCCCCAAATCCCCAAGCACCCTTTTTGCACATGTCCACCTAACCAACCCCTTTTTCATTTGATTTGATTCATTGGCCAATTGGACTCTTTAATCCATTTTTGCCTGCTCATCTGTCAATACGCTATTCCAATCCTTTTCCTAGATGAGCAAACTATGTACTATACACTTTAATACTCAGCTATTACATCAGAGTTATTGGAATTGAATCGACTGATATTTCTAGCAGCGATAACAACGGTGTGGGTTTGTAGCTCGAAACCATCTCGTAAATTGTTTCTTACGGTTCTTTTTCTCGCAGAGGCCAAAATTCATACAGATGTTCATTTGGCCTTCTCCTGCTAAACCGAAAGGCAGATGGCTCCCACCACATGTACAAATCTTTGCCGGCGGCGTAAGAATGCCTAATTGGCCCATAGCCTCCGTTTCCGACATCCCCACTATAATTCGGTAATCTGCCTCTGTTCTGAAATATGAACAGGATGTACACGACATGAAGCACGACAAGAAGAATCCAATGTGAGACAATCATGATTAAATTGCCCAAACAAAGTCCTAGTTGAAAGTGTAGTTGGCATAAAGATCAGTTTGCAAAAATCTTGTGTGCACAAACCAGCAACTTACCGTTTTGTTTGCCTCCCCACTCTAGACACAAATATGCAGCCATGTTCTTGAAATCACGATCTATTTGTTCATTGATTCGAAAACCTGAATCCTCTGTATTCACTGACAACCTCGAACTTGAACCAAACTACACAATGAAGATTTATTAACTAATTATAGGCGATGTAAAAACAAGAAAAGAAAAAAAATACATGTAGAGGACAATAGGGCATGGCATAACAACGCTTGGAGAAAAACTAGCAGAAATGTAATCAAAATTGAGAACCAGTTTAACTAGAATAAAAAGGCAGTAAGAAAGACCTTTGGATTGTTTGGATCTAACAATAAACCAAGTGTGGTAAACCAAACTGCTACTTGTAAATGCCGCACGTCCTCTGTGAATCTCTTGCTCTTTAGCTTTCTGACGTTTATTGCACCACGCAGTTCTTCTCCTTGTTTTTGTTGCTCTCGTTGGCAAAGTACAAATCAATCTGTGAAATCAATGCTTCAAAAGCTTTATCAATATTTTCGTTGTTTTTGGCAGAGGTCTCAATGAACGCCGCATTAAACGACTTGGCCAGGTCTTGACCTTGTTGGAAAGTAACTTGTCTCTGACTCTCCAAATCGCACTTGTTTCCAACAATACAGATAGGAATCTCGTCTGTTCCAAGAGCGTTAAGAATTTTGTCTTTGAGAACCTGGATCATTTCAAATGAGTTCATAGAAGTGATGCTGTAAATAAGCATGTATCCGTGGATTCCAATAAAATGCTTTTGATTCATTATGCTAAACTCATCCTGACCAGCAGTGTCAATAATCTCTGTGGTGTATTCGACGCCCTTGTAGGTAATGGGCTTGAAGAATTGATTTTCAATCGTGGGATAGTATGACTCTACAAAGTGCTTTTCCACGAACTGAACAGTGATTGAACTCTTGCCAACTGCACTTGATCCGACAATTGCAATTTTGCGGCTTCTAGACGGCGCGGTTGATGGAGGCATGATAATGATTATTGGTTTGGGGCGAGAATAGTATTAATAATTGAATGCCGAAGAATAACTATGCAGTAATTCTGGATAAGGTATGTAGCCGATGTGTATAAAGATGATAAAAAGAAAAAAACTGGTGACTTTGGTTGAAAGAAATCAAGACAAATCAAAAACAAAGAGTGGATTTCGAAAGCCTGGAGAAAGATGTGGTATCAAATGGCTTCACAACTGATACACAACTTGTTTGTTTTTTGGTCGTTTGATAGGATCAAAAAGTGGTGGAGGCGATAAATAAAAACTCAAATAATCTTTAGCTACGCAACAGGGAAGTTGATAAGAAAATGAGAAATGCTAGAGTTATGATTAAAACTGACTTTGGCGCTGACACGAGAACAACAAAAATTAAAAGGAAGAAAAGAAGAGGAGGAAAAGAGAAAACCAAAGAAATAAATTTCGTAAATTTAAATATTATACACAAAATAATAATTATTAGTTTCTTTTTTGTCTTATTTTTGGACAGTACAAAAACATGATAATCGAATAAACGGGACATTGGACAATATTGAATATGTATCAGATCACATGATAGGTTTCACCAGATTAGTTGAAAAATGTAACGGATATTGCTCAAAAAAAAAATGGGTAATGATGTGGTTTTAGTTGATGGCCAAAGGATAATTGTGCAGACAGCTAGAAATGAGAAATGTATGAAGTTGGGCCTTCGTTGATATTTGCAGTGTATTATCATTTATACATGTCAAAAATACCACAAACTCGCTGTTATGACATAGCCCATGTTGTTTTCTGTTTTGATCCCCAATTTAGCCCACAACAACGCTGATGTTATGACAAATGTATCGTTGTTTAAATCAGCCATCACTACCAGTAAGTGGCACTAGAAACCGTTACATTTACTGTGTTGTGCAGGTTGTTGACTACTGATTCCAGGCATACAGCTGTATGCAAGCAGATACAACACGCACGGTGTGTTTGTTTACATTTCTGTTTATATTTTAATATTTTCGCAACACTGTCCATGCAATGTCCTCAGCCGTTGTCGGTGCCCCCAAACACACATAACCACAGCATGCCAGTTGTGGCCCTAACTGTGGCTTACGTGTGGTGAAAAACATTGCCTTTCACGCGGTGCACATAATTAACCGTAATATCCGAAAAAGGCATGTATGCCTCTCTTGTTCGCTATCGGCAATGAAAGCATTGCTGGATAAAAAGTGCTGATGTTGTTTCTGGCTAATGAATATACAGGCGGTTTTCATAACGGGCAATCTGGAATTGCAATATTCAGGTTCATTATCAGCACACTGTAACTTGCATGTATCAAGATGATAGGTTCGATACGGTTGTTTGCTAGGTAAACTATCACAAGTTGGCGTATCAACTCCGAATACGTGAGGGAATGCAGACTATTCTTTGACTGAACTTCCATTCAGTCAACATGTAGTGTCCTGCCACAAATCAGTTCAGAATCATGTACATACTGAACAAAATACTAGCTTGTTCGTCGGAATAAACTTAAATTTATCAGTCCTCGTTGAATTCCACTGAGACCAGCCATCTACTCTGTATTTCACTCGGTGAATCGGAATGTTCCATACCATTTTTATTTTTTCAAATGTCTCGGATTTTCCATTCGCAGTTGTCTAGCATGACAGATTACACTCGCTGGCGCCACCATGCATAGACGCAGGTATGTCTGAAGCAAGCGAGAACTGTCCTACGAACGTATTCAATGTCGCTGCTCACTGGGATATGAGTCCATTTGTTGTTTCGATACTGTAGATGTGGCGTGTATACTTTAAAAGAGACATTTTTGAATTTATGCTCATACCACAAACTTTCGTACAATTAGATAGTCTGCACTTCAACTAGGGCTTTGCTTAACAATATGTAATGCAAAATATCGAATTGTTAGTCTTGAAATTTTTGGTGTTTAACGGAAACATATTTTGGTTGAATCTTCACGTTTGTCGTAGGCGAATTGCTTTGTGTATCCATAATATCATTGTTTGGCTGCCAGTGATTATTCTATCCACAAAAATCTGTTTTAATAAGTTGCGTGAACGCAGTTGAACATTGAATTGGTATTGTAATTGGCTACTTTAATCAATGTTGTTTCAATTAAAAGAAACAATGCAACATCTCCGTGCTGCAGCAATATTAACGAATAGTGGTTCATGAGCTTGCAAGTATATGTATAGATCGCTGTGGTCTCTGTATGCCCCTTTGTTCAGTACTCAAGAGCTTACGACAAAAAAGGTTCCATGAATCTCAACGTTTTTTGATGATCAATGTAAATATGGCAATTTTTCATATCCAGTCGTATGCAATCGCGCTTTTTGAAATATTAGATTTGATGTCTATCAAGCTGTATGCTCGGTGATCCGGTAGACCTGATTGCCAGTAGTGAGTTTAAATATATTGCTGCAAGTACTGTATTTTATTTTCAATTGCTGTGTTCATACAGTATTTGCGTCAGAAAAAAAAACTGTATACCCAGAGAATCATCGTTTTATTCGCTCAGCTACAAATGGTTGATGTTAAAAATTGAAAATCTAATATACAAAACCAACCCCTAAGGAAGACTACAATAGGAATACGCACAACCGCAAACATCTAAAAAAGATATCTTTGAATCTATTTAAGTGTTCAATATTATTGTTCAAAATGATTCAACAATGTTTATTGGATAGAGTCATTCATACAGAATTTGAACGTCCAATTTCTATTTTCTCATTCAGCACCATCAGTAGCATCAAGTGGAAGCTAAAATGGCAAATGCTTTAGAAATCTCTCATAAATATTAATATAGCTAATGGGGGAATTGAAATTGAGTAAACATCATGCTGAAAATTATCTTCTGTGTTGTATTTAGAACAGACTTCATTGCCATATGTTCATGCACTTAATTTAAGTATCAGTTTAGACTTCCATATACAAGTATGTAACATCGCTTTACTCAAAGATTACTGGTCTGACAGGGGGTTTCACATCAATTGTAAATTACTTAGAGAATGTGAATCATCGTAAAATATTACGATTGAACTTCAAGCTACGAGAAATTTGGTCTAGTCTTTACCAGAGCCAGACTCCAGCTTGTTTTGTTTGCCTTCATATTCACAGCCTAAATAATGCCCAGTGGGGCACAAACACACTTGTTTTAAAAAAAGATCTTTGCAGTAGTCCAAGCACTATGGCATGTACATCATTTTGAGATCGATTGCACGAGAGATGCAAATTCAATGCTGTATCACGCGAAAACTTGCTCTTGTACGCTAGGATCTCGCGTCTGTTGATATTGGCCATCGAAAATAATGATAGAACAGACTACAGGTAGAAAAAATATCTCGAGAGTTGTAAAATTCATGTCTAAAGTTATAACGTTTTGAAGAAGGCCCGACGTTCAATTTCAAATAATGATGATCTGTTTGTTGTTCCCATGTTTCGAGAATATAATATTATACTATTTATCATTTAATAAGATATTGTCTAAATATAACACCGACACAACAGAAGACACTTGATTCATTCGTTTATCTCATAGAAATCGACGAAAAAGCTGACTGTGGAAAGCTTTTAAGGTTTCCTAGTATTTGATGGCGCCATCAATAATATGATGATGATGATAATCTGTTTATTGTCCCTATGTCTCGGGATTATACACAATATACCTTTAAATAAAATAACTATATATAAAACAGACATAACAGAAGACATTTAATTCATTTGCTTATCTCATAGAAGATTGACGAAGTAACATCCCGCAGGAAGCGTTTTAGGTTTTCAGTGTTCGATGGCGCCAAATTCTTCATAGTCGCCATCAATAATATCTTGTTAAATGCTTCTTCAGTTCACATAAATAAAAGCTGTTGTAACTAAGAATCAAACTATTCGAGAATTCTGAGTCAAAGCTGAGCTCAAAAAGTGAATCTTGTAAATCACAGGGGCTACGTGAAAAAGATTTTAGTTTGATGTGGCAATATCATACAAAACATGACAATTTATGTTTCTTAATTGCAAATCTCACTTGGAATCATGCTTACTATCGTTGATTACCGAGTCGAAAGATAAACAGGAAACAGCAAGTAATCTGCTGTTCAATCAAAGCATTCTTACTACTTTGTGTAACTTCTATCCACTACCATCAACAAACCTGATATCTTTTTTTAATAATTGCTGATCGTGAGCCCCTACGTAGTATTTGACTCGAATAGATCAAGTCTTTGAGCACGGAACACAGCAATTCTACATGGTTCTATATCTATTTCCGCAGCCCAATTCACATAGACTTTGCTACATAACGTCATTATGAGCGATAGCTGAGTTGTCTAACAGTTATCTACATACATGTCAAATACATACATCTTATGCGCTTGTAAACCTAGATCATTCTAGATACTTCTCAACTCAGTTTCCCAATTTAGAATATGTCCCACAACGGTAAAAAGGTGTCTACGCCAAATTCAGGAACTAAAAATAAGACAATTTTCCACTTAAAGTCACGTGAGATATAATCACATCCAGAATATTGACGAACAAACGTGGAATTCTCCCACCTTCTAGAATTATCGTGGCGATGGCGGAGCGATTAGAAATGGGAGGAAAGTTCGGAAACCTTCTGTACCTGAATCTGATTAGCAATACATCTAGCCATGATCAGGAGGCAAATATAAGTATATAAGACGTAGATTTTTCAACAGAAATATATTTTTTCTATCATCATCAATCACTTACAAACAATTCACAAACAATCATCTTTCACAACTTACAAAGCTAATAATCAAATTACAACAATGTACGCTTACACCCCATTCACTTGTTACGTTCCTTCTTCCCAACAAGCTCCAAGAAGACATGCTTATAGCAATGATCCCTACTGGGACTTTGATCAACTCAGTGCTTTGAGAGCTGCTGAAGCTCAGCGTCTTGCTATGCAAAAAGCAGAGCTCCAACGTCAGCATGAGATCCGTTTAGCACAAATTGAAGAATATGAACGCAGAAAGGAGTACGAAATGAGAAGAAGAGAAGCCTACGCTCAATACGTTCGCGAACAAAGACGCAAGGCTTTGGAACAACAGCGTCTCGAACGAGCCAGATACGAAGCAGAAGTCAGACAACGCAATGAGGCTATTGCTCAATCGCTTAATTGCTTCTTTACTCCTGCTCCAAAGGAAGAGGAAGCCACTGTCTACCCTCATCCCTTTGATGTTTTTGTTTCTTTGCTTAATGGCGCCTCTGAGTCTTCTAATACTCAGGAGTCTGACAACGAAGTAAAGTCTGAAACAGCGGCCAAAGAAGTCTCTCCTGAACAACCTAAAGTTGAAGCTGAAGCTCAACCAGAAGAAGAGGAGGAGGTTACTGTTCACCCTCATCCCTTCGATGTGTTTGTCTCTCTACTCAACAAGGCTAATGAGTCAGTCAATCAGTCTGATGAGCCTCAAAGTACAGAGTCCTCTGAACAAGCCGAAGTTGAAGCTCAGCCTCAGCCTGAATCTGACTCCGAAGCCCAGCCTGAGCCCCAGGTTGAAGAGGCTGAACTTGAGTCCAAAAAGGTAGAAGAGCCTGAATTTGAAAATGTTGAAGCCGCACCTGAAGTTGAAGAGCACGAAGAAACCACCCCTGAAGTTTCCGATGCTGAAGATGTCGAGCAACGCGACGAGCCCACTTCTGTCGATTCTGAAGAGTTTGTAGTAGTTGATAAAGAAGAATCAGCTTCAGTACCTGAAGTTCCTAAGACTGAGTCAGAGGAGTCCACACCTGAATCTGATCTTCACAAGACTCTTGAATCTATTTCTGCGCGTGTCGACCACAACGTTGAGGTTTACCAACGTGTTTCTCGCCATGTTAATGGTACTCACTCTGACTCTGAATCAGACTCAGTGTCTCTGTCTTCGTCTTCCGAAGATTACGATGACGAAATTGTAAAGCTCAGATCAAGAGTTAAGGTTCTTCAACGCGCTCAACTAGAGCTTGAAAAGATTTACGAGCAGCTTGACGATTTGGAGTCTCCCAAGAACTCAACCGACAAGAGAATGAAGCACGTTCTTACTGGTCAGGCAGTTTCTTTTGCCGATAAGATCGATGAGCTTAGAAAGTCACTCAAGTCTAAGTACGAATCTCTAAGAGCAGCCAAGAAGGCAATTGAAGAAGCCGCTGCTAAATCTGAAGCTGAGTCTGAAAAGTCTGAACAATCTGAAACTTCCAACAAGCCCCAAACTAGCACATCTGAGGCTACTAAGAAACCCAAAATGAGAAGAATCCTAGTTGAGTCTATCCCCGACGAGTCCCTCTCCGAGTAAATAGTAAATATTATACTCAAATCCATAGTATACTCATAACATTTATTTTTATTTATTTATTTTCATCTTTTTAATATCAATATTATTATGAATTCGATCAGATTTTCTTGTTTCCATTTGTAGCGTTCATTATCTTTTTGTTTGTTTGCATTTGTACTATTTTTTTCGACAGTGTTGTTTATTGTACTTCAATGTTGATTTGATAATATTATGCTCTAGTTTGCGGCTATCTTTTAGTTTTTTGTCAGTGTTTTGCCGTATGGTTTGTAGCAATGATTTGCTTCTTTTTGATTCTGTAATGAATGCCAATTTTTATTTGCCATACATATTTTGCACATTATCTCTATTTGTAATACATGTATCTTGCACATTACTTTTTATTTGTAAGATGTTTGTATTTTAAATTTATGCTTACTTTTTTTTGTAGTATATTTTGCACTGTATTGTAATTCTTTCACTTCATTACATATTTTGCATTTTATCAAGATTTGTTTTATTTGCCGTAGATGTTATCTTTATGTTTCAAATACATTCTATTTTGAAGGCAATCTGATGATCTTAATTTATAATTGGTTTGTACCACAATTTGATTTGTTGCCTGTTTCTCAACAAATTTATCTTTTTTTAAATTGCAAGTTTAGCCGAAGATACAAGCCCAAACTATACTTGTTTTTGTTTTTATTATCAATTATATTTGTACGAATCACAAAATTATCAATCTGGAGTCTGTATGACTTCCGATAATGACCCTATCCGACCATGTAGTAGTATTTTGCCAACTTAAATACACGTGATAGTGGCCTGTACAGAGTGTGTACTGTCGTAGGAAGCATAACAAAAGCTGCAAGTGGATTATACCACTTTGCGTTTTTGCAACCTTTTCACTAGGTAAGACTGTTATTGGCTACTAGTCTTCTATTTCATATCTATATTTATCTTTTTATAAATACAGGGATAACCACCTGTTTTCCTTATATCAAGTTACCTTCAATCCAATTGATATTTTGTAGGCAATCTGATTCCTTCTGAATAACGCCGGTCTCCAATCCGTTACCCAGTGAACAAACAGCCAAACAAACAAACCCGTTCCGCATTGGACGACCGATCAGAACAGCCAATCTGCCTCTCAGCTGGGCTACAACTCAATAATTTGAATTCCAATATTTGCACACTTTGCTTATCTGTTTTCGTTAATTGAGATCCAATATTTGAAATGTCGCTGGATAATAAGATTCACACACTAGGCGCTATACAAATCCTAAACTCAGATATCATTATTGATAAGTTGAGGGAGTCTACCGAATGGGCGCTTGCAACCAAAGATTTCATATCTTATGCAGCAACTCTAGCAGTTCTACTGGAAAAAGGCTTAGAGATTCCTGGAGATATGGAGAAAGATAGGCTTTTGCAAGAACTGTTGAAGATATTACAGGGAAACCCCAAACTTTCGAAAGGCGTTGGATGGGACTTGCCTGGACAGTTGTTTCCGTACTTCCTTGTTGAAAGCTTCAATTTCCAGGCTGATACCAAATATCTTGATAATGTTGAGTGCATTGGACCATTGATCAAAATCTTCAAAGAGCTAGGCGTGAACGGACCCTTAGGAGAATTGACGGTTTGTTGCCTGGATTTAATGAATAATCCAACGATGGATTTTGACCAACTGGGAGATGACCGACCAGATTTCTTGCCTGATAGACTATGGGAATTAAAGTTTGCATGTTTATGGGAGATCATCATGAATACCACTATCGAGACCAAATCTGACCATGTTTTGATTGCCGCTGTAACAGGTGTATTAGTTGCAATTGATCGCGTCCTGTACAAAATTCAGCTTCGATCGTTCATGTTTTTGCTCAGACGGATATGCTGCTTCATCGACAAATACAGGCCTCAAAACGAGTATCAGAAAAAAATCTTGCTTGGATTCTGGTCACAATTGATTTCTTTGTTGTTCCAAAGAAACTCCATGAGCTGGGCCCATAGGTTCACTATCCAACTGAAAAATGGTGCGGCGTTTAATCCCGATGAAACGAAACGAGATGAGGCTTGCGGATTGTCCTTATATGGGAGAATCATGAAACTTAATGTGTCGAGTCTGAAAGCGTTAGCTAAAAAGGTTGGATTCAACTTGGAGAAAGAGTTCAAGAATTTACTGAAAATTTCTGAGAGTGCCGTGAAATCGTCGGACAATTCAAATGTAGCCAACGTAGCGAGTCTTGACATGGACAGCAATACGGAATCTTTGCAGCTTTCGAAACGAGCTGTTTTCTTTGTTGCAACTTCAGCAAGATTTAATGACCGTGAGCATCCTGACCTACTCAAGATGACATTCTCTGAACTTATCAATTTGACTCAATATTTTCTGTTTGATTCAGACGAACCCGTTTCTACAAGCTTGTACGATGGTCTAACATTCTGGGCAATATGGATCTCTCGCCGACTCACGTCGGAAACCATTCAAACCAGCATAGGAGAAGAAAGCTTCAAATCGTACTTACAAATGCTCATGTACATGGCTAGCAACACAGAAGAAAACAACTTGCACGAGCTGCAGTTCTCACTGATATCGCGTTTAATGAATCTTTTACCTGATGATGTTAGGACAGAGTATATGCTTGAGACAATTGAATTCTATCCCTCGGCCAAAGTCAGAGCCCGAACAGTTCAAATGTTACAAGCGGATGTCACAAAGCGATCTGCTGAGTCTGCGCTGGATGGACTGTCGTTAGGCAATAAGCTCAAAACAAATACTGCTTCGTATCCATTGACAATTGAGCAGATTAGACGAATTAGAAATGCAACACTGGCGCAAATGATAGATGTAGATGAAAATGGCATTCTTTCGTATGAGACAGTTGTTCTACTTGCTCTGTTGTGTTCACTTCAAAGAATCAAACGAGATGCTGCACCTGGGGAATCGATAATCCAGGGCAAGCTGATACAAACCGCTGCCCAGCCTCTTCTCGCCAAGGTTATCATGGACTCCGCAACTCCACAAGAGCAGGATACATTTTGTACGCGACAAGCGCAGTTGAAATATTTTTCGAATCATCTAGCCTGATGCAGTAAATTATTTATATTGACACTAAAGAATACGATAATGAAAAAAAAAAAATGTAAGAAACAAACATGTAAATGAAAACACACGAATAAATGCATTAAATTGAAGGAATATTCTGTTCAAATCAACATTAGTTCCCATTTGTCAGTTTCGCTACTGACAGAGGAGAAGAAGACGATTTTGTGGAAGTTGTAGGAGCTGCAGAGGTATTAGCCGTTGAGTTTGTCGACTGCGAAGATTGCTGTTTTTGTGATGTACCGGCCTTGGCTGAAGATGCAGATGATTTACTAGATGATTTCTGTGTAGTCGATTTAGTCCCGGCTGAGCCCGTTTTCGAAGATGTAGAAGACGGGTTGGAAGGATTGGAATTTGCCTTTGATTTTGATGCAGAGGCAGTGGATCCTGGGTTCTTGGAGCTATTGGAAGATCCGGATTTATTGCCGGAAGCAGACGTCTGGCCAGAGTTGGCCGAGTTGTTTCCAGGTTTTCGAGTAGCACTTGTGTGATTCTCGCTTCGCTTGGCCACTTTACGAGCACCACCGCCGTTACTACTTCCGGTTCCATTACCACCGCTAGATGAAGGAGCGTTATTGCTTCCGCGGGCAGGACGCTTGTTGGAATTACCACTTGCATTGCTACCATTCCCACTATTGCTGTTACTGTTGCCATTACTTGCGGCACCAGATCCAGATTCGACTGAATCCTTCTTCTCGCTGGAGTTTGAATCTTGAACCAATGGTCCAGAATATACAAAGAACCCGTCCTTTGTAGATGCCGCTTTTTCCTCCCATTGCATTTCCGAATCGTCGATGAAAGGATCATGGAGATCGTATTTTCCTTCTACTTTTGCACGGGACTTTTGATGAGCAATAACTTGACGTTCTTCTTCTTCAGAGTCTGAGTAAGACTGAGGAGCGGGTCGTATGACAGAGGCCCCATACTTCTGCTCGGCCAGTTGAGCAAAGTCGATAACGACATTGGGCGTGGCCATAGAGACAGTGAGACAGATAGTGGGCCGCACGGAGGATCCGTTAGATGGTGACTGTGGTGGTGCAGCCGCAGAAGCGGGCGTCGGTGCAGCTGGTTTCGATGTCACTGTGATTGGAGCATTGAACGAAGCGGATGTAACAGGCGATGACGGTTGTTGCTGCTGTTCCTGGTGATGTCGTGGTGGTGTTGTGATGTCGTTTGTCAAATTAGCAGTAGAGTTGGATGAAGGTGCAATAGGCAGCGGAAGAGCTGGAGATTCGACTATTGGGGAGCTTGAGTTTTTGAGCATATCAATGCTTATCCGGGTCACTTTTTCACTAGACATTGTATGTATGTGATGTATGGCCTCGCGTGGTGTTGACGGAGTACGTATTTGATAGTCGGACGATATCGAGGCAAAAATGTCCAGCTCGAGCCTTGAAAAGAAAAAACAAATATTATAAAATCAATCTCTGACTGCGATGCTGATAATGTAAAGAAATGAACAAAATCGAAACCCTAACAAAAAAAAAGTCAAAATAAAAAATCAAACAGAAAAACACACTAAGCATTGCATTCAAAGACAGGAGACGAGATCTGGGCTGAAATCAGGTCACAAGGAGTTGAAAAGGATGAGATTTACGCTTTGGACGCCTGTCGACGAGACCTCTGGCACGCGCTTGAAGTTAGCTACGTGTATACGAATACCGATTACTGAACAAGAGAAGCGATACGATCTCCAGAGTATGCTTCACAAAGACAGAGAGAAAGGGAGAGAAGGTGCTTATGTGGGGATGAAGGGTAGGGTTTCCTTTTCCGAGCACGCCGCAAAGTAGACACGACTGGTGATGCTAGTTCTGGATGCTCACCGGAGTGGACTAATCTTCAGAAAGACCATGGCTGCTTGAAGTCTCAAGTTTGCGTCGTGCTTGACTGAATCCTACAGAGGCTGGTCTGTACCACATTTGTGCGAGTAATAATATTATAAAGTCTGTTTGTGTTTGGGACAGGCGACGGTTGAAACGGCGAAAATCCAAATTCGTCGGGAGCCAAGTCCACAAGAGGAAGTTGGGGTCTTTGACTCAAAGTAATTAAAGTACAAGTTTCATATTACAAGTCTTATAGTTCTAAGTCGTATTGAAACCAGTGCCAACCACAACCATTGTCAATTGATTCACAATTCGGATACGTACTCAGAGCGTGTAAGCAAATCTACAGCTAAAGAAAGCGAGCAAACAACTCGCAGAATAAAGTCTGAAGATACGTTGCCCCTGATACCGATGTTCCAGAGCAATCGTGACCAGTTGCCCAATACATGATTCGAGCAGGCCTCAAACGCCCCTTGATGATCCAGCCATACCCACCGTCAAGCGCTAAAAGTTACTCCACCAGAAAAGCCCTCCAATGCATTTGTTATCAAGTCTCCTCCTGTCCTATCACGGCTCTCCATCAACTCGCCGTCCGCTGTTGAGCCGTGGCGTTTGTCCCGTTGCGTGCGTCGGATCATCTTCCAATCGGATTTGTCGTAGACCTTTATCTAGGGTTGGCATCTTATTCCGAGCAAAAGTCCTAAATCGCATCTCCGTCACTACACACATACGCACTAGACTATCGATAAGGCAAGCAAAAACCATCCGTTTACAGTGCCTTTGATCAACCTCATCACCAATCAAACCCTTTCAATTGCTCGCTTGATGTCAGCCGGAATTCAACAAAAACCAAGCACTCTATATTTCATACACATCAAAGCCAAAATATGTACATTATAAACACGGGGTAGGTAGAGAAATTGATGGGCATAATAAATAAAAAAAATAATCATAAGCGTTCGTTAACCTCTTTAGCTTTCTTCGCCCTTCCCTTTTCTTGCTTCTTTTCATCTTCCTTCTCCCTATTTTTCCATATTCTTTTTGAGTCCCGGACAAGAAGTAATGTATTCGTTGATATTGGAATAGTTAAATTGCTCTTTCTGCTTTTCTAATTATTAAAGCTCGCAAGATTTTTCATCAAAATCAGTTCGATATTCATCAAAACCATGACACCTAGCAAACCAGCAATGTCTCAAACAACGTCGCTATAGCTCACATTCCCATCTCCAGCCATGCAAAATCGTCAGCCGCTACACTTGGACTTTTCCGTTTCTTTAAATTCACAGACATCATATCTTCATCATTGCGATCTGAAGCAGAGTCCAAATACTTTGTTGAAGTCGATACGGGTACAGACTTTGGAGCAAGCGCCACCATCTTTTTTGGCGCAATAGGAACATGTTTCGAAGCAAAAGACGAATCCAACGACCCATTATTGATAGCAGCCGAAGCATTCTTCAATTCGTTTGGACTTGACGCTGTCGATTTTGCCAATGAAGAGCCTGGACTAGGTAATGCAGTGGCTGGTTTGGACTGAAGATTGGTAGTAGATGAAGAGTTTGCAACTGTCGCTGCTACCTGTTCTTTTTGCTTGGCTGCAGTACGGTTTCGTTTTTTAATAACGTCTGTTTTGAGTGACAAGGGCCGGGTTTCTCCATGGAGTTTCAAAAACAACCCGCAAGCGTTGCACAAAGGCTGGCCTTCAGGGTTTCTCCTCCATAATGGTGTTGTCCGAGTGTGACAGTTTGTACATTCAAAAGGAGTATCAAAATTGATTGACGAAGAAAATGCATGAGCCGACTGATACACACCGTTGATTGGTTTTGAAGAAAGAGTAGTGATTGGTGACGAAAACAGTTTTCCAGGTTTTGATGATGGCGCCAAACAAACACTGCTGTATGATTCTGTACGTGCTAACTTCGTCTTACGTGGAAATGGTATTTCTGATTCTCCGTTTTGATTTTGCGTCGATTCAAAACAAGCATTTGAAGTCTCTTCGTCATTTGCACCCACTTCAAATTTTGCAGTTTTACCACTATAGAAATGCAATGTCAACATATTGCTGCTTTGTGATTTCGAGATCTGCGTCGATGAGGAGCTATGCTTATTTTGCTTTGCGTTATCGCCAACTGCTGCATCTCTTAATGTTGTGGTACTAGCCGAAACAGGGGGCTTTTCGTTGATGCTACGATTAGCCTGCCATTGTTCTTTTGATTCTTTTTTGACAGATGAAAAGTCGTACGCTGACGGTCTAAGGTTCTGCAAGGGAGTATATCTCTCAATGTTTGTTGTTGGGATGAACTCATGGAAATTCATAGCAAGTGACGAAGCTTCATTGTCAAGCTTTGCAATCTCCGAAGCAAAATTAAAGTCTGCAGCGGATGGAACTGTAGTGATATTGAGATCCATTCCATCGTGACCTTCAAAGGCCAAAGGATCCAGAGAGAACTCGAATGCACTATTTTGGGGTTCATTGGGACCGTTAAGTGTTGTAAAATCCGAAATAGGATTATTGAGATTGATGTCAGAAATGTCGTTATCTTCTGGCGACAGCATTGGAAGTGTGCTAGTATTGATTGGAACTCCTACGGTATTAAGCGTAGCGTTTGGATCCAACGGGTCAATGAAGTTGGCAAAGGCGTTGTTGGTAGCCGATGGTTTAGATTGTACGTCGAAAACCTCGGTGCTTTGATGTGTTGTTGCTGATATCATTGGACTATACACTGCGGTTCGTTTCCTCGATTTAGAAGATATGTCGTTATTCATAAAATGGCCTGTTTGGATATAAGAGTCATCCAGAAAGGGCGATAAATCATTGTTTGATTCTGGAGATGTGTCTGTTGGAGTTGGGTTTTGTCGCGCACCGAAAATTAAAGATGAGTCGAACATGCGTTTTTGTGCTGATGGTTGTCGAGAGCCGGTGAGAGTTGAAGATTTTAGGGAACTGGTGGACTTGGGTATCCGCCATGCCAGGTTATCTATTCGCGGCTTTTGTTTCAAGTTGAGTTGGGCATCAGAAAGTAACGAAAACAATGAATTATCTTCTTGCTGCGACAACCCGGACTGCTGAGTTTGCGTTTGAGTATCTTCGAGCAGCGAATTTCCCAGATACGAAAAGTCATTGTCGTGTTTACTAAAAGTAGTGTTGGTGGATGGTTGAAACGACGTCGAGTTCAAATCAAAATTTTCACTTAAAAGGTTTGATGGCAAGGACTCAACGCCGCCAGAGAGAAGCGCCGACGTCAAGAACGAGTTAAGCGGTTGAGGGCTGCTTGAAAGATGATCGTCTGTGTGTTTCGAACTCATTGCATGGTCGAGTATTTAGTCAAAATTATTTGTTTGTTTCGATATTTTGGTTGTTTTTACATTCACTGAAAGGAAAGCACTCGATGACTATTTTTTTGTGTTTTGCAAAGTAGAACGGCAGGTAGCTACTGCAAGCGTATGCGGTATATAGGGGTAGATGTAAGCTGCTGTTCTATAATCCCAGCAACAATATCTGTTGAGATAGAACTCAAGTAGATGCAAAGAGGAGAATCTAGCCGAGTATAAAAGGGAGTGAGAAAGAGAGAGAAGGAGAAGGAGGCTACTAAAGGAAAAATAATTAAAAAAAAAATTAGTAAAATGAGAATGAAAAATGAAAATAGTGTTAATGTGTGAGTTTGAACGACTATGTGGGGGACATTATGAAATTTTTAGGTTTGTGCGAGCAGATGAGTCAGCTGCCTTCTGCGCTGCACGCCTTAACAGTGGTGAATTGATCATACAGTTCGTGTAGTGTATAAGCGATGAAGACTTGTTGGACAGGTGGAGGTAATGAGATTTGCTACCCAATCACAAGATCCTTAAGCGTGATCTTTGTGGTAGCGGTGGGAGCGTTCATGATTTGATGTGGCGGCCTGATACAAGTGGCAATCGTATTTTTCAGAGGACTATTTGTCCTCCATCTGCTTGCGAGTGTCTAAGCGCTTTTTGTTACTTGTTTGGCAGAGAGAACATAAGCGCGCTCAAACTTCTGCTCACTACTGGACTCGCTCCTAATAACGTTACATGGGCACTGAAGGGCAAAGCTATCGTTTGCAGGGATCTGTGGCGATTGCTGCGTCTGTAACAATTGCCTGATAAATCGACGCGGCAAGGGAAATTGTACTACGTATACAATATTCACTGGCGAGATGTACACGAGAATAGTGATCAAAACCTAAGCGAAAAATGTAACAAGCGTCTAGAAGAATGTACCAGCATGAAAGTAGCAAGCCACAGTTGAAGCCCCTGAAGAAGTTTGCTCAAATCGATACAGCATCAACCAGTCTTTGGCTTGTAGGAGTACTGCACCGGCAAGTACGAGAAGAAGGAGTTGTATCACGAGAAAAGCCTAACTGCGACCACTTGAACCTCACTTGAGTGTGTTGAGAATTGTATCAGAATCAAAGAACTTGCAAATTTGCTATGAGGCATTACCAAAGCGTTTGCCGGTCCTGCGAGGTTTGTGCCGATTCCCTATGCTTGACGTCATGAGGAATCAACAAACAGATTCAACTTTTCTGGAATTGATTTCCTTTCAACCAGTTCATGACCACCAGCAATGTCGGAAACATCCGAAAAATAGAGTACACAACGGTCAATCACTAGTCTAGAGATCAGCGCTAGTGACGTGAAAAGTCAACATCAAAGCAATGCTTCAATTCATCAGACTTGCTCACTTTCATCTGTACTACACTTCCTAGACTCAGATTTACCTAATTCTCACTCTTGGATGTTGCACTGACTAATTTCCTGTTTTCGGCCATCACCAAGCGTTTTCGAGTAGTTGCAGGTGTATCAAGTCTTGCGGATTGGACCAAAGTTTAAACCATTTCAGTACAGAACCGCACAAGTACCAAAAGCTTCCAGAATCACACTCGCTTTAAAAGCACAGATTTCCAGATAGTTATTCAGCTGGCAATGGTGGCCGGCTCTGACATAAACATATCTTTCGTTCCAAGCTTTTGAAATATTGAAAGCATTCAGCTGTCCTCACACAAATCAACCTGTTCGACCTTTATTTATAATATGAATCATCACAGATGTTTCGATTGAGATTCCAGATCGTTTACATAATCTTCTAAATTTCTAGGGGTTGCAATGGAAGCCCATCCATCGAATGCACTAGGGCGGGCTTCCGCCCATTTCCACTGAGTACCACCCTTTTAACGGTACTCTACGGTCTTTTAGGCAAAATAATTGTATTTGGCTGTGTACAAATTCAAAATTTTGCTTTTGTGCAATGATAATGAACCATTACAATACGAAATTTTTCGTTGTGGGACGCTATCGCCAACCCCATACAGAAGATAGAGTCAAATCTTAGTACAAATGCGCAGTGGAATATTTTTAAGATCCCTCTTTGAAGACAACTCTAGCATCGTACATTCTGTGTAGGGTACACGTCGTCTTGCTAAAATATTTATCAGCATGTCGTAGGATTATGGAGCAAAAATCTTTTTTTTTCTTTCCTCCTTTAATAATTTCTGTATTTCACGCGCATTTGTTGATAAAGCTTTCTGCTCAAGACTGGGACTGAGAGTATCAATGCGGACATGACAGTCTGAAATTCATTACTGCATATACACGCTGATACGTATCTAAATTCGTTAAATGCTCTGAACTTTCAAACAAATTTTGAATCAAATTGAATGAGAATTTCAAATAGTAACCTAGTCCAAAAGCTCTTTTCCTTCACAAAAATCCCGACAAATACCAAGTGTTCAACACTTGATTTGCAATCAATATCAAATTGAACTTCTAATCTTTTTAGATTGTATTATTTCTTAAGTAACAAAAATTGTAGTTTGAAGGCATTTAAGTACTGAGCAGATCTTTACCGAAAAGAGTATGATCAAGCATGAACTATGCTTATTTGTGATTTTCATACCCTATCGACACTATACACTCTCAATAGTATATTCAAATTTTGTAGTTACAAACAGGATCGTTAAGGTGTGTAGAAGCTGTAAACGAATTGTGTAGGGCATCATCAGTTCATCAGCCGCTTCATCTGTTTTCCTAGGCCCTTGGTGTTGAAACCCCTTTCACTTCAATGAAACGAGTTCACATAGAGAATATACTCATACAGCATGATAGATACAGTTTGAAAAAAAAAGCTAGTAGAAATCAATTCTAACTAGTATTCAGTATGTCAACTCTTATTTATGATGATGAAAAATTAAAAGCACCAGAAGTTTGAAGAAAAGTTATGTTTTTACACTTATGGCCTAGGAGGCACGGAGTGCGACTGATAAGCTGATGTACAATTGCTCCGTTAGAGTGATCTTTGCACGATGCTTTCAGAAAATCTAGTGGATTCCCTTCAGAGCATCTTGGTAGTTTAAGATTTATTCTTGAATATGCCAATTACATTACTATATAAAGCTATTTAAATTGATTCTCTATGGCAAGTAACATACAGTCTCACTTGGTACTTTGATACTAATCAGATGCACCAAATATTTAGTTCAACGTCGTGTAATATGAACCGTGCGCGTATCAAATACAAAAACAATCAGTCAATTTTTATATCATACTTTGTTTTCTAGTTTACCACCGATGATGATGTTTACAAACTAAGGAACAATTATACTCATGTTCAATTTTATGATGAGATTTCTTCTGAGGTCTTGCTAGTTATGACTCACCAAACAATGAAGAGAATCTTTACTGAATGCCTAATCTATGTAATATTAAATCTGTATTCTAAATGCAGTTTTCATGGTGTTGCATACGGATAATACTGGTTGTCTATAATTTTAATAAATATACTATTTCAAAGTGTCATTAGTTTTTAAAGCCAGACTCATTTGATATTGCACTAGTTTTGAATATTCATTTATACCACTTTTGCAAATTCTAAAGGATTTGAAGTCAACTTTTATTTCTTGGATTCATGTCATTGTTTTTAGGATAGTCTAAAGAAATTTCACTATTGTCGCATCAACATGAATCTAGTGTCGATCCGTTCATATGAACAAACTTGTAGCAGATACTGGGTCTTCGCCAACCAATTTGCAAAGCCAAAATGAGTCAAGTTCTTTAAGGTCTAAATAGCTTGTTAATATTCATAAAGAACATTGTAAATTTAGTTGATCAGTCCAGTAAATTTTTCAACAAGCTCTTTTATACAAAATTTGTACAAAATCATTATAGAATCAATGAGATAGATTTCACTCTACACTCTATGGAAAAGGTAACAACAAAAGCAAAAATTACTTTAGAGGAGTGAACTGAAATTGATTGTTTGGAACTGTGACATAGCTTCCAAACAAAAGATTGAGCTGTTTTTGTGTAAAAGGATTTTTCAATGAAGAAATTTATGTTATAATGCTGAAGCAATAACAAGATCCTCACACAATGAGAGATCATACTTCATTAAGTCGGTTTGCTAAGACGTACTTAAGAAACTTTGTGCATGTTTTTTTTTTTTTTTTTTTTTTTTTTGAAAACTCTCGTTGTTGTTTCGATTTGATTTTTACGCAATGCCGAATAAATAGTTTCGTTTAATAGACTGCAAATTGAGACCTTAAGACTTTGAAGCTGCAAATTAAATTGAGACTGGTGAATAGCTTGCTTAAAATGTTGTAGATTGAGAAATGGTTGTAGTCGTGATATGATTGACTCAACAGCATGCCAACTAAAAGTTTAACAACTGATACCTTAAAGTACTCGTCGAATAGATTTGATTGAAAAATCATAATTGCACATCATATTATATTCAAAACTACTAATTTTTACATCTGATTAATTGATTTGCAAAATTACTTATATGCACTCTACGCTGAACCATCAAATACTTTGTACCAACATAATCAATTAAATTTTAATCCAATTGTCGCTATTATGACAAATGGCATTTCTTACAATTCGTATCTGCCTTTATGAGCTGATTCAAACACAGATTGAATAAGCTGCTAGAGCTCAATACTGAACTTTTTGTTAAGTACAAAGACACTGAATTTTGGACTATCTTTCGAAGAAAATACAAAGATTTTGTTACCAGTTTTGGAAAAACTATGGAAGATAACGTATAATTACAAGAAATCTGGCTCCTATTAACCTTCACTTCATCTTTGAATTACGGAACATCTATCATGCAAATTTAGATATCATACAAAAATTTAATTAATCTGCTCAAGACCAGGTTATTTCAGTTTCTTCTCTCATAAGCTTTCCTAACGAGATCTGATGTTTTCGAAAGAACTCAATTTTTCAAAAATTTTGAATCAAGAGTTGTTTGCTGTCAGTTAGTGTTGGAATTTCATGATAAAGTGTATAGCTGGACTCTGTTTGTATTGCAATTATTGTTAGATAATTGACTTCTATTTGGTCCTGAAATCCCGAGACATAGGGACAATAAACAGATTATCATCATGGTCCTGAAAAATAAAAACATCAAATGCCAATGCCTTGTAATACAGCATTACAAATATAGTCAGTAACTGTCTGGCGATATTAGCGCAGGAAAAACTTGTAACAAAAGGGCGTATGGTGTAGTTGGCTATCACGTTCGCTTAGCATGCGAAAGGTCTCCGGTTCAACTCCGGATTCGTCCAATTTTTTTTGCTAATAAAAATTCCTACTAAACTGATATCAAAGCAAATTGGAGACTAATCTAAAAAAAATCTGCACTACGCTGCTGTTGCTCTAGTAAGCTGCTTCTACATGTAACAACTTTTTGAAATCAAAGTTGAGCATACTCAAAAATTATAATATACTAATATAAATTTCGGCATTCATTCAAATTTTTTTATACTGAAATAATTCATAATATTATAGATGCTAAGATGTAAAAAGTTTCTTGGTTCAAGTAAGATTCTTAGACGTTTGCACCACTAAAAAAAGTTCTTTTCGCTTTTGATACATGAATTCCACGTAGCTTGTTTTATATATGAGTCTCATATATCGTCTTACCATCATAGCTATTAAAATTTCTAACATACGAAACGCACAGCTTTTATACAAATATTCAAACTTGTCCATTGCTAAAAGAGCTGTAATGTTTCTATTCATTATAAAACTATAATTTAAATACAGACCTGAATCAAACTTTCGATTGGTCAATTTTGATTCAATAGTTCTCTAAGTTGAAACTTGGAAACTATTCAAAAATTAACAAATAGTCACCTTTCAAATATTCCAACAAATAGCCACAATATTTCTCTAGTTGACGTTTGAGTACATTTTCTTTTAAGCATTTTAGAATTCAAAACAACACTTGTACTTATCTTGCAAGCGAATATTGCCTATATGCGAAGACGTTGTATCCGAATTTAATAATTTTCATGTGTTTACCGATTTATGCAGGCTGGAAACACAAAGTCTTAGTTGAGACAAATGAACTACCCCTGATCGTGAGTGATGTACGTAAAGAAAATGGTTCGAAGAAAAGAGGCCGATATATATCAAAGGGCATATGTGCTTCCATTGACAATAATACATATTGATCAATATCTCATTTGTCTTTAAAGCGTCTTGTTGATCATCAACAATGACACAGTTAGTTCATATACCATGCTTGAATTTGGTGTTGCCACAACATCATTACGTAGATGCGCTTATAGAGATTGCACTGAAGTGAAATCCACAGTTATTCACAATTGCATACACAACATTGTTCAAAAAACGTTTAAATTTAGAATATTCAATTTGCGAATGTATAAAAAAGCGAAAATCTTGGAGAAAGCCAAATGAATCTGAAACAAAAACACTTAAAAAAGCAGACATGTTATAACTGCAATCATCAAATATTTCATCATCATCGTACGTCTTTAGCTTTTGTTTTGCGTGCCAGTTTTTGTCTAATGTTGAACAAAAGCTTTGGCGAAGGCTCTACTTTCGGATACGTCTCTAGAATAGATAAATCTTTTAAATTTTCCATTATAAACCCGCTCGTTGATAAGTCCTCAACAACTAGCGTTTTACCATTGTACTCAGGTGTGAGCGCGTGAATTTCGCGACGAAACTTAAGAGAATCATGAATTGCACTAGGAGAACTGGATCCATGCACACCCTTGACTGAGCCATTGTCAGAGGAGGGTGACGGCACAGAAACAAAAGATGAAGAAGTTTTTAAGGCGTTGGATCCGGATGATTTGGATGAAAGCCCAGTTTTTGAAAGATCTATTACAAAAGGCTTTCGCGACCTTTTATCCAGACGGATCAATGTAGGCTTAATGATATCAGGGTGCGCAAGGGAGTTCATGTAGAAAATAGAGAGTATACACAGTGTGCCAGTTTAGCTCTGTGAACCGTAATCAGTAATTTAGATTTGTGGATTTTGATGAGGCGATGGGATTTGAAAGGATATAGACCGTCTAGTAGGCCTGTACAGGTGGACACTTAGACCCCGTCGCATGTACGACAGGCCGGTGTCTTAGCAACAAACATTGTGTCTCCAGCCTCGACTTATGGGGACGCCTGGGCAAAATTACACGCGAAATTAATCTTAAATCGCTGTTTCATTTCCTTTTCTTACTCCTGAATGTCACTTTTTGGTCGTTATTTCTCTTTGCTAACGGTTGTAATTTAAAGACGGTGCCGCTTCTCCTAAAAATTTGAGATTACTCGCTGGCTGCTTTGTATGGAATCGCACTATACACATTCTGTTACAGACTCGACCTCCAAAGTTTTTTGTTTTTGCTTTTCCAAAAATGATTCAACAGCACTATGATCCCACCTCACCACCACCTCCTCGGCAACATAGGAAAACTCCTAGCGAGATACCATCATCCAACGCTCCGTACTCACGCCGCAACAACTCAGCTAGACATTCTTGGCACCCAATGGCGCACCAACAACAACAGCAGCACTTTCAACAACCAGGATTTCAGCCAGGGTTTCAACCACTCCCTCAGCATCGACAGTTCCAACAACAAAGGTACCCACCACCTCAGCAGCAGCAGTCTGCTTATCCTTCTCAAATCCCGCCTCAGGAGCTGCAGCAACCCCAGTATCAGCAGCAACAGCAACAACATCAGCAAGCCTGGAACGAGCGAGGTGCTGCGAGATTAGTTAAAACAGAGACAGACGAAAATGGAAATGTCTCAACCAAAGTAATCAAGCGGGGTGTTGACGACTTTGAATTTGGTAGAACATTAGGAATTGGCAGTTATTCCACGGTAGTCGGTGCGACGGACAAACAGACAAAACGTACATATGCCATCAAAATACTTGATAAGCGCCATATCATCAAAGAGAAAAAAGTGAAATACGTTGAAATTGAAAAAAACACACTCACTAGATTAGGCGACCATCCGGGAATTGTGCGCCTCTACTACACATTTCAAGATGAAAGCTCGCTATACTTTGTCTTGGACTTTGCTGCCAATGGTGAACTATTATCTCTGATTAAAAAAATGGGTTCCTTAGATGAGCCTTGCACTCAATACTACAGTGCTCAAATATTAGACGCGCTAGAGTTTATGCATTCCAGAGGTGTTATTCATAGAGATTTAAAACCGGAAAACATTTTGTTAGACGCCAAAATGCGGGTGAAAATTACAGACTTTGGAACAGCTGCGCTATTGGCTCCTATTCAAGCTGATAAAATTGGTGAGAGGCCTATCTATCCTCAAGATTATCGTACAAGCTCTTTTGTAGGGACGGCCGAATATGTATCTCCCGAGTTACTATCCGAAAAGACACAAGGCAAAGAGTGCGATATTTGGGCGTTTGGCTGTATCATGTATCAATTGATTGCAGGAACTCCGCCTTTCAAAGCAGCCAACGAATTCCTCACATTCAAAAAAATTGTCAAATTAGAGTATAGATTTCCCCCGGGATTCCCTTCAAGCCTCAAGTCCTTGATCAGGCAGCTAATCGTGCTTGACCCTTCAATGAGACTCACTATTCCGGCTATAAAGGCACATCCGTTCTATGAAGGGTTCGATTGGAACAGGAAAACTGTTTGGAAGAATAAGCATCCAAAATTGATGCCGTATCGCCCATCTTCAAAATCCACAAGTGGCAGTATTAGCTCGAATCATAATGCAGGAAATCGTCCTTCACCTTCCGGAAGTAGTCCCAGAGTGATGAACACGGGCCAAGTACCCCCTTTTTCGCAGAACCCTTCATCATCTGCTCCTGTTAACAACGGTACCAGTCCACAGAATCAATGGAACACACCTCAGGTAGCGAATCTTGCGGCAAATCTTGCAGTTTCTGGCTCATCACAACCGAATCTGTCTAGACCTCCTTCAATCTCTGCTCATTCGCAGAATGTTAATGCTCAGTCTCAGTACATGAGGCAATCACCTCCGCAACAGCAGTCGCAACCACAGCTTTCACAGCAGCAGCAGCAACAGCAGCAGTTACAACAACAGCAGCAACAACAGCAACAGCAATTACAACAGCAACAGCAGCAACAACAGCAGCAACAGCAACATTTGCAGCAGAAACAACTATTGTTACAACCACAACCACAACAGCAACAGAAACAACAACTGCTTCAACAGCAACAACAGCAGCAAAGGTTACAGCTACAGCAACAACAGCTACAACAACAGCAACAACAACAGCAACAACAAAGATTGCAACAACAGCAACAGCAACAACAGCGGATAAATCAATCCTCTCAGCAACCGTATCATCATCAACAAACCCCGTCATTTAAATCTTGGACTACAAGCAAATCTTTGCAGCCGATCAAAACATTGGATCTTCCTCCGGTATCGCCAATAGATGACGAATACTCTGGGGTGCTAAATCAAGCAACTGAACGTGTTCTGAGAGTAGGAACTGTTTACCTATTGTCTCATTCTGCAAATAAATCAAACGATGATCACTCTAATATCATAAGCAAGCTTTTCACCACTCGTAAAAAGAAGCGCGTGCTTATTATCACTACAAAAGGACGACTTCTTGTATTCGTACCTGGTGAGAAGAGCAGTCCCAAGGCTGAACTGCTAGTCACTCAAATGACAGTGAAATCTGAATCAAAAACAGGATCGTTCACAGTGTCTACACCTACAGGATCGTTTGCTTTTGGAGATCAAAATGGTAATGTTAGCGACTGGATTGCAGCACTGGATAAAGCTAAGGAGTACGTTGATACAGACGCAGCTGCAATTGAGCAGCAAATTCAATATCAACAAGAACAGGCCAGACAAGCGCAAATGGCTCAACAAGAAGAAGATAATACCGCACCGTCGGCTGTAGCTCTTGCGGCCGCTAGAAAGTCAACCGATTTTCAAAGAAGATCTTAGGCGTTAGTCAATTCCTAAAACAAGTATCAAGTTGCATCTAAAGTAACTTGTAATCTAAGGTTGTCTGTCTACAATCAATTGATTCCAGTTTGTGCTTTTTTTTTAATAGTATAACATCGGGGTTTATAACTTACTAATTTTGTCATCTATTTAATGAGTAGTATTATAAATCAAAAGGATTTTAGATAGTAATTCTAAGTGTCGAATCTTTTGATCGGTATTGAAATCAGGAGAGCATCAACAACAGAGAAAGTTAATCTCGTTTTATGCAAGTACCCGGTGGCGTCTTGTGATAACCATTCTCCATACTGTTGGATTCCCGATTCTACTACTGGGGTGAGAAGCATAAGCAATCTTGTCAGGTATCAAATGTTTTATATTTGTGAAAGTCAAGCCATGCAATTCTAAAACAATGTACATTTCAACAATCAAATAGGTGATAAGCTCAAATCAAAGGCTCTGAATCAAGAAAAAAACGTGATTCGTCCAAACAAATGGAATCAAGAACTTCTATAAAAAATTGCCTTTAAAGATATTGAAGTTCAAGGTGTCAAAGTAAGCTCTAATGGTATATGGGCAATCATCATAATATTTATTTCAGCAATAATTTTCTTGTATCTGAGCTATCAATTAAATCATACATTGGCAACTTTTGTGACCTGTAGTTACAAATGTATTACCTGACATGATCCTTGGAAGCTACAAAATTGTGATTGAAATCTTACAATATGAAGTAGTGCGAGAATAAATTAATAAATAGTTTTTATTACTATCAATCAAGTCAGTTACAATACAAAAAAAGCTAGAGAACAGATAAGGTGCAGATTATCAGATACTGGAACTGTACGCAAACTGGAAGTTTAACTTTACTGTTAATTTGCGTCTGCGCTAGATCCCTTTGAGAAATCAAAGAAAACAACGATCGACTTTGCTTCTCGCTTGTTTTCGAGATGATCTATCTTACTAGAAAAATACTGTGGCTAGAGAGGAAAACTGATAATAAGATTGAATCAATCATGTACTTAATATTTTCCAACAAATACTGTAACTATACATGCCCAATAACTGTGTTATGAAAATAACGAATCACAAAACAACAATGCAGCTGTGATATTTTGTTTAGCAAAAAAATCCTGCATTGTCTTTTAAACAGTTTTTACGACAGGAACTCCAAAATGATTGACTTTTGTTTTTAGATCAAGCTTTGCTGCAATAGAATCAACTTTATCGACAACGCTGCATTAGAGTATGTATCTTTGCTTGTACTACAAGAGGATCAATGGACGCGTGCCAATCACAAGCAGTTTCATTGTAAATTAAAAATGCATACAAGTCTGATTTATTGATTAAAAGGTATAAATGACCAGACAAATTGTGGGTTTGTAACTGGAAGTTGAACATCAAACCGTGTTATCTGTTACAGAAGTTGTCTCACGAGATTAGATACAAAAGGTTAGAAAGTCTGGATACTAAATACATGAAAATATCATGTTTGAATAGAAATGTAGACTAGTTCAAGGGAATTACTATATTTGATTCAAACAATTTTCAATTTTTTTTTAAAATATGCTGAATGTACAAGCTGAACTCAGATTTTTAAAAGATAAATATGAAGAAATTTTAATCTCACTATTCACAAGACTAAATCATTGTTTACATCACGACGGTAAGTGCTTCAGTTTTTACTTTCACGACAAATTTGTCAGTCAGCTCGTAACGCAAGCTTTGACAATGTACATACACTTAGTGGTAGGAATCAAATTTATTTTGTTTTATATTGTCGTGGTAATCACGACAAAGATGTCGCCTAGATTCACGCCTTCTGGCGCCATCTAGCTCTTACCCTCTGTGGCCTGAAAGGCCACGTAGTCGTTGTTTAATTACATATTTCTGTCTATAAATAAGGCTCGTTTCCCCGATCCTTTTATATAGTTCCTGGCCGAGAATACACTTGATCCTTTAACATATAAGCTGCATCATTGTCCCTGCTTGGTCACCCGTTCTCATGCTTGAACAACCCTATATTCCGCGTGTCTAGACGCCTATTTCTATTCCCTTACACTATAATATCATACTATTCAGCATTCACTGTTTTATTTCACAAAAATTATAAAAAATATTACGGATTCGCATGTAAGAAGTATGTTTATACACCATTGTGTAGCGGCGAATACGTAGATTGAACCTTGATTTATCAATCATTTCCTTTGAACACAGCATTTCATTTTTTTTTGGCACTGTGTGTGTTGTAAATAGTATGACAAAAAAGGTGTACAATCTCTGCCGCTGAATGTAGTTTTACGTAAAACATACACTAGTAGAGAATGACAACTAACATCAGACTGTACCAATTTCTCTTCCCCATATTTTCTAATGAACTCTGCGGATAATTTAGCCATAAAGCCCTTAAACATGTATAACCCGCAAGCGATTACCGACGCAGGCACTCAAATTGAAATTAATAACCGACTTTTGAGATTCGGGCCCCAGGCAGTATCAAATCAATGTTTCTACATAATAATCAGTCCATTCAAAGCTGGATTCGCCAATTTTTCCTTTTTCGTCAAAGAATCTAACGGTTTATAAATGTACAAAGCAGCTGGAGTTTGACAAAACTTATTAGCTGCTGAATATTTCTGTTATTTGAATCATGAGACTTTTTAATAAAGCGTTCGAGAGAAGTTCACTTGTTGTAATCACGCTGTTGTAACTTTTTGAATATTATGAAAGTCATGCCTGTCACCGATTCAACTATTTTGCATTTCGCCTTTGTTTTTGTTTCCTGAAGAAAAAGACATCCGCCCAAATCCATACAACAATTGTCTTTAGTCCTACATTTTATTTGAGCCGCTACCATTTGTTGGCAACTGGATTCAGCCGATACCATTATGTGAAAAAGTTTATGATGTGCCATATTCAACGCACAAAAACCTTTAAAAAACAAAAAGATTTAAAGTTGTACAGTTGCAATCATTTCATCAGTTCCACAGACTAATATTGGCGGTGATAAATGAACGCGTTTGACGCACCGTAGATGTACCTCAAACTTACCACTTGCAAGTTAATCAAGCTGGCATAAGCGTTTGCACAAATACTTTATAAATGGGAGTTTGTCGGGCCCAATCCGCCAAACCCGGTAGATCTAGCCTATTCTTTGGCAAAAAAACAAAGATACAGTTTTTTCACAATGCAATGCACCGGGACTGAACCTCAGCAGCTCGTAAAGCTCTTTCAGAAACTGCAATGTAACCTTCAGCTTTTGGGCAAGAACACAAGCTGTTGCCCAGCACCACAAACTGTTGCAACTGACATGTTAAGATTTCTTTTTTGTTTGCATTTATGTGTACACATTTTATAAAGGTGGGAACCAAAAAGTGTACACATCGTAATATTCATGTAGCTGGGTTCTTGGCTTTATATGCGAAATTGTTTCCTTGGTACAGTTCATCTCTGGCAAAGGCCAATAAGCTTTTAATATTTCTCCGAAACCTGATAAATGGCTACACTTGTTACTGGTGTACGAAGTGTATCAGGGATATGTGCATTCAAAATTTGTTCAGATATCCATTCGGTTGTGAGGCAACTCAATACTAGCGAAAAACATAAAATCAATACAGTTTTTTTTGTTCAACTCTTCTACAGGCATCATATTACGCTGGCTCATTGTACGAAGTGCTTTGGCGGACATTTAAATAATTTTGTTTAACGGCTGTTGTACGTATCAGCAAACTTTTGTGATATCTGACTACAATATGAATTATTTTTTTCGTATTGGAAAGACGAAAGACGTGTAGCAGATCAGTATTTCATGATTCGTCTTTTAACAAACATTGTGATGACGTTTACCAAAGATCATGAGTTTGTACGTTTGAATTATGATAAATATGAAACCAATAAGAAATTGGTCAGACTTATTGTTAGATTTTGCACATAAATTAGAAAAATCTATACCAACTATCACACGCTATGAAAATTTCGAAATTTAGATTCATATAACTGATTCATAATATGTGATCGTTGCAGTAAAACATAAAGCCAAATGAAGTAAAGAAATAATCCGATATATTTACTCTTACAGTGTACTTAATATCATTTACATCAACAAATCCGCTCTTTTAATTAAAAGGCTGCGTCAACTAAATGCCAAAATCGTTGTCTATATTTTATCCCAATAGACTTTCACGACTGATTCTAACACTCGTTGATTAAACCTGTTGCTGGATACTTAAACCCATATGAATCACACTTTAAGATTCTTCTGAAAAAAAATCATTATAGAAAAACTGGGTACTAAAAACCCATTTCGTGTCGCAATAATCTCTGTTGATAACTTGAAGTTAAGCAGATGAAGTGGAAAATTCAATGCTTTCTGTAGAAGAGTAGATTTTTCATGACTCCAGCAGCTATACTGAGTAACACACCAAAATTTAAAATCACGACGAAATTAACTATGATCAATTCTCCGTGGCCCGTCACATTTTGCTCCTTCCTACGTATCAATTCAATCTACACTGTAGTACAAAGCTATTCAATATTATCCAAAGACGGGTTTCAAAAACGCGAACTTTTGCTGGCCTGATGCATTTCGATTTCCGTATCACTAACAAATACAATTGTTTGCTCAACATTTGGACTGATAGAACTCCAGACTAAACATTAACGAAGCATAGTTGTAGTGGCACCTGCTGTTCTTCTGTATTTTATTCAACCATACAGCCTGAATGCCAAATTGTGATTACCAAAAATCCTTTTGACAGACACACATTTGCGAAATACGTTTCGTTCTTTCTAGCATCGTTTCACATACACCATATAGTGAACACCTATATTTTCACTAGATATCACCAGCCAATTTGATAAGATATCTGAGGTCTTTTTTTTAAGACTGGGCTAATCATGAATTAATCCATGAATTTCGCGATCTTGATAGCTATATGCTCAAACAGATGAAAAAACAGATATACTTGCAACATGTCAGATGATACTTACGACGTGACATTTTCGGGCACGGTCAAACAAAAAGGCAAAACTTTCACTTTCCTGAAAGCTGTTTCTGACTAAAGAGGCAAAAGGCCTTCTAGAACTCCCGGATACGACTAGATCGTTTATGAACAAACCAAAGACGTTGCGTCAATAAATAAGAAATTCATGAATATATTAAGAGACGTTAGAGAAAATGATACAATAAAACAAACGCTGCCCTTATGCACGAGTGAATAATAATGACAGAATAATTAAAAAGAAAAAAAAACCGCAGAGAAACAAAAACCTGAACTAAACAGAAGCATCAAAGTAAAATTCAGGTTCCAATCCCTCAATAGACGCGCTTTTGGCTTCACCATCTAACAGAAGTTCGGCCATCAACAACCCAGTTACAGGTGCGTTATTAATGCCCCAGCAAGAATGCCCGCTCGCAAGGTACAGATTGTCAACATTAGTGCCTCCAATAAACGGCCCTGAATGACTAGGAACTTCGACAACAGGGAGATAACATGCCTGGCGTTTCAGGATCTTGCCATCTCGGAGTTGCGGCGAGATCACCCCGACTTGCTTGAACAAATCGTCGCAGCGGTTTCGGAGTACTTGGACTTGCTCAGTGGTTTCTGGAACTTCTGCTAGGGTGTCGCCTTCGCTGCAAACATAGACTTCGTCGCGTCGAGGATATATTTCTGGCGACACATAGGATGTACGGCTAGTTCGCATTTCTGTGAACAAAGCATAGGGTGAGACTGGTTTAGAGGGTTGAATAGTAATGGAGTGTGCTCTCAGGCCGTAGATTGGACAAGAAGGCAGAATTTTTGAAGTCCAAGGACCAACAGTGAGAATAATTTGATCGCCAAAAAGGGTCGTGAATGGGTCCTCTTCGTCCTCTAGATGTTGCATTTCTTCTTCAGCAGAGTCGTCATCGGATAGTGAATCAAGGATAGAGTCGTCATCGTCTGTTGTGAGGGCGTCACTAGATTCTGCGGGGTCGTCCAAACTGAGACTTGCCATACCGTTTGTAGAGCTGATTAATGGGTCGTGTGAGATGGTTTGATGCAATGATGTGGTTGAAGATTTATGCGATGAGTTGTTTGAGGTATCTGGATGCCGAGTGTGATGAGTATGTTTGTGTTTGTGATGCTTGTCTTTGTGGTACTTTACGCCTACCGCCTGGCCTTCGCTGTTTTTGATGACTTCGGTGACTTTCCCAGTTATGACGTCGACGGCGCCTGATTCGATTGCTTTTTTCAAAATAAACAAAGTAAATTTGTAAGGATGCACTTGCGCGGTCGAATCAGCGCCACCCAGATTGGCCCATCCTTCCACAATGCTTTTGTCAATCCAGTCCAGATCGCCCGGAAGTCCTGTGACTGGATTGGACACAGGCCGATCTTTTGAAATGTCGCCTTCAACACAGAGTGTTTTTAAGCCGCGATAGCCCCATTCCAGTTGCCCGTTGTATTGCTCTGCCAGTTCTTGGTGGAGTTGGAAAGAAAGCGGCACGATTTGCTGAGGGAATGCCCACATTGCCAGCAGTCCTCCGGCCTTGCCTGAAGCGCCACTGGCAGGCCGACTGGCTTCGAGAATGGTGATGTGATGTGTTGCAGACGAAAACTTGGGATGCTTGGTGAGATAGTACGCAACGCAGACTCCGACGATACCTGCTCCGACAATGACTATCTCCTTTTTCTTAGCTGGAATCGACATGGCTGATGAGTAGTATTTTGGAATAGCTAAATGTTGGAAGACGGGAGGAAGAGATGAATGAATGCGGAACTGAACTGCTTCTTAAACACACAAAGACGACGACGACGATACAGATGGGTGCTTTCTGACGTGCTGCTGGGCGTGAGAAGAGTGGAGATAGCAAAGAAGAGAAATGAAATAAAAAAGGGAAAAGATGGAGTACAACAGGCAGAATAAATATATCTAAGAATCCCAATGACACAAACGCGTCGCTAGCTCTGGACTTGATTATTTTGATTTTTTTATTATAATATTTGTGATTTTTGTGGATCAGACCATAAAAAAAAATTTGACTCGGCCCAGTGTGTGTACAATAAAGTCCACAAACCCGCGTTTCGTTTCTTTTTCATCGGTATTTTCTTTTTTCTGTTCTTCTGTAGCGGATGCTTTGTGCCTTTTTCCTCCACATGCGCGGCGGTCACAAACGGCCCAATCGGGCGCTTTCCAACGTTGGAGCAGCGGGCGCACATGTGTAAGTGTGCATGGGAGTGTATCACAAGTCTTATTGTGCAAGTCTCAAACACGAAACGAGATCTAATTGAAAAAAAAAACAAGTGCCTGAAATCGGATTTGGATCGGATAATTATTTTGAACAGTTGTGTAAGCACTTTAGGTATTCATTATGGTAGTGTAAGATAGTAATAAGATAACGGTGGAGAAAATAGGATCGTGGATTCAAGATAATGTACAGAGAAGACATTGTAAACAATCCATTTTACAGCACCAGTAACAGTATGAGCAGCACAATAAGGGCGACAATGAGGATACTGATACAACAAGAGCCCAGCGTCTCGCGGTTGTTCTCAATCACCCAATTCACACGTTTCATTCCGCGGGCCAGTTTGTCTTGAGCACTATCTGTTTGGCGCTCGAAATCCTCAATAAGATTCGACTGATCTTCCAGCTCGCTGGCCATGACCCTCGCTTGCTCGTTCAGATTGTTCACTGTCCGCGAAACGGAGTCCAGCATCACGTCTTGGTCAGCTATGGCTTCTGCGTACATAAGCGAGCTTGTAGCTCCATAGGGATTTTCAGGGGTCTCGTTCACGCCAGCCTTACCTGACGTCGCAGGCTTATTAGTGTTTTTACCAGTCCCTGTTTCTCTTTGCTTCTTGATCTCGTTGATGCTCTCCTGAATATCTGTGAGTTGACTGTTCAGCGTGCCCACTTGGGTGATCCGCTGCATCACATCGTTCTGTGTTAGTCCAAATTGCCCTGGGTTGGACTGAATAGCTCCTGTACTCTGCGACAGATCGTGAATTGTCTCCACAAGTTCTTGGACTACATTGTTGAGATCTTCGATATGAAATGTAGATGGTGTAGTTTTGAAGTCGTCCAGCAGCTGCTCTGCATAGTTGAGTTGTCCAAGAGCATCTCTGTACACTTGATTAAAAGGATCCATATTCTAATGTTTCTGCCAGCAGGATGACAATAGCGATGAACGGTACGACGATGATGGTAATGCTTGGAGAGATTGTAGCGGGAGAGTGCAGTTGGCAGTTTCAGGGCACGTTGGGAATGGGAGGAATGCGGCCTGTAATATACGCTTACATTCTCTTACTTACGTGCTCGCCCGCCCTATCTCCCGTCAGGTTCTTTAAGGACACAATTTAGCCTGCAAGCTTTCGCTGTTTCTCCTTAACACACACTTTTGCTGGCCTTTCGCATAAACTCCACCACACGATGAGCGATGCGTATGTGGTAATTCACTTTACCTCGACCAGTGAAGATCACAACGCGTACGTTCCTAAGGATCTGTCTGAAATCATTGAGTTAGCTTGGATCATTGTCGATGCCAAATCTCTGCAGGAAGTATGTACACAAACTACACATTTATCAGCCTATTTCTCCACATGGCATACATTTGAAGTACTCTTAATTAACTCTGGTGGATACATTTAGATTTATAGGCAATCTGTCCTGGTCAAACCTGCAAACCCGCTTTTAAACCCCAATACTTTCAGTATTCTCCCATGGGAGAGTCTCAGTAATGCTGGAACGCTTTTCAACGCCATCTCTGCTCTTGTTCGATCGATAAAGACCCATCTCCTGGAGAGACAGCTTGAGTTTACTATTGTATCGTTCAACGAATGGGATATCCGAGTAAGCATTATACGCGAGGCCCAGGATAAAGGCATCAAGCTGCCAGTCTATTTACAATACCCGAGGATATTTGATATTCGCAACGAGTTCAACAAATGGAACGCGCACCATCCAGAGGTGGCGCATCATCACCCAGTGACGCTGAACTCGATATGCGTAGCACTTGAAATTGAAAACCGCATAGCACTGACACACAAACGCGCTATTGAAGACGCCACCACCATTGCCCGCATTCTCCAAGCCCTCATCCACAAATCACAGCCCATAGACATGCATCCCGACGTATTATCGCAACCCCACGATTCCCACTCCGATTTACAAGCATTTCTGGCCGAGCGATCGGCTATTTTGTTCATGTCGAACCTCCCGCACGACACCACGCAAAGCGAGCTTGAATCATGGTATACGCAGTATGCGGGTCGGCCTATTTCGTTCTGGACGTTTCGAACGCCGGTCGATTCGCGCAAGCCGGCCAACACTGGGTTTGCTGTATTTGCGGCGCATGAAGACGCCTGTCATAGTCTCACAGCGATGAACGGACGAGTGTTGAATGAGAGAATTATTCAGGTTTCGCCGTCTAGTCCTACAGTTTTCGATCGTGCGGAAGAGATATTGGTTCCATTTCCAAGTAGTAAAAATCGCCCGAGACCTGGAGATTGGAACTGTCCGGGGTGTGGGTTTTCCAACTTTCAGCGACGTGTTGCGTGCTTCAGATGTTCACATCCTCATGCTGGTTTCAAACCTATTCAGCAGCAGCAACAACAACAACAACAGCAGCAGCAGCAGCAGCAGCAGCAGCAGCAATCACAGCAGCAACAACAATCACAGCAGCAACAACAGCAGCAATCACAGCAACCACAGCAGCAACAACCACAGCAGCAGCCACAGCATCAACAACAGCAGTTACAACAACAGCTACAACAACAACAACAACAACAACAACAGCAACAGCAACAGCATCAAAAAGAACAGCTACAACAGCAGCAACAACAACAACAGCAACAACAACAGCATCAGCAGCAGCATCAGCCTCATCATCAGCCTCAGCGGAGTGTAAGTCAGATGCGACCAAAATTCCGACAGCCCAGTTTTGCCATGAACATTCCAACCCCATCCATTCCCAATCCATCCTATAACACCGATACGATAAAAGAAGGCAAATACGGCAACCTGGGAATTTTCGACGATCATCAACGCGCGTCCGATACCAACAATGGCGGTAATATGGGCGTAGGAGGCGTTGGAAGCGGTACCGGAGGAGCAGGAGGTAACGGTGGATACACTCAAGGACCGATCTCGATTCCACCCCTAAACTCAGCGCTATTGGGCAACAACAGTGGAACCGTTCCGTTTCGAGCTGGCGATTGGAAGTGTCAGACGGAAGGGTGTCAGTTTCACAATTTCGCAAAGAACTCAGTGTGTCTTCGGTGTGGAACACCGAGGGATTTGGAGACCATGCCTCGACGGTCGGTTTCTACAAACATGTTTAATTATAAACGGCGGAATCCGTCTGAGCAGTTGCCAGTGATTCCTCAACAGCCGCAGCCGCAGCAGCAGCTAAACCAGCAGCCGCAACAGAGAGTTGTCTCTCAAGTTGAGATGATTAATCCATATGGGCCCTACCCCGTAGTCGAGTGATGGAGTTTAAGAATAAAGGGTTTTTTTGTAAATAAACAGTTGTGTAAGAATATTTGTGAATATGGACATAATAATAAGTTACATATTGTCGTGTGTAGTGTAGAATTGCCTATTTGGACTAAAAAAGACAATTAGGACTGGAACATACTTTTGCAAATGAGAAGTGGGTTCATTTTAGGTTTTTTTATTAGGGGGTTATTGTGTGTGTATGCTGTGGTGGAATGGAAAATGAGAAGCGGCAGAAGCCAAGTTTTGTGTTTAATTCAGAGTTTGTGTGTGTAGGACACCGGAGTCTGATGCAGATGTGTGTAAATTCAAAAATTGGAATAACATGATGATGATCGAATAAACCGGAGTTGGCAATGTTTTTTTTTATTTATTTTTATGAAAATAGCATTTGTAATCCAACAAGATCTCGATTCAGGTTTCGAATCATCATCTGTTGTGTACATGATAAAAGCCCACTCGCCGCAAAGCGCCTGTGTACATCTCGAGACCACGGAATATCCACTCACCTGGAATAAGCCTTGTACAATTTAACAGAAACCTGCTCGACTGAGACGAATTCTGTTTCTGCTTCCCGCAGTGCGTTTGCAAGCCCAAAACCGTTGATTAAAAATAGTTGATACTTGAAAAACTATTGATGGCCTGTTTTTTTATTTCATTTTATTTCAATTGTACATTTGTATGTTTGCCTCTCTTCTCCATCTTTGATCTGTGTGGATTTGGATGTATGCGTGTGCAGTTCATTTATCGTGTCGACTCTCCTTATGTCTACACTCACTTGACAACCGTCCACGGAAGCGGTGCGTCCAGTTTGGCCAAAAACAGCGGTCTGATTTATATGTACACATTTCTCCTGAACGCCAATGTACACACCATTATCAAAATCTGTATCAGTGATAACAACCTCATTCATGGCTTGATAAATGTGTATTCCTTTTGTTACAATGCTGACTGATAAATGTTACGAGTCCGTATTTATGCTACACTTTTCATACAGTTCAGCCGAGATCTCTCTCCAGACTTGTCACCCATCCATCCATGATCCAAAATGTACACATTCATGAACCTGAACAAATTGCAAATTAAGTATCAAGTGTCAAGTCTTAATACAGGCGTATCTAGAAACATTTTTAAAAAAAAAAGAAAATCCACAACATTCACAGTGTGTGCACAGCATCCTGCTTGTGTAATCGCGAAATCGCTGTGTACATACAAGTTCAAAAATACACACATCCAAATCACAAATTTTCAAAAAAAAAAAAAGAAAAAAAAAGAAGGACCAAAAAATGCACATGGGCTGATATGTCAGCCGTGCCAGTATAACGTACACAGGTGTAGCCCTTTCTCGAAGATGACGTGTGAAGATTAAAACGAGAAAGAGATGCGTAGATACATACAAACCGCGATGTGTACATTCTGGCAGTGGATGAATGTGTATAACAATAAAAGTTTGATGTGGTTCGTAATGATTCTGATGTGAGTTGTTGAATCATCATGGCTTCTTCTACAAACTGAAGTCAAAAAGAACTTGTTAAGTCAAAACCACAGTGCATTCACGGATTGATTGTCAAACAAGACACAGCACGCACTATTACTACACACAGTAAAAAGATTAAAATGAAAAACAAAAGCCTGAGCTGATAATACCGATATTGAGCCTAGTGTACATGATCTAGTGAGAAAGAAGGGTACAATAATTGTTTGACGGTAATGTATTGAAAAAAATACTTGTTTGAATAAGTCGGTGTCAAAAAAGGAGGACAACGACAACGGATAAACTGACGACATCTATGATATTGCTCAGAAGGCTTGTATCTTATTACATCGAAATCAATATCCACAATGTAACACGGTTTCAAGCCAGCGATCAGCTATACATACGCAACTAATCCAGTTATGAACCATTGTACTTCAACATCAAAGCAATTTATCCGCTGCCTTACTCAACAGGCTACTTGCACAAAGACTTGCAAAGATCTTGGCCAAATAATTAGTTTGAAAAAAAAAAACGCCATTGACATTTGCACAAAATCTTTTTTAAAAACCGAAATTTTTTCAGTTACAAAACAGAGCTTTTTTTTTCTTTTTGATACAAAGGTTTTATATTGTTATCTCTGACTCGAATCCCGCTGTAACATTGAACCCGGTTTCCAACAAAGCACAGATAGAATTTTCTAATATACAAAGTTAAAGTGATTTTTGGATTTTTTGTAATTTAAAAAGGACTTTTTGTCAGTCACGTGAAGGTTTTTTCTTTTGACTCTTTTTCTTTTCTTTAGCCTTACAAATTTACTTCCTATCCCGTTTGAAACACATATTGATGGTAAAGCTCAATGTGAACATTGCCAAATTCTCAAAGATCCTATATAGATGTTTAGTCTGCATTATTGCTTAGATGAATTTAATATGAATATATAACAGTCCGCTACCCGAAGGCTTTGCCTGAGGTTCGAGTCCTATTCCGAAGGCTTTAGCCTGAGGTTCGAGTCCTATCTCGAAGGCTTCAGCCTGAGGCTCGAGATCTGTCCCGAAGGCTTTGCCTGAGGTTCGAGTCCTATCCTGAAGGCTTTAGCCTGAAGCTCGAGTCCAATCCCGAAGGCTTTAGCCTGAGGCTAGAATCTTAAAACATAGGCGAAGCCGCCCCGCCGACAACCGGAGGCGGTAGCCGGAGGTGCGATCTTAACCCCGGCTCCGCCGGGGCAAGCTCCGCTTGTAGTTGTACAAAATCTAGGGGAAGAAATGAAAAAATAAAAAATAAAAACAAAATTAGCAAGAATCGTACGATTCTAATTAAAATATTAAAAATATTACAGCCAGTGCACACAGAGCGTGGTGTGTAATAATTACAAAACAAAAATGTGTAGCGCTTAAAATAAATCAAAAAATAGTCTAGACTAATGAAATCTGTCTGCCAATATTATTTGTATACAGCGCCTGTATACATCAGATTACTGATGATATTGGAAAATATAATCTGAAAAGTGTACAACTGTCCAATAAAGATTCAGCGTTGCAATAACTTGGTCTGTTTTTTCTCCAAATGCATGTTTATAAGAAACTCCATTGCATACTAAGCTGTTGATCACTACAGAATGAATAATACTTCTGGTAGTTATCGCTATTCGGTACTGATTCAAGCTACGCTATAAACTTTGAAAGCAATATTATGCTGATTCACACATCTGTATAAGCCTTCATATTATTATGTACTGTCTGCCAAAGTCTACTAACTTGTATTTTGTAATCTTCCTGTCCATTAACAAAACCGTATCTACACCCCAATTTTCAAAGATTGTTTCCTGGGAATTAGTCTTCATCCAACCCAAACTGATTTCTTTCGCCTTTTGGCTCTCCTCTTGTGTGTACACATCCCGTCACTACGCAGGACACACAACGTTTAACGAAATGCGGAATAGACGTTGCCATGGTGACAAACAAATTTATCCATTCTACTGGTTCAAACCGCGAGTAAGCGTGTCACAAGTACCGATTCGGAAGGTGGCTCAAGTTTACAGCCATTACACATTTCATTGTGTACATCACGACGATAAAATAATAAATAAACATTGTTAAATTCATTCAAAACCCTTGTTAAAATTATAATATAAATCCAAAAATAAACCCTTCAAGATAAAATAAAAATCTAGCTTTTTTCCTTCTTGTTTCCTTATTTTTTCCGTTACACAAGAGAAAAAAAATAATCATGCAACAGGCTTTGTTCTTTTCAACTCTTCATTTTCCATCTCGAGTTCCTCCAAAATCCGCTGCAGTTCGTTCATATCCTCAGACCTGGTCACCAGTTTCTTTTTGATTTCTAGGGAGCTAGCGCGCAGCTCGTCTCGTTCTTCTTTGAGAATGATCACTTGTGCACGCAGGTCTCGCAATTGCAAGTCGACCTGTCTGGAGTTGAACCGTGAGGCGTTTGGTGGCGTGCCAGAGCGCAAGTCGGATCGGCTGCTGCGAACGTTGGTGGTGGCGCTAGGACTGCCACTGATGGCGTCTTCGTCTATAGGATCGTCTCCAACATCCCGGCTGTGTAGCTTCAATTGGTCAATTTCCGTTTGAAGTTTGGTTGTAAGATCTTTGTATTTGGCCAAGTCATCACGCGTCTTTGTCAATGCCTTTTCAGAGTTCTTCACGTAACGTAGACTTGCTTCGTAGTCGTCCTCTAGTGAGTCGTATTTAGACTGTGCTGTTTCGATCTGGGTGCGCAGCTGTGAGACTAAGTCTTGTTGAGAGTTGCTGTCAAAACGTGCCTGCTTGGAAATAGAGTCCAAAGAAGACTGGTAGTTTTGCAGCTGTTGTTCCCGGCGAACAAGTTCCTCTTGGAACTGTGTGACTTGAGCCAATGCCTCGCTCAGTTCTTCTTGTGCTTGAATCCTTGTTTTTTCGGAACTGAGTAGTTCGGATTTGACAAACGATAGTTCTTGAAGCTTGCTTGACAATTCTGCAGTGGCCTCTGTTGCTGCCTTTTGATGTTTTTCGTACATTAGATTCACGTCATTCAGTTCGTTCTGCAATTGTGATGGATCAACCATGTCAGTCATATCGGGACCCGGTGATGACGTATCGCTTCCTGACTCATTATCCAAGTCTTTGCTGGTGCGACTGAGGTGACGAGAAACATTTGGACTGTTAGATCGAGTGTTGTTTTTGAATAATCTTGAGGCAAGCCAAATAGCCTCTATTTTCGCGACTCCACTAGTCAAACTGTTTGTCGCCGCAATGCTGTGGTCTTCAAATCTGGCAAGTAGCACCTTGTGCTCATCTAGTTGTTGCTTGTAGTCGTTGAGCTCGCCCTTTAATTCCTCGCATTCAGCTTTTAGTTGAGTGTTTTCCTTAATCAACTCTGAACGCTCGTTATTTCTTGTAGCAAGTTGACTTGAAATCTCACTAGCCTTTGTTTGAGCCGCCGAAACCGCGGTCTCCATTAGTGTCAAACTCACTACTTGGGCCTGTGTACTTTGCTCAAGAACCCGGTATTTTTCAACCGTACTGTCCAGTTGAGATTTGTATTTACTAGCCTCATGCTGCTTCAAAATTATCTTGTCAGAAAAACTTCTGAGTTGTTGTTCCAGATCGATATTATCAGCTCGCAGTTTGTCAAGTTCAACGCTAGTGTTCACCTCACGGTCCTGTACAGAACTCGACGCAGAAGACGTTTCTGGTAAAGAGGAAGATTTGAATAAAAGTTCACGGGTTTTCCGCTCTTTTTCAAGTTCGTTTCTGAGATTCTCGATAATTGCCTGAGACCCTTCTTCGCCACCAGAACGAGCACTTACAGTTCCAGATTGCATTTTGGCCAGTTGCGCTTCTAATGCTTTATTTCTTGCAAGAGCTTGATCTCTCTCAGTCTCGGCAGCAGCGACCTTTTCCGAAGCTCGCTCAGCTTGGTTAATAACATTATTTTGAACTTCGTTTAGCTCGTCTTTTAAATCTGACAGTGCTTCAATCAAAATCGCCCGCTCTGTCAAGCTTGTTTCGTTATCCTGAGCAATCAAATGTGAGACCCTTCTCATTTTAAGTACATCCACAGGCGACTTGGTTCTAGACACATATCCCTGATCTCTGGCGTATGACAGCTCGGTTTCATACCAAGAGTTGGACGCTTTGAGCTTTTCAATGAACTCTTGCTGTGATAACGTCTCGCCAATTGTACCAACATTTTTCGGTTCAGACCTGAACCCATTCTCCGGCGTGGATTCAGCTGTGCTGGTTGACGTCACCTGAGTGTCGCTTCTATCAGAATCTTTGTACTCATCTGAAGTTGCTGAAACATCATGTTTCTTGTAGTTTGGCGAAACATATCCGTCAGACGAGGTCAAAGAACGCCCATTGCTCTGTTTGTCTTGTGTCTCGGGCTTGGGTTTAGGAAGTGAACTCTGTCGCTGCTTGTTTATCATAAGTGGTTGACTATTAGGCGGCAGGGCGCCTGGTGAAGACATAAGCGGACGGTTGCTGGTTGGCGAGGTCATCTGTGTGGGGCGCAGCTGTTTCGGTGATGTGACTGGTTGACCCTCTTGATGTCGGTCTTGGTGTGGCGTACCATTCCATTGGGGAGCGTGATGGATTGGCGACTGTAGGGCTATTTTTTTATCGGTTGAAACTTCTGTTGCGTTCGGTGGATAACTCACACGGGTAGTATCAAGAATGTAAACCATATTTTCATCTGCGCCATAACTGACCTCATTGGGATCGTTTGGATTGTACTCCGGTGGCTCGCCTCCCATGATCAAAATTCTATTGCCAGGAATCAAAGACATGGTGTGGCCAGACCGGGGAGTTGGGCCAGGCCCCATATTCTGGAAACTAAACCATTTACCTGCGGAGATCACAAGTGCTGACAGATTACCTAGCTCTTTCCCTTCTTCTGAGCGTCCACCAAAAACATACATAATGTCTCCGACAACTGTTGCAGCATGGCCTTCGCACGGGGTAGGTATGAATCCTGTGCACTCCATCATTGTCCAAGTGGTAGTTGCTGGATCGAAAACCCATGTATCATTGTACCACGTACGACCGTCCGTACCTCCGAAAACATAAAGCTTGTCTTGGTATGTAATCATTGTATGGTTCGTTCTTGGGGGAGGCAATCGAGATTTAGGTTTCAGACAGGTCCAGTGTGAATCCGGGGCTTGAAGTGTCGTCAAGTCATAACTGTATAGGTCGTTGAAAAAATTGTCATCTAACTGGCCACCAAACACGTAGAGTACCGAGACAATTGTAGAGATGGTATGGCCGTAGCGGCCAGACGGTTTAGACTCCGAAACAATATTGGGGACTGTCCATTTGAGAGATGTCGTGTTCAATAAATACAACTCAGAATCAAGTGTGTCGTTTTCTTCAATCTTTGTGTCACCTCCAAAAACTATAAATGCGTTGCCCAAAATCAGACTGGAGTGACCCACACGCGGACTAGGACAATTTTCAGTGTCAAGGAGGTATCCCGTTAATGTTTCTTATGAAAATTTGTTAGTAGAATGCTTCTAAAGCTAGACTTTATCATAGACGACTTACCTGATTCTATAACCCACAGGTCACCAAACACGTTAGCTCCTTTCAATCCTCCCATTACAAAAACTTCGCCATCTCGAGCTGCAGTCGAGTTCGCAGCATGGCCATACCGAGGGAATGGAGTTGCATTAGATATAACCGCTCTCGACCAAGGATACTGCGGAACGTTTTGACCAGATTTGGGCGGTGGTAGGCCTTTCCGATACTGGGTATTTTCATGCTGATTTTCAAGTGGTTTTGTATTGTGAGGAGCGTTTTGGTGGAATCCAGACGAATTCGAGCTCGCAATGGATGGGTTGAAGTCCTGTGAATTGTTTGGCATTTTCAGTATAATTGCGGGTGCAGCGAGATCTTTGTCTGGATGAGCATTTGTTATGCTGTCGATCTGGTTTGAAAGAGGTGAAGATGTGCCTTGGCTAATACTCGCCAGGTTGGTTTGGGCTCGCGTAGCTGGGAGTTTTGCTCCCTGCATGGGTATACTTTCGGAATTGTTCAGCTGGTCAACAGGCCGTTCGGCGTAATCCCCGTTTGACGGTGGAACAGACGAGTCCGGGTCTGAGCCAGAAGGTTGGATTGTACCAGCGCCATTTGGTGTCGATGCAATGGTGTTGTTGTTTTCATTCTTTGCCGGCGATGAGGGTGGTGGCGCGCCAGCGGGCAGGTCTGTGGCATTACTGGTCTGCGTGCCTGTGCTCTTTTGAGGCTCCTCTGATATCGCAGGTGGCTGCGACTCACTGTTTTTGGGAGCAGTGTTTTGTGAGTCTTTCTTTGACCGCCATTTGAGGATCGCCATGCTTGTGTAGAGTGCTAGCTTTTGGTGGTTTGAGATGCAAAATAATAAGTTTAAAAAAAAACTGCTAAAAAGACTTTCTGTAAAGCAGGATACGGCAAGCAGTTAGTGGTGTGTTATTTTGCTGGAAATGAGCAAGTACCTGATGCCAGGGTGTGCTGATGTGTATGCGTATAAGTTGGTAGATCGGTATGTGATCGGAGGAGTAAAAGAAAGGAAGAAAATAAATTGCGACTCCTATCCAGACGTTTTATTTTTATTACGCCATCTGAAACAAAAATGGGCCGGTGCTGTGAAGGCAGTTTTGTCTGGGCTTAAGCTCAAGGAGGGTGGGGTGAATGCGAGCACTGTGATGTGTATGATCACTTGATTGTGAATCCTAAACTAAGTTCGAGATGTCTGAGCAATGGGAATGGGCTGAAGCACCAGACAGGCTACACTATAACCACACAGGCCATAATAAGTGAAATATTTGGGGACTCAGGAGAAGTTTTTGTGTCCAGAAACCTATTTCGGGGAACGCAGGGCTGAGTTACCCATCGCTTAGTGTAGTGTGTATGCTATGCAGAAGCTTCGTAATTGTGTACATAAGCGGAATGTTAGTCATTGTCGGTGATGTACACACAAAGTGCAGTGTTGTGTCGTGTTATGTTGTGCTATGTCATTTATTTCAAGTCTTAATATGAAATAGTCATGTCCCAAGTCGTACTGCTTAACTACCGCAAAGAACTAAGCGAACACGAGCAGCCTTCCATGGCCAACAGTAGAAGCAGCTCTAGCCTTTGATAAAACCCTAGCTCATCGCTTTGTTCCATGCTTACGGGCCCCAGTCACCGCCCACGGATTCAAAGACCGGGACATGTTCCGACGGCTCGCTTGGCAATCATCCGAGTACCGCCGATCGATCGGTGCCCGAGTGGACCGAGTTCCGTCTATGCGCCGGGCAACAGTCGCCGCCTGCCTATAAATGTATGTGTATCTACAGCAAAAAAAAATAAAATAAAAAATAAAAAAAAAATAAGGGGGTTTTAAGCTTTGCCGATCGAGCGACTAGCAGCGTTCCTCCACGGTCCCTTACCAACAGTAACTGAATTCATGTCGGACTTGTTTTCGCTGCTGGCAAAAGCAGGCCAAAACCCACTCAAAAAAAACTCTCCTTCTTCTCCTCCTCATTCTCCTTAGCCAGTGTACACACTTTGCAGCTCAGTGTATATATAGAGTCCTCATTGTGCCTCCTCCTTCAAGGCCTACCTTTCTCCTTGCTCGCGGTCCCTTGCTAACGTCAAAAACAACACCATCTACAGAATGGCGTCTACCTCTCCAGCTCCAACGCAGTTCGACGCCGGCGCAGATACCCCCAACTTCTCCAGTTCAAACGCTAGGCACTCACAATCTGGTTCGGCCAACAAATCACCAGACACTCAGCCCGCTGCTACTCCTAATCCAGGCCTTCAGCGCACATTTTCTGCGTCTGTTCGAAATCGCTCGGCTTCTTTATCTGTCAATAACAACAACAGTTTGCCCGCAATGTCTGGACCCTCATCGCCTGATGAGTCTCTAGTGGCAAGCACCCCCAAAAGCCGGAAAAGAATATCAATCAATTTTGCATTACCTGTCGCGGCCAACAGCTCTCCTAGTATTTTAGGCACTACATCGACTCCAGGACCAAGAGTGCCTCGGCACGCCAACTCACTGTCTATGAGCCTGCCACAATCCCAGACAGTCTCCGCATCGCCGTCTTGTGAAAACCTGGCCGGTATTGCTAGTCCACCACCTATCTCCAATCATAAACATTCTGCATCTATTTCTAGCGATTCGTTCTCAGGCGCCGCCGGAGGTGCAGGCACTGGCAAAATGTCTGCTATTGAGTACTACTTTTCACAGCTGGCATACAAAGAAAGAAAGATTATCGAGCTTCGAGAGGAGATCAAAAGGATGGAAGACCAGCTTCGAGAAGCCGAAGAGGAATTTGCAGAATTCAGGAAACAAGTGCCTGCTGAGATGACAAACACAATGGGTGGAGGGTCATTGCCCCCTAGCAGCAACGTCATTAACAGTAGCAATCTGTTGTCTTCAAGTATTGGCGGCGGTAACAGCAGCCTTTTGAGCAATACATTAGGAAGCCCCAAGCCCGTTGGTATGACAAGTAATATGCCTTCTCTTCCATCCGCCTCAGGATTGAGTCTTGGAAGCCTACCATTAAACATATCTCTCCCCCCATCGCTTTCTCGTCAAAACTCTCTTATGGACGCATCCAGACAATCAATGAATTCTACTCCCTTGGAGAAAATCTCAAGCGTTGGCGAAACCCTTGGTCCCTCACTTCCTTTGGGGGGATCATTGCCTAAACCCCCGTCGAAAAACAAGCGCAACTCGCAAATAATGGACTCTTTTTCACCTATGCCTCATGGAAATCGACCGGGTCTGGGCGATGATTTATACCTGAACAGAAACATTCCCGATAACAGCAACGAAATTGGTGCCAAGTTCTGGAATAGTATGGACAACTCTGAATTGCATGCTCAGACCGATGACAGACGCTCTTCCTACATTCCACCATACAAACCCCCATTCCATCAGCATCAGCGCGCACAATCGGGTCTACCCGACTTGTCAACTCTTAAAATTCAGCAGATTCAGCATCAACAACCGCCACAGTCTCCTATTGTCGATAGAGCTCCTGGCATGGGACTCCCCGATCTTGCAACGATAAAACGCCAAAATTCTGTTTCTCATGGACCTACAGCGCCTCCACGGAAACCCAGACGAACTACCAGTAATGCCAACAATGATCTCATGGGCTCTCCTTTGAGTGGTGGCCTGGGAATGGCACCACCAATGCCGATGATATCTGACCAAAACTCGAACCGGCCAATGGGACACCGGAGGCATCATAGCGAGGTCACAAAGTCTGCCTATAATTATAGTCCCATGGGGAATAACCGAAGAATGCCTTTGAGAAAGGGAGCGGATTCGTATCATGGAGGAGCGCAAATGAATAACAGGGACTATGGAAACAGAAACCACGATTTCATGTGAGAAAATCCCGGAAAAAAACAACCTTAAAAGTATTAATTGAATTTTGACAAGTTGTTACTTAAGTTGAGAGTAAGAAAACTTCAGATATGAATTCAGAATTTGTTTGAAAAATACTAGCAGCTGATAAAAGATTATTGCAATCTCGTATTATCTGCTTGTAACATATACGTACTGCTGTTATGTCTGAGTTTTGCTATTCTTTCAACTTGAGTGAGGATTTGTTGGTGAATACTGTAAATATGTTTAGCATAAGCCCACAAGTAGTTTTTATAAATTCTGTTCAGTGAATTTTTGGACTAGTAAAGAGAGACTTGTTTGTGATTGTGTGGGGGTTGATATTTTCATGCATATAACAGCCAAATATAGATTTGGTACTTGACACTTTTGACCTTGTTACAATAGGAATGTGTCTCCAATTAAATGTCATTGTGAATCTTAACAGCTCTTCAAAGTTACCTTTCAATTATTTGGCAATAACAGAATCTGATTTTCACTCTCTCATTCCCATGCTCAGACATTCCTGATTGCTGATCTACAATTCATATCGCTTCATGCCAAACTCCAAACTGGAAGTGGACGATACTTGGATCGCCATCGAAATTACCTACAACTTAGTCTCCCGCGCGCTTTAAACCAATACAGACATCTTTATTTCCTCGTTCGAAGTTCTGACACGAGCCAACTGGTCAGCGGCCATAAAGTATGAGTCCTATAATTCGACTGTCAATCAGCTGGACAAAGATCGGGATGCCATCAAACTAACGAGTGAGTTTGGAGAGTGAGAGCGCGGATTGCGGTTGCTGGAAACGCATCTTGGAATGACTAGAGTGAATGTTGACTATGTACACAAGATGAGGAAGTAGCAAAGAAAGAACAGGAAATGGACCATGTTTTAGACAAAGTCGGAGAGTTGGAAATAATTGTTAAGGAATTAGACGAATGGACGAAAGAATTGTGTGTCATAAGTAGATGCTCAATTAACTGATAGATTTGAAGTGTGGGGAGTATGGACACATTTAAATCGACGGCATCCAACTCAAAGATCACGACTTGTATGCCTCAGTACTAGTACACAACAAGAATCGAAACACTGAAAACGATTCCAACAAATATACAAAATTGAATTAAAATCAAATACTGAGAATCTACACGCTTAAAAATCACTATCATATCCTAAACTATTGCATCTCGCCGTCTAGTCAGACTACTAGTCTAAATAAAATATCATGCTTGTCCGACCTGACTAAAACAGCCTTGGTGTTTGTCAGACACTTGAGCAGCTGCTGAAATCCTTCTGCTGCTTCCCGCTTTTCAGTATACATATACCTGAACGACTTGATACTACTATGCTGATCTCTAGCTGCTTCAAGAAATGACTCAGCTTGCTCCCGAGCTGTGCCTATTGTTGCCCGGTTATTTTCTTCATTTCTCAATGGCAAAAAGTTCCGTTCAAACGGCTCGTTAATATCGGTTGACAGTTCGGGTATATCTCCGAGATCACTGCCAAACATAATATTTGAAGATAACATGTTGGAAGATCTAATCAATGGCGAAGATCCCGGGATATGAATAGACGAACTACTTGAGTGTCTAGATCGGCTATGCTGTCCTGAGTGATGACCGTCATGTCGGCCAAACTCAACTGGCGGAGGTGTGAGGTTTCTTATTTCAGGGAGAGCATGTGCCGTAGAATAGTTTGGCACGAACGAAAAGTTTGATACGCTAAATGGCATGCCTATAGCATGCTTTGCATATTCTTCAAAGGTCATTCTAGGATTGAGTTTCCGACGTTTGGAATTGGCAATCATGTTTTCTTCATAATTGTCTCTGTAATCTCTAAGAGTGCTCAAAGAAAGGCTGATATCTTTATCAAATCGACACACACCTTTTTTTCTTGTTTTCGTGATGGTCACTGGTGTGTTCATATGTCCTGTCGGAATGTCAAGCGGTACTCCATCGCTGTCTAATCTTCCTTCTCTTGCAGCCGTTCTCAGCAAATCGAAATCAAGATCAAACCCCGAGTTGGTTTGATCGCTTCCCAGGTCGAACAGCGCATGGCCAAACTCACTTGCGGTGCTGTGATGCTCAAGAGGCAATTCCGAATTCAAATTACCAACTGACTGATTGTTACCAAAGTCAGAGGTATTGCTATAGATCAATTCTCCGTTTTCTCCAAAGCTGAGGTCTATATCTCCCACATCCATATCGTTGTCATACAAATAATCCCCGGAGTAATCTCTATTTCGTTCAATTGAATCGTTCAATAGTGTGATGTTAGTACTTGTGCCTGACTTTTGATTTTCAGAAGCACCAGATGCAGCATTATTTCCATCCAAATTGGGCACTGGAGGCAGTAAAAACATATCTAGATTAAATGCTGGATCGGCTCTGAGTTCCAAATCACCTTGCCTTCCTTTGGCATGAGTATTCATTGAAACAGTATTTTCCGCTATTTTTGAAGATGCAGCATGAATGAGAAGTTTGCTGCGTACGACACTGACTTCTGTCAGCAAGTAATTGGTTTGTTGTTGGTAAATTAGTGAAACACCATAGAGTAGCTGCGAAGAAAGTCGCAATGCCAAAGGAACTGGAGGTGCTTGAATCATATTGCACACTTTTGTGAGGGCTGTATCGACAATATTGTGCTTTTTCAGCTTTACCTGTTTCGACCCTAGCGTTGCCATAAGCCATGCCGTCGACAGACCTGAGTCGTTGCCTGAAAGAAATTCCGAAGAGTAGAACATGGTGATACTAAAGCAATTAATGTAGACTTGATCAATGCAAATTTGAAAGTTATTGAAAATTTCATGGACTTTTCGTCCGTTTTTATCAAAAAATTGGTGTATTTATCACATCGGAAATGTGATGTTTTTCCACTTTTGCAATACGTACTCCAAACATTCTTTGAAAGGTACGAACCAAATCATCAGTTAAAGCATTATATTATTTATTGTCAATTACATTCTCTTAATTCGGATTCATCTACATATTAATTCTCATACTTTATTTCCTATACAGCATGTAAATGACCAGAAGTAACATCACTAGAGCGACACCTCTTCCTTTGTTATCGTTGCTAACGTAAAACCCATATCCAATTGCTTGGTCAACTGCAGAGCCAACTTGATCCCAGGTTTTGTAGCTATCATCGGCTTTAAATGTGTAACCCGAGACATTTCTTACAGTTCCGTCCGATTCAAGGGCATGCTCAGGATATGTAGCAGGAACAGTAATTCCAAGGTAAAGAGGTTTGTGATCAGATGAAATTACATCTTGGATAGAGTTGTAGGCAATAACTGTTTCCTTATCTTTGTAAGACAGGTAGAATATCCGATCGCACCAAGATGGGGTTCTGTTGGGTTTGAATTTGTCTCTGGTTCCAATCAAATACTTGTAAGTAGGCTTGAAGTTGATAGGAGCCTCCGTGAATCCAAAAAGAACTTTTTTGTTTACCAGATCTTGAAGCTCGTCTCCTGAAATCATACTGGATAACTCGTCGTTGAGAATAAGAGAGTTTGGATCGTCTCTGATAACTCTGTAATTCAGGTCTCCCATGAAGAACGTATGGCACCCGGGTTTGTAAAGTCCATAGTCATCACCAAAATCAAGACCTCTTGCAATTGTTTGGAAATCTTTGTTTCGCATATTGGCTTTGCCCTCGCTAGCAGCAAGATGGGCGTTGACAAATGTGAACTCCTGTACTTGTCCTCCTTTCTTGATCTGTAACCGAGCTCCAACACCGCCCTTGAGTCCTGACCAAAACATACCGCATCTGACACTGGCGGTTTTGGCTACCTTGACATCAACAGAATCAGGTCTGTAAAAAACAAGAAGAACAACAGCGCCAATAGATTGTTTAGCCATAAGTCGGAACGTGTTGTCGGTAGCTAGTCTCATTGCTTCTTCAAAGGGCTCAATGTATCGGTCCAAGTCGTTAAAGGCCCCTTCCATGATCGGCGATATCTCTTCCAATCCGACCACAAACAAATCCGGGGTCGACACATCTTGTAATGCCACTTTGAAGGCGTTGGTAATTACATCTGTAGGTTGCGCTGTCTTGGCACAGTTGAACGTGAACAATAGTAAATCAGTTGACATGGTGAACGGTAGTTATATCAGAGAAAGAGATTTGTGGGACAGCGCACAACCCCAAACCTTCTAGATAAACACATGAGTTTAGCACTTTTGAAAGAGCCTGCTTGAGGGCTAGGTTTAGTGATTAAAATATGAAACATTGATATTACATTATAACAGCATATGATAGTGATCAAAGAAGGCCTTGCTTCTTCAAGTCATTGTAGACCTTTTCTGACATGACGTTTCCTTCATCGTCTTCCATCTCCACCACGTTTTCTTTCTTTTGATCCAGCGGGGTTCCTTGATTCTTGACCTTTTCCCACAGCTTGAGAGCATCATCGATTTGAGTGATACCTTTGAATAGTAAACTTGCAGTAATTCCCAAAAATTTCAAGCCATTGACATGGCGAGCCTCCATGAAATGCTTTTCAAATGATTTTCTGCCCATGTAGACATGGTTACCACAAATTTGACAAGAGTACTCTATTCCAAGTCCGTTAAGTTTCCATAGCCAAAATGGAATTGGCTTACCGTCCCAACCAAGAGGCAGTTTGAGTGGATTGTAAACAACTTCGTCTTCATCTTCAGATTGATCTTCGTTGGCTTTGTCTTCATCGGAGTAGTTGATCACTTCGTCTAAAGCGAGCTGCTCCAACTCGCGTTCACGATCAGTAAGCGCTCGTTTACGTTCAATATTATCACGAGTCTGTGTGATGACTTTGGCCAAAAATTCCGCCAATGAGTGAACGCAGAATTCATGATATGCCAAAAGCCGTTTTTGTTCGTTGTTTTCTTCGCCAGAATCCTCCGATGTAGCATTCTTTTTGTGTTTTTTGCCGGATAAATGTGCAGTGTATACAGTTTCTTTTGCAAAATACTTTGCGCAGGGAGTACAGTAAAATCCTTCAGGAGTCTCGACACCGTCTTTCACGGTTTTTGAATCGTTCTTGGATTCAAACTTCCATCCAGGGAAATCAATCTTCTTATCCCATGACTTTTCAAAATCCATTTCAATCTTTTGTAAAACAACATCAACATGGTCTAAGGGCCGGCTGCGTTTCAAAAATCCACTTAAATAAAGATGCAACTCGGAAACGTACTGAAAATATTCTGGATCACGGATTCGAGAGTTGAAGGGAAATAAACTGGAATCGTTGAAATCGGCAAACTTTTCTAAATACGTGAGGTAGGACATTTTTTGATGGCCACTTCCACCAAGATACTTCAAATTGACAAATTGTTCATGATTTGCAACAAGGTCCAAATATTTTCCAAACACTTCTTCGCCAGAGAACATTCCATCAATATCAAGATCCAAAGCCGCTGCACTCAACAGCACCTTAACACCAGTAGCAGGTTCAATCGAGTCCTCATCTATTGATTCGCCGCTTTCGATCAGCAATTGCTTCTGACGCTTTCTGCGTGTGATTCCCATCTCATACAGCTCAGCCATATTCTCAACTGGCTCTTCTGCGTACTTTCTGTGAAACTCTTTTATCTTTCCTAACTGACTGTAAAACAGGTCGAATGTTTCATTGAGTCTACCGTTGGCAGAAGACAGTGATTTTATTTCGCTTTTGCGAATATTCGCGGGATGTTGCGCATTCTGTTCTTCTGTGGATTCAAACGATTTGTTCAAAAATTCAGCCTGATCTTTATACCGATTGATGAATCGACTGATTTCCTGTTGCTGCAAGAGCGTTTCCTTTAATGGTCGTTTTTTCTTTCCATGTAACGAAGAAGACGATGAAAGCGATACTGATTCAGGTAGCACTCCGGGATTTCTTGTGATTCTATCGGCAATAGCTTGTTCGATTCTCTCGAGCTCTTCACAAGCCGATCGCTGCGTTTCTAGTAATGAAGAAGACATTTGTGCAAAGCTGACGTGCCCGAACTCCAAACGCGTGTGAAATTGGAGTAGTCAAGAGTTCAACCCAAAATCTCAAAAATAGGGTAATTTCCCTTTATTAGTGTTTGTGGCGCGGGTTGGGAGTTTCCAACTGGGAACTTGAAAAATTCGGTGATCAAAGTTTGATTCTGGAATTATCTTCAACTTGTGCAAACGATACGAGAAAAATCAATATGGCATTCACTAAACTGGGGGTTTCAAAATGGCTTGAAGAAGCTTTACACAACATGGCGATTAACTCTCCATCTTCCATTCAAACCGCTTGTATCCCTCCGATTCTTGACGGCCGAGACTGTATTGGAGGAGCAAAGACTGGTTCCGGTAAGACCATTGCATTCGCTGCGCCAATGCTCACCAAATGGTCAGAGGATCCTTATGGAGTCTTTGGATTGATTCTCACACCTACGAGAGAACTGGCGTTACAAATTGCCGAGCAGTTTGCCGCTCTTGGTGCTACCATGAACTTAAAGACCTGTGTAGTTGTAGGTGGAGTCGACATGATCAAGCAGACTTTGGAACTCCAAAAGAAACCGCATTTCGTTATTGCTACACCGGGAAGGCTGGCCGATCATATCAACAGTAGCGGTGAAGAAGCCATTTCTGGTCTGCGACGAGTCAAGCATTTAGTTTTCGATGAGGCTGATCGGTTATTGAGTCCTACATTTGGACCCGATCTTGAAACCATCATGGAAATCTTACCAGATCCCGAAAAACGCCAGACTTTGTTGTTTACAGCTACTGTCACCGACGCAGTCAGATCTCTGAAGGACAGACCCGTCAAGCCCGGCAAAAAGCCGGTATTCATCCACGAAGTCACCAACTCTGATGAAGTGGCTATTCCGTCAACTCTTACCCAGTCATATTTATTAATGCCTTCCTATGTCAAAGAAGCGTACTTGTACAGCTTGCTTGCCCATGAGGACAATAAGGAAAAGTCAGCTATTGTGTTTGTGAATCGTACTTATACTGCCGAATTGCTGCGCCGAATGCTCCAAAAACTGGAAATCCGTGCTACTTCGTTACATTCAGAAATGCCGCAGTCCGAGAGAATGAATGCATTAGGTAGATTCAGAGCTGAGGCTGCTCGAGTTCTGATTGCCACAGATGTGGCTTCCAGAGGTTTGGATATCCCTGTTGTGCAAATGGTCATCAACTTTGATATCCCAGCTGATGCCGACGATTACGTTCATAGAGTCGGTCGTACCGCCAGAGCTGGCCGAAAGGGTGAAAGTATTTCTCTAGTCGCTGAGCGCGATGTCGTCAGAATCGAAAACATTGAAGAAAGAGTGAATCAAAAAATGTCGCTTTACGATAAGGTCACAGATAACAAAATTGTTAAAGAAGCTCTCACTCCGGTCTCCGTGGCTAAACGTGAGGCAGTCATGGATATGGATAAAGATAACTTTGGTGAGAAGCGAAAGATGCAGAAACTGAAAGCCGCGGCTAAGGAGGCCAGAGTTACTAAAAAGAAACCAAAGAAATCAGTGAAAAAGTCGGGATCTGCTTGATAATATAGATTTTGGATTTATACTAGATTAAATAATTTGAATGCATAGAAAATGTGTAACATGCTTGATATTTGCGACAAGTGGTGCTGGATAGCTAACAATAATAGTACATCTCGAATTACAGCCCGCATATTAGCTCCTCACACCATCCCAGTCAATCTTTCATACTAAGGGCCATTCTATTGGTTTTTGTGCCATATCCAAATAGGGAAAGCACAATTAGTATTAGAAAGAATCTTGATTTACTGAAAAGCCAGACCAACAGTTCTATCATAAATTGTATGTAAAAAAACATTCTAGAAGCAGTAAGTTAAATTTCTACATATTTTTTCACATTTAAACTAAAAAAAATTTGGATTCAGCGTTGTCAAGCTTTTTATTTTGCCTTTTCCAATAATATCCTTGAACTTCTATTCATCTTTCTATTGTGTTTGCTCTTGTAACATTTCAACTACACCTCGTCCATCAATCTAACTCTATCGCACATTCGTTTGGATTTTGATGTTTATTTGATTGCTAACTTGCTTAACACATGATCCCAGCGCAGCGCAGAGCTTTTGTTCCACGAATCAATCTTGACCAAATCCACAGAACGACGAATATGAGCCACTGCAGGGACAGGCATAGAAAAAAAAACGACTTGAACTGTATGACAAGCACAGTCTGCAACGGGCTTGTTCAGATTGAACTTCAGAAAATTGGCTGTTTGATGGACAGAATGAGTCCAGTTGAAATAGAGCATAGAAAGGCAGTTGGGGCTACGATACTGATCGCGCACTTGAACCTTTATGGCTGCTACAGAAGGATCAAGCACTGTCTGGAACCCTTTGAATCGCTAAACAACAACGAAATTCCACGCGTGCTTTTCCTGTAACGTACGTCCTTCTTCTCGTCGTTCGGTTGGCAGAAAGTGATCAATAACTGCATCAATGATTTCAAAAGCACGCCTACTCTAGATCTGATATGTAGGGACTCGGATATGACTCTGCACCGCCAGCATTGTCTATCGAACATTGACAAGTAACGCATTGCTACTAGGCGTTCCAATTTTGATGAAGCTGATATCGACGCCGAGAAGTAATCCACTCAGTAATACTCCCAGCTGTTGCCATTGGTATGCATCTCTGCAATGATCAATGTTTAAGAGCGTAGTGTTTAGAAACTGATCGACAAGTTGACTGAAAACTGCCAGGTTGGAGTCAGACAACTAGCGTCCGCCTGTGAATCCTCCTTAATTACTGCTATCGCTTCCATTATGCTGGTTCACGGAATGACAATAAAAACTTCTTTGCTTGGGCATCTACACAACCTGTGTATACACAAACCCGTGTCCATTGCTGTTGCAACTGTGAATATGGTTACACATCACTATTATCAGCGCGTTACCAGAAACACGGCTCAAGTGCTTTAAGTCATGTCCCATCACGGTTGTGTATTGTATGAATCGACGGCAGTTCTTGGCCCGATTATATCTTGGCAAGACGAATCATCCAACCCCCCATCTCCTGCTGTGTACAGCCAGACCCCAATTGTATTTTTTGGGCTGCAGCTGTGGTCTTGGCCAACGTCGGCCTTTGGCATCGTCGGATCGCGCCGTGAATGGGGTTTATGGAACTGTTTTGCTCTGTTCGTTTACGATATCCGGGCCGAACCCTGCAATGCGCAGTACATCACTCCTGCTGTTCGGGCCGAACCCCATGATGCGCACTATACACAGTTCACGTAGTCAGTGTATACATACTGCTCAATTGTAACGGGAGGCTCAATAAGTTGACAAACTATGAACTATACGGCATTTTATGGCCGACTAGATAAATTGAAGATCGTGAAATCTGCCCAATGACAGGGTGTAAGACTTGTCCAGCACCGGCTAGATCAGGCTGTGATAGGGGGTGGTCGGTTTGAGACGTCTTCACGGCGCGGCTGTGCAAACGGCTGGTGGAAAGGTGTGTATTTCACACTGTGTTTAGTGCGAAGCAAGAGAGTGTGTAGAAGTTCTGGCATCAGGCAAAGGCTTTTGCGAGAGACGCCGAGATAAACTAAGGAAACAGTCAGTAGAGGCGATGCGATAAGTTTCACGACTGGTTACACAACAGCAGCGGTAAGCAGTGTATAGTAAGGGGTTTTGATCCGGAGGCAATAAAATCGAGCTAATTTCAACGTTTCAAATATAAAACTGGAAAAAGTACAGGTACATCGGTTTTAAGGGGCACAGCGAGCGTTTAAATGTGTACAAGCTACAATCAATTTCGGAGGTTTAAGATTTTGCGGCCAGTGATTTCGCAAAACAATTTCATATGTTGCTAGGACGTACGTCCAAAACCAAAATAGCAAAATGAGGCTTCTAGCCTTAGTGTATAAAGAGCTCGAGCCTCGGGTATTGGAAAGTATTAAGGGTCTCATTGAGCTAGTTGAAGACACTTGAAAAAAATACATATTGCGCAAAGTGTATTATTTCTGGCTTACATTTTTAGATCCGCTCTCAGCTTGATGTGGAGCAAAGAACGAGAAAGGGCAACGATCAAGTCCACAATTCAAGTCAACCCTGGATCCTTGCCTAGTGGCATTTTTGCATGGCAATAAGAATGTAAACGTTTGGTCGGTTGTTTCCTAGACTTTTATGATCTCTTTGAGGTGGAAGATAATAATTTAGGTTGTTTTTTTTTAACTTCTTTGGACTGCCTTGATCATGCCGTAGTTGTACGGTGTGACAGCCGATATACAGCTACAGTGTCATTATACATTTTTGGCTTGTATATTATACAGAATACACATGAGACAATTCTTGATTTAATTTCTGGGGTCGATCCAATCTTGGACAACGACATTTGCTCAAGACACATCTGATGCCAAATATCTTCTTGTGCGCTTCAACATATAGTGAAACCAATAACTTCTTTTTTCAAACAAAACCCGAAAAATCAAAGGTCATGGTTATGTCGTCACCAGAGTCACTGCTATTTTTTCAACTCATAAGGAGAAGATGTTTATCGAAGACACGTTTTTCGAAAGCAGTGCATCAGCTACTGTGGATACATTTCGGAGCGATGATAAGACAAGATTCGAACAGATGTTTCGTACAACGACACCCGACCAAGCCAAACCTACACAAAACGCCACTCAACGGCGATCGTTCAGGGGCGGAGGATGCGGCGATGCTCTTTTTGTGTACTACGCGTCAAAGGAACAAGGCTGAGCTGACCAGTCACCGGTGACGACGATGGCGGTTTTCTAAGCCTCTGCAAAGGCCGTGACGCTCCGAAAACGGCTGTTTGTGATGCACACACCTGTGAAATTTCGAGTTGCAATTTTTTCTGCTTGGGAACTTTTTGAGCAGGGCTTGAACCACGAGAAACAAACAAACAAACAAGAAAAAGTGTACGTCATCCACATTTTCGGAGGGCTTTTGGGGCCGCTTGGAGTGAAAGCACTGGCTATGGAAAAATGGAGATTTTTATGTCGGACAATGAATGCAAAGCAGGTGTAGATTGAGGAGGTTTATTTTCAAAGGCCTCAATCTGGTACAATTCCAGGTGGATGTTTATGAAAGTATTAGATATGTAAAGACACGATTTGTTATTGTCATCATCCACAAGACTTCAATAGTAAGCACAGTTTGTGTAAACCAAACAAACAAAGCAAAAAAAAACCAACTGGGCGCATTTTGAAAAGCGCATTTTCTTTTTCCACTATTAATAGGCCATGAAAACAGAAAGAAAAAAAAAAAAAAGATATTTAATCGCTTTGAATTCTCCTGAAAATTCTTGAACCACCATATCTTCTTCACCACTTAATTATCTTAATACACTAATCACAACCACTCATAAAAAATGACCAACTACGTAAGTTTAGTCTGCTTGTTTCGACTCTTGAACAATCATTGCTAACTGTTTTTGACAGTACCCTCCTCAACAACCTCAGCAAGCCTACCAGGGATACCCCCCTCAACAACAGGGCTACCAACAACCTCCTCCCCAGCCCATCTACATTCAACAGGCTCCTCCCCAAGACAACAAGAACGACGGCTGCTGCTGTGGTCTGTGTGCCGGTTTGGCATGCTGTCTGTGTCTCGACTGTCTCTGTTAAACAGACTAAAAACCACTGCCAATTCTCAAAGACCTGCTGTTGGAGGTTCGCGATAAAATGATTGGGCCATACAGGTTCTGATTCTTGATTACTCTTGAAAGTAATTGCTTGAAACCTCTAGTTCTTGTTGATGATGATCTGGTACACTTATACTTACATAGACTCACACGCGTATACATATATTGTTTATTCTACTTTTTTTCATTGCATTACTGACTTTGTAAGGATTTCCCGGTTCAACTTGGACCATCAAGTAGTCATCGCCTCAAGTATTGAATGTATACATCGATAAACATTGCTTTACTCGGTCTTTCGAGTCAGTTGAACAATTTTCACTACATAAAACCTTTCAATTGAGAACCGATGCATTAACAGAGTTCTGAATTCTACAATGGTTGTACATTTCTTCGAACCACTTGAACCCGAGATTGCTCGCCTCCGCGATCCGAACATATTCTATATTCTACTTTTGAAATCTGTGATTCATCAAACAATGTATCCCATTTCCCTTTTCTCATCGCTCAGCGGTTCAAGAATGCAGAATAAGGCACACTGACGCATCGCTACACCTTTAACAAAGCGTATTTCAAATCATCACAAATCGCCAATTACAAATTTAAAATATACAGACAAGAGGCTCGCAGTTCATATGGACGCTTTCTTGGTATAATTAACTAGCACTAAGTTGAGGAATACTAATCAGCTAAGCATGTCTTGGCTTCTGTATTTTGGCCCGGGTTCCGCAAATGGCCCTCCCTTCCCCCTAATTCTACAGGTTAATGACTTGTGAGTTAAGACTTTGTAAATGTATCTAACGAGTTCAACGAGCTCAAAGATAACAACAAAATCATTCCTACCTACAGGAACAAGTAGAATCCTCAAAGTCTATCAAAGCCTCGAATTCCAGCAGATAAAAGATCATACAAATTTGCAATCAGTAGTTTTAATTTGTTTTCAGCTTAAATGTATAGATTTAGATATTTCCTCTTCCCTAATACAAAAAAAAGATCTAGGCCTTGACTGTTCGGACACCAGCCTTGGAGTCTCTGAAAATGGCGTCACCCTCAGCGTAACCTCTACCGGCGCCGAACCCAACACCTAACCAAACGGGCCAAGCTCTTCTGCGGAAGAACAAAACGGAAGCAGCAACACCGAATCCGAAACCAAGTCCGGTCTTGACCAAGCTGTTGGACAAAACAACGTCCCACTGTGTGAAATTACAAATATATGTGGTTAGCTTTGCGCGCAAGGTGATAAAAGTGACGATGTGTGGTAAAAGAGCGAAACTTACCTTTTCGTTCAAGAGGTTCTCGGAGGCAACTTTTTGTTGGCTTGTGACAGTTTGCGAAGACATTTTTTCTGCGGTTGTGTGGTATATGCGTGTGTTTGGTTGCTGATATCGAGATAAATCACAAGAGAATTATCGTATGAATCTGGTCTTGATTATGTTTGGAAGTGAATGAGAAAAATAGCTGCTATCAGAGGTAATTCTGTTAGTATGAGGTTCGTATAGTTCCAATTGAGTCCCTTCATCCATTCCAACCGATCCTCCCTTCTACACCTGTGCATTTCCCCCATATATAAACCAATAGTTTCATTCATTATCCCCCAACTCATCATCCTTGTACTCAACACAAAAAAACCAACAGCAAAAGCTTACCTGAACTATAAGTACTAAATCAAAAGATGAAAAAAACTTGCAACTTGATTTATGTGTAAATGTTTCCCTTCGGTGTTTATAACTAGAACGAAAGAAAAAAGTGAAAGAGAAAAAAAAAAGGGAAAATGGAAAAAAATACAAATGGTGGAAAAAAACTGACCAATTAGTAACCAGAGATTCATCTGTCCGAAAAGACGTTCATCTTGTCTCAAGTCTTATGGTCTATATCATATGCATTACGGCACACTACAATGGTGGCTGCAAAGGTAAAAAGGAGAATCTGAGGTTAGGGTGGTACAGCGCGCGGCTGAAAATCACGGCTTCAGGGGAGCTGGAATGCTTTCATTCATGGGTTATCAACACTCGTATCTCATGCCATTAAGAACTACAAACAAGCCAAAATTGCTCAGAACACTAAATACAAGAATTACAGAGCTAATTGGCACTTAAAACAACACTGCGGTGCTTAATTCTTTGGATTTATTTCAAACAGATTTTCAAGTAACATTACCTAATCCCTTATCTAAATCTCCTTTTCCTGACGCCGTTTGCTTGTCACTTTCAACACCTGTAAAACATAACCTCCCCACCCCAACTTTCTTTGCGATCCTACAACAAAATATCTGACACCTTCATTGCCGTTCCATCATCCAAAATCCTATATAAATCTACTCAATTGCTCTATTTTCCTTCTTTTCTTTCTCTTTTTTCTCCTCTCTTCTCTAACCTCACATGCGTTGGCCCATACAAAGACTCCGCTCTACTACAGTTGTGTCAATACTCTTGCCATCACTGCTCAATTCTTCAAAAGCCTACGCATTTTCACGACAACCAATCAATAAATCAATTTTCCTCAAAAACCAAGATTCGAGATACTTTGCGTCTTACGGAGCTGATACTTTGACTAATATGACTGTGCCTACTCCTCCTCAAGCCCCATTGTCCTGGGAAACTACTGCTGACAAGATCAAGTCTGACGCTGATCAGATTGTCAAGGAAGATAAAGAATTGCTCGACGATATTGCCGCGCAGGAAAATCCTACATTTGATTCTACCATTAAGAGAATGGAAGCTTTGGGTGCTAAACACACTTGTATCAACGACCCTCTTGGATTCTACCAGTACGTTTCTGCTGACAAGGACTTGCGTGATGCCAGTACTGCTGCTGAAGAAGTCATTTCTGCTTACTCTATTGAAGCAAGAATGCGTACCGATGTTTACAATTCTTTGAAAAAGGTGTTTGCCGCGCTCCCAGAAGATCTTGATGCCGAGAGCAAGCGTGTTGTCAAGAAGACCGAGTCCTCGTTCCGCAGAGACGGTTTGGCCCTCGACGAGGAAACCAGAAATAAGGTAACTGAGCTGCGCAAGCGTCTTTCCACTTTGTGTATCAAGTTCTCTAAAAACATGTCTGAAGAAGACGGATCTTTGGAGTTCACTGCTGAAGAACTCGAAGGTATTCCCCAAGACATTTTGAACCAATTCACTAAACTGGACAGTGGCAAGTACAAGGTCTCGTTCAAGTACCCTGATGTATTCCCCACGCTCAAGTACGCTAAGCGCGCCGAGACCCGTAAGAAATTGTATGTTGGATTCGACAACAGATGCATTATCAACGATGATCTTTTGGTCGAAGCTGTCAAGATCAGAGCAGAAGTTGCACCTTTGCTCGGATACAAGTCGCACTCTGAGTTTGTTTTGGAAGAACGTATGGCCAAGAGCCCCGAGAATGTTGTCAAGTTTCTTGGTGACTTGAAGGAGCGTTTGGCTCCCAAGGCTAAGGAAGATGTTGCTGTTTTGCTCAAGATTAAAGAAGAAGACTATGCCAAAAGAGGTCTCGACTTTGATGGAAAGCTTTATGCATGGGACACTAGATTCTACTCTAACATTCTGCTCGAGAATGAATACAAAGTCGATGGCCAAGAAATCTCCAAGTACTTCCCTGTTCAAAACACTGTTGAAGGCATTCTTGCTATTTACGAGCAAACTCTTCGTCTTAAGTTTTTCAAGGTCCCTGATGCTGAAAAGCAGACTTGGCACGAGGATGTGTCGCAGTTCCATGTCTGGGATGCTTCAAAGGACGGTGAGCCTACCGAGTTCCTTGGTTGGTTCTACCTTGATCTCCACCCTCGTCCTGGAAAGTACGGTCATGCTGCTAATTTCAACATTATTCCTGGCTACACCGATGTTGAGACCGGTAAGCGTGTGTACCCAGTTACCGCGCTGGTGTGCAACTTTTCCAAGGCTACAGCTGACAAGCCCTCGCTTTTGAAGCACGACGAAGTTGTTACTTTGTTTCACGAAATGGGTCATGGTATTCACAACTTGGTGTCCAAGACCAAGTACTCTAGATTCCATGGCACTCATGTTGAATGGGACTTTGTGGAGGCGCCTTCGCAAATGCTTGAGTTCTGGCCCTGGAACAAGGCTCAATTGAAGTCGCTTTCTTGTCACTACGAGACTAAGGAGCCCCTCAGTGACGAGCTGATTGATTCCTTGATCAAGTCCAAGCACGTCAACGACGGTATGGCTTACATGCGTCAAAACTTCCTTGCTACATTTGATTTGACTCTGCACAACAATGAAATTGGCACCGCGTCGGTGCTTGATCACTACAACAACCTTCGCTCTGAGTACTGTTACGATGCCACTGGAGACTTCCAATCGCATGCGTTCTCTTCGTTTGGCCATTTGATGGGCGGTTACGATTCAGGCTACTACGGATATCTCTGGTCAGAGGTGTTTGCCACAGATATGTACTACAGCAAGTTCAAGGCTGACCCATTGAACTCTGATGTGGGTATGCTGTACAAGACGACAGTGATTGGACCTGGCGGTTCTAGAGACGCGAATGACTCGCTGTTGGAGTTTTTGGGCAGAGAGCCTAATAACGATGCGTTTTTGGAGGAGCTTGGTGTTAACTCCAAATTGTAAGGTGTATATAAATGAATTTGTGAATAAAATTGAATATGGTTTTGAAAAAGATGGGATTTGTTTTGTGGTGGATCAAGATGGATACGAATAGGTTATATTAAGCGATGGGCGGGAAATGGAAATTAAAAAAAGTGGGTGGTGATGGGTTTGAAAAAAATATTAGACGTTAGATTATGGCGGGAATTAGGGGAGTTGTCAGTATGGAAAATCAAAGTTGAAATAAAAAGATGGTGATTTAAGCTATGGAAAGATGGTTTAGGAAATGGATGAGTGTATTTAAGGAGGTTTCAAAGCATTCTGGTAGAAGAACAAGAGTGGCGACTGAACTGATCTGGGTCGTGTGCCAAGCAGTGGCAACTGCCAACAGTTTTTTGAACTAAACAGCTACGATTACGATAGAAGGGGTCTGGATACCTGACAGAGAAGACCTGACAGAGACTCGTTGATAGTTTGTATTCTGACGAAAGAATGTATGGGAATTTCAAGGAAGTTTTGAAGCATATCGATTGTTAGTTCTAGTGTTGATGATGAACTGCTGGTGTATAGGAGGACTCGTATGGTTCCTTGACCCGATAGTCTTACAGGTGGTCTTCGGATGTTTTGTAATCCCGGTATGAGTAGAGATCTGACCAATTTGACGGGTTCTTCACTGATTATCGCCATTGCCACCGGTCGAGTCTTTTGAAGGATTTCAAATGTGTTTTCGGGCTTTGCGGGTTTCTTGCTACTGCTCAGAAATCGTAGCCACCATCATTATTCACACCCATATCCGACACATTTCCATGTGTGCACATAGAAGTGTGTATTTTAGTGTGTATTTTCTGACTGATGGTAAACAAAACAACAAAAAAAAATGCTGTCTTTTTCTCTTTCCTCTTTTTCCTTTCCTCTCTCTCTCTTTCTTTTCTCTCCTGCGCACACTTTTTTCATTTTTCCTTTTCCCTCACGAGATTTCCCTGTCCACCCATATTTTGCCTTTGCCTGTGCTAGTTCATTAATACATATATAAATCGAGATGTCGACCAACGCCCGGAAAAGATTGATGCGTGATTTCAAGGTTTGTTTATAATATACCACCCACCAGATCAACCAAAAATTGAAGCATATCGTGACTAACTTTTTATCTTTTGTTTGATATCTTCCAGCGTATGGAACAAGATCCGCCTTCAGGAGTCTACGCCTCGCCGGTCGCCGACAACGTCATGACCTGGAACGCCGTCATCATCGGCCCCTCAGACACCCCTTTTGAAGACGGCACGTTCAGACTCACCATGGAGTTCGACGAGCAGTACCCCAACAAACCGCCCTCCGTCAAGTTTGTCAGCGAAATGTTCCATCCCAACGTCTACGCCTCCGGCGAGCTGTGTCTCGATATCTTGCAGAACCGCTGGTCGCCTACGTACGACGTTGCCGCAATTCTGACCTCGATTCAGAGTCTGCTCAATGACCCGAATATCTCGTCGCCGGCTAACGTCGAGGCTTCGACATTGTACAGAGAACATAGAAACCAGTACGAGAGAAGAGTCAGACAAACTGTAGAAAAAAGCTGGGAAGAAGATGACAGCGATGATGATGATGAAGACGATGATGATGAAGATGATGAAGACGACGACGAAGACGATGAAGACGACGCCGAGCATGGAAACTAATCAGTATTAAAAAAAAATTAAAAAACAATTGTGTAAAATTCTGCAATTATACTTGTTTACAATCTATTCCAAAGCATGTTTCTTTTTTTTTTATTTTTTTATTTATTAATAGGAAACTCTGACGGGAACGACAAGTGGTTGATTCTGGCATCGCCGACTTTAGGCGGGTGCTCAGGAAACTCTGGAATAAACCCTTTCTTTTCAAAGATCCGGAACTGGATTCCAATCAGCAAATTATACAAAACTGTCAGAATCGGTGCCTGGACATTCAGCGATTTAGCAATACGTAAAGGGTTACCCAGAATCACCTGCAGCTCGATAGGATTTCCCTTTTCGATATCAATCATCATGGACGGTTTGTACCATACGCCCTGATCGGAGTCAATCATTTTCTGGGGCAGCTCGGCGGGGAGCTCGTAGCCGGCGGCTTTGGCGATTTGCATGATTTCTTGCATTGCTGCCAATGTCAGCGATTGGTCGACGCCGCTGAGGTATGCGCGGCCCGAGTCCAGCTGGGTGATGGCGCATACGGTGTTGATGCATGAATTATAGACGAGCTTGCGCCAGCGTGCGCGCATCAATTGGGCATCGTAGTCGCACTTGACCCCGCTGGCCGCGTACAAAGCTGTGAACTCTTTGGCCTTGGCCTCGACGTGTTCCTGGGTGTTTTTGGTGCTGTTGTCAACACAATCAGGGTAGTATCCGAAACTAATCACATCGTGCTCGAATTGCACGATTTTGCCGCCAAAGTTGTGGGATCCAATCATGGACACACCAGACAGCACCACGGCAGTAGGGTAGGCTTCGTGCACCGGGCGCTCGATATCAATTCCGTTCTGGATCAGCACCACTGTCGGCAACTCTCCAGTTTCCTTGTTGGCGACCATAGCCGGGCGAATGATTTCTTCGGTTTTGACGAGCTCGGGTAGAGCTTTGATGGTGACGACAATGTAGTCGTAAGGCACGCCTTGGCTTTCTTTCATGGCGGAGTGGACGCTGTTGACGACGCGGAACGGGCGCCAGCTTGAGTAGTTGCCGTGGTCAATGGACTCAATCACGAACCCGTTCTCAGTCACTTTGGCGTAATCGCTTCGGAGCACACTGGTCACCTGTGCGAATCCACCTTTCTCCAGTCCGAGCGAAGCGATTGTTCCGACTCCGCCAGAGCCGATCAGCAGTACATTGGCCTTTGCGGATTTGTATTTGGAAAGATAGTCAGACATTTTTTTTTTTTTTTGGTGATTAAGTTTCGAGAGGTGATGATGATGATCGAGGGGAAAAAGAAGAGAAGAGAGAGAGAATGAGGAGAAACTTGGATTTTTAAATGCAGTGTTTTTTTGTTTTTTTTTCGAAATTTTCGTTTTCCAGAGCACGACGCCAGGCTTTTGAATTCAAGTGCTTTTTGGATGTGGTGCAAAGAAGAAGCATAAAAAGAGATAAGCTTGGAGGGGATATGTACAGGCTTTGTTTAGCGGCGCCCCTCGGCGGGTATATTTTGTATGGGTGTTTTTTGCACCCGTGTAAACAGCAAGTAAGCGCCGTGCGTGGAGCAAAACGGCGGGTTTCGGGAATGAAACTCGGAGAATGGATTGAACTGAATGATAATAGATGAAGAAAAAAAAATGGAAACCGTGAATGGATGAGTTGGGTAGCGACGATAAATGTCATGAATGGAATTGATGGCGGGATTATGGCTATTTTGAGTTCAATATCTAGAGTTGGGTAATGTGGAGCAGGTTTCTGTACGATTTTGATAAATAAACGATTGGGCTTTGTAACTATGCGTGTTCTCTACTCAATTTTATTAGATGTGTGTAGTGGGTTATCGTTCAGTATCACAAGAGAGCAAATGATAACACAACTTTTACAGTGTGAATAGTTGTATTTGCAATTGGACTGTCGTAAAGAATTGTCCAAAATGTACAACAGTTGCGATGCCTGGATCTGATAGATTGAATGAATCAAATTCGACAAGGCAGCGATAAAGTATCGAAATCAAAGAACTTCAATGAATCAAGAGTCGTTCAGAAAATTTACTACAAGATGCTGTATCCATATCACTTAATAACAACAGTCATAATTAATCAAAAGTCGATTCAATAGACAGCTTGCACTTAAAAAAAACAAGCTCAAAATTGTTGCAATGATTTCAAGTAAAACGTACACTTTTACATGATATTATTTTGTATAAAGATGGATTGACTCTTGGAAGTGTAGACTATAGTTTATGTTTTGATTGAAAGCTATAACTCTTTGTTTGATAGAATCAAGGTAAATTTTGACATGAAAAAGAACTGAAAGTTTTTACCAGACTTTTGATTGAAAACCCGATTCAGGAACAAACATGCTAAATCAAGTACCAATCCACAATGAGCTGTAAGTAACTATCAACACTTGAACTATTTTAGAAACAACAGTTGTTTGTTTTTTGCTAGACTTTCACGCCAGCTTCTAGCTAAATATTTTTTCGTCATCAATGAATCTTTCAGCAAGTAGATATGCTTGTTTATTATGCAGTTTATTTTTAATCATAATAGTTGTTAGTTTTTTCTGTGTTTCTTCAGTTTGCAACAACTGTCACTCAATAATATAATAATATACACATGAATTTACCACTTTACCAGTTTAAGTGGGATTGCGAAATAACGTTCATAACATCTGTTTTTTTACCAAAATCAGATCAACAGGCCACCCACTTAGATTTACTGGCGAAGTCGCATCGAAAAAAAATTCATCATCCAATAAATTAAGCATAAAAACCAGCCAGCCCAAAGTTTTACTAATTCCTGATCCAATTCCATCTAGATTAAATCACACCAACCTTTTTAATGTGCATTTGAAAGTTATTTGTGTGGAATAGAGTGACATTAGACAAATCATCAATTACCCAAAAATACTTCAAAAATCGTCACTCTGTAGTGACTACAAAACTCTCTTAAACCTGTTCACAATGGCATTAATAATTAAAAAGTTCTACAGCATCACTTAAACCACAATTACGCCGAGATTCAATTGTCAGATCCAAAGCCCATTACTTTCAACGTTAAAAAAACACATGATCGCTTAAAAGTTGAAATTTACTAATACCCACCTCTAGAATGACTAATCACGAAGCACCACATGCTGGACAAGGCGAATACTAGCAAGTTTCCTTAAACACCTTTCCAAATTTCCTAAATTCACGCCTAAATCTTATAATAATAATATTATTATGGAATGTTACTTTCCAAATGACTTTTTTTTTTTCCTTTTACCACAAACTTAAAACCGCTATACGTGTACAATGAGCGCCAAAGAACCAGTTGAAAAGTCAGATGTGTCTCTCCAGTTGATTGATGAAAACAAGACCTTTCATCCAGAGACTTTCAAGTACTTTAAGGATGTCGAAATTGACAAGTGTGGATTGAACTACCATATCGTTTCGGTGTTTGGATCGCAGTCCACCGGTAAATCGACCTTGCTGAACGCATTGTTTGGAACTAGATTTGATGTTATGGACGAATTGAGAAGGAGTCAGACTACCAAAGGTATCTGGATGGCTCTTGCAAAGAAAACTCAAAAGCTGCTTTCTACACCTTCGCTTGGCTCGAGTTCATCCAACAACATGGACCAAAAGATTCTAGTGCTAGATGTTGAAGGTACAGATGGAAGAGAGCGTGGTGAAGACCAGGATTTCGAGAGAAAGTCTGCTTTGTTTGCGTTGGCTACTTCTGAAGTTTTGATTGTCAACATGTGGGAAAGCCAGGTCGGTTTGTACCAGGGCGCTAATATGGGCTTGTTGAAGACTGTGTTTGAAGTGAACTTGTCTCTATTCCAAACTGCTTCTACTAAACCCAATAGGTCTCTTATTCTGTTTGTGATCAGAGATCATCTTGGTACCACACCCCTGGCCAATCTCAAAGCCACAGTTACCACTGATCTTACGCGCATCTGGGAAAATCTCACTAAACCTCCTGCTGCTGCTAACTCTAATTTGAACGACTTCTTTGATCTCCAGTTTTATGCTCTTCCCCACAAGGTTTTAATGCCCGATCAATTCATCGTTGAAACCGGGAAACTGTCAAATTACTTTGTTGACTCATCTTCTCCAACATACGTGTTTAAGCCCGAATACCACAGAGGACTTCCTATTGATGGTTGGCCAATTTACACTGAAAAGATCTGGGAGCAAATCGAAGCTAATGAAGATTTGGACTTGCCTACACAGCAGATCCTTGTGGCCCGATTCAGATGTGAAGAAATTGCAAACCAAGCGTGGCAGTCTTTTGAAAATGGCTTGTTAGATGCTCAATCTTCCAGCAACAACCGCTTGGGTAGCTCACATATTGTTCCCAACTTTGGATCTATTATTTCTACAATCAGATCTGGAACTTTGGAGATTTTCGACTCGTTAGCTTCTCGTTATGAAAAGTCTGTCTACACTTCTAAGAGACTGGAGTTGCTAAACAAGATCGATACGAGACTCAACAATTTGTACAAGGCGCAGTTGATTGCTTTGCACAAAAAAGCTGTTTCAGATTTCAATGACGAAATCTCTAAAGCCAACTCGTCCAACACTAAATCTTTGTCTTTCGTGGATATTCTCAGTAAGGCACGGGAAAGTGCACTCAAACAGTTTGTTGACGCTGCCACTGAGGCGAGCGTTGATGAGCATGTATTCACTCACACCGAAGAATTGTACAACTTGGAACAAGAGTTGAATGAAGTTGAGACACAATTGAAAAGACAAGAGATTCAGAAAATCACTATTCAAATTCAAAGAAAAATCAAAAATGCATTTTTCCATGACTTGGATAGTTTCTTTGACCAGCCCAAGCAAGACACGTGGGATGAAATCATTAGTTTTTTCAACACGACTGTCAGTTCTGCTATTGCCAGCACTGCCAAATTCACTTCCGCGAGCGGCTCGGCTGATAAGCTTTCTGGCTTTGATTTTGGAGTAGGCGCCACTGATGAGGAGAACAAGAAGAATTTACGCGAGATCAGAGCAGCTGCTTGGATCACCCTGGATTCCAGATTAAAGGAGGTGACCAAACAGGATAATGTTTTACTGAAATTGCGTGAACAGTTTGAAGACGTGTTTAGATACGACAGCCAAGGCGTTCCTCGTGTTTGGAAGGGGGGTGATGATATTGAAACGCCGTTTGTCAAGGCCCGAGACGAAGCACTTAAGGTTCTGCCTATCTTTTCCATTGCTAAGACCAAGTCTGGTGAGCACGTAGTCCCTGACGTTGACTTGGAAGAATACTATAAACACCATCCTGATGAAGTCAGCGAGGATGGGTCGCAAGTGCAATCAGCCACATTTTACGAGCGTTTGTCCAAATCCAATCAACAGGCAATCACCAAAAAATTCATGAAACAAGCCGACGCCTACTTTGTTGAAGCCAAACGCTCTACTGCCCAGGTGTTCTCTAGAATCCCGCCTGTGTTTTACCTTTTGTTGCTGCTTCTTGGATGGAACGAGCTGATGGCGGTTTTGAGAAACCCGCTATTGTTTGTGTTTTGTCTTGTTGCGCTTGGAGGAGCGTACATTTCTTATAATCTTAATTTGATTGGACCGATAGTGAGTGTGAGTGGTGCTATGTTTGAGAGAACCAAGGAGATCTCCAAACAAAGATTACGAGAGGTCTTGGAGGTACCCGCGGGATCCAACAGAACCGAAGCCAAAAAGGAGAAGGTCGCTGTTGAGGAGTTTCAATTAGATGATCTGAGCAAGAATTAGATGTTTTGCGCCAGCCGAGTGCCACTGATACATATCTTGTCTTCCCCATAATCTGTACCTGTTTTCAATGTTTATATCGATTTGTTTTAATGTTTATTTCCATGATCTCATAGAAATGTGGGGAGTGTGGGGATTATGTACAACGCAGGCCTATTTTGCCTATCAAGTCAACTGGACAAATGTACATGCCTGATTTTCTATATAACATTATCAATCATTTGCTAAAGTGTAGCAGGTTTTGAATTCATTTAAAAAGAAAAATAAGTGGATGGGAGTTTCTGGAGATGGGTCTCACTGAGAGACGTGAGTGTATTTTGGTACGGCTAACGGCACTAACTCAATCTAGTCAAACATGCCAGAAAATGGGTATAATACAAAGATAAACAGCGTTTTTATCACTTGAAAATGCTCACTTTTCCAAGAAATTTTCAACGATTTCAGCTGTTTCCTTTTCCTCTTCTTTCTCACTCAAAGTTTCAAATGCCAATGAGCGACAACAGTATCGCGTAAACCTCCTGGTATACTTTGAATATTTTCAAAAATCGAATAAATCAAAAGCCCGGTATTGTTCGATCCAGCACAGTTTTGCAAGATTCTTACAAAACACAACTCGAAAACAAAAATAACATCATAATAATATTGGTCTTGGTAAGACCATTTGTTTCGCCTCTTTTTTCTGTGCTTTACCTTTTTTTTTCTTTCAATCTAAATCATACATCGAGTACCTGTGATGTCGCTGAAGGTGCTCTTCATCTCGTACAGAACTACATTTGTATTTCATTTCCTCACGATAGTCGCCACATTAACGTCGATATGGCACCCAGGTTGGCTCAACACAAGCACTGCGAAAATCGGACTTACCCAGATATGTTTTACTCGCCCACCGGAAGAAATCATACAAACCAAGTACCCATACTGTCTGCCGTTTCCTGAAAACTGCTCGCCAGATGACACGTTTTGCGCACTATGGCACACTGTGGTGTTCGCCATGTGGATCACTGTTATCCTTCAACTGGCCTCGGTCATTTCATACGCGTCTCCTACGCTAGGCAAGGATCCCTATCTACTACAAACGGGGTGGAGAATCATTGTGTACTTTTTGATAGGATCCTTGGTCACTCAGTGTGCATCGGTGGCCGCGTTATCTGCATTGTACAAGGCGTATCCTGACAGGTTTAGCTATGGCGATTTTTCTGGGTTCGGTGAGTGTTGGTGGATAGCATTTTTCGCCTGCTTTACAACAGCAGTCAACATCATGGTTTTGATGTTCACGGGTCTCAATAACAAACCCTCCATAGAGTACGCAAACTACAGTGATTACATTCAAATCAGAGATCGCGATGGAGAGGAGACAGAGGACGAAGATAACGACAGAGACTTTCGATACTATTTGCAGCGGTCTTATTTCGAAAGCTTGCATTATGACAGCAGGACTAACACCTACACTAACACCAGCACGTACAGTAATAGCTGCTATTCGCGCTAGCATCGTTATTGCATTGTTTACTGATTGCCCATAATAATATTATCATAAAACATCTGAATATCAACATTTCGTATTTTGCAGAAACCTCAAAACGTAATACCAGCAGATGCTTTTATCAGTTACTGATGTACAAAATAGAATAAATTGAAGCATGTTTTGAAATCTGAAATTATTTGGCTGTAAGCTCGGACTTGATATCAATATTCTGGTCCAATTTATGATTGACCCAAATGGTTTGGGTGACAACAAACTCGTGGCCTAAAACTTTTTTAAGCACTATACCGAGTGGTCGGATCAATTTCCAATAAGCCTCTAATGACGTCTCGCAACCAACCATCACCCATCACAATTCATTGTGAAAAAGAATACTAAGTTTCGGCATGGACAAAGTCACTTATTGAAATCTACTCTTAGTTTTCGTGAATTTCGCTAGATAATAGTAGTCTAAATTCCTGCTCTTTGGAAATACACCCAGATGCCCAATTTGTCACCGGAAAAGAATAGGGCAAGTTTTGTAAAAATTTTGGGAGCCAGCACCATAGTGTACAGATATCTGGGGTAATGCTATCATGGCCAAAGCGCGAGACTAATTCCAAAGCATAACTAAAAATCGGTGATCTTCAATATGCTGTCTTTCAATGGCAAGCAGGTTGCTGGAAGTGATGTCTCTGTTCAAAATGATATCTGAATACAGATAACTGAGGCCTTGGTATAGCAGTAAGGTAAAGAATGCCAAATGTTCAATCTCTGTTAAAGGTGTTTGAAACTCGACAATCAAACATTTGAATGAGATCAATACATACTTCAAAACTAAGATTGATACATAGTCTGCTTGTTTTCTTTATAAACGTCCAATAGGTCAACAATGATTTGATAATTGGTCAGGCTGCTCAAAAGTGCGATTTCTCTCTCAAAGATCTTATAGATTGTTGTGTACACTTCAAAACCGATTTTGTCACCAAAAAATCCTGCGCCAAAACCAGTGTTTTTTTAGTGACAAGATCATTAAGGATTGCAAGGACAATATTTGTGAAAATCCGTTTTCGCCTATTGCAGCAGCACGCTGTTTACAATTCAAAATGCTTTCGCATAGTAACTTTTCTAATAGGGATCTTACTCTACCTGATGATATTCGCTTTTAGGTCATTTGTTCTTTTATCGACAAAGGGCAATGCAAAACAAGCTCACACTTGACATACGATCTCAAGTTATGTGTCGCAGAATAAATAAAATAGATTCAAGAAGGTTGGCTACAAAATTACATTGGTATATTTATGTACAGGTAAGGGTTACACATCTTCCATATCCTCATCTTCTTCCTCATCTGGGTCAAAGAGATCCAACTCAAGAGGCGCCGAGCCGTTTGCTTCGGTTGATCCCCCGAATTCAGTGTCAGAGTTTCTTCGCTTCGTGTAGCTATGAGAAGACTCGTTGTCATGTGTAAGTCCTTTACCTTCCAAATCGTTCTTTGCAGCCGGTTCGCTTGAATCTGCCTTTTTGTCTTCCCCAGAGTTCTCAGTTGATTGGACAGGTTCGACCAAATTGTCCTCCGTAGTCTGGCTAATTGCCGAGAGAGCCAAAACGCCTTTTCTTAAACCATCCTCAGTAGGCCACGGTAATACTGCCATTTCTGAAGAGTTTTGGTAGCCTGGGGGCGCTGAGGTAAATTTGGTGATCTTTGTCGCGTATTTCAGTAATTCCTTAGCCATGACACCATTTGATTCTGGCTTGGCTAACACTCCGTTTTCTGGAAGTGTCTCAGAGTGTTGTTTAACGTAGCTTTCCTCGGGTCGTGGTAAACTTCTCAATGTTCTTCGACAATCTGCGAGAGTGACCAGTAGATCGTTTAATTGTTCGTCTAATGATTCTGACACGCTTCGTAAACGCTGAACTTTCAGTGATAGCTTGTACTGGTTTGCCGAATGTTCCACTGTATCTGTGAGTTGTTGATCAACCTTGATCAACTCTTTTGCTTTGTCCGTGTTTGGTCGAAACTTCGATATCGATTCTACCAAGTCTGCCAAAACGGTTTCGAATTGTTGAAGAGTGTCTTTTACTGTAGGCTTTGGAGGAGTTCTTAAGCCCTCTTGAAGCACCGAATTGTTAATGTCGTCAACTGTAAGTTGCGAGCTTAATGGGGTCGCGATGTTGAATTGGGGAGTACTTGTGCTGGGGGATTGATACATTATGCCTCCCCGGCCTTTGTGTGAAGACCCAGGTGTCGCAGGGTGAAGAGCTGGCGGCGTAAATGGCTGACTAGGCGTTGGAGTGGCCATACGAGAGTAGGGCTGGGGAACCATTTGACCAGGTCGTAACGAGGATGCCATTTTCGATGGTTTACGCTTTTCAAGACAAGCAGTACTGGATCCAAGATATATGGGCGTAATTAAGCTTCCAAGTTTATCAGGTTGATTAGCGTTTGTGTGTAGTTTTTATTTGGGAAAAAGGGTTTAGGGTATTTCTTTTGGTGCCCCTTCATATCAAGGCTTTTGAAGAAATGCATGCCTTTTTGCCCTCATTTTACTTGACTCCGTTTATTCCTCTTAATATTCTTATTTTCATAGTTCTTCGCATTTTGAACCTTCAGCATACTTAGATATAGAGACGACCTTTCGCTGAACAGGTGTATCGCGGATCGACAGGTGACTAATATACAATCCGGCGTATTCTTCATAGATCTACTCATTTGCATTTCCTAATACACAAAGCAATTCAGCATCGTGCACGTCATATTTTTGTCTTTTAATCGTTGTTTTTACCAGAAAGATTATCATCCATGTACTAGCAGCTTTTAACTCTCCCCCATATGAAAACATACTTTAATCATATTTTTTAAGCCGAGATTTTTGACCGATTCTACAGCTAGTTATAGTATACAATGTCTCGTTCCAATTACTTAGACTTGGGTCATTCACGGTCAAACGAAACCATGGGCCACACTCAGTCCCTCACAACCAAATTCTCAATTTCATCTATTAAAACAAAACTGTCGCAGGTTTTGGGCAGAACGACGCCAAAGGACTCTATCTCTTTAAGTGAAGATATTCTTGAACATGACCAGGCTTCAGAGCGCATTGTAACACCTCTTGTTCCAAAATCTACTCATTACACATATCCCTCCAATGCCATCTCCAACGCAAAGTATTCAGCATTACTTTTTATTCCAACTATCTTGTTTGAACAATTCAAATTCTTCTTCAATTTATACTTTTTACTCGTTGCATTGTCGCAAGCCATACCCGCTTTAAGAATTGGTTATTTATCATCTTATGTGGTCCCTTTGGGGTTTGTTCTAGGTGTCACTATAAGCAAAGAAGCATGGGACGATATTTTACGTCGCAGACGAGACAGAGATGCAAATATGGAGCTATATGAAGTCCTTAATGAAGGGTCAAATTTGGTCCAGGCGCAAAACTTGAAAGTTGGGTCACTAGTTCGACTTCACAAGGATCAGCGTGTACCCGCGGATATGATATTACTGAGTTCTTCTGAGAGCACAGGAGAGGCATTTATAAGAACTGATCAACTGGACGGTGAGACTGATTGGAAATTACGAGTTTCCAGTACACTAACTCAAAGCTTGTCTCCGCAAAGACTTCAAGACATTTCGATCACTGCTCCGTATCCTGAAAAAAGCATTCACACATTTTTTGGAACTCTTTCTCTTTCGGGATCATCAGTTGGTCTTTCTATTGACAACACTCTGTGGGCCAATACTGTTCTTGCATCGGGAACTGTGACTGGATGTGTGATTTATACCGGAACTCAAACCAGGCAGGCACTTAATACTTCTAGAGCAGGCACTAAGACTGGGCTTCTTGAAATCGAAATCAATCAGTTATCAAAAATTCTTTGCTCCTGTGTGTTTGTGATGAGTATAGGCTTAGTCGCTGCTAAAGGCTTTTATGGAGACTGGCCAATAGAGGCCATGAGGTACTTGATTCTATTTTCGTCAATTATTCCTGTCAGTCTGAGAGTCAACTTAGACATGGGCAAATCAGTATACGCATATCAGATTGAACACGATAAAAGTATACCCGACACTATTGTACGATCAAGCACAATTGTCGAAGATATGGGAAGAATTGAATATTTACTCACTGATAAAACCGGCACTTTAACTCAAAACACTATGGTTTTAAAGGTAATATCGGTACTAAGTAAACCATACGGTAGTGACGACGTTGCACAGTATATTGGAAACAGCGATAAAGCTTTGGCGACGTCTCGCCGGAAAAGGCTAACGCAAAGCAAGATACGAAGCATGGTATACACTCTTGCTTTGTGTCATAGTGTTACACCTTCTTACGATAATGGCGAGGTTGAATACCAGGCAGCTTCACCCGATGAGGTTGCTATTGTCAAGTGGACCGAAAAAGTCGGCTTATCTCTGTTCAAGCGTGACAGAAAATCAATGACATTGCTTCATCATGATACAGAAGAGTTCTCCGAGTACGACATTTTGTACGTTTTTCCGTTCAACTCTGATAATAAACGAATGGGCATAATTGTCAGAGATAAAGCTTCTGACGAGCTATGGTTTTTACAAAAGGGTGCTGATTCAGCCATGCTTCCCATAGTGGAAGCAAACGACTGGTTAGAAGAAGAAACAGGAAATATGGCAAGAGAGGGTTTGAGAACTTTGGTGATTGGCAGGAAAAGGCTGTACAAGTCGGATTTTGAAGAATTTGATAATGCCTATAAAGAGGCGTCTTTATCTATGTCTGATCGTGATGCTCTATGTGCTGCTGTAGTCGCAAAGCACTTGGAGCACGATCTAGAGTTTTTGGGATTAACAGGTGTTGAGGATCGATTACAAAAAGATATGAAGCCCTCCTTGGAACTCTTAAGAAATGCCGGTATCAAGATTTGGATGTTGACAGGAGACAAGATTGAGACAGCCAGATGTGTAGCAATCAGTGCAAAGCTTGTAGCTAGAGGACAGTTCATCCATACTGTCGCAAATCTTTCAACTCTTGAAGAGGCGTTTGATCACTTGAACTTTTTGGCTCAAAAGCCCTCATGCTGTTTATTAATTGATGGAACTTCCCTCTCGTTACTGATGACGCAGCTCAAGGATGAATTTGTTAAAATTGCTGTTAAGCTTCCTGCTGTTATTGCATGTCGTTGCACGCCACAGCAAAAAGCTGATGTTGCGACCATGATTAGAGAGACAACGCATAAACGAGTTTGTTGTATTGGTGACGGTGGTAATGATGTCAGTATGATTCAAGCTGCTGACGTCGGAGTAGGCATTGTTGGAAAGGAAGGTAAACAAGCGTCGCTTGCTGCTGATTTTTCAATCACTCAGTTCTGTCATTTAACTAAACTTTTACTGTGGCATGGCCGAAACTCCTACAAGAGATCTGCAAAACTGGCCCAGTTTGTAATTCATCGTGGCTTGATTATCAGTGTTTGCCAAGCTGTGTACTCAATATCTTCTGGATTGAAGCCACTTGCGTTATATCAGGGTTGGCTAATGGTTGGATATGCTACGGTTTACACAATGGCACCAGTGTTTTCTTTGGTTTTGGATAAAGATGTTGACGAAGAGTTGGCGAGAATGTATCCAGAGCTTTATAAAGAGCTAACTGAAGGACGATCTTTATCTTATACCACGTTTTTTGTATGGGTGCTGGTATCATTATATCAAGGCACTGTGATTCAAGGACTGTCACAAGCTTTTACAAGTCTTTCTGATTCAATGTTCAAACGAATGGTAGTGGTCAGTTTTACGTCTCTGCTGATGAACGAACTAATTATGGTGGCACTGGAAGTTATCACTTGGAATCTAACAATGATACTATCCGAAGTCATCACTTTTGGTATTTACGTTTTTTCGTTTCCATATCTCTACGAATATTTTGATCTGGACTTTGCACATACTTATGGATTTTTCTGGCGAGTATCAATAATCACCATCACTGCATTGATACCTCCATGGATTGGCAAAGCCGTCAGGAGAAAGCTACGGCCTCCAAATTATGCCAAAGTTCAAGTTTAGTACAGTCAAATTATATATTATCTTAGTGAAAACAGCAAGATACCCATATTGATGTAAAATGTTTTCTTCTTTTCGTTTTTTAGATAGGCTAGCGTCGCCGTCATCAAACATTTCATAGTACATGACCAGGAGTACGTTTCGTGCTATGAAGCGCCATATTAGTTTAAAGTGTAGCACAGAGTTCACAGAAGCCCATTGATTACGTAACTGCGCAGTTTATTTGATGATTCTCCTACCAGCTAGAGCCAGACTATGAAGGCCAAGTCGCAAATTTTAACAATTTAAGCTGGTTGTCTTCTTTGACTCAATATTTGGGAGAACTACAAAAAATTCTTTTCACTACTAAAGATTCTGAGTATCTTCCCATTCTTTATCCGCTGTAAGACCATCCAGAACCGCCTTCGGCTTTAGTTCGCCACATACTGTTTTATATTTTTTGAAAACAGCTTTTGAACCGTCTCAAAGAAAGTGGACGCTGACTTCGACTGACGTTCATTTTGTATTTCTACACATTTTCACACAATGTCTGTGCTTCCTGAAGACGCCTTAATCTCGCTCAAAGGCTTGCTAGAGAACCTGATTTCGCCTGTTAATGACGTTCGTGCTCAAGCTGAGAGATCTCTGAATGAAGACTGGATTTCCGGTGGTGAAGAGCGAAGATCTTTACTGCTTGTGGGTTTGGCCGAACAATCGTGTATTGCCGAGACTCCAACCGTAAGTATTAAGGGACTTGTTTATCTTGTTGTGAATTGCCCCTAACTGTACCATCTAGACCAGGTCTTTCTCAGCAGTGCTTTTTAGAAGAGTTGTAACCAGATCACCAGAGAATACTGAAGATGTCACTCTGAGACTTCTTGACGTTCTTCCCGACAATATTATTGTTAAAATTCGACAAATTTATCTTGAAGGCTTTACTTCAGACCAGCCTTCTGATGTTCGTCATAAAATTTCAGATGCTATATCCGAGCTTGCCAAACCTGGCCCCAAGGCCGCTTGGCCTGAGCTTCTTCCAGCTCTTTTCAGTTCCAGCAAATCGGAAAACGACAGTATCAGAGAGTGTTCTTTCAGGATATTTTCGGCTTGTCCCACCATTGTCGGCTATGATATGATTGCGCATTTGGGCAGTGTATTTGAAGCAGGTTTCAACGACCCCAACGAAAAAGTCAGAATTGCGGCACTGGATGCCTTTGCATCTTTTTTCCAGGCCCTTCCTAAGAAGGCATGGAAAGAGCTTCAGTACCTCGTGCCGTCTCTTCTTAATGTTTTGACTCCCTTCAAAACAGCTGACAAGGGTGACGAACTTGCATCTGTGTTCCAATCTATCATCGAATTGGCTGAGCTGGCTCCTAAAATGTTCAAGCCTCACCTTGGTCTCATCCTTCAATTCTCGGTGGAAATTGCGCGAAACAAGGAAATTGATAACTCTGCAAGAATGTCGGCGTTGGAACTTCTATCGACTTTGGTTGACGAAGCACCAACTATGTGCAAGAAAGAGCCCGAGTTCCCCGAACAATTAATCTATACATGTCTTTTGATGATGACAGAGGTTGGCGAGGACGACGATGATGCTTCCGAATGGACTTCACAAGAAGATATCTCTGCTGGTGACGATGACGATGAGGTTTATTCTGCCTCTAAACACAGTCTGGATCGTTTGGCTCTTAAATTAGGTGGAGAGGTTGTCCTTCCCAAACTTTTCCAATGGCTCCCTCATCTGTGTAACAGTGAGCAATGGAGAGAAAGACATGCTGCACTTATGGCTTTGTCAAACGTTGCCGAAGGTTGTGCTGATGTCATGATTCCCGAAATTCCCTCTATTATTGACCTCATTTGGCCCCGTATCGAAGATGAGCACCCCCGTGTTCAATGGGCTGCCATCAATGCATTGGGTCAAATGTCAACAGATTTTGCCGATGATATTCAAACTAAGTACAGTGAGCGTGTGGTACCTGCTCTTATTTCTAGAATGCAATCGTTTTTGAACCCTCGTGTCCAAGCCCATGCTGCTGCTGCTATGGTGAACTTTTCAGAGAATGCTACAAAAGAAATTCTTGAGCCTTACCTTGATGCTTTGTTGGAAAGACTCTTGAGTTTACTGCAAAGTCCTCACAAATACGTCATTGAGCAAGCTCTTATCACCATTGCTATTGTTGCTGATTCGGCTCAAAACAAGTTTATGAAATACTATGATACTTTGATGCCTCTTTTGTTTGACGTTATGAGATCCGAAACTAACAAAGACTACGGAATTTTAAAGGCCAAGTCTATCGAGTGTTCAACTTTGATTGCGATTGCTGTTGGAAGAGAAAAGACTGCTCCTGATTTCCAAACATTCCTGCAGTTGTTCCGTGATATCGAAAGTTCTGTAACTGATCCTGAGGATCCCTGTATTGGTTACTTGACCCAGGGTTGGGCTAGACTCTGTCAATTGATGGGCAAAGACTTCTTACCCTGTTTGCCTATTGTTATGCCTCCTCTTCTCGAAGCTTCCAAGGCTAAGCCCGATCTTCAACTTTTGGAAGATGAAGCTGAAGTTGACAACTTAGGACAGCAAGAAGGCTGGGAAGTTCTTTCTGTTCAAGGCAAATACCTTGGTCTTCACACCGCAGCTTTGGAAGAGAAGGCCAGTGCAATTGACATTATTGGGATCTACGCCAGTATTATTGAAGAAGATTTCTACCCTTACATACAAGAAGTTATCAGTGATGTTATTCTTCCTGGTTTGAATTTCTTTTATCACGATGGTGTCAGATACTCTACACTTCAAATCATTCCTAGTATTGTGATTTCAGTGCAACAAGCTACTTCTAAGGCCATGAACATTTCTCTGGATGCCGCCAGGAAAGAGCCTGCTGTATTGGATGTTTGGGCACCAATCATGAACCGTTTGATTGACTTGCTTTCAATTGAACCCTTGACCGAGATTTTGTCTAGTGCATACACTTGTATCACTTCCATGATCGAAATCATGCATCCGGGATGTCTCACTAAGGTTCATACCGAGAAACTGTCTATTGCTATTGCTAGCAATACCAACGATTACCTGAGACGTGTTCAAGAGAGACAAACCTTGGACGATCAGTATACTGAAGACGTCAAGAAGGAAGAGGAGGAATATGATGAGGATCTGATTAATGAAATCAGCAGAACCATTCATGCTATTTTCAAGTCTTCCAAAGAAGAATTTGTTCCTGAATTTCAGGACCGACTGATCAATGTGGTTGCTACATTTTTGCGTGGAAATAGCGATCAAATTCACTGGGCTTTGTGTGCTGTTGATGATTTGATTGAGTTCGCTGGTCCTTTGTCTTGGAACCTCAAAGATGCATTCTTGAGCCCGCTGGTTGACTCTCTTGTTTCTGGTAACTCTGCTATTCGCCAAGCCGCTGCGTACGGTGTAGGTGTTGCCGCCCAATACGGTGGCCCCCAATATGCTGAGGTTTGCTTAGGAACACTCCAAAGTTTATTCAACATTGCCAGTGCTCCGGATGCTCGTCAAGAGACTAACGTACACGCTACAGAGAACGTTTGTGCAACTATTGCTAAGATTTTAAGACTCTATGGTAATCAACTTGGAGGAAGTTTGAATGAAGCTTTGTCTGCTTGGGTCAAGACCCTGCCAATTGTCAACGATGACGAAGCCGCCCCCTTTGCATATCAATTTCTTTCAGAGTTAATGGATCAAAACCACGATGCAGTTGTTTCTCAAACTCCAAAGGTTGTTGAATCCATTGCTCTTGCGTTGAGCCACTCTTCTATCAAGGGAAAGACGCTTGCCAAGGTCATTGAATCCACCAAGACTTTTGTAACTAAACTTCCTAACAGCCAAGCTATTTCAATTGTGCAATCACTACCAGCGGATGCTCAACTGTCGCTCCAGAAAGCTTTAGAAAACTAGTGTTACTAAAGATGAGGTTGGTGCCTAAGGGGAATTTGGATTAATGTTTATAGTATATATATTTTAATAGAAATAGTTGTATGTTAGATGTATGTTAAGGATGCCTATATATATGTTGTAGTGTCGCAAAATCAAAGATACACTAACATTTAAGGTCGCCTTTCCAATGAGCAACAAGTGTAATTTTTTTCCAACAAAATTTTTATTCAGGTCTGCACGAAGTGTGCATTTGATGGGGATGCAGTGAATCGAAATATTACCAAAAATTGAAGCGAATGATTTCAAAAAGAATGCCGTTGCCCAGAATCGAACTGAGGTTTCTTCGGCCACAACGAAGTGTACTAACCACTATACTACAACGGCTCGTTAAATTTAACTTGAATCTGGGTGTGTAAGATTTTTACTGAGAGTGCTGAGTAAGTCAAACTGGTTAGAATCTTGCTCAATCAATAATTTTCATCACCAAAATTTGTCAATAGTTTCTTCTAAAATATATCTTCTATTTGAATACAGACTTATCATTTCATGAAAGATATTCTAGAATTTTGGTGAACATCTAGTGAGATGTTACGTCAAAAGGTGGTCTCCATGGAAAAAGCCTAACCTGAAGAAAATTGACAAAACTGAAAGAACAACCATTTATATAACTAGGGTACTCAAAAGAAAGTCAAAAGAGACCTGGAATCAAAGGTAAAAAAAATGGAACGACTGGTGTGTTTTATCAGTGGATTATGGACAATAAAATTTATCATGAGAAGAGAAAGAATCCATTGATCGAAATCATGAAGACTGCTCCAAGACATATCATTAGTAGGATTACCCAGCTCCGAACTAGACACAGTGACATTGGTGAATACTATGGACGAGAATTTACAAATTATCGAAAAATTGTTGAATGTCAGTGCGGAGTCGTGGAAACAGTTTCGCACATATTGACCAAATGCCCTACTACTCAGTCAGAGCGCCAAATTCTATTATTTGTTTCCCCTGAGCTCAGCCTCGAGGTCCTGTTTGACACAAGTAAAGGCCTCGAAGCGGTGGTTGAGTTCATTCGCAGCGCTACCGCACCCCCTATTTCGTTATAATGGTACGTCCGTCCAGAACAGCTTGTCTGGTCTCTGGCTTTCACTCTCAGCGACTATTGCTATAAAGTTGTGTTGGTTTTACTTGTGCATTGCAAACGTATTTTCTATTTTACATAACCAAGAAACTATAGCTATGTATAGAGCGTCACCCCAACTTCCCACAAAAATATTCCAATTGTACTTTGGTCTCATAGGCCCGCGTCATGATGAAAATCAATATTCAGATCAAGGGCTTCTTAAATATCACAAAATCAATTCAAATTTTGATTTTAAAAAAAAAACAGTTTAACTGTGTACATTTTTTGTTTTATACAACAATAGTAGACTGGGTATTACACTGGAATATTTTTGTGGGCAGTTGGGGTGCCAGGCAGTTGGGGTGCCAGGCAGTTGGGGTGACGCTCTATACATGACGATATTCAGCATAAGCCCTTTGGTCAGATACATAAAAAATATGGACATCTGGGCCTTATTTTTATTTAAAATGTAATTTCGTTACTAGTATGATCTTGTAATTCGGTGTGATGAAACCTTTGAAACTTAAGCATCGCCTGTAACGGTTTGGCTGCTTGTCTAATGCTAGATTCAACTAACCAGCCTAGTATGATATATCTAGATATTAACTAAATTTCCATAAGCTTCAGTATTTCAAACTTCTCTCTACATATTGTGGCAGTTGTGATGATGATAATCTGTTTATTGTCCTATTTAACATATAATATTTGAAAATTGATGGCGGCCATAAAGAATATGACGCAATATAGTACTGGGCAAGTCCTCACACTCTATAATCACTTTAAAAGCACTATGTCGATCTAAAATAGACAAAACAACAAATTTAGATGGTTTCATGTCTATATTTCAGGCGTACTTTGTTTAAGATGTTTTTTGTGATAAAAATTTTTAACAAAGCAGTTGTAACTTTAAGGAAAGAGAACCATATACAAATTACGACTATCATTAAATCTAATGTAGTATAAAGAAGTTGTTCAATTGTATTGCTCAAGGCTATTTTTAATTGGCCTCCATTTGTCTTTGGAAACTCTTGAGCTTGTGGTAGCACAGTAAGGCTATTATGGTTCAATCAATATTTTGAGTTATATACCTTGTGTACTGCAAATTTATAATTCAAAATTTTCAATATCCTGGTTAAGAGCTTCCACAGTTTCTACAAAGATGGTTTCTTGTTTTTCTGTAGACTTCAAGAATTGAAAGTATCCATTTTTTCTCTTGTACCGAGAGCTCGCAAGAATGGGTAATGGCTCACTGAAATGTTTGAGATCATCCAGGCTTTCTCCCTCCATTAAGTATCCTTGGTTAAAGTAATAATTAACCAGCTCATTCCATACCTCGTTTTGAGACAAACACCCAGCATCTCCCACTAATATCAAACCATACTTTGCACGCGTTAATGCAACATTTAACCTTCTAGTTTCTTGAAGGAACCCAATAAACCCCTTCTTGTTTGATCGCACGCAAGAAAAAATTATATAATCCCTTTCCTGACCTTGAAATGCATCAATAGAATCAATAATCAAGCCTCGTAATATCTCAACTGTTTTTGGATCATTTCCGAATATTGCAGCCGTCATCTTTTGGCATTGTAAAGAGTATGGTGTAATTATTCCAATGGAACCTGGCTTTACACCGCATGCAAGCAATCTCTCAAGTACGCTTTTACAGCAAGAAACCTCAGCTTCGTTGTAAATAGAAGTCTGAGCAGTATTTTCCATTCCTGATACGTGCCAGAATAGAACCGGTTTATATTTTCTGGGCCAAGGAAAGTTCTCTAAATGCCTCTCAGACCTTGAAACTACTGATCTGTCATCCAAAATTTTTCCGTCGTAAAACATCATATTAGGGAAATATGATATAGCAGGATGCATCCTGTATTGAATCAATAGTGTAGACGACTTTAAACCCTTTTGAATCAGCCGCTCAAACATAGAAATGGCTAGATCATCATTTTCAGAGTTGATGACCGGCCCAAGCTGCATATGATCTCCTATCAAGACAACATTTTCGGCCTTGTGTTGGAGAGCTTGTAAGCATTCAGGCTCAATAGATTGGGTACTTTCGTCTACTAGTACACTTTTGAATGCTCTTCGTTTTAGTTTCGTCATTGTTGCACTGTTGCAAGTGCAGCAGACAACGTCCACAGAATCTAGAATAGTGGCACTATGAGACTTATTCAGCCTGTTCAGTAGTTTTTTATCTTCTTTGCTGAGATTGGCGTTTTTCTGCTTTTTTTTCAGCTCCACGAGTCGCTTGTCGGTATCTCTTACTGTTAAAATTTTGTTTTCCATCAGATATTTTGATAAGCTAGGATCAATTTCTTTGGCTGCCGCGGAGGTTGCTAATCTAACAATATCTAATTCCAAATTCAAGGAATCTAGTCGTTTTACTAGATTATCCGTTGCTGTGTTAGATGGGGCACAAACTAACACTGGGCCTTCTAAATATTTAGACATCATTTTAATTATTGTCGCTGCAATCAGGGTTTTTCCGGTTCCAGGAGGTCCTTGTATAAGGGACAATCCATTTCTTAACCCATGTTTGACAGCATCCTGTTGAGGAAAATTTAAATGACTATAATCTTCTGGTAAAAACTTGCCTTGATCAAGTTTTGTGTTGGTTTCAGATCGCCCGCATAAAATTGTATCCCGAATTTCTCGAGAGCAGGTAAACCCATTATCAAAGTTATTGAGGGCTTCTTTCATGTTGGAAATCATATCCCCAAATATTGGAGCAATATTCACTGACACTGAAGACTCTGGTAATTCTATTGCGATGTCAAGTTCTATAGCCAAAGATGCAAATGATCCTTTAGTAACTTGGATAATAGCACCTTCTAACTTGTGATTCTCTCTTGAGTTCAGAACCGTAAGCATAACTCTGGTTCCTGTTTTAAAAGTTTTAACATCAAAATTTCGAGGTATAACTTCTATGACACTCTTTTGCCCGTTTTGGCCTTTGAGTCTAATAGAGATGTTTCTTAAATATTTCTCCTGCTCACACTCTATAATTGCTTCTTGTTCATCTAAAAGCAACTGCTTAAATCGCTCAATATAGGCCTTGCTGTTTTTGAACTCCAAATCGATTATGATATTTCGTTTCCTGGCTATATATCCTTTTTCTTTAGGATTAACTTTTTGAACAATTGCTCTTCCGTCGAGACGTGATACTGTTGAAAACACGGTGTGAGGTGTTACCACCATATTGTAATGATTCTGATTGTTGCAATTGGAACTGTATGATTTTCGAATTTGCTTATTCTTGTTCCTAACTGGTGCAATTGTAGATTTGTTTGGGGATAAGATGCTAAACAGAAACATTGTCACATTTTCAATTTATTTCTCAATCTCAACCAGCAATTTTTTTGGCCAAACCTAAATTACTATTGCCTGTTGAATCGCGAACCTCAGCCAAAAAGAAAAATCATTATGGGTGTTTTTTTCAAAAATATGATGCTTTTTACGCAGTGATCATATTCTTAACTGACAGTTAAAAATTAAATATAATTGAATATGTTGGAAGGCATGTTATACTATACATTCACCCTTTAGTAAATTCTAGAAAAATTGAGTCGTAGCAGGTCTACCGTATCACAGAGAAAGTTTGTCAACTTCTTGTCGAATTTCTCACTTTGCTCAATATTCTTCTACACATGTCGCGTTATGTACTTTGGTTTCATAAGCTAATTCATGACTGACACGATTCGTCAATGAACGCTGGCAAATTGTGCAGTATATCTGTACGGTTTAATTTCAATAAACATTCCAAATGTTTTAGATTTGCCATCTTGCCCAGCGCAAAACTTTTACTGCACGCTGTGAGGTGTATTGTCAAAACACTACGAAACCTTAGTCTTTTCTAGGTATGACGTTTAAATTTTCAACGCTTTTCTTAGGTCCCATAGAATTTTGGCTATGACTGTCAACATGTAATAATATGCTCTCTAACTTACATTTTATAGTTTGTACTAAAAGCTGATTTTGGATTTTCGTTCAAACATGCACTAGAATGAAATTTGAAATCTCTAAGATTTTTGAAACTTTTAAAGTCTTTTTCAAAGTTTTCAACAAGGATGATACGTGTAAAATGGACGCAAGGCACAATAGTCCGCAATTGATACAAGTAATCAGAGATAGTGATTAGTACCCAAATATAGATCTGCATCGCGATTTTGTATAATTTTGTATAAATACAGCTTAAACGACCTTTTTCTTCTAATCTTTTTCATCATACTAGTCCAATCAATCAAAATACTGAGCAGGTCTCTTAACTATCTCATTGTTTGAAGCATAAATCTCGTTTTCTGCCTATCAGTCCCAAGTGTCCTTTTTAAATCAATATTTATATCCATTCCTGAAATCAAATTTATTCACAATGCAATTATCTCTTTTACTCGCTGGTGCAATCTCACTTGCAGAACTCGCAGAAAGCGCTGCCATTCCCGATGTTGCAAATACTCTTTTTAGAAAGGCCAACTATATTGAGGAAACGTCACCAGAAGCTTTACATCAAAGGTCTCAGGTTGACGAGCTAATTGCCAGAGGCCTGGGTGGAATAATCAAAGGGGGAGATTCTGGAGCTGCTATTGGTGGATCATCTGGCGGAGGAGCCATGGGTGGTATTGCTGGTGGTGGCTCCGGCGGAATTGTTGGTGGTTCTTCTGGATCCGTTATTGGAGGATCCTCTGGGGGTGCTAAGGGCGGCGACTCTGGTTCTGGTTCTTGCTTGAAGTGCGGACGTCCTGTTCCGAATCCTGTTCCTGCTCCAACTACCTCTCAGGCTCCTGTTCCTGCTCCAACTACCTCTCAGGCTCCTGCTCCTGCTCCAACTACCTCTCAAGCCCCTGCTCCTGCTCCAACTACCTCTCAAGCCCCTGCTCCTGCTCCAACTACCTCTCAAGCCCCTGCTCCTGCTCCAACTACCTCTCAGGCTCCTGCTCCCGCTCCAACTACCTCTCAGGCTCCTGCTCCCGCTCCTACTACTAAACCAGCCCCCGCACCTGCTCCTACTACCTCTCAAGCCCCCGCTCCTGCTCCTACTACCTCTCAAGCCCCCGCTCCTGCTCCTACTACCTCTCAGGCTCCTGCTCCTGCTCCAACTACCTCAAAGACTCCTGATTCTTCGACCGGTGGAGGAAGCGGAGGTAATGGTGGTAACGGAGTAGGTGGCGCTGGTGGTGCCGGAGTCGGTGGTGCCGGAGGCAACGGCGGGTCCAGTTCAAGCTCTAGTTCAGGATCCGGTCCCATTTATCCCATTGGCCCCTATGGCTGTGCAACTGGTAAATGCGAAAATAGTGGCAACGGTCCCATTTATCCCATTGGCCCCTATGGCTGTGCAACTGGTAAATGCGAAAATAGTGGCAACGGTCCCATTTATCCCATTGGCCCCTATGGCTGTGCAAATGGTAAATGCGAAAATAGTGGCAACGGTCCTGTGAATCCCATTGGACCCTATGGCTGTGCAACTGGTAAATGCGCAAACAGTGGTGGAAAGTCTGGATCCAGTGCTAGTTCCAAAAGCAGTAGCAAAGCCAAGAGATATGCTCAACCTGCCGATGCATCTGTTCAATCTTCTGGTGATGATAACAACGCAGCTTCCAGCTACTAAGCGATTGAATCTCAATGCTTACTAAAGGCCATGATTCTCGCTTTTTTTCAAAAAAAAAAAAATAAAAAAACAAAAAAAACGAATAAAAAAATTCAAACTTTCTCGTTACTAAACAAATCTTATTATATTGAGCCCTGGTGGCCTATTTTTCATAACTTCATTTTTTATAGTTAGTTTATTCTATTTACATTACATGTGTATTTCAATCTTTTGTGGAAAATTTCCTATTTTGACTTAGAATCGTGCACGGCTGTGGAAACGTCATCCGAATTCCGGCCCAAATCTGAAAGCACAATCACTTAAGAAAGACTTGCCAGGAAATGGTATTTCTATTATTTAGGAAATAACATTGACAATTTTCTACCTTGGAAAAATTCCCGTCCCCTGACAAGTTTTTCTTATGTGCGCGGCCTAAAACCGTGCAGATGGTCCCAAAGTTTACATTTTTTGGAACACCTGCATTATTGTAGACAATTCGTTCCAAACCGTGACATCAACTTTTGTGATATGTTTCAAGTAAGACATTTCATCAATCTCAACCAAACTGCTTGTGATTTTTCTTACAAAAGCATTGAAGCATGTGAACATACTGTTAAGTTGTAACATAGTTTTTAGAAGGAGTATTATGTGTGGCTACTATTGTATCTTCACGACTTAAATATCCAGGTCTATACTAAAACTAAAAACAAAAATATTCCAAATTTCTAAGACAAACACAATCAAGCACTAAAGTGTTATATAGCTTACAGCGACATACAGCATATTTACTCGCTTTGTGTATTATTATCGGTAAGGCAAGTAACGTAGAACCGTAACTGTTTAAGAATTTCATCTGAGTTGGCCCGTGCAACGCAACCTGGGGCATCGGTATATTTCCGGAACAAGCTCTTGTCTGAAAAATTCAAATCCTACATGATATATTTGTGTAATGCAGTTCAAGGCAATAAAACCCTATATTTGTAAAACAAAAATAACAACTGGCAAAAACATGGTGTATCTGATCTGGAGCAATATAATGATTATAAGTCTAAAATAATCCAAGTTATCAAGAATAGGCATTATCATAAACACAAAACTATCTTAAAATCCGCGGATGAAAAGACATCCCAATAGTTTATTCCTATCTCAGTTTCAAGCCAATACATATCAAATTCAAATAACCACAAAATACAGCACACATGATGATCTACGAAGGTACAAATTAGTGATAGGAGCCGCTACTCTTACTTTAACTGGGTTTTCTTTAATGTGCTTTACATGTCATTATGTATACGCAGCACCTTAATATAATGGCAATATCAAAGAAATCCCCAGTTTAATCACTGTATTTGCGGTTTACATCTCAAATGAACTGCATGCTATAAGCCTTTCACTTTGTACAAGGGCTTTTAACATTTAGAGTGTATATACGCTATGGAAGGTCCTAGTCAAAGAACATACACAGAGTTTTGTACCAAAAGGCATTTTTATTCCTGTAAGTCGGAAAATAAAGCCATAAGCAAAAGGTTCATTAAAACTTAACAAATTACCAATGGCTGGAATGGTCACTGACTGCTACATGCAGAATCGTCAACTGTTTTCACTGCTACTGATCTTAGAAAACTCAACGTAAATTATACACATGATGCCGCATATGCAGAAGAATCTGTGTAGTCCAACCTTAGTGTATTTTGAATTCCAAGAACGCAGGTAGGTTTCAAGTATTACCCGAAAATTCATGAAAGATTTTAGGAATATTCAGTTATTTTGAGCTTTGACGAATTCAGCACAATGAACTACGTTGGCCAGCAAGTAATTTTCTACATGATAGGATATGATTTGAAAACTCAAAACTATCAACAAAAGGTTTGAAACTATGTAACATTTAGTTATGCAATTGAACTAAATTTGGAATTCTTTTGAACACAACTGGATATTCGGTCATAGCGCAAATATAATTAGACTGCAGGTCTTGAGTAGATAGATTTCTGGTTTGATAATCTGCATGTCTACTCGAAAACACTGAGGATTACACTACACTTTATGCTTTCAAGTAGGTTTTTGTGAAAGTTGCCATTTTATTGGTAGACTAACTATAGGAGATCACTCCCAAAATTGCACTCATACTATAGCATAGCAATACTGGTATATTTTAGAGATACACACAATTGCAAATCACAACAAAAGAAAGCAGTACGTATCGTTAAGTCGATATGCTTTGCACTGGCATTTTTTCGGACCTTATTCTCAGTCAGACTGCACTTAACTCTGTTTTTTAGTGCTTCAAGATATACATTTAATCCTACACTTAAACAAAAAATGAAATGTATATATTCATAAATCTTTACTGTCTCGATCATTATAGAGAAGATCATATTATTATTATTATTGGATATCATCAATGATGTCTAAGCGGGTTCCAAGCAGAAGGTTAACCCCGGAAATCCCAATTTAGGGTTACCCTGTTTTCTGCCTAAACACTCGGGCATCGCATACCATTTTTACAGATTTTGCTGGGGAACACCAAGTGCTTCTAATCAAATTGACGGAGTGATCCGACCAAAACCGTGGCAGTGGCACTCATCTTTTCCCACCCCGGATCCGCGCCCTAATCAGTCAGGCAGAATCAAAGCTACCTCGCATCCATGTCATTTCCTCCAAGCGACGTCATCCCTCTGGTCGAGAAGATTGCCTCTATTCTGAGGGAACGAGGCGAAACCATTGGTGTTTCTGAAAGCGTATGTGTATACTTGTTTTCGCAAAATTCATTATTCTCTGGCTTGTATTATTAAAGAGCTAACCTTTAACCAAAGGCCTGTGGAGGACTGATCTCATCTTATCTGGTCTCGGTTCCCGGTGCCAGTGAATACTACCAAGGCGGCACACTTACATACTCCCTCAAATCGCGGCTGAAACTCAGTGGATGGAGCGAGCAGGATATCAAAAGTTATACCGGCCCGTCTGAGCAGGTCGCGGTGCGCCAGGCTCGCAATCTCAAGATTGAATTGGGCTCGACCTATACGGTTTCTGAGACTGGGTGGACCGGACCAAGCGGCGCTGAAGTAGGAAGAGTATTTTTTGGAATCGTAGGACCTACGTCTACCGCGAGCACCACACGCTCGATCGCCGATGAAGGGCTCGAACGTGCTCAGAATATGGTGCGATTTGCACGCTTAGCTCTGGAGTTTATTTTAGAGGTTCTGGAGGGCCAGGCTGTGACTAGATCATAATAGTGTAAATTTGTAAGTGTAGAGTACACCATTTGACAAATAGATCTCTAAATAAAGATGGCATTTTGATGTTTAGGCAACACATGTTTGTTGCTCGAATGTAGGTGGAGACATGTCTACAGACTGGCGAACGCACTATTCAACTGAAATGCCTTATTGATAGTTTCAATGCACTAGTTGGCTGGAAAGACTGATGTGGTCTGTCATGAATTTACACAGAAAAGCACGGCGTTTGATTCTAGTCTTGATGTACATAACTAGTACAAATGCCACACTCTATTATGTTGCGCTTTTCAAGCCCGTGTAACTTGTTGGTTTGTCCATGAGTTAATTCATGACATTGCAGACCATCTCAGTAGTAAGTACACTATGCATTTCTCATGCTATGAGTTTGATTAAAACTCGGGCAATTCAATGTGTTTTCGAATCACGGATATGCCCAGTGGCTCAAAGGCAGCAGTCATGTTAAGATGTTGTTCGATGCCTGTTGAAATCGCTCGTGTTTCGCTCTTTCCGGAGCAATATGTCGGTTGATGATCGTAAATATTGCTCATGACAGTCACGATCATATACACCGGCATGTAGTTGTCTACTGAAATAATGTTGATCTAATACACAGAATGCCTCGAACAGTATGCAAATGTGCTTGACGTCAAGATGATGGTTAGTTAGAGCATAGGCTGGAACAAAGCCATATCATAACGCGATACAGCGCCAGTATCTATATCTTTACCGACCTGCTTGACCGAACAGCACTATCATTTCACGATGCTCTCCAGGAACAACTGTTGCGCGATTCCTCTACTGCTCAAAGAGGTGTGTATTTCCTGCTCTTCCTGTGAGCACTTTGCTTGCCCCCCACGTCTTATGGATCTATATGTTACATAATTATTTACATAAAAGTGACATGCCAGCCCCAGCATACACTGGTACCAAACTGGGCCAAACGTTTGAGTGTGGAATTTTTTAATTTTTCGTTTTGCGGTGCCCAATCGTCCTGCCCAAATCCACCACGCCGCCGCTTTCCAGCTCTTCTGTTCAAGCCATGCTGTAAATTTGCCCTCTCCTTCTTCTCTTCTTGATTGCCACTTTCCTGCTCTTTTACAACTTCTCCAGTTTGTATTTCGATTCTTGCCCGACACCGCCAGTTTAACATCATGATCCCTTCATCCCCATGAAGTCTCCAGCTTTGTCTACCAGGACTACCATTGAGTCTGTAAGCCCATCTACCGCCACAATCAATCACATCTACCCAGCACCTTCCAATTCTTCTCATCCAAAAGCTTCCTTTAATGAAGCACATTCAGACAAAGGTACACCCGCGTCGCCAGCGGCTCATCCTCCATCGCACTCCTGCTCAAGCATCAACCCAAGCCCCAATACAAGTTCTACCCACAAAACAAGACTGGCCACGGTTCCCGACCACAGTGCCGATGCTGGGTCAGGCTCGACATCGGAATCAGGCTCCGGCTCAAACTCGACTACAAACAATACAAGTAAGCCTGGTGTCAAATTAATACCTTTCAACTATTTCAACTGCTCTATAGGAGACCTTATTATAATTGTGTCCACTATGCTTCAAGAATTAGTCAACCTCAACGACTTGATTCCATTTGACACGCAAAACTTGACAAAATTTCATTCTCGCTCGCCTCCGTCTATTTCCATCAAGGATTATCTCATAAGAATCACAAAGTTTTGCTCCCTCGAGAAAAGCATTCTTTTGTCGATCATATACTATATTGATCTTCTATGCACTACCTACAAAATTTTCAACATTAATAGCCTTACGATCCATAGATTTCTAATTACTGCAGCAATGGTTGCTAGTAAAGGTCTTTGTGACTCGTTTTGTACAAACAGCCACTATGCCAAAGTTGGAGGTCTTTCCAAACTAGAACTCAACTCTCTTGAAATTGAATTTTTGATACGAGTAAACTACAAAATTGTCCCCGACAGCAAACGCTTGAATCAATACTTTGAAAAAATGGTGCAGCGCAACGACCGATTCCAGTTGGGAGAAATAGCCCCTCTCAAACGTCAACTGAGCTTTGTCACTGAAAAAGTCCCCGTGAAACGAAACTCGACACACAAGGTAGAAACAACGAAAGAAGACATATAATGATGGGCTCAAAAGTAACACTGGCATCATCAGTACATACCCCAATAATTGCGGTATAGTATACATTTATGCCAATTTAGTGGATGGGGTAGAATACCATGTCTTCTCAATATTACTTTTAAAAAAAATTCATTATATATTTCAGACGGCCCTTGAGGTTTGTCAGATTACCAAAAGTTTCATGCTGGCCATGGGCATTTTCAGCATCAAAAGTGAAAACAAGATATACTACGTGCACTACGAATAAGCAAAACAAAATTCAACAAATATTTCTCATGCTCATTCAACTTTTGAGAATCCTATTTATATAGACAGCTTTGCTGCAATAAGCTATAGAAATACAAAACTCGCATTTTAATTTTTTGCTAGCTATTAGAGATTTGGCAAAAATATCTCCGAGGTATTGAGTTGTTGTCGAGTTTATAACAAAAATGAAGTGCTCTGTGTTGATATCTTCAATAGCCGGGTTGAGCTGTATTTTTGCGGGCAGCACCAGATCGACTATTGCAAACAGTATTGCATCCCGAATCTCATCCATGGTGGGAAGAACAAATAGCGAAGACGGGAACGCCATGTGCCGAGTTTGCAAAGATACGCTGAGAATTGCACAAAACATTGCTCATATCTCGAATGGACGTGTTTTACATGATGTTATTGACAAATTATGCAATACCAGCGACTTCTTTAAAAACTCTAAAGCCTGTATCATTCCTCACAGTCAAGCTATGGCTAGCGAACCAGAGACAGGTTTTGTAAACGATGCTGCTAATGTTTTGTCTTTGATGGATACTCAAGGACTTGACGGTGAGTTATTCTGTCATCACTTTTTGTTCAATGCCTGTCCTGCTCCTGAAGAGTTGCCCGAAGTTGATCTTAGTTCTTGGTGGCCAGAAAAGCCCGAAGATGCATCGGAGCCCGAGCCTTCTGACGAGAGATTTAACGTGCTTCATCTTTCTGATATTCACTTCCAAAAGGGTTACGTCGAGGGCAGCGAAGCCGAATGCGTTGACTTCATGTGCTGCCGTGATATTTCAACTTATGCAAGAACAAGGACCAAGCCATCAGTGCCAGCTCCTAAGTTTGGATACTACAAGTGTGACACCCCAGAAGCACTTATGCACTCTTCTTTAGGGCATGCTACCAATAACAATTTTGATTATGATTTTGCCCTCTTTACAGGAGATATGGTTGATCACAATCCTATGTTTGTGAGTTACGAAGAGTCCATCCAAGAAGAAGAGGAAACTTTATGGTTTATGAAGAAATATCTGAAAAATGTTCCAGTGTACCCTGTTCTTGGTAATCACGACACTTACCCGTTTTCTCAAATTGCTCAGGACTCTTCAGGTTTTTCGAATCGTTTCACTTGGAACGCCGAGTTGATGGCCGCTCTCTGGGAAGATTACGGATGGGTTGACTCTGACGCTGCGCAAATGGTACGTGAGCACTATGGAGGCTTTGCGCTGACAACAAAACGCGGCCTTCGTGTCATCTCCATCAACTCAAACTTCTGGTACATTTGGAATATGTACAATTACTGGGATACAACTAATCCTGATACTTCTGGAATGCTGAGGTTTTTGTCTGACGAGTTGCTGGAATGCGAACAGAATGGTCAAAGAGCTTGGATTATTGCGCATATTCCTCCAAATGGCTACGATGTTCTAGCCACTCCAGCTGCTGCATTGTCACAAATTGTCGAACGATTCTCGCCTCATGTGATTGCTGGGTTGTTTTTTGGACACACACATCAAGATGAGTTCCAAGTTGTTTACAATACTCCTGAATCGGGAAGTCTCAGTGAAAATGACAAAAGCATTGAAAACGTTTTGACTACAGCTTGGGTGTCTCAATCTATTACGCCTTTAACTAATTTCAATCCTGGATGGCGGTATTACGAAGTAGATGCAAAAACATTTAGTATAATGGACTCTCACAACTATTATACTCGTTTGAACGACAGCTTTGGGTTTGATTTTGACGACCTTGAGTGGCAACATTTGTATTCTGCACGCGAAACATACCTTCCCGATTGGCCTAAACAGGCCGCCTTGAATGCTACTTACTGGCATAGAGTTGCTAATCAGTTGCTAAACAACGATGACTCTGCGCATAATTATTTGAATTATGGTTACAGAGAGTCGCCTTACACACCTGATTGCTTTGACGACGAGTGCCGTAAAGAACAGTACTGTTATACAACTAGTTTTACTGCTATTCAGAGAAAAATGTGTCTGAAAAGTATCTAATTTGGTTATTTCTATTATTTTATGTATTTTGGTTATTTATTGGGCTTTAGTTCTATTAGAATATGTGTATGGCCTGTTGTATGTTAATAAAAAGGATTGATATGAATGTAGCACTTATTTCTATACTGCCTTGATGCAGAAAGTGCCGTTTGTGATAATAATCAAGAAATCAGTTGATTTATGTGAACTGCAGATGTTGATGGTGAATGTCACTTTTTTCAATTAGATTTTATGCTACTTTAGTATTTGAGATTCAGATTACAATAATATTATGAAGATCTGAAAATAACTTTTCTGATGCATATTATATTATGAATGAAGAAATAAAATACAGTAAGGAGAAGTATTTGATCTATTATGTACACTCCAATACGGCTTTTTCACACCAAAAAACACGAGACATGATAGTAAAATAGACGCAAAATCTTGAATAAACACAGTACAACTCGTGCAATAATCATGTCTTCACTATTAATTTGGAATAACTAAACTATGAAGACAAAGCTGATTGGCAAGTGGAATACAAAGCAATGTTGAAATCCTATGCATTTTATCATCAACTAACCGGGAAACATAACTAGATATCTAAAAATGAAAAAGATGAAACACATTGATATTTCAATAAAAAGTTGATCAAATGTTAACTACTTTCGAAAACCACGAAACGTAACACTTGTATCAGAATATCTGTTTTCACACTATCCGACTCAATGTAAACGCTAAACAAATTGTTACAAAGCTACGAAAAAACTGATTTTGATGCATCTATAGTCCATAATAGACATTTCATTAATTGAAGAATTATGTAAGTTGAAAGTTTTTGGTTAAATATACTAAAGAAGAAGATAATTTGTATTCATTCACTTTTGCTCGCTAATTAAAATAGTGTAGACTCTGACCATCCAAGTTTATGAGTTGTCTTGATATTAGTAACAACAGTCCAATGTGTCAGCATATCAATTTTAGCAAATTCTTAAGTAGCTTCTGTATCACAAATCATCAACAATTCTCAACTTACATGTACTTATCTTGCTAACAAATGACAGTTGATTTCGTTGATGGGCTATGAGTGCGTCATGATTACTTGAACAATAATCTCCAATATAGAGAATTTGATACTCGACACTCAAATTGTAACTGAAGAATAGATTCGAAATACGCCGGCTGTTTGAAAAATAATATTGGATGTCTGTTGTGATTGTTATCTCCAACTTCTACTGTTTTATCATGTATTTACAGGTCCAAGGCGGTTTCTTACGTGTATTATTCTTCCAAACCTGTATTTTGTAACTTACCGCATTAGGCCCACCCGTTTCAGCCCTTCCTCCTCTCCAAAAAGACCCACCACTTACAAATCTCTCTTCCTCACAGCTACCGCTCTCTCACACTCTCACTCTCTCTTTCTCTTTTCTCCACATATCTACCCGCAATGTACAAACGATATCCTGATCTCAGCTCCTCGCCCACAATTCGGCTGGTGTCTAATCCGAACCCGAAGTCGACGAATGTCGGAAACTCGCCAACGGCGGTTAACAAACAGGATCAGTTGGAGGCGTTGAAAAAAGAATACGATGAGATTGTGGCCTCGTTGGAGTAAGTTGATTTACAGAGTCTCGAGTAGCTTAGAATACTGGGCTGTACTCTTTACTGTTTTATTATCTAGCGTTGCAAAGCTTGTCTCGCGCGTATTTATTGTTACTAACGATATCGTTTTTGTAATAGAGAAGAGCCAGAAGTGATTGTCAAGAACCACATCAAAACCCTCAAGACTTATAACGAAGTCAAAGACGCAGCCACGCTATTGATTTCGAAAATTGCTGAGCAAAGAGGTGTGACTATCCGAGAAGTGATGACCGAGATGGGTGTCGCGCATCTGGTAGCCAAGTAGTTTGGATGATGAATTTGTTGAGCGCACAATTGACACAGGGAAATGTATTGAAATGAAAGGTCGACACATGATCAATAGCGCAACCAAACCAAGATTCTACGCTGGGAATGGTAGCCGAGCAAGTTTGTTGCCATGAAAATGATGTTGGATTTCAAGATTTTCAGGGAAATCTCTTGAGCAGAGGTTTATATTTATTTAGTTTATTTATTGATTTGTTTTCTAATGTTCAGCCATGACGCGTTAGTTCTTTTCGAGACTGACTCGTTAAAAACTACACTGTCTGACTGCTTCGTCTCGTTCTTGTTTTGTGATTCTTGACACATACCATTAAAGACCGTTTGTATCTACATTTGTATGGACAGTTCGCATACATTCCCAATATTTTGGGGAACTTTTGTTTACCAGGCTCTACTGCGCCATAGATCTGCATTCCTACATTTAAATAATCTCTTGTTTTTCTCGCAATGTATGTACTACCACTCCCTTTTCAAAATATCACTCTTCTCCTCATAATCATAGTCTGCTTCACCTAGTCGCTGCTTCTGTGCTGTTTTGTCAAGGTTTGACATTAAACTTTTCAATTATCTTTTAATCCCTGTCGCTATCGCTGAAAAGAAAAATTATCCTTCTTTTATCCTAATTGATTGCTAGCCTAATAAACTAATTATATTTTATCAATTTTTAGCCGGCGATACCAGGGTTTTTAAACCCAGCATGGCTATTGCAAACAACAGTTTTAATGATGAAAAGGCATACTTCTACTTCAAGTCATAACCCACACCTGGATCAATCTCAAATCCCCATCACAAGGATCAAACATAATTTAAGACACAGTAATTGCCACAATCCATCTTAGCTCCAAAAAAATCAATCAGATATTAAAAAGAATACATAATATACAACCCGTATACACTTTATATCCAAGATCTACTCATACTGTTTTTCCCCTCGTGAATTTTCATTACATGACTTAGGATTTCATCAAATCCCATAACTCTCCGCAAATTCTCAAAAACTTTTCCTTCTTCATACGGTCAGCATCGGACTTTCCCTTTGCTTGATGTCCATTGCTGGCACTGCCGTTGTTAACTCTTCGTCGTTTGTACTTCATCTCGTCCTCTTCGGCAATGGCCCGGGCCTCGATATCGCTCTCGTCATCCTCCGACAACGCCGCGTCTTCTGGATCCCGTCCGTCGTCGTACTCCTCTTCATCCTCTTGGTATCTATATCCCTGCGAGGCCTCGGAGTACCGTTTGTGTGGAACCTCTCTTACGTATTGGCGCGGCGGGTACCTGGGTGTCGTAGATTGTGATGGTAGAGCAACCGGATGGTAGTATGATGTCGCTGGCGTGAGAATAGGACGCGGGACTCCTCCAGCCGGGATCGGGCTCAATACCACTTGTGGTCTCATGCGAGCTGCCGCGCTGCCATGAGGACTATAAGGTGCGTTTCTGATAGGCGCTGATTGAATCGAAGGGCCTTTGTGGAACGGGTAGATTTTAATGTCAGAAGGGCGCTGGCGTTTCAGATTTTGTGTGGGTGGAAGCTTGACGTTTGTTTCAGTAGGAGTAGGCACAGACTCAATTATGAGTCCAGCAGACTCGGACACAATCACTTCTGCTCCCGGGACGCTCGGTTTCGCAGCAGCGGACTTGGCCAACTGTGATTGTTGAGCGGCAGCGGCGCCAGAAAACGCGGATGCTGGCGTTTTTTGTTGTGAAGGCGATGTGGGTCTGCGTTGTGCAATAATTTTGCGCTGCTGCTCTTGGATGGTTTTTGAGCGGGCCATGGCGTCACGGATGGAAGAGTCAAAGTTGGGCAAAGCGGGCGAGATACATTGAACGGCAATATCGTTGAGAACAATTTCCTTGGGCGTGAACGCAGTAGTAGGAGTAGCAATAGGAGCAGGAGTAGGCTTGCCCTGGCGTGGATTGTCGAGATTAAGCATTGGGGGTCGGTGACGAGAGCGAGATTTGGGTGAGGCGGAACCTGGTTTTGCAGATGAGGCCGTGTTAGCAGCAGCAGTGTTTGATGGCTTTGTGGCTGTTGGCGCAGAAGTAGTGGTAACAGCAGGAGCAGAGGCAGCAGAAGTGGTAGCAGTGGTTGAAGTACCAGTAGGAGCAGAGGTCGTGACGTTAGCAGTCTGAGCAGTGGTAGAAGGGGCAGTAGACTGTGCTGAAGCGGTAGACGCAGCGGTGGTGCTGGGCTGAGAAACCGGCGTGTTGTTTTCGGGCTTGATCTGTGCCGAAGCAGGCGACGGAGCAGCGGTCAATGTAGGCATGTTGAAAAAAGACGAAATGGTTTGAAGGTCAGGGACGAAGAAGGAAAGAAAAGAAGAAGAAGAAAAAAAAAAAGGAAAAAAGGGGATGGGGCGTTAGAGATATGGAGACCAAAATAAAAAAAAATCCAGAATTCAAATTCTATTGAGACAGGAAATGGTGGAGATTAAGATTTTGTCACAGAGAAGTATCAAGGAACAAGGTTTCAAGCGGTGCTCTTGGAAACAAACTGAGCAGTGCGAGCTTTTTTGGTCTTTGGCGATAGTGTTTGTAGCAAAAGGATTCAAGTAAGGACTGTGATAGGGTTTGAATAAGATCAAGAGAGCACGGCAGAGAGTTACAGTCAAACCGAAAATGAACAGTTTGTGAATGTTTTGAAATGAGGAAGTTTAAACAAAAACAAGAAGTTGGCCAAAACAAAACAGAATGAGAATAAAGAAAGAAAGAAAAGATAGAAATCAACGACGTTCAACACGGACCACTTGGCACCTGCCTACTTTGACGCGCTGTTGTAAATGTGGTGCTTCTCGAGCTGCTTGGTCTCTGCTCTGGATCCAACTGCCGAGCAGACATCGCCAACGACTACTTCTACTTCTACTTCTACGCGTAGCTCCTGCTTCTGCAGCAGACGCCGATGATGTTTCAGAATCAAAATCGACCCTAGACCTAGGCAGGGCCACATCGTCAGCCGCGCGTGCATCTGCTTTACCGTGCAGACTGCAGTTTCAGAACTCATCTTTGTTCGATTTGGTACATGTTGGTACAATATTATTATTATTATTATTATACGTTAATTTCATTTGTGTACACATAACTTTTAAACATCAACAAAGTGTCTCATGGAAATTAAAACTCCTGCAAAATGCTCTTCAATGCGTGCTTCAATCGCTGCTCCGGATCAGTCGCGTTCGCACTGAGTCCCAGCACCTCCATCCCATCACTGTTAGCCGCGCAACGCGTCAACCACTCAAAATCGCTGACAAGACCCACTGGCAGAATCCGGTCCTGCGCGTTAGTTGAATCGCGCAACGCCCGCTTCATTCGAGATGTGTGCTCGTAAGTCTCTGCCGCGTCCTCCGCAGCGTCCACGATCGCCTTGTCCAGCCCACACATCGTAGCTACATGCATACCAAACGACCCAGGAGAAGTCCCGTCCACCAGCTTGTACAAAAAGGTGATTTTGCGGTCTTTGGCATTGTCCTCGTCGACCAAGATCGCCATCTGCTTCGCGCTCACCTCAACGTGCTTTTCAAATGAGTTGTACAGTGTACCGTAGTGCGTAGCGAAAAATCCAAGACACCCCACATATGTTGCAAGATGGTGAAGCACTGCTTCCGCGATACCAAATCCGTCAGAACTGCTACCTCCGCGGCCCAGTTCGTCCAAAACCACCAAACTCCGGGGAGTCGCCTCGGACAACATCCGTTTGGCCTCTGAAAGCTCTACGAAAAACGTACTTTGACCCAAGAAAATATTGTCCATAGCGCCCAACCGTGTCATGATCCGATCAAAAGGCGTGAGAGTCGCTGAGACAGCAGGCACATAGCATCCAAGCTGAGCAAGAATCACCGCGACACATGTCATTCGCAGCACCGTAGACTTGCCCGCGGCGTTGGCGCCTGTCAGCAAATTGAAATTTGCGTGGTCCTTACCACCAAGCACCACATCGTTGGGAATGAAATCCATTGATTGCGCAAATGTGGGGTGTCGGAGCTCGCTAAACTCTAGCTTCTGATACGCGTCGTTGACTATATTGGGTCGGCACCGAGGCTCGCTAAACGACAGCGATGTACGAGCTAAACTTAATAAACAATCCAAATACGCAACTGACTTGACAGAAGCAAGCCATTCCCGATAATTAGAGTTGAACTTGGCATAAAGATTAGCCTGAACCTGATCCGCAACAAGCTTATGACGTTCGCGGGCTTCCATCAACTGACGAACCAAAGCTTTGACTTCAGGAGACCAGTACCGTTTGAATTTGGACGTGGCGCCCATAATATGCCATTCTCTAGGAGCCTTGAACTTTGCAGGGAACTCCAAAAGATAGATCTCTTTGCCAGAGTCTTTGTAGCAAATGTCTTGAGATCGGTATTCTTTTCTATAATCCCTAAGTTTTTTCTGAAGTTGTTCTTCAATCTTTTTAATTACCTCAGAGCTCTCATCAAAGTCTTGTTCTACACCCGGCTCGGGAATCAGCAGATTATTTTCCTTGGCCTCGTTCCAGTTGAAAGCGTCGTTCCATGCGGGCAGAATCTCGTTCAAATCCGGGGTCTTCGACAAAATATCAATCAGCAAAGCATTCTTTTTATCATCGCCATTGACACGTTGTTGCAGCCCGTTCACAAGATCTAGTAACACGTTGTATCCATTCACGACTTTCAAAAAGTCTTTAGGTGGCAGCCGGCCAGCATGAATTCGCGACAGCAATCGCTCAAGATCAGGCAGAGAAGCCATTTTCTGTTCCATAAACTCCCTAACACCGCCATTGTTCATCAAGAACTCAACTGCATCTAGCCGGGCGTTGATTTGGCGCTCTTGAAGTAACGGGTGACACAGCCAAATTTGTAGTTGACGTTTGCCAAAAGGTGTAATGGTTCTATCGATAATATTAAACACAGTATGAGAAGTTCCACCTGAGGTATTGCGGAAAATCTCCAAATTTTGCAACGACTGTCCATCAAGAACCATATGCTGATTACGCTGCATGGCATCGTAATTGCTGATATTACCCATTGAGACAACGCTTTTGTCAATCTTGAGCATGCGGAGATAAGAACAAAGACCACCAAATGCACTCAATGCCATTTCATTGGCTTCCAAGTTTTCGCACATGTCTCGAAGTTTCTCTGGGAAATGCGAGTAATCGTCTAAGTTCTCTGCTTCAAAATAGTCTCCACGCACAACTTCTTCCAATGTTGTAACAGCATCCCAAAACTCTTCTCTAGGTTTGAGATAATTCCATAAAACATTGAGGGTTGTGTTGTTTTTGAGAATCTTGACAGCTCGTTGAGATATCACGCCTTTCTCAAGAATAATTTCGCCAGGTCGGATCTGAGCGACCAAAGTCTCAAACTGGCTGTAGTCGACATCATCTTTAAATTGGGTGACCATGAACTGACCTGTAGCAGTGTCTGTCCAAGCAATACCAAACTGGGAACCAATTTGTTTGATAGACATACAGTATGTGGCCAATTCATCAACCATCATTCCATCGTCCACTAGCGTACCACCGGTCAAAACGCACGTCAACTCTCTTCGAATGACCTTGTCTTCCTTCTTTCCACCGCCTGACTCTCTCATCTCCTTAGCCAGTGCAGTCTCAACCTGATCAACGCGTGCAACCTTGTACCCCTTTGCAATAAAAGCAGCAGCCCAGTAATCAAACGACATTTCAGGAACACCAGCCAGTTTCATATTAGCCCGTCCGCCTCCGGCTAGCTTGAGATCAAACACACTGTGCGCGATCTCGGCGTCGTTCTCGTAAAGCTCGTAGAACTTTCCCTTTTTGAAAAACACCACGGTGTTCCACATCTTACTTTTGACATCCCAGTACTGCTTTTCAAATGCAGTGAATTTTGACCATGCAGAAGACGGAATGTGTAGAGTGCGTGGGTCATAATCAGGATGATCAATTGGATTCCCGTCGGCGTCTTTGATGTGAACCAACCAAGAGTACCGTTCCTCGTTTTCTTTTTGGAAAGACTTGCCAGACTTGTTGCCAAAGGGGTTGGAGGGTTTTCCGGTGGGAACAGAAGCAGGTTTGACTTTAGGAGGAGGGCGTGAAGGTGTAGAAGCAACAGAAGATCCGGCGGAAAATCTGTTGAGTTTTGAAGGAGCGGGAGATGATTTGGGAATTTTCTTGGATGCAGCGGCTTTGGTCTCGGCAATAAAGTCATCTTCGTCTTCAGAAAAGTCCAAATCTTTTTCGTCAATGCCTAGATCAGACAAAGTGTCTTCTTGAACAGGCTTGTATTCGTCTTCAGACTCGTCATTATCGATTCGTCGTAGTTTGCGTTTAGACTCTGTGTGAAGTTAGCGAAAGGATTTTTTAAAAAGGAGAGAAGTACATACTATTGGTGCCTGAAATTGGCTCTTCGTCGTCTTCATCGCTGTTTTCAGAGTAAGTCACGGCGCGTCGAATCTACAAAAGTTAGAATACAATCATGATGAAGTTATGAATAAAGAACATACTCGTTTACCAGGAATGTTGATCATTTCAGGCTCCTTGACGGGGCTCGACGGTAGATCAACTGGTTGCTTCCTTTCTCTCTTGATTGGGCTAGAAGGCAACACATTCGCGTCTTGCCCAATTTTATCTAAAACACTGGATCGACGTCTCAATGAATTGGATCCCGAAATTGGCAAGGGCTCTGATTTGTTGCTGATTTTCGCATTACTTGGACTCGAGTTTAATGGCGCCTCTTTTAAAGTCGGTTTTGATGCTGATGATTCACCGGCCCTTTTCAGAATTGGACTTGATTTCGGCGAAAAGAAGTTGTACAATGAACTCTGTTTCGATTTTCCCGGTGTAGCAGACATACTGACTGAACTAGGATGTAACAGTTGTAATGATAAAAAAGTCCTACACTAATGAATGTTGTTTTTCGGCAAAAATGGTTTCGACAATTTGAAAAAGATGGGAAGAATCAAGAAATGGTTAAGCGAAACTGATGTGAGGAGTGAGCAATAGAATGAATTTTGGTGGGAGTAAACTGAAAAGAAAAACGCGTGCATTTACGCGACATTGAGCATCTTATTTAGGCAACAAAAACGCGACTCTAAAGGAATGTGCAGAAACTCAGAAACGCGTACTGGCTTAGTCATAAAGATTAATTTATAAGCTAGGTCATATTATCTATGTAGTAAGCTATATTTCTCACATCATCCGTTTCATCACATACTAAGGATTGAGCTAAAGATAACAAATAGACATCCGTGACTGTAACAGGTACTAATATGCGGTTTGATACAAGCCGTGATGCCGTTATCGAAACAGACTTGCCGCCTGGCCAGTTGAGTTCTCAGTAGATATTGTGAGACATGGGAATGTTTTTTGATGCGTGGTTTTGGTTGCAAGTTGTTTGGGTTTGCAAGTGGAACGATAATACATTATGTAGCCGGATAAATAGAGCGATGCAGAGGGTGGTCGGTTTAGAAAGACAGAGAGCGTCGCTGAAAAAACGAGACTACATTTACAAGTGTCTTCTAGATACTGTTCTAGTCGGTACCGATTGGAGTTCGTCTCGTATATGTAGAAGACCGTTGAGATGCTTGGAAAAATGCACTTCTGTTGATTTGCGTGCCATCAGTAGATTCGTAACAGAGCCCAATCGTCGGGAACCTAAACTGGATTTGGGTTTGACTCAAACCCAAAAACATCAGTTTCTCATCAACCGTCAGCAAGGGATTCTCGACAAGTTTCGGTTTCCAATACAAATGCACTACACATCTTTGAACAGGAGCTTTTTGACTACATCTCAGACTCTACGATCAGGCTCTTGAGAACCCGTTTGAGATGCGATGGATGGTTGTGTGGGGGATAAGATCCCGATAAGGCAGTGGGGGAAACGTGGTTAGGTCTAGAAAACAAAACAAAAGTGCAGTGTTCATCAGACCTAAACAAACGACAATGAAAAATATCCTGACTCGGTGAATTTGAACAAAACAAATCTCCACTAAAGCCATCCATCTGATAAATCATAGCAGCCAGTGGTCTGTTGATGTCCGAGGGATCACATTGTCTCTGCAAACTTGGCTTTTTGGTTTCCCCTTTTGCAAAACGGACTGGGGAAATGCTAATTTCGTGTTGTAACCTGTTTTTCGAAAAATCCAATGCACAGAAATTTAAAACTGGGGATTATGAGCAGATCGAGCCTGAATCTGGTGAACTCAGTGTTTTTGTTTTCATCCACAAGAACATCTCCCTTTGCACCGCCGCAAGACCTGACCTTCTCCACTTCATCTGTGTTCTTTTGTTTGCTAAAGAACTGAATTGCAAGATTAAAAACGCCTCGCCTTTGAATCACTTCTTGATTTGCGTGAAAATCCAGGCTCAAAATGAGTTCGGTCAAATTTCCTTGACCTGCTCAAACAGATGAAATCTCTGGAGAAAATTATGATGCTCGTATTTACTGTTTCCCTGTTTGTTTTTGTGTTGTTGTTTTTATTGATCCTACTGCTTCAAATGGGGAAAAAAGGCTTTTAAGCCTTATTTGGATCCACCGCATCTTCTCTGTTCCATAGCTAAGGCCAAAGAAGCCAAGTGCAAAAGGTCATCTTAGTCCAAATATCGTTCAATGACCACTTCGGTTCATCAGTTGATTCTGCTGGCAAGTTATCTACTTGATATCTCGTTAACGCCGAATAACCACAAATCTCGTCCGTAATCGTACATTACAAAAACCCGAAAAAAAAAATAGCACCCGCCTCAGCTATCTTATCGATTAGGTCCCTCTAGAGTTCAAATACGCTTCATCCGGTAGAAAACACACGTCTACACCCCGCCGTAACCCATTTGTTTCATTCGCCTTCTCTCTCGATCCCCCAAACTGGATCATATAAAACCACTTGTCTTTTCCTCTCTTTTTCTTTTTCCGTTTGTCTCCCTAGTTATTTTTTTCCCTTCATCTTTTCGAAATCGCCAGCTCGAAAAGATAGTCTCTTTCATACACAGTAATAAAGCCAAAACAAAATTCAAATCGCTTCACAACCATGGACCCTGAAAAACACATCCATCCGACAGCTAGTCAGAACAAAGAGACAGACCAGCTAGCGCAGCTTGGATACAAACAAGAGCTACCGCGGAAACTGTCAATGATGTCGATTCTCGGTCTCAGTTTCGCCATCATGGCAGCGCCCTTTGGTCTCTCTACAACGATGGTCACCGGTCTTACTGATGGCCAGTGCGTCACCATCTTCTGGGGCTGGGTCATTGTCACCCTCATTTCAATCTGCATCGCCGCCTCGCTTGCCGAGATCTGTTCCGTATATCCCACCTCTGGAGGTGTTTACTACTGGAGCGCCATGCTTTCGTCTAAGAAATGGGCCCCAATCAACTCATGGGTCACCGGCTGGCTGACTCTCGTGGGGAACTGGACTGTAACCACCTCTATCAACTTTTCGGGTGGACAACTCATTCTCTCGGCCATCAACCTGTGGAACCCAGATTTCACCCCCACAGCATGGCAAACCGTGCTCATGTACTGGTGCACCATGCTTGTCTGCACTCTTATCAACGCCTACGGATCCCGGTACCTCAACCTTATCAACACCATCTGTGTCTACTGGACCGCTGCCTCCGTCATCATCATTCTCATTGTTCTCTCCGTTATGACCCCCACTCGCCATTCTGCCAACTATGTCTTTACTCACTATGACGCTTCGGCTTCTGGTTGGGCTTCCGGCTGGGCTTTTTTCGTCGGTTTGTTGCAAGCCGCCTACACACTCACCGGATACGGCATGGTAGCAGCAATGTGCGAAGAGGTCCAAAACCCTGAGCGCGAAGTCCCCAAGGGTATGGTTCTCTCTGTTGCAGCCGCAGGTGTTACCGGTATTGTTTACCTGCTGCCTATTTTGTTTGTGCTCCCCAGTGTTCCTGATCTGCTGAAAATTCCCTCTGGTATGCCCATTGGTGCTATCTTCATGCATGCTACTGGCTCGCCCGCAGGAGGATTTGGCCTTTTGTTTTTGCTTCTTGGAATTTGGTTGTTTGCCGGTGTTGGTGCCCTGACTGCTGCGTCTCGTTGTACCTACGCATTTGCTCGTGATGGTGCCATTCCCGGATCATCAATTTGGGCTCGAGTCAACACCCGTTTGGGTTTGCCCATCAACGGTCTTCTTCTATCCTCTGCGGTCTGTTGTTTACTAGGTCTCATTTTCTTTGGCTCTACTGCTGCGTTCAACGCGTTTACTGGTGTCGCTACTATTTGTCTGTCTGCGTCTTACGCTCTTCCCATTTTCATTTCCATGTTATCCAAGCGTCGCCATGTTCGCAATGCGCCTTACAGTTTGGGCAAGTTTGGCTTTGCTATTAACCTGGTTACCTCGGTCTGGATCTGCTTTGCAGTTGTATTGTTCTGCATGCCTATTGCGGTTCCAGTCACCCCGCAATCCATGAATTACGCCTCCGTGGTGTTTATGGGATTCTTCTCCATTTCTGCTATTTGGTACGCCATTTACGGATATAAGAATTTCAAGGGTCCTGTGGGTGCTTCCAGTGAAGTTATCACTGGAGTCGAGTCAAGTGATCAAGTGGCTTCAAGTCATGTAGTAACTGACCAAAAGTTTTGAATGAAGAAAATTGGGCTTTTTTGTAATATTTATGTTTTCTAGTGTATATGTGTTGTAGAATATTGTTATGATTGTTTTTGATTATTGTTTGTCACTGAGAGGGGAATATTCAAAAATCGCAATGAAGCGGGAAAAAAAAAAATGTAAAAAATTGTAAACCGTTTTTTTTTCAGAGTCTGTTTTTGACGATTTGCAAAATGAACAAACAGCTGTTTCAAGAATGATATTATAATTATTGGAATTCCCGTTGCTCAGCGACTCAAAATACGGGGTGTAACGATCGCAAATGAAAACAATCAAAACCTGTTTTTTGTTTTCGTGAGTTGGCAAATGTAGTGAAAAACTTGCAAAATTGCACTTTATGTAAAAAGGGCTTTCGCAGGTATTTTGAGACGTGCTCAACTAACTCGGGGGAAAAAACGGGTCTGCAGTAAATTTCGTTGTTTATCAAAGAATTTCCAAATTATCGACAAGTCCAGTGTTTACTGAAACAGTCTGAAATGCACAACAGATTTGAATAGTCACATATCCGTGCTAATTACGAATATCTGGAGTTGTTGAACGGTCTTGCTTGTTAAGCCAGATTAGTCTAGCCTTCAACATTTCATACAATTGAATAGGATTCTCGAAACATCAAATTCCATCAAACGCTTTGAAATTTGAGTTGGAGTTCTATTCTAAGATGATCTAGTTTCAACAGCAAAGACTGCGAGTTCTATCACAATTGACACAATTGCAAAGCAAATACATCAGACTTTTCTACTTCATGATAATATCCACCTCGATACAACTTGAAAACAAAATCCACATATACACTGTCGACTATTTTTCGACAATATTTGTTTCAAACAATCGTTTGTACTTTTCACGTCTTTTTTTCATCTCGAGACCTCAACTTTTTTTTTCTATTCTGTACATTCCACGTACATACAAAGTCATTAGAGAATGAAAGCTTCCCGAGTTACATCGAGATCGTGCGGGGAGACCAGCCGCATGGTTTCCATAAATTACATTTATTACTGAATGAGGGAAGACACAGTGCATAGTGGAAAATGGAAATGGAATTTACAAACGGAAATGGTGATGTGTACAAGAAGAAACGGAAACAGAAACAAAAGTGTGATTTCAGTGGCCAAATATTTCTGAAACGCCCGAGTATAAATACTTGTAGAAATGAGTTGTTTACAAGAGACTAAACGATTTGCTTTTGTACAGTCCAAGATTGACGGTAATTAGGCGAACAGACAAATCAAAAGTGAAAGAAAATTACAAACTTCAAGACTTGTGTGATGATGGAAATCAGGAAATATACGAATTTTATAAGAGATTTAGGATTTTGGTGCTATTTTTTTCACGTACAGTGCACTTGGAAAATATAGCTTTACTTGTAATCATCATGTAAAAGCTGATATTCAGACAACAATGTTGTATTTTCTCACCGAAATAGTTATTTAGACTATATTTCAAAAGTCAAATTTGATTTCCAGTTCTATCTAAAATACTCTCAGTTTTCTGGACCTTCTAAAATCAAAAGTAAGCTAGAGAAATTTGTTCTAATTAAAATAGCAGTTGAGCAATAGTCTTGCGCAATGCATTCTGGGTTTGTTGAGTAGTAGTTTCTAAAAAAAAAACTTGTTTAAAATTACCACACGTAGAAATGGATGCAGGAGTACTAAAACTGTTTTGCTTGGGCAATGATTTGATTTTAACTAGAGCTACATTGGAAACCTACACTATAGCTTTTCCCCCAGACTATTTCTTTGGCAAAAGATGTTATCAAGAGAAGTACTTGTAGCTTTGAGTTGACTCTTGTCGGTTGTACTAATTGTTCATTGAAACAGCTCAGCCATTGTGACTAAGATAGAATGATTTCTTCAAATGTTCGCAATACAAATAACAGAAAGTCAATATTACACACCATAATATAGGTTAAAAATTACTAGCTACTTTTGAAGTCAAACATTTGCAACTAATAAGTTGACCCCAGCTCTATTTAGTTTCTCAAATGTATTCAATTAGATTACTTGCAAATTTGCAGAAACCAATGTTTTTCTCCTCAGTTCAATGCTATTTTATGAATCTCAGGTTTTGACCGAAAACGGCAACTGATCTGAATTCGGTAAATTATTTCCACAACAATTAGCTTCGCATTTAAATCGTGCCACGTGATTTAATGTTATTACTAGGTTAGCTTGGGTATTCCTGGATTGTATTGGTTATACTGTGAGAGTAGATGAAGTGATAATAGTAGTTATTTGCTTGTTCAAATTACACTGCAATGTCCAAAACTCGAAAAGTAAAGTTGTTTGTTGTATTAAATGAAATCGGATTGTGTAACGTTCAAATGAGATTCCAAGATCTGATTAAACTGACTGTAGGTCAAATCGTACAAAATATAGACAGTCGCGGGTATTCTATAGACAATACAACTCTCAAAGTAAATCTGAACTTTGATTCCTTTTGCTAGCTAGAATGCCCAAGACTTGGTTTGGAACATATTGGATCAACGTGCCTTAGTGTTTCCATTTAATCTTGATCAGAATCGCCTGTTTCTCATTGATTGTAACTTCATGTCTTTGAATGAAAATGTGCTTATACAACAAAAACATATTAGCTTTGGAAAATGACTACGATACCACTTCAAACGCCTTTTGCTTTGACCAGCAATCCATTCCACGGCTTGCCTTGAATGCCGCTTGGCTTCGATTCACTAATTTTTACTCCTGTCAATCTCAGCCCAACGCTGATAGAATCTAATGCACAGCCGCACACTGGTCGTACGACAAAACAATTTTTCTGCTGTTTTTAAATTAATTTTTTTTTTTCCTGTTGGAAGCCAAATTTGACAATCATTTTGATCGATATCATACAATGCCATCAGCAACCGGCGTGGATCTTTTCAAACCTTTGTACAAAAGGGACAAGAACTTGGCTGATCCCAGTACTTGTCCTGAAATCTTGGACCTGCAAAACCCTGTCACATCTGGGCAAAAATATGGTCGATACACACTGGATGTTGAGCAATATCAACTCCCAAAGAATATCGATGAGAATGGAGGAATGACAAGATTACAAGTTTTTAATGAGTTCTTGGAGAAACAAGGAAAGAAACATCTGGAGGAGATATCCGACGCAACAGTGGTGAGCGTGAGGGAGTTACCAGGAATCAAAATCTTGCCTGGATTTTTCCCTGTCGAAGTGCAAGCCGAGCTGGTGAATGTTGTAAACTCGGAGTTGATCGGAGATCGTCGACATGTATCGAACCTGAGCCTGCATTACCAAGATCCGCACTCTGTGTTTTCTGAACTGTTCACAAATTATGGCAATAGTTCTGACAGACAGGATCTGGTGCTTAATCCACGAGACCCGGCAGTCCATCCCGTTCTAGACAAATCGATAATAAGAGCGCGGAAACTGCGCTGGATCACACTGGGTGGGCAGTACAACTGGACCACTAAGGAGTACCCAACATTTACGCGCGGAGAAGAAGGATTCCCGGAGTTTCCATCAAAGTTTATGAAACTTTTCGGAGACCCGCTGTTTACAATGTGTCCTGAGGCTGCAATCGTGAACTTTTACTGCTGCAAGGATACTTTGTCGCCGCATCGTGACGTTGCAGAGGAGTCGCGGGCCGAGTTGGTGTCGGTGTCGGTCGGCTGTGATGCGGTGTTTTACGTCGGGGCCGAACGGTATGGCGATAAAGAGAACGACGATGTGCTGCCGCCGGTACAAGTGAGACTACGGTCGGGGGATGTGATGGTGATGGGTGGACCGTCGCGGACTGCCTACCACGGAGTGGGGAGGGTGTGGAGCGGGACTGCTCCAGAGAAGCTGGTCGAGCTGGTGGACGCCCCTTACAAAGACTGGATGAAAGAAAAGCGAATCAACATCAATGTGCGGCAGATGCTGGAATAGTGTGTAACATTCACGATATAGATAGATATAAGGCAATTTTACGAAGGTTATGATTATGAATAATGCGCGAGTTGAGATGTGGTTTTGTCTAGGAGGTATTGGTGCATGTATTTCGAGAGAAGTCGACTGCCGAGCCAGAATAAGACCAGTTTTTTCACGGAGGCTAGTGTCCCAGACTACGGTCAGTTCATGCCCAAGTTATGGCGCGTTTGGAATCTTGAATAGTGGGCTTTTTGAAGCACGCAACGCAGGACTGCAATTTTGGCCGCAGGGGCAACCGGCGATGCGGATTCTTTGACTGTCAGTGTCGATTGAGCTTTAAAATGTCTTGAACTTTGATGACTGATGAAGACCGGCCAAACCGCCAGCCAAAATGCGGTTCAGATAATCGCCCCGGGTAGCCCGAGACACACAGACACTGATCCTTCTTTGCAGACTTCTTGTGGAGGCTTCGTGGATGTCTGGAGCTCGGTATTAGACCCGTCCGGTGCAGAACTGCAGTCTGAGTCCCGTCCATGGGTTTTGTGATTGATCCCACGCTCGGTGCAAGCGGTCTGTGCCCGTTCTAATAATACATAAGTACGAGACCCGCCGCCTGCACAGCCCGTCCACCCTATTTCACTTAGCGGCTGTGTACCTCTCTCTGTGTAAGCAGGTTGGCTGGCTGGCTGATTTACAGCATTTTTGCGAATTATTACATAATAATATTAAGTTTTTCTTCTTCTTCTTGTCTCTTGTCTTACCCTGGCATCATTTCTTCTTTCTCTTCTTTCAAACCTTCGCATTTCTGACTAAATCCTGCTTTCTTCTTCTTCTTCCCTACACCGTTCGCCATCACATCTCCGAGCACATCACCGCCGCTACTTTATTTAGGCCCGCGATTTTTGATTTGGATCCCTGACTAGAAAGTCCACTGCTCGTTATCTTTTGTTACATCACCAGTCCGGGTTTTTTCTGTTTGTTTGGCCTAATTTAGATACTCACGCACTCATCACAGAAAGATCCATTTTGGGATCGATATTTTTTATTTTTTTTGTACCTTCTTGAACTCCTTGTTGTGGTTATTGAAGTCCACTTGCTCATACTAGGCAGACAGTAGCATTCTCAGCATTGCAAGCGATCCCACCCGCTCTCCGTTGCAAGTTTCCTGATACCCCTTTCTCCTCATATCGCATACACCCCCCTCTGGCTACTACTATAATCGCCATTTCAGCCCCATTCATCGTATCTATTACATTGCCTGCACCAGCCCTCTCAAAAACCTATTATACAACATCCTCATCTCTCGATAATACCACACTGCAGTATCCTGCTCACCATCATATCTAACAGTGAGTCTACATCAATTTGTACTGCCTCTTTTTTTGTCCCTTATTTGGCTCGTATCATTTCGCTGCATTTATCCTCATCATAAGAAAATGGTCCATGAACTAAACAACCAAGGAAGATCTACTTCGCCAATGCCAATACCGACGTCCTCAACAATATCAGCATTGAATTTGCAATCTGTACCATCAAACACCGCGCCCGACAACGCAGTTAAAGGCTCTTCTTCGGCAATGGCAAACATTTCCGTTCCATTTGAGGCATCGCCTTGCACAAGCGGCGAATCCTCGCCGACTTCCAACATTTCCGGGTCTCCTTCGTTTGGTGCACTCACATTAACTCCTAAACGCCAGCCGCCATCAATGCCGTCTAGATCATATTCTCCAATGGAACTACTTCCTCCTGAGCTACTTACACACATTTTTTCCTATCTTCCCGAGACTGAACACCAATACACTGCGCTGCTAGTATGCAAAATGTGGTTTTCTGCTACCGTAGATACCCTTTGGTTTCGACCCAGCATCGCAGGACCTCAAACGATAGAACACCTATTACGCACACTGAACACCCCTGTCAAAGATCTCACAGTCGATTACAGCGTGCTTATCAGACGGATAAACCTTACAAGCGTTCCAGAGCTAATCGACAACAAGACTATAGAGCAACTTTTTCCTTGCGAAAAACTTGAAAGACTTACCATTGCAGGATGTACAAAAATCAGTGACCTAGCTTTACACCGCCTAGTAGAATTCAACCACAACATCCTTTCTGTCGACATGACTGGCCTGAAACTCGTTGGGGACATTACTATTCTCGTACTAGCCAGAAGCTGTCCAAAGCTACAGGGATTGTACGCCTCTGGGTGTATCAACATTACTGATAAGTCCATCAGGGTGCTGGCCAAATCCTGTACGGGCCTGAGAAGACTCAAGCTTTATAACTGTCCTTTACTTACTGACGCCTCTTTGCATACAATAGTTACTCAGTGTCCAATGTTAGTAGAGCTGGATCTTACTGGTTGTGTGGAACTTACAGACCGTGTTGCAAACTTAGCATTCACATTGCTTCCTCAGCTGCGTGAGTACAGAATTGCTTCAAACCCACTAATCACTGATTTGACACTCACTCAACTGCCGATAACCTCGAATTTTGACAAGCTGAGAATCATTGATATATCCAACTGTACTCTTATTTCGGACGAAACTGTTGGAAAGCTGGTAACTGTCGCACCCCGACTAAGAAACATTGGCTTGGCAAAGTGCTTTTCAATTACGGATCGGGCCCTCACGCATATTGCAAAGCTTGGCCGAAATTTACAATATATTTATTTAGGGCACTGCAACAACATCACAGATATGGGTATTCACATGTTAGTTCGCGCTTGTAGCAGAATTCAGTATATCGATGTGGCATGTTGTGGCCAGCTTCATGATCAGGCTGTACGTGATATTGCTACATTGCCTAAGCTTAGAAGAGTTGGATTGGTCAAGTGTCAAAACATTACTGATTATGGTATTTCTGCGTTCTGGGAGCGTTCTGAATCTCCTCTTGAACGAATCCACTTGTCATACTGCCGCGAAATCACAATTCCCGCAATCACTAATTTGGTAAACGCTTGCCAGCGGCTCACGCATCTGTCCCTCACGGGAGTTCCCGCATTCATGAGACACGACTTGATACGGTTTTGCAGAGACCCTCCCCCGAGTTCACACAGCACCAACTGCAAATGTTTTGTGTCTACAGTGGTGCCGGAGTGAAACATCTTCGCAACTTTTTAAACGAACTGGCCCAGTCGCAAAACAGCCAGTTTCATATCAACGGTAGAAGAAACGCTGCTGAATTTTTGCCGCGGTTAAGTGCCGAAGAGTTGAGTCTTCATCATCTTCATGCACAGACCATTATGGCTGGAAATCATTTGAACGCTTTGCAAGCGACATTTGGCGATCCCATGAACTTTTTCATTGATCCTCCTGCAAACGAAACCTTTCACTTTACCAACCGCCCAGAGCTGCCTGCTCAAATGGTGGTAAACAACAATAACACAAACGAAATGAACCGCGGAAATGGCACTCAAGAGCAACAAGCTCCGCTTGCGACAAACAGGCTTCAGACTTTGCAAGAAGATCAGCAACGACTATTGATGCAAGCCTATGTACATAACAACAACGTTCACGCACATTATCATGCACAGCTGCAAGCGCAACTACAAGCACAAAACAACAACGTACCTCCTGGCCATGCTGAAGCTCATGCTTTGGCTCTTGCTCGCGCTCATGCCCAAGCTCAAACTCATGAACAGTTGCATGCCCAGCTCAACGGCCTCACTCAGGGCCAAACAGCAGCGCAATCGCAAAACGTTCGATTGGCCTGGGACGAGTCGCAAGTGAATGCCACCGGATTGCTTCCGGAGTTTATACCTACTATAGATCCGGTGATTCATTTGCCTCGAGCCACTCGTCGTCAGACCACTGGCGATGCAACACCCCGGCAAGAGTCCCCTGCTATTGTGAATCAAGAAGATCGTGACGTTGAAATGACTGTGGCAGAAGACGATCTGTTTAGAAATACGACAACGCCTGTCCGCCGTCCTTCACTTTGATTTATTTTTGAGTTGTTATTTGTTTTATTACTAGTTTTATCGAGTTTCAGTATGAAATTTCTGGCTTGCCTTTATCCTGCATTTCCTATATTTATTCAAGAGGTTTTGAGAGTATGATTTGTTCAATTCTTCTACCATACATGTATCTAAAATTCATGAACTTTCTTCACCGGAATCTGGTTGTATATTATAGATTGTTTTTCTTTCTGTATTTAAGTCTGTGTTTTTGCATTTCCCATTGAAACGGTTATCGATTTCGTTTTAATGTTGTTTGATGCGATTCCGCCAACAACGATTTCCATGCTGCGCGATTCTCGCCATGGAAGCCACCACTTCCTTTTCCCACCCACTTGTCTCGCTCCAAAGACACACGATCAATGATCGCACCTTTGTCCTTTCTTCTTTGACGCGTGCTCGTTTGGGCAGATCTCCAGGTCAACGGCCACTGCATCGTAGCCCTTATTGCAAGCCCTCAACCCTAATCTCAGCCAGCCAGCCCCAGTAGGCACCACAGGCTGATATTTTTATTTTCCCAGCAGGCTTTTTTTTCCTTCCCTTTATCCCTCTCCCGTTCACATATTCCATTCTACTTTTTCTTGAACTCCTGTGGCCCCTCCAAACAAGACGGTTTCAAGACACTTTCCGTACTTTTTTTTTTCCTTCATTTTTCCAGGCCTGAAAACAAAAAAAAAGGAACCTATTTATAAAGTCCGTTGTGTCCAGTGAACTTTTCAGGTCTTTTTTTGTTCATTAGTTTCTCCTTGTTTCTAATTCGCGATAGTTGCGACCAATTGCGCTCTTCGTTTGTGTGTGTGTCTTTGCTTCCTGAAATCGCAGTTGACTAGCGTTTGTTGTGACTTTGTTTATGCGTTGCGGCTGGTGGAAAATAAAAAAAAGTACCAACGCTTGTCTCGTCATAGCGACCTTCACCTCTACCTAACCAATCGTTTTTCTTTCCCTTCTTTCAGGTTTCGCGACAACTCTTTTGTCCGTTCGTCGCCGTCACAATCCTTCCATCTATTTGATCGCAGCACTCTTAATTTCCCTGTGCTGTCCATTCCTCTTCATCATATACCACCGTGTCTTTGCCCCGTCCCATTTACCCAAACAGTAAAATATATCAACTGTATTCATAGTCACCACCACCAACACCACCCTCATCTCCGTCATCTCCTTTTCCTTAGACTTCGTTCACTTGCTATAGTTCTCCCCTTCAACGCATGAGTTCTTTGCAGGTACGTGTACTCCACAAGTATCCTTATCTCCATGGCTGCAGTGATTGCTAACTTATACATACATAACTACAGCGAGAAGACTCCCGTATACGCAAAATGGCACTCAAAGACTCTGACACAAACAGACTTCCTCACCGAAGCGGTAATGGCACTGCCCCACGGCTACTGACGCGCAAGCGTGCCGCTCTCGAAGATTTGAGTAACGTGCAAAAGTCGACCGCAGCGGCAACTGGAAAACAGGCCATCACGACGTCCGTAGTGGAAAAGCCCAAACCGATTGTCGCACAACAGCAGTCAACGACCCAAACGGCAACACAACCACCAAAAAGAACCTACATTGCACCAATCAAAAAGAAAGCACCCGCCAGTCGCCCTCTTAGAGATCTGAAAGTTGGACAAGACTTGCCGCATGAAAGTAAAGACATTATCAGTTTACGCGCGAAATCCAAAAGTGGTTCTTCTGCAAAGGACGAGAAAATCCACGAGTCGGAGCGACCGGCTTTGGCCAAAATAAACAACCACGCACCACCGCCAGCCCCGCCAGCAACTAACAGCAGTTCTGCTGTGGCGGCGCCTTCAAAACCCAAAAATCTCAAGAGATCTGCTGATCAAATCAGTCTCAAAGATGATAAGGAAAACACAGAGATATCGAGAGTGAAGAAAAAGGCCCGTACCCAGCCATGGGATGATTTAGATGCCGATGATGAAGGAGATCCTCTGATGGTCGCTGAGTACGCAGATGACATATTCGACTATCTATACGAACTGGAGAAAAAGTACATGCCTAACCCGGATTACATTCTGGATCAGAACGAGCTGGAATGGTCTCAGCGTGGGCTTTTGATGGATTGGCTGGTTGATGTTCACAGTAAGCTCCGGTTGCTTCCAGAAACCCTTTTCTTGGCCGGGAATATTGTTGATAGATTCATGACACTTCGTATTGTTAATCTTGACAAAATCCAGCTTGTAGGCATCACATCGCTTTTGCTCGCGGCAAAGTACGAAGAAGTGATTCCACCGGTTTTGACTCACTTTGTTTACTTTACGGGTGGGAACTTTGACGAAAGCGACATTTTGAGTGCTGAAAAGTTTATTTTGCAGGTCTTGGATTTCGAGCTGTCATATCCTAATCCTCTTAACTTTTTGCGACGCATTTCAAAAGCCGATGAGTACGACGTCCAATCTCGGTCGTTTGGCAAGTACTTTTTAGAGATTTCTGTAGTAGAGCATGAGCTGCTTCGGTATACGCCATCGATGATGGCGGCTGTTTCCATGTACATTGCGCGGTTAATTTTAGGACGTGAAGAGTGGGATGCCAACTTGGTTCACTACTCTGGCGACTATCATTTGTCTGACATTGTCCCCGTTGCTCGCATATTAGTTAATTATTTGGCCAGTCCTGTTGAGCATGAAGCATTATTCAAAAAGTACGCTAGCAAAAGGTATTTCAAGGCTTCGCTTGTTGCTCGCCAATGGGCCAAAGCCAATTGGCATTCTTTTCATGCCGACGAAAGCAGCAGTGATTTGTCGGCATAACTGACCTTTTTTTTTATTTCTTTCAACTAACAAAAATAATAATATATACGCGGAACAAAAAATCAAATGAATAAAAAATAAGTAAAAAATTAATACACTTGAAGAAAAAAAAAAAAGAAACAGAACAAAAATAAGCCAAGATTACGAGAAAAGAAGTTGAATGCAGGTAAACCAGCAGCGACAACTGAACAAAAAACTAATCATATTATTTAACATCAGGAAGGAAAACATGTTACCAGGAACTCGGAAGATTACCATCAATTAGTTTGAAAACGATTTGCTTTATCGAGGTAAATCGTTAGTCTGGAACTTATCAATGATGCGTGCGCTATGAAACTGTATAACCCATTTCCATCTTTGACTTTTATCAACATTCTATATTTTTATTCATCTCTTGATATTTAAAAGTTTGGGAATGAAAAAGGCTGCAATTTATATTGTATCTAGTTCAGAAGGATTCTTTTCTATTTATAATATTATTTATTATTTTCATGAACACAACAGATCACTCTTTTCTTTTGTATTTTTCTTCAGTGACAGAATTAACTTGATAGCACGCTATCGTGTTGCATGATTTGACGATTCTAAGCTTAGTATCTACTTGTATATTTTTTCTGATGATTTGATTCTAGTATCGTCCCTGATTTAATTCCTCTGAGTTTGGCTGGCTTTTTAGTAGTAAATTTGTTTCTGTGTTTTCGAATTGAATGTGTGGCGAAGTATCAACAAATGATGGTAAGGGTTGTACATTCAACTGAACCCATGGTGTATCTTGCAAGAATAGCAGCATTCACATGTTGACTGTGTTGAAACTGCCAATCCAAGATCCGCATGAATATTTGTTGGAAATGGTCAAAAAATTGGAGATTGCAATGTCAACATTGTGATCTGTGGGAAAGCGCATAAAAATAGGTGTTGATCCTGTTATAGTGGCGTCGCGTGGGTACTTGCCTTTGTACAGTGATGGTCTGTTTTAAAGGGTTTCCGGGTGTTCCGTATCTTGTTTAGCCGTAAGATTTCAAGATTGTGATCAAGGGGATGACCATTGGCTCAGTTGGACAGGTGCTTTGGGTACTGGAGAAGCAGAGAGTCATGATTTTCAATTACATAGCGGTGCTCGTTACACATCACTCCACATCAACACATGAATCTGAATCGAACAGGACACTTCTATGTGAAACAAACGGTATTCACCAAACAGCCAAGCTTCCAAAGGTTTTGATGAATGTACAAGTTTGTGCATTATCTACAAAGTCAACAAATATACAAGAATAGTGCAGTTTATTTGGTCCAACACGATTTGCTTCAAGAAAAGAAAGAAGCCCAAAACAAGACACAAACATACACAAAAAAAAATGCAAAACAAGGTTATTTGCATTTACCGAATTTCTTAGCAAATTGGTCGCAAAGCACTTTTCAATGGGTGCGGAAACAATGTATTGCGCAGCGTAGACATCTATATTTAAATACTCCATCAGAGTCAACAACGTCGAACTGAAAGGTGCAGTTGCTGTTGTTGAAGATCCTGATATCATAGAAATGAGTATATACACACTCTTCTTGGTGGAAACCATGACGTATTATGAAATGCACATGTACCAGAATGAACAGAAGCATCATTTGGAGATCCCCGTATATGTGCTATCCATCAATATTATGGTCTTTTCAGGATTCAGACCGTTTCAAAAGAAAGGCAGTGATGGTCATACCGCTAACGTTCAAAGCAGTTTTGTTCTTGCTACGGTCCGATGCATCTGAATACAAACACATGCGAATTGCTCTTCATGAATGTGTACAAATTTGATTGCAGAGTTTAGGAAACGTTCTGAAAAGTGTGTACATTGAAGGTATCATACTGTACCTGAGGTCTTACTTAAGAAGGGTCTCACTGGATAGGTCCAATGAGAAAAAGCGCTGTAGGCTGTAGAATTGCAAATTGATAGGTGAAACAGTTGGCACATCTTGCGTGTCTTCAGCGCAATCCCGGATCTGCTCCACAGGCGGTTCAGCTTCTGATGTTGCGGGATTGCTAACTCGCGATGCTTGTGGTTGGGCTTTGTGTGTACAGTCTTTTTTCCTACACACAAGCCCTACCCCCCCTGAGCCAATCCTACTCAATTTTCAACAAAGCGCACACTGCCAATATTACTTTCCCATCAAAGAATTCTTCAGTTCTGGCCAGGCATTGCATCGCTACATATCATCCAGACTGGCTGGTAATTACATATCGATCACAATTCCTGGCGGTTTCTCGCTGATCCCGAGTACAATGTATGTAAATTGTTAGTAATAAACGTCTCTTCTTTTCATAGATTGTCAGGAAAATTTAAAAATTGCAAACCAAAAAAATACAATAAAAAAAACCTCCAAAGCAGAACTAAAAAAAAAAAAATTGTGAACAGTGACATTTGCACCCGGACAATTCGGTTACCTTTTTTTTAATCCAATTTTTTGTTACATCACTCTTTTGTTCCTTCTTCTTCTTTTTACTTTCCTTTCGTGAATCAAATCGAACTCTTCATGCCATATCCGAACAACAACCATATCAATAACAATAACGCCTACAATCGCGGCTTTGGTAACCGTCGGGGCCGGCCAGGTAACGGGGGTAGACTTCCCCCACAGCTCGGATATCGAACACCAGGCCCTCCTTCTAACAACTCCGGCCGTCCTATGCCTTCAAACCTCCAATCGATTCCACCGCGATACTATCCAGAGCCCTACGAAATGGAAGATGCTCCGTCATATAAACGTCCCCGAACAGATAATGGGCCCTACGGGTATAATCCGGGTCCACCACCACCCATGCAATCACAAGTGAGCTACGGAGGACCAGGAGGTAATGGCGGAGGCATGTACATTCAACCAGTGCGTTCAAACAACCCTTCATCAATGCATCCGCACTCGTGGGCACCAAACAACAATCACAACACGGGGCATACCCGCATGTATAGCGAATTTAGAATTTCTAGAGTGAGAATTGGCGACTTTGAAGTCATTGAAGAGCCTCAGCCGCAACAGCGTAACGGAGCAATCAGAGACTCAAGACTCAGACTATACTTCAAAAGCAGCAACGATCCTCCCGCAATGGCCAACATGAAACCCAACGCATCGTCTTGGGAACGTGCCTTGGCCGAACCTGACCGGGTCTCGGTTTCAATGAGCAGAGGTACTCGCCGCATTGTGGTACCTGTACAGGAAGGTTTGGATACCGTTAAATTCCACAGAAAAAAAGGGTATGTTCGAATTCAAACTAAAGGTTGGGCGCTATTTGAAAGAATCGAAGCGCCCATGGCCATGTCTGCTGCGCCGATGGGGCCCAAGCAGTTTCGCCGGTGCGAAGACTTTACAGAGACACAACTGAAGCAGGCCGAAGGGCTGGTGGAGGTATGGCTTGATCTGAACGATCCGCTTCCCTCGGCCGAACCCCGATGGACACTAGGAAATCTGGCAGATTATATTGACAGCGGGTCCAAGTTCCTAACTCTGAACGTGCTTACTGTGGTGGATCCTGAGCCTGTGGTTGACTTTGACTCGTTTTTAAAAATGTGGAGTGCTGAATCAGCCGTGGGCACGCGACAGGACAGAGAGAACTATGCTGAAAGCAAACAGGAGTGGGAAATCAAATGGGTGATAGATGTTATGCAAAAGGTTGTCGAGCCCGGAGCGCCTGTGCATATGAACCAGGGGAGAGGTACAGCAGAGATCAAAGTCCCCGACTGGACATCGAAAGTTATCAACGCATTAGTTGCGGCTATGTATCTGATGGCTACGCATGACAACAAACAAGTCGATGGTGTATTTTCAAAACCAGACGATGATCACCCGCAAAATATAGACTACGACGCCGAATCGGAGCACGATCCCGTGGCAGAGATGGTCGCAACACTAAAACTGATCTTATTTCAAGTTCCGGAGCCGGTTCTATGGCTGGCCTTGGACAGGCTGTTTACAAAACGTTTTGGCGAATTGGACACAACCGACCTTACAAAAGAATTTGAATCGCTACTGGAAGGTCTGAAAGAAAAATCACACATAAAAGGTCGAATGTTAGAAATACTAAAAAAAGAGGAAAGTAAAGGAACAGATGAGCGGTCTGAGAAACAGAAACAAACTAAGGGTACAAGTAGCACTACTAAAAATGGCAATTCTATGACAAAAGTTAAAAAAGAGTTTATTGACAAATCAGAAGATGAAGCTGTTACTGATGATCATGATATTAACAATTATGCCAATAGGACTACAATTTACGAACAACTTGCTGATAAAGTGGGTGCGGGAAAAGATACTACAGATCCAAAAATGAAGTCTCTTGTAAAGGAGAATATCGAGCGGGGAGGAAGTTTTGATATCGACGGGTACCAATCGAAACGGGGCACGAACTGGGAGGAAGAGATGGAGCTGAGTGATGGATTTTAGATACAGCAGTGCAATGTCTAAAAGCGGATATCTACGAAGTGTTCAAATCACTCTCAGTTCTCAACAACACGAAAGATGCTGGAAAAACGATTTTAAAAAAATCATCGAGGACTGCTGAAAAACCAGAGAAAAAAGCAGTTAGGACTGGAAAGATACAAGTTGATGAATAAGTAATTCATGATCATTTTTTTGTTTGTGTTTTTGTTTTAAAAATTTACAGGTTTGTTACAATAATGTTTGTATAGTTTTTATTTTATTTTTTTTCTTGGAGTTGAGATCTGGGTCACACGATTCAATTGAGCTCATTCCAAAGTGATCATGTACATCATCTCTGATGATATTATCAAAAAAAATAAAGCTGATCTTTTGTGCTCAGTTCTGTCAAATATCATAAGGCTATTGTAAAGTGTTGTATTTTTATACGAAAAAAGTTTGCTCAAACAGTAAGAAGTTTGTAACGTTGAAAATGACAATCTGCTGAAGTCAGTTAAAAACAGGTTTTTTTTAAATTTATGAGTGCTAACACTGCTACGTACCCTGGACACTAGTAGTGAATCTTTAATTGGCATTCATTCGAAATAGAACTTAACACTTCGTACGTTGGAGGTTGTTTTCATGAGCATGCATAGATTCATAAATTCAAGTTCTTCCTCTATATATTAATCAATGCCAGTATCAATACCTGTATACAGTCTAATTTCAATATTTGCATCTCCAAACTATCGGCAGACCTGACACAAAACAATTCACCCTTTGAACTAACGAATGAACGCGCTGAAAAGAAAAATGATCGGGCCGCGTATTACATGAGTGGGTAGTTTAAAACTGATTTGGAATGGTAATTAAAATTGCAGAGGTGCGCGAAACATCAAGTCACCTATCAAAACGCGTCTGAACGCAAGCGTATTTGCTGGAAAAAAGTGTCAACAAACGCGTAATGTATATTAGGCAACAATAAAAAAACATCCCAACCTTTTTTTTATATTCGTGTTCATTTTTTTTTTCGCGCTCCTTTCCTTCTTTTTTTTGTACTCTCATTTGTGGAGATTTTTTTTTTCAAAAGTGACAGAAGGCTAAATAAGTTTTAGAAATGTCAATTGTTTCATTGATTAACGTGAATGTGTTGAATAACCCAGCGAGGTTCAATGAGCCTTACAGATTCGAAATCACATTTGAGTGTCTTGAACCACTCAAGGAAGATCTTGAATGGAAGCTGACCTATGTGGGATCCTCTACTTCACTTGAGCATGATCAAGAGTTGGATTCACTTCTTGTTGGACCCGTTCCAGTTGGAATCAACAAATTCATTTTTGAGGCTGAGCCCCCTCTTCCAGATAAGATTCCTGCTAGTGAATTGGTTAGTGTCACAGTGATTCTGCTTTCCTGTTCGTACAAGGGACGCGAATTCGTGCGCGTTGGATACTATGTCAACAACGAATACGATACAGAGGAAATGCGCGAAAACCCGCCTAACAAAGTCGACGTGGAGAGAATTGTGCGAAACGTCTTGGCTGAGAAACCTAGAGTGACGAGACTGAATATTGTCTGGGATAACGAGAAGCTGGATGACGAGTTCCCGCCTCCTGATCAAATTGAGGCCGAAAACGAGGAACTTTACAACGCTGGTGAACTTGAAGAGTTGGAAGAGGACGATGACGAGGAGGATGATGAGGAAGATGACGAAGAAGATGATGTTGAAGTTCAAGATGAAGATGGGGATACTGAGATGATGGATTTCGAAGAAGACGGAAACAGAAAGGGCAAGGATGAAGAAGAAGAGGAGGATATCGAAGTCTCTGAAAACGAAGATGAGGACGATGATATTGAAGAGATTGACATGGCCGATAACCACGCTCCTTCTGTACAATTTGTTTAAAGAGTTGCCTTGCTTCTTGCCATCGTTTCGTCGTTTCCCGTACCTGTCATTTTTAGTGTTTGTTCATGTCTTTTCTGTTATTATCATATTTGTTTTATAGAATTTAAAGCGGTTTTTTATTATTTTTACTTTGTTTTCAGAGAATGCTTATACACTTTGTATGTGAAGTAATTATTTAGAAGCTGGAATAGTCTGGAATTGAAAATACAAATTCCAGACTTGTCTGAAATGAGACGCAGCGTAAGATCATAACCTGCGTGCAACATGCCTACTTCGTATTGTGATCTAAAGACTACACTCAATGGTGATACACGTTTTAATCAGCAATTGAGCTCTGAATTAGGAAACAACGAAATGGCTGTAATGAGATAGTGCCAACCATCATGGTCTATAAAGATGAATACTCTGTCAGACGGCTGGTCGAACATGACCTTGTTTTCTGGTTAACACGATAACCGTTGCAATCGAAACTATACAAATATTACTGTTTCTCCTCGCATTGAATAATATCTATAGATTCTGTTCATATACAAGTGCTAATATCAATCATGTATACACAAGTTTCCTCTTACTCATCCAGGATCTTTGAATCACCTTTCAGTCCTCTAATATCCTCTACACCGGCAGCCTCACCTTCATCATCCAACCGTCCAATCTCATCCACTCTCTTTCTCACATCGCGCACAATGCCTTCAAAGACCGACCGCATCACACCGCCGACGCCGCCGCGCGTCATAGACGCAGTGCTGTACACACCGGTGCCCTCGGGCGTGAGCCGCACGGAGCCGGGCAGGGTCTCGGCGAAGAACTTTTCAAGCGTTTCGTCTGCGAGCACGACCATGCGGAACGTGGCAAGCGAGATGTGTGCCGGGCGTAGCGGGTCAAGAGCCTGGTTGAAATGGAGCGAGGCTGTAGGGGTTGTTGGTTCTGCGCCCTCGTTGGTTGTGGGCGATGACGTTGAAGATCCGGTTGCGACGACGTCGTCAGAGGTGTCGATGAGCGATGGTTCTTGTGTGTGGGTGTTTGATGGCGAGACGGGTTCGGACGGCGTGGCGTACTCGAATGCGCGGTTGATGAAACTGGACACGGCAGAAAGGTACCTGACGCTCTGCTCATGCATCACGGTTTCGATCTCGAGCTCGGCCGGTTCCTCGATTAAATGAATAGAATCTGCTGACCCCGTTGTCGACTCCATTCGCTGCTGATCATTATACTCACGGGCCCTGGCAATCGCCAGTCTGTTGTCATGAAGCCGCTGCTGCGACTGCATGTCCAGTTTCATGTTGGATCCTTCTCGGTACGGTTTCATGAGGAACAAGAGACCTTCCGACATTTCCAGGATTCCGTCACGATCGACTCGGTTGGATCCGTCTGCATCGTACAAATCAAAGAAATACGACATGTTGGCCATGATATCGTATGCCACCAATGAGTCCAGCCCTTCAATGACATCTTGCAGCGTCAGCGATCCAGACATGCGTGTGTCCCAGCGGTTGAACAAACGGTCAACAAACGCGGACTCTTCTTTGAGCATCATCCAGTCCGCAATCCCGGCCATGAACGATAAAAACGCTTTTCTCGACATTTCCGTCTTGGCCGCGCCTAATCCCAATCTCGTATCCTGAATCACACCGTAGAATCTGTCGTACACAATTCCCATTTGGTCGATTGTCATGTTGGTTGGCTTTTTGAGGTTTCTGATCTGGGTCCGTTTGGCAAACACTTCAATGTCGTCAAGAATCTGGCCTTCCAGCTTGCGCCTAAAGTGGTCGATTTCTTTGTCGGTGATGGTGTTGAACTCGCGGAACGCAATCACAAGCAGTTCTTGGAACCTAGTAACTTTGCGCAGTTTGGGATTGGACGAGTTGGGACTCACTGGCTCGTCTAGTGTGGAAAAGTACTCTTTCAGGATTTGAATCACCAGCCCGTCGTCGGTTGCATCAAGTAGCTTGTCGCCGTTGACTCGTAAGATCGCAAGCGCCACTTGAAACAGCGTTTTGGGGCCTTCGAGAAAAAACACATCCATGATTCTGAACGCAAACACCAATGGCATTGAGTTGATAAACAATGACAGGAACCAAGGCAGCGATACTACCGAGAGCTGAACATCGTTTTTGCACAAATGGTCCCATAAGATTGGCATTGTTTTCTTGACCAATGCTTCAAACACTTTCTGATCAAGCAGCGTTCCGTACATGGTCTTGGAGTAGTACCCTGGAAGCATTACATCGCAGACCTGCGACAGGCACCAAAACGCTTGTTCTTCTGACTGGTAGATCAACAGCGCTGCTGCCACAATGTTCATGGCTTGGCAGTATCCGACCTCTGGATTTTTCCACGAGTAAACCGTCAGCACTCGTCGCAACCGCTCAATTCCTTCTTTATCTTGATACGCCGCGTACTCTGGCAGCGATCTGTTGAGGTCTTTTTCGATCTCATCAATGGCCAGCGAGGTGCGGCCCTGGTACTCTTCGAGCAACGAGCGGTACAGCCGCTGGTTCTGCATTCGGCGGTACGCTGAACCGCTAGTCAACTCCCAAATCTCGCCACGCATTCTGTTTGGCAAGCCGACTCTGATCAGTTTGTAGAATCCTTGCTGTCTGATCATTGAAATGTTACGGCCGTGGCTGAGCAAGTACTCGTACCACAAGCGCAGTTTAGACCGGTCGCGTAGCTTTTTGGGATCACCAGGATACCCAAACTGTTTCCCGAGCCCTGACAGCGGTTCGCTGACCTCTTGCTGCCGTTCTTTCCCTAGCGTTTCGACCAGATACTCCGAGTAAAATGACTCTAAAAAGCCTCTTGACTTCTTGATCAGATGCAGGTTGGATTTCAGGTTGCCGCGGAGCACGCCGCAGAACTTTTCGCATTTTTCGCGGACTCCGACGAATTGAATAATGATCTTGAGGCCGTGGTAGAGCTGGATTTGTAGCGCGTAAATGAGGCCAGAAGATGATGGCAGTTTCTCGACTTTGGACACTGTCACCAATGAGATCACGAACCCACAGGCCCGTGGATCCGTTGCCTCGAAAATCATAAACGACTCGGATAGTAGCATTCGTCCTTGGTAGTATACTGGTTCTTCGTCCTCCGAGATCCCGTGCGTCGTTTGCACGCCATGTCCTGCTGCTGCCGTTGTTGTCGACACAATTGAAATCTCTACTGCGCACTGGTCCATCAAGGTCTCGGACGGCGGCAGCCGGTACTCTCTTCTGAACACTTCGTCCTGTCCCAGTTGTCGGTTGTAAATCGCTATCACGCTGGGTTTGGGCCCGCCCACCGCGGTATCCAACTTGACCTGCTCTGGAGTTTTGGCGCCTAGCAGCGATAGTTGCGAAGCCTTGCTGCGTAAGGTTTCAAAAAACGACATACTTGAATGTTTAGTCTGTGTATGAGTTTGTAGTAGCCTCTCCTTCAAGTAATTGACTTTTGTACTCTTGGAATGTGTCTGCAATTCAAAGCTGGCACTTGATTGAACGTGATTAAGGGGGGAAAAGGCACTTGTGTCTTGTTATCGCACGCACGCTATTCTCGAGGAAGAACAAGAAGAAAAGAGAACAAAAGCTAAAATATAAAAACAAAGTCGTACACCAGAAGGAAGATGGACTAAAGACCCGCGCCAATATATTCATTTACACATAACCTCCAGAGCACCGATGCTGCTCCCGAGCCCAATTGACGATGTTCCGACGGGTCCGGAGCCATGTAGATCGACGGTACTCGGGACACTGTTAGCACGAAAAAGCCCTGTTTTGTCGTGGCCCGAAGCACTGGCTGATTTGTACATTTGCCTGCTTTGCTTGGCCCTTTTTCTACGTTTCTATTTTTATTTTCTTGGTGCGGGCCCTAGCTGAAGATGCTGCCTTGAACTCACAAACACTGATGGAATTAGCAGAGTTTAGCACTATTTAGCAGTAACTTAACACCAGGTTATCACCTGTGTTTCCAACAAAAAAAGGGTCCTCAACTGTATCCAGGCTCGTCCTCAACAAATCCTCTGCGATTCTCTACAATCCTCGCAATCAACTCTGAGTCCCTATGAGTAGATATCTGTCGTTGATACCTCTGCCCCGTACAAATAGCACAGAGAGTTGCTCCCTTTTATACACCTCACGTGCGGCCAGTCAGTGGAGATAGCGTCAGGTACAAGCGGGTGAATCACCCACCTCTCTCGATCGCTGCCCAAACCTTCTAACATCAGGACCCATTTCAAATCAACAACAAAAAAGTACACAGTGTGCATTGCTAATGTATATAGTGCTATATATTTATAAATATTTGTATAATATGTAGTTAGAAAACGTAAAGTTACATGTATCATTGGTTACTCTGAAGCCATTGTTGCCGGTTGAGCAGCGCTGCCGACGGCCCCGTGCTTGACCTTTTTGTGCCGGTTGAGCGCGTCCAGTCGACTGAAGGTCTTGGATTTCTTGCCGCACAGCACACAGGTAAAGGCCTTTTTGTAATGGATCGTGTTTTGGTGCCGGATCAGATCGTAGGGTCGGCTGAACATCTTGTTGCAGATGTCGCAGGTGTTGTTGTTGGCAGCGGCAGCGGCTGGAGTAGTCGGGTTGGTCAGTGGATAGTATGGCGAAGAGTGCGAGGTAGCAGAAGGATCGTGAATGGACGGTGTCGACTTCTTCCGGTACTGGCGCTTGACGGGAGCAGGTGCTTGGGCAGGTGGAGAGGAGCGGGCCAGATCAAGTTCGTGATCTGGGTCGGGCGGCGGAGTGCATTGGATGGTGTCGATAGGAGCTACTGTTACCGGGTTGTGGTGATAAGATGCAAAAGAAGAAGAGCGGTGGTGATGGGTATTGGTACTATTATTACTATTGGTATTTTTACTGATTCTATTAACTTGGTGGTGGTGGTGGTCATGCTGCGTGCGACTAGACGGGATCTCAAAAAGGTCGTCGTCGTCATCCATTTCCTCGTCTTCGTCTTCTGTAATTTCTGTTTTGAACAGCTCCAGGGTCGACATTGCCTCGATACTATGGGCGTTTTGCTCGGCAAACCACAGACGTTGTTGAGTTTTAAATGCTTTTGCGGGTGTTGGGACAAGTTTGCTGGGGAAGTCTCTGGGGGTTGCGTACGACCACAAACTGTCGTTGCAGCTTGATTTCGAGGGGTCTAGGAAGGTGCAGTCCATGTAGTGCAAAGCGGAGGAGGACGACGAGCTGTAGATGTCGGCGATAGAAGAGTAGTCTGGGTCAATGTGTCGACGGTGGTGGTGTTCAAAGAATATTGGTTCATTTGCGGTGGAAATGTACGGATCGTCGTGTTGGGACGGATGACTTGTTGATTGTTGAGATGCTGAGGAAGAGGGAAATGCTGCTGATGATGACGAAGATGAAGAAGATGATGAGGGTGACTGCTGGAAAGAAGACGACGAGGGTTGATACAGAGCAGACGACGGAGAGTCTAATGAAGTGTCGTCGGTGTAAACAAAGGCTGTCAGAGTCGGATCATAAGAATAGTCGTTTGTAGAAGCTGCGGCTGAAGCGGAGCTAGGTGAAGAAGACGAAGAAGAAGAAGAAGCAGTTGTCGAAGAGTAGTCAAGAATGTTTAAAGAGTATTTGCTGTTGGAGTCCATGATTGATGTAATCTAACAAGGCGTGAGAAAGAGCTAGTGAAGGGGAAAGAAGAAAGAAAGAGAAGAAAGTAGAGTAGAAAAGAAAGATTTAAATTGTGGATACACTGTTAAGTTGTGCTAAGATACGGTAAACGGCGTGTTAACCTTGCATCAGTGTTTAGCGTTTTCTACTACGAATATCCGCAGTGAATTGTGTGCTCGGCTCCGGACCTTCTTTGCGCCGGGCTTCTTTCTCACCGGAATCAGTCGCACCGGATGGTTCAAAAAAACAACTAAATCAACAGTCAAGATCCGTGATATCAAACAGATCGTTTTCACCAACTTTCCCCGATTGCACCGACCATGAAATCAGGGCTCTGATAAACTGTGCTAACTTGGCCCATTTCTCGGCTAAACCTGATTCCAAGCTCTGATTCAGACGGGCGATGTTTCTGATCAAACTCTCTTTTTTATACTCTTTTCCAAAGCAACCTGTCTCATTCAAAAAGAACAACCTCCTTTTCTCTTCTTCTTCTTCTCGATTGATCTGGAACTTGAGAAACTGCCAGTTTCATTTTCAACAGGAGAAAAACGCAATGGATTCTACGGGCATTCAACATTTCGTATACATGTCATGTGATGATAACGGAATTATTACTTGAAACTCAGGTTATTGCCTAAAATGGAATAGTTGACTGTATCGGGAAAATTCAACAAAGTTTCCTGAACAAGCAGCTTTGACTTAAAACCATCATCAAAACAGAAATATTTGTGAAGAGAAGGTAAATGCTTGGAGAAGGACTCAAGAAGAACCATTGTCTATTGTTATCATGATAATAAAAATGATCATATTTAGTCAATTCTTTTGATAAAATTGCCCATGTTTTTTGCCAGCCTTTTCGTCTGTTTCAATGCTCCTTTTGCCCACGGCTGACTGGTGGTCTGAATGGAGAAACCAGCTCATATCTTAAGCCCTCAAATCAAACGACGAACCAACCAATCTAAAACAGTTTTTGACCATGAGTATATTGTTTCAACTACAAGCCCATTCATAATATAATCATGGCTTCCAACCACTGCTCACCAAGAACTACTTTAATTCTCACTTCTCCTACTTCCCTTTCTCTCATCTACATTATCGTATAGCAAAGCATCTGCACAGAAAGCCAAGTTCGTAGCCGCTTATATTTCCCTTAAAGCCTCATGCCCATTGTCCAAAGGTTTCGTACTCTTTTTCTTTTTATTCCCTTAGTTCTTGTTTGGGATTTTTGCTTCATTGTCCACTAATCACCATCGCTTTTCCATTGTCTTCAGCCTTTAGACATTCTTCTACAAGCCGCCTTCCTCCCTTCCTTCTTCCTTCACTTCACTTCACTCACTTCTTCCAAGAATCAACACTCATACATCTCCACAATGGTCGATAAAGATTCACTGGCTTCGCCGCCAGCCCCGTCATCCACTCCAACTTCCACATCACCTTTTTTCAAAGCTTCGCAGCCAAAACCTGCATTTAATCCGGCTTCAGCCTCTTCATCAGCAAACACGCCATCTCCAAACAACATGCCCTACACTCTCCAGAGCGACTGGACGCGGTTCTACAACTTCACCTCCAACTCGCGCCTCTCCGATTCATATGTCTACGCGCAGGCCAGGAAAGAGGCATACACACAACACACACGGCTGCTCAACCAGTCCTGCCTCGCTGATCTGTGGACGCTCATGGCCATCAAGTTCTTTTTCAAAAACAAACTGCTTTTCTCGCCGGCTGTAAACCTTCTCGAATCCGAACACGACACAATCATCCTGGACATCCAGGGCGTGGTAAACGACATTTGGTCCTGGAAATTAGCACTTGACTATCCCAATTCAATGGTTTATGGCTACCGTATTCTACGACCCTTTATATCAAACGCAGCACAGCAAACCGTCGGTACACCGCCTACAAATTACACTCCGTCTACTTCAAACATGCCTCCTCCACCTCCACCTCCGCCACCGCCAACCTTTGCGCAGGAACGCAAAGCCTCTATTGTCTCCATCGACTCCACCACATCCGGCTCCTCTGCCACTCTTCCTCCTCGCTACTCCGGCTTCGACTCCATCCCAGAAAACCCACATGGCCCAGCAAACTACATCTCCTGCACCGGGCACTTGATCCGGCGTCTGCCATTCCCCGACAACATGTTTGACGTGGTCTCGGCCAAATCAATGTGGCAATACATTCCCAAAACCGACTGGGAACCGGCGATCCAGGAATTCTACCGGGTTTTGAAACCAAATGGGTACTTGGAGATTAGTCACTCTGATTTCGTGCCAGTGAACCTGCCAAACTCCAACACCTCCTCGGTGTCTTCCTCGGCATCCGCATCGCCTTCGCCGTCGCCGTCAAACGAACCGTCTGATCCTTCGTTGAATAAAGCCAAGTGGTACTGGGATCGGGTCCAAGCCGGCGCGCGCTCGCTCAACATGGAGCTGGACCCTGGCCGGTATATTCCCAACTGGCTTTACAACGCTGGGTTTGAGGATGTCGAAACCGCGCTGATGTGCATTCCTCGAGGTGGTCCTGGCCAGATTGGAAACATGACCGAGCTGATGGCCATGTACTTCAATGAGACTCTGTACAATAAGTTCGCCAACTTGAGTCCAGACGAGCTGAGCTGGATCCGATCGAGCGCCGATGACCGAAATGCAACACCGTCCACCGCGCCACCCACCTCAACCGACAAAGACTACTACGAGGACAACAATAACACCACCACCACCAGCAATAGCTCTAAAAAAGACCGCCAAAGCACGTATGGCGATCGACTCGGTAAGCAACGACGCCGAAGTATCAGAGAAGGCGTTGAAGAGACATGGGACGACGACGAGCCAATGTACACCTACACGAGCACAAACTTGAAGCGCGAAAGCATGTACTCCGCCGATATGAAGCCGGCACTGCCCAGGCGGAGCACCGATCCGGCTATGAAATCGCAAGAGTACCAAGGCGGTGCGAGGAAGAATAGCAACACGAGTAATTTTGGTGCAAATAGCGCGGCTGGCAGCGCAACCGCCGAAACAGGACCATCGACTGTGTCGAAGAGACTCGTGTTGCATTATGCGAGAAAGCCGGGGCCTTGATGAGGAGCTATGCTGGCCATGATCAAAGAGATATATTTGAAATGGGGATGGTGAAGTGTAAAACTTGGATATATTATTTTTTATCGAATACGGGGTATACACATGTAAATAGGTAATGATTGGTGATTTTATTATGATATTATTAACTCGATATGAGAGATTTTAGAGGGCTATTGAATGTTTAGTAACCAATGGAGCACTTGTTGAAGTACATCAGAATCCTATTGTTTTTTGTTGCAATCAAGAGAAAACCTGAGTATTCCTAGAATGGAACATATTGTTTTTTCAATTATAATAGTATAATTCTTTTAAATCAAAGTGATGATAAACATGATTTTCATAACTAGTAACTTTTGTGAAATACAGTGCATTGAAGCAACATTTATAACGATGAATGATATAACTCACAAAACTAGCAGGTTCTTTCCAAAATCAGTATACGATTTCTTGAGCTATTTAAATGCAACAGTATGTTAAAAGTCATCTTCGGGCTACCTTGAACTGAGATCTTGTATTGAAAATGATATATAGATATTCTCGTTTATCAAAAGCTATTGAAAATTGAGTATTTTGCGCTGTTTTAATGTCTTAGAAATTGACTATAACTCTGTTTCAATAAATATGATTAACTCATATCATAAGTCGATTGCTGATCTACACTTTCCAAACTAAACCTACTATTTCGTACATTGGTTCAACTGTCGTATATGTCACAATCCTGAATTTCAAAATTATGCGTTTGTTTCAACGCCGTTGTTGTATTTAATGAAATATTTTGACAAATACTGAAATAGCAAATAGATGTTTGAATCGTTTTAGTCGTGTATCTACTTTGAACAAAGCTGGAAACTTTGTATGTTAAACTGCCCAAGTTTATCGATTTGTGATGTTGGCATTTCGCTAGAAAAATAATAATCGAACCGGACTATAAAACTAGCGCTTTTGTAAACATCAGATACCAAATACCTCTACCAAACTTTTTTTCAAAGATTTGTAAACTTGAAGAAGATATATGATTATCCAGTTTGAGATAAACATCAAGCAGAATTGTTGCTATTTTCTATAGAGACAAATTGTGTGGTGGGTATGGATTAAAAAGTACAAACAATTTGACTCCAAGATTTCAGACCCCGCGGCTTAAGAACATTTTACAATAAATGTTGAAGTTAATGGATATTCCACTGGCAGGACCAGCACAAAATTTTCCAAAACATGATTCCAAAACTATTCATAGTGTGTTAATTTTCTTGGATTAATTTTTTGCTGTTTGTGGTTGAAACTACTGGACTGCAATTTTGCAATTATAGATTAGTATATTTGAGATTTGTAAGAGATGCAATGAAACAGACTATTGCTTGTAGGCTACTCGGATAATGAAGAATTGTCTGATGATTGAAATTCATAAAAAATAAGTGAAAGGTATGATCAGTTTGTATTTTTATAGTTGACTTGTTAGAAGATATTGTTATGATAGATTTGCTGATACACATAAAAATATTAATTTTTGGTTGATTTGGATCCAATTTCCCAATTTAGTAATTCATTATCACAAATCTGGAGTTTTCTACTGTTATTCAAGAACCGGAATTAGAACTGAATGTAAACTGTTGTTTTTGTGATTTGAAAGTTTTGACCCACTGTTCATAAAAGACTCATGCTGTAGATTGATTTAGCGGAAATTCGGTAAATGACAAAAAGTGTTCAAGTCTAGTATATTGCTAAAATTTCTGGTTTGCGACATACCCTTGATACCGCAAAGACAAATCTTTAAACTTGGGTCTAGATACTCATAGCAATTAAATTAGAAATATAGTGGCAGTATTTGAAGCAATATATTTGATCTTTGAAACTATCTGGCTCTCACACTTGAAAACTGTGTGATTGTCCATTAAATCGTTTCATCAACTTTTTATCTCTGTGATTCGTGCTACCTATTCATGGAATAAATACATTCAAACAAATACAAATAAACCATCACATCACACATAATTACTGCTGATCACACAATCATAATATCGAACTCTTACTCAATTCTCAATCATTTTTTATATTTTGCATTAAATTCTTTACTTGAACAGTAAAAAAAATTTGCAGCTCCAGTATCCACAATACAAATCATAATTGGAAGGAATAACTACATCTCATGACAACAGCACAAATCAAATCAGATTTTTAATCATGAAGATCGATCAAGACTCGTCACCAGTACATAAGTTAAAAAACCCTACTACAAATCCACCTGTGATTTGCTCACACTCAGCTACTACTTTTGTGTTTAGACCTTTGTTACTTGAAACCTCCATTTCAAAGTCCCAACCCAATTACAAGTCCTTGAAACTTCCCATCAGCACCCATTCACTCAAAACACATTCAACAAAAATTAAGTGTATATTATATTATATCGAATACAATAGTCAAATGCTTATCCCTTCAGTCATCGTAACTCTAGACCAAGACTCGTTTCTCAAAATCACAAAAACAAAAATACAGTAAAATAGAAGCACCCATGATGCCCCATGAAAATCCTTTAAAACACAGAGATGTAGTTGTGGATCTTTTCCTTTTGGTTTTGCGAAATACATTCGGCAATCCAAGTGATGTTTCTTACTTCTTGCTCTCTGGTCTTGATCCATGCCCAGACGGTCGAGTATGTGAATTGCTGAGTGAAAATGGCCTTGCAGAGCTCCATTTCTTTTTGATAGAAAAAGTCTTCTAAACTCTTGTTGCTGGATTGGTCAAACAAGTCTCCATTTCCAACAGTGTAACTTCCGGAAGTCTCAATGGCGTAACGAACTTGCTCGACGTCTTCAGCAGTGGCGAGAAGATCAGTGGCAACGGGGTACAAAGAACCGAGTTCAGGAATAAGCTTCTTACGCTCGTCTTTGTTGAGACTGGTGCCAATAGAGTTGATGGCAATGTTGACGGCTCTACGGTCGGCTTCAAATTCAAGCAAACGCATAAGACCCTCCTCACCAAGCTTCTCAGCGTAACTGTAAAAGTCCTTGAGGTAAGCGCGGTAAAGTCTGTTTCTGATAACCTCAATATTGAGGTCGTCAAGCTCGTCGGCGGCCTCAAAACAGTCCTTGAAATAGGGGGCAAGAGGAGTGTCAACAAGAACAACATCGTAAAGAGCTTGAACATCGGTGGCTACACTGATAGCGGGAAGGGCGTCAAACCAACCCAAAGGATGGCATCTATCGAGAATCTCTTGTCTGTCGCGTTCATGAATGGTACCGGTGATCATGAGTGCCACGTTATCAATCATGTATCCGTAAGAAATGTAGTCCATGACCTTAGCCAATGGGTCAACAGCTTGTGAACGAATATATCTGAACTCATCAATGAGCTTGTCGAAAGCCTTCTCTTGAATAATTGAAGTGGACAGAGGGCCAGACACATTGGCCAAGAAGTTGCCGTAGTCGGTAGCGGAAAGCTGCAATTTGAGGTCTTCAAGAGTGTCGCATTGAGTCAAATTGATGTACTGGTTGCTTGTCAGCAATCCGTTTCTGTAACCACGAATGATGGCTTCAAGGAATCCACTAGCAACAGTTATGTTAGCTGTCTACCACTTTTTTCCTGACGCAAACCCCATACTCTCAAGAGGTTTTGCAGCAGTCTTCCCGCTCTGTCTGCCTTGTCTATACTTACAAGTCAATATTAGTAAAGATGCCTTCCATTGTGAATAGTCCGTTACTTTGCGCAATGATTAAAAACAAGTCGGGAGAAGTAGAAGGTATACGATTACAGTGGAGTGAAAATAAGCAAAGGAAAAAGTGCTGCCTTTTTCTAAACGGGTGTAGAGTGCGAAATGAAAAGGCCCATCACCACGGTTGACACCTGTGCCTGCCACTTGCGTGCGCTCCCAAAGGGTTAGGGCAGGTATATCTCACACGAATCCCTTTTCATGTCCAGCCATATCTCGAACAGACCTCTGTTGGCATCGCGTCGATAGCTCATGCACAGTTGAAAACCAGAAAAAGAATCATGTCTACTGTTGAACCAGACTTTCAATCGATTGATCCGTTGCTGGATATTTTGTACCCCGAACTACCCGATGATATCCAAGCGCTAATCAGCTCAGACCCGTCATGCGCAGCCGAGTTTCTGCCAGCACTACGAACTAGTCATCTATCATATATTGTCGATCCCCAGACAGAGTTGAAACTGCGTGACGAAGACGCAGAAGTCACCAAGAAACTACAAAACACTGTTCATGAATCTTACTCCAAGCTGATTGTCGGCAGTAACGCTTTAGTACAGTTCCACTCTCAGTTTACGACGTTTTCGGATTTGGTCTCAGAGTTTTATACACAAGAGTTTGAGTACCTCGATCACCATTTGACAATTTCGTCCGATTTGCATTCTTCCAAGGAGTCTGAATCTGATTCGATCTTGATTTTGAAAAACTTGGACAAGCTTCAAGATGTCCTTGAATTACCTACACTAACACAAGCATGTATCAATAATGGATATTACACGGAAGCTCTAGATCTGTATAGTCACCTCACTAGACTTAAGACTCCCCTGATAGAACCTTCGTTACCTGGGATCTTGGAAGCACTTCACCTACGACTTCTGAGACTGTTAAGAGAACCTTTGAAGCTCCCCACTTTGCTAAAGGTCATTTCGCACCTGAAAAGATTGAATCTCAAGAATCTAGCCCAATTATATCTAGTTTCAAGACATCATCACATTCGATCGTTGCTATCGCAAGACGAGGATTCTATTCTACAATACATTGAGGTATTCCGTGAGCATGTATTTATTACTGTTGTAGGTTTCAGATCAGTTTTTCCTGATGCCGGTGACCGACTAGTAAGCTCGTTCTTGAAAGCTATGGTGAAACAGCTCATGGAACGCACAGCATTGGAAGAGGAAAAGGACAAGGATAATCAAAATGCAGATTGGAAAGTGCAACTTGGATACTGTGCTCTTTCACTGGGCCGTATTGGCGCTGACTTCTCGACTCAGAATATGATCCAACCCCAAAAAGAACTTGGAGGCCCTGTCGAAATCACTGCTTAAAACGCTTATCAAACATAGAGAAAATCTAGAATCATAATCGTATTGTATACGTATAAACTACATCAATTTAGAGCTTCTTGATCCAGTTGACGAACGAAGGAACATCTCCTACGACAGAGCCTGTTACGGCTCTTTCTTGAATCCACCTGGGGATACTTCCGCCGGAATCACTTGTTTGTGCCACTATCCACTCCACTAAGCCGTCTTCAATTTGAGTGACACGCTCGATAGCCAAATACTCGCCTCTAGTGACATGTTGGCCTACTTCACGAGCAGAGGGAAGCGAAACGACGAAGAACTGGTCAATCTTTGGATCCGGCTGAATAGCCAAAACGTAAACGGCCATTTCGCGGTCACTGAACATCTTGGGAAACTTGTAATGAACAATGATATCTAGTCGAGTGTTAGTATAGTCCATCTGTAGATTAGTAGATACATGAGCATACCTGACCATTCTCCTATCTTTCCCAGGGCCTCAAAGCTTTCAAGGACCTCAATGTATTCAAGCTCGTTTTTGGTATGATCTTCAAGAATGTACTTTTTGAACTGCGCAAATGTCACATCTGTATGATAAGACTGGCGAGTCATCCAGAAATCCTGATTGCGACGAGCTGAGAAGGTTTCTACAACTTGACCATCCATACGATACGTTTTGCCCTTGCTCCAGATCTTGGTGTCGGTCAACAAAAACAAGAAATCTTTTGCAGCCTTGATTGCGACTTCTGGGCTAGGAAGCTCATCAGACGTGTGATCCTTACGATCAAAGTTAAAGTGCGGGTTATCAGGGATATGCATAGTGTGTATACAGTGTCACTCAAAACGCTGTTCAAACTGATGTCAGTATGCGAGGTGGAAAGGAAGAAGAAAAGTTCGAGCCAGATTAACACAACACAACAGCGACATCAGGGGCTTTGCTTTAAAGTAGCTACCCATAGATGTAAGTATCTCAAAACCAAACGTTTGGCATTGCCTAAAGATAAAATTTGGCATAAATTGATCACAACCTTTGAAATTTGGTCCAGGCTTTGCAACAGCGCGAACGCTGCTGGTGTATGCCCATTATATCTTGTGACAAGAGTTGTCAATCGGCCTTGGCTCTCGCTTTGAGCAGGCGCTTACATAAGATCCTCGACCCCTGATAGCGCAGTGGTACAAATACACGCGTACAGGAGAAACACAAATGTCTTCTGTCTTTACACCTTCTGGTCCACGCACACAAAGGTATAAAAGCCCGGTGATATCTTTGCTATCAATTCTCAAGTCTTTCAATCAACATCAATCAGAATATAATGCCTGCAGCTTACTCGTCCTCGTCTAAAGCGTTTTCCGCGCCTGGAAAGGCTTTGCTGGCTGGTGGCTACTTGGTATTGGATTCCCAGTATTCGGCTTATGTGGTCGCGCTTTCAGCGAGAATGCATGCTGTGATAAAGGGGTCTGATGCCAGTGGTGATACAACTCTGGTTACTGTCAACAGTCCTCAGTTCAAAGAAGGTACTTGGAAGTTTGAGATTGATCTGTCTGGTCATGAAGCATACAAAGCGAAGCAATTGTAAGTCTATCAGACCGTTAAATTTGGTCTTGACTAACTGGAAATACTTAGATCAAACATCAATCCGTTTTTGGAAGCTACAATAACTGTTGTAATGAGTTATATTCAACCAAAGGAAAATCGGAACATTGAAATTACCATCTACTCAGATGACGCATTTCATTCCCAAAATCCTGAAGAGTTGGCAAAGTTCCCTGGAAAACGTTTCCATAGTCATGAATTGCCAATTTCCAAGGTTCCCAAGACTGGTCTGGGTTCTTCAGCAGCCCTGGTTTCGGTAGTTACAGCAGCCCTTCTTTCGTATTATACTCCCGAGCTCACGGACCATCTCGAGTCTGATCGAAAGTCTTTGGGTAAAATTCATAATTTAGCCCAATTGGCACATTGTACAGCCCAAAAAAAGATTGGATCAGGATTCGATGTGGCCTCGGCTGTGTGCGGAAGTATTATTTACAAGAGATTTAAGGCAGAGACATTGGGAGATCTTACTTCGTATGACTCGTACGAGGGACAAGTTTATGGCGACGAGGTAAAGAAATTGGTAGACGAAGTTGAATGGAATGTGAGAATAGATCCTATCGGTCTTCCCAACGGTTTGTCATTGCTTATGGGTGATGTCTGCGGTGGCTCGGAAACTCCCAAACTTGTAAGTACTGTTCTTGCATGGAGAAAGAATCAACCCGAAAGGAGTTTGCAAGTCTGGACCGATTTGAATAACGCAAACATGTCGTTAGTTGATTTACTTGAGAAGTTTGCTAGTTATGAAAAAGAGAATCAAGCGGAGTACTCCAAATTGCTTGAATTGGTCAGTAACACAGCCAGTATTGATCTTGCTAAAGCAGAAGATGGTAATCTCATGAAGGAGTTTGTTTCTGTTTTCAAGAATATTCGTTCAGGTCTTAAAACCATGACAGAAGAGTCTGGGGCTCCAATTGAACCTGACTCCCAAACCCAAATTCTGGATCGATGTGCTGAGATTCCCGGAGTTCTTGGAGGAGTTGTTCCCGGAGCAGGAGGATATGATGCAATTTGTCTGCTAGTCGCCACTGATGCTATAGATCGCATTAAATCTGCCAGTAAGAAGGATCCTATTTTGAAAACAGTTAACTGGTTGGATCTCCACCAAGAGAACGTTGGTCTCATGAATGGCGATCTGTCAGACTATACATTGTAAACACACGTGATTTGAGGACTCCAGCCTATAGTATTTGGGTCATAGTAATGTAAGAGGTGTTTATAGCAAATTGAAATGGATTTTCCTCGGGATTTTTTTCGCCATTTTTTTCCCAGTATTGTTCTCCATTGCTAGCTTAGATTTTTGATATCCAAGATCGCCATTTCGTAAAATAAAAATGTCAGATAACGAAAAGCAGCCGGTTTGTCCAGTTGACCACACCACAAGAGAAGCTTGGATGAAGCAGACTTCAAAACCAAGAGAGTTTCAAGAGCAACAGATTGAAAAGATTCCAGCTTCTGACGCCGCCGACAAATGCCCAGTTGATCACAATTCTCGCGAGGTCTGGCTAAAACAGGCCAAGTCCTTTCCTACATCCAACGGAGGCGAATCTTTTGATGAAAACTGCTCTTCCGACCGCTTGGAGGCCAACACTTCGCAAACAGCCCTCAACCGAATCTCGCAAGAAACCGGATTACCGACCGACAGAGAAGTCAGTACGATTCCTCGATCATCAAATGTAGGCGGCAACTGGGTGTATCCTTCTCAGGCACAGTTTTTCAATGCAATGAAGAGAAAGGACTGGGATCCGAAAGCAGCGGATATGGCAGCTGTTGTCCCTATTCATAACGCAGTAAATGAGCGGGCCTGGACAGAAATCTTGAAATGGGAGGATGCGTTCACCAAGAGCAGACAGCCGACTTGTGGATCCCCTAATCTTGTCAAGTTCAGCGGAGATGCGAGCAAAATCACACCCAAGGCCAGGTTCAACATGACTTTCTTGGGCTTTCAAAAGCCATTTGATAGACATGACTGGCTGATTGAACGTTGTGGCAGCGACAAGGAGCAAATTGAATACGTTATCGATTTCTACACTGGAAAGCCCAACCCTTTACTTCCAGACATGCCTAGTTTCTACCTAGACGTGAGACCCAAGCTCAACAGCTTTGAAGGTTGCAAAATGAGATTTTTGAAGTTCATTGGATTGTACTAAGAAACGCGCAAATCATGATTGATAAAATAAAGTATGTACAGGCCGATTATATAGGTAAATTGTGTAAACCAGTTTTTTTTTTTGCTCCAATTTTTGTTCTTTCTTGTGTCCAGTCGATCGTGAAAGTGTGAAAAAGGAAAAGTATTTGATCAACTAACGCTTCATGAAAGAACTGTTGTTACCAAGCTTTTGCATGTGCTCGCCGACCTTGGTGTTGACCTCAAAGTACTTGGCAACACATCTGTCCAAACAGAGGGCCTCAGACTTGTTGACTTCACCCTCAGTGTAAGCAGCGTTGATACACTTCTTGTAGCAGCCATCGACCAATCTAATTGAGGTACCGGTTAGCATTACGATCTCTGAAGTCGATATGAAAATAATTATGCGGGGAGCTATGTTACTAAACGTACCTGTTGAACATATCAGTGACCATGTCGAGCTCAGCTTCAGCAGCAGCAAGCTTTTGGGGGTTGACAGCACCACCACCGGGGGCGCCTCCGAGACCGAATAAAGAGGACATTGTGTTTTAGAGATATGTATAATTAAAATAAGACGGGTAACAAGCGTTCACGATCGTTGATTCGGGCAAAAAAGTTTTCTAACTCAGCTGTGAAAAAACTTGGAAATTTTCGCTCAAGACAAGGGTAAGGGCCTCGACCCCAGTGACAGATTGTAAGAGACTTGAATAATATGGCATATGAGATGTGCCTTGTGTACACATGAAGTTGAACACTGTGGTCTCTAGGCTTGAGCTTTCTGTAATTTTAAATATTTTTGCTTTTTGCTCTTTCTGAAATTCTCGATTTGATTCGATTCTCATCCCGTACATATTCGCTAGGTGTATTTGACGTTTATAAATAGACATCTACAGTTCTTTTGTGTTACGGTTCCTGCTGATACACATTTTCACAAGCATAGACCATCGCCTTATTTGATTTCCACAGAAAACGCTGCTTAAAGAAGGCTAGCTATTTAATTACATTTCAAGAACAAAGAATGAAATATTCATCTACAAATTTACTGGTGACACTGTCACTGGCGGTGAATGCAATTGCCAAGCCTGTTCAACCTGAGTACTCACACTCGATTCCAGAGGTCCTTAGCGAAGGAGGTGCCATCAGCAATTGGAAGTTGGATGGTGCTGCTAAAGTGAGCTCTGATAAAGTCACTCTGACTGAACTGGGAAAACCTAAACAATATGGCTCTGTTTGGTCCACGGTAGTTAACGATTACGACAAGTGGACATTGGATGTTGATTTTTTGACCACGGGACCCGTCAACGCTGGTGGCGGTATGGGAATCTGGTACACAAGCAAGGCTGGCCAAAAGGGCCCTGTTTACGGATCAAATGACAACTGGGACGGCTTGGCCATTATTGTAGACACCGTTGGCAAAGAGCCTGACTCAGAGTATGGAACCGTCCGGGCGTACCTGAACGATGGATCTATGGAGTACGCAAAGCTAGACTCGCCTGTTGATAAGGCATTTGCTTCTTGCCCGATCAAGTACAGAAACACCGGTTACAAAAGCCAACTTAAGATTTCCTATGAACAAAACTTCTTTAGAATTAAAGTTAACGGGGAAATCTGCTTCCAAACTGATGAGATTGTTTTACATAAAGGTGGCCACTTTGGCATTTCTGGAGAAAACACTGAAAACCCCGATAGCTTTACTTTGGAACGTGTTCAATTTTACGCCGATATTGTGCCACCCGTTGACGACAAAATGCCCGATATCATTGCCAAAATGAATCAACATGCACAAGAGATTCAAAATAACGAGCAACAAGTTCAGATTCAGGAACAAAAGCAACCTGAAGCTCAAATCCAAGAACAAAAGCAACCTGAGATCCGAGAGTCGAAGGATCAATCCGGCGAACACAAGGAAGAAAGACTTCGTGCTAGAAGTATTGATGATAGTACCATTAACGCCATTCTTTCCAAATTAGACTCTTTGGGGTCTAAAGAACCTGTCAATGCTCAAAGTGGTGCTGAATCTGCTGCACTTGAAGAGATCAAAAACGACGTCAAGACTCTCCGCGCTTCGCAACGTGAAATTCAAGACAGCTTGGAACGTAAAATTTCTGGTCTTGAGGAGGTTCTTCGTAGTCTTCTTGATCTTCAGCGTAAAGCCCTTGAGCATGGCACCGCCGCTACTTCAAACCACAATAATCAAAAGGCTCAATTAGACCAAGAGATTCAAAAGTTGCAGACCAGAGTTGAAGAAATCAATGCTGCTGTCAAGCATCATACTGAATCTCTCATGGACTCTATCCCAGATACAGTTACCGATGCCATTGGCAAAGGTGGACCTTCACTTTGGACCCTTCTCATCATCTTGTTATTGGTACAAGGTGGATGTTTCATTGGATACCAAGTGTACAAATCTAAAAAGACTCATTCTAAACTTTTATAAGTTTTGACCCGTTTGTGTGTCATTTGTAACATTATGTAAAAAAGCAATAGTAAATATTTGTAACCAAGGTATTTTGATCAATGCAATTGATTTGCAATTGTTGAATCCAAATTAGATGATTGCATAAGGACTGTTCATTGATTTAGTAAAAACAATTAGAAAATGTAAGGCAAAATGCTTCTATCAGTGCATAGTAAATTAAACAAGTACGAAGATGCTAAATAACTGAAAATAATCACAATCAGGGATTTTGTGTTGCCTGGGCAAGTTTCCATTTTCGAGCGTTTTCCAAAAATGAAGTAAACGGTTTGTCGGCTTCGTCTGTAGGAAACACATAGTCCATATACTAAATTGAAAAAGTTAGCAAAAGAAAAAAAGAAGAGCTTGAAAAAGTAAGTGTAATAATTGAAGATACACATACCTCTTGCACAGTTCCATCGGAAAGTTTGCGAGTTTTTGTGACACTGTATGGTGCTTGCTTTTCCACTTTTTGGATATCTTCTGGCGAGCCGTGGACCTGTTCGAACTGTTTCCATGAGTCGTTGAGAATGATACGCTAAAATACAACATTAGTAAACAAGAACGGGTTCCAATTAAAACAAATATCGCAACTTACTTCTTCTTTTTTTCCTTCTTTCTTGAAATAATCCCAGGCTCGTTGAAATATATTTCGAGCATTCTTCTTGGCTTCTTCGGTGATTTCGAGATCAACTTCTTCATCTTCAGGGATATCGGCGTTTTCATCGGGTATCTGCAACTCAAACATGGCGTACGAGATCCAGACTTTGACGTGTCCAGTTTTACTGATAAGTTGTTCATACAATTGTCTCGCGTTTGCGTATTCCTCTTCTTCGGTTTCAAATTCGATGTACTTTTTCCAAACAAGCTCGGGCATTTCCATTTCAGGTTGAGTAATAGCCAGACCAAAAATTGCTCTGGCACGGTCGATATCACCAAGCATCTGCTCTAACTCAGCAAACTCAATCCATGGCTGAGAAACTTCAGGATATTTCTCAATATATTTCTCGTAAAGTGTTCTGCATCTATCGAACTCTTTCAATTCTTTTTCAATTTCAATATACTCTTTGAAAATTTTGGGCTTGCCTGATCTGCCAACCCCTGTACCAAGAATCTTTCTGGCTGCTTGAAGAGTACCATGTCTGATCTCAAATTTTGCGTAAAGAACCCACACCTTGTCAAAAGAAAAATGTTTATGAGGAATGATCTTTACGCATTCTTTGTATATTTGCCGCGCTCTGTCAATGTCACGAGTCTCAAGTTCTTCGTAAATAGCATATCTAATCCACAAAAAGATGTAACGTCTCCAAAACCGCTTTTCAGTTTCTTCTGGAATATTTGCAATAGCTCTTTCGTAAATGTCTCTGATTTCGTCTGGATCTGAAGAGGCTTCTTCTACTAGCGTGATATAAGAGAACCACGTATCGTAGTCATGTGGGTTTTCTTTGATTTGCTCTTCGTATCTTACTCTTCGCTTTGACAATATCACACCTTCAATACCATCTTTGTCACCATACTGTTTCTCAAATGCTGTATATGCATTGTAAAGATTTGTGCTTCGACTTTTTGACAATCTTTCAAGACCAAATCGGTAAATAGCTCTAGCGCGTTCCCACTCCTGTTCGTGGGCTTCCCATTTAGCAAATGACGCCAGAAGTTTTTCATCCAATACTTCCAATTGACCAGTTGGATCCTGCTTTTCGACAGCTACCAAAGAGTCCACAGCTACTGTGTAGACTTCGCGTACATTGTCTGTTGAACCATGCTCCTGCTCAAATCTTGCCCATTTGATCCAGTTCTCAGGCTCAGGGTGCACTGCAGTAAATCGCTGAAAAACATCCCGTGCTCTTCCAAATTCATTGTACCGTTTTTCAAAATTGATGTATGCATTCCATGCTGGTGGAGAAGGTCGCCACTGCATCCATCGCTCAAACACTTCTCGACACTTTTCGACATCCATAAGCATTTCTTCTACAGAAACATAGTTAAACCAAAGCTTATCAACTCTTGGTAAAACAGTAACAGCCCTATCTAATAAGTTTCTGGCGTGGTTGATATTTCTAGACTTCAGCTCGCATTCAATGTAACGAACCCACAATGGAATGTTGTGCGCGTCAACATCCAAAGCCCTTTCAAAAATTGAACGCGCTCTGGCAAATTCTTGTTGGTCTAGCTCCCATTGGGCATATCTCATCCATTGGCCAAAGTTTTGGCGATTTCTTCTTAGTGCGTCTTCATATTCGCGTCGTTTTCGTCCTTGAAACTCATGTAACTCTTCGAGATCAGCAAATTTTTGTACTGGCTGTTTGAGAGGTTCTTCCTTTCTCTCAAAGGCTTCCAACAAGATCTGTTCGGCAGAAATCTGTAATTCTGCAACAGCCTTGTTTTTTACTCTTCTAACATTAGTGTCAGACATGTTAAAGATTCAAGAATGCAATACTATAACCAAAGCTGTAAGCTTCACGGAAAGCGTTTTTGTCTTCGTGATCAAAGCTATTGGGAGGTTTACAAGAGATTGTATTACCCCAACCCATACAGGTTTCAAAAATGAGAACGTACGGCTTAACGACTGAGGTGTACAGAACTCATATTAAACCCTAACCATTTCCTAAAGTGTGAATTGTCAACTTCTTATTTTGAATAGATTGTGATCTCAATATGCTTCAAAGTTCATTTTCTTTCATGATAAGTTTGGATCATGAGCATTTCACTGCCTTCTATTTCTGGGTCAATGTCTTCCGTTTCCGCTTCCAAATTTGACGAGAGTATGTATATACCATCTTGTATTTATTGGGATATTTTTAACCAGTATTAGATGATCCTAAGTTCAAACGTTATTCGGCCAGCATCGAGAAGGCACTGGCAGGATGGGATGGCGTAGAAGAATGGGCTGATTATATTTCATTTCTCGGAAAATTGCATAAAGCTATGAAATCCTACGACTTCCCCGAGATTCCACATCCTCGACTCATATCTACACGATTAGCGCAATGTCTTCAGCCCGACCTGCCATCAGGAGTACATCAAAAGGCAATAGAATTGTACAATACTGTTTTCACTATCTTGGGCGATAAAGTATCCGACTATATCGGTATCTGGGTTCCTGGAATTTTACCGCTCATGTCATATGCGAGTATCAATGTACGACCGCCTCTGATAGACTTGTATCAAAATCACATTTTGAAAATTACAACTCTTCGCAATATTCTTTTACCGCTTATATATGCATTGCTACCAGGAATTGATGATGAATCAAGTGAATCATTTGATGCTGTTCTAAAGTTACTTGACGATATCAGAACAAAAATCAACGATGATAGTCATTTCTGGCAATGCTATTTTCTAGTTGTTACCTCTTCTTCTGATAGAAGACTTGGAGCTTTAATTTGGGCTAACAGAAGATTGCCAAAATTTAATTCTATTCTTTCGGCAAATAGTGACATTCCTACTGACAAATCTAGTGCTTTTCAGGCTTTATCTTATGAGGCTCAAATGGCAATTATTCCTGAGACTGGCTTGATGATCAGAGCATTTTGTAAAGGCTTGGAAGACGAGCAACTACTTGTGCAGCGTGGATTTTTAGAATTACTTGTGAAAAAATTGGAATTACAGTCTCCTGTTTTACAACTGATATCTTCAAAAGATGACCTAAAACTTTTGGTTGTTAGTGCGTGCTCTACCGTATTGCGTCGCGATGTTTCCTTAAACCGTCGTCTTTGGAATTGGCTTTTGGGACCGGAACCTACCGATGAGTCTCTTACACATATTTCTCGCTCAGAATACTTTACTAGATATGGTTCAAAAGAGCTGGTTGCTGGCTTGTTAGATCTTCTTTCTTACGACAATATCAAGGCTTACAAATTATTCCACAGCATCATGGATCGTTGGGAGATTGGTACTTCTGTTATTCCACATGTTTTATTACCCGTGATCAAAAGCGTTAAACAGGCAGAAAATTCAAACAATTTCAGTGAAGTTCTTAGAAGTGCCTCTGCATTTTTTGACGTGGTTGAAGCAATCAACATATGGTCAGATTGTCTACAATTGATTTTGGAAGGCACAGAAGAGAGTCTGGATCTATTTTTGTTTGTCCTCCAAACGTTTAACGTCCAAGAAGAAGAAATGCTTATACAGCACTTGCCTTTAATGCTTGTAGTGTTGGTTACAAGATCTCCTCAAGATGCTTCGTCGACCTGGCTAAAAGTATTTGAAGAGCTCATTGATCTCATCCCTGAACGCGCATTTCTTCCTGTGGAACATGCCGACATATCTCTATCTGATGCTCGTAACGATGAAAAAATTCTTGAGCAGATTGAACAGTTTTACAAAAAAATGTCTGATGATTCCGATTCTACGCCATTTACTCCCGCTTCACTTTCACTTATTCTTCAAACTAAGATGATTGAACATACTATCACATTCATTGATGGTCGCAATGAGAGTCTGGGAACTTACTTTTGCAAGTTTTTGTCACAAATTCTTCAGAAAATTCCTCAAGAAAACGTCTGGCGTAGCGATGACTTAATATCATCTTTGGATAAGTTTAACAAAGATCGCCAGCCAACATCGTTTCAATTTATTGCTTCAATCAATATGCTATTAATTTCAATGATGGATGGATTGAAACCGCGTGAAGCCAATTCTTTTATTAGCATGATAGTGAGCTTACTTTGGAAATCTTTAATTTCTGCTGCTGGCACTCACGAAGTTGAAGCTGTAAAGTCTCTTTGGAGGTTGCAAGAAAAAATTCAAGGGAGAAGAATTGAGTCAGAGTTGGCCACCAATTTTGTGAACAGATCCTTTGATTTAAAGTCAAAATGCAGTGCTCTATCTGCGCTCTGGGTTCATTCAAGTGAGAAACCAAATCCAGAAGTTATTCTCAAAAGATCTATTTTTCTACTGTTAGAGTGGCTACAGACTCCAGGGACTCTAGAGTATGTGGTGGCCCAGCATTGGGTAGAGGGCGTGGCTACGAGTGGATCGTTTCAGCGACTTTTAAAAATTGCCACATCGCCATTTCTTGAACTTGACATATTGACACGGGAGGACGATTTGAAGCTTAAAGAGGACGATGACTTAGAGACGGTAAACTATTACTGTGACATTGTCTTGATTTTGGTAAAAACACTTGGTAAAAACGCTTCCAAAATTCATGAACATGTCGATGGCAATCCCCCGTATTCATTGTTGCTTAAACAAAATATCATGAAGCTTTACAAATTCGAAATTCCAAAGTACAATGAGGAGCTGTTCGATTCCTACGAAAAACTACTTGGTACCTCACTGGAGCTTTATCAGTTACTTTTGAAGAAAAATGATGTGGAGAGTATATTTGACGTCATTTCACTGTTGTTGAAACTCCTTCGCAAATTCAATGCTGGGAATATCCAGAATTTTTCGCAGATACGTATTATAGAGTTTGTTTCAACTCTACTTCAGGAGTTGAATAACAAGTCGCATCCCGTTAGTGGCGAAAACATTAAGCTAGAGGATTTGGTAGAATGCTTGATTGATGGTATCTCTTCTCATACAGATGTACACATAGTCAAAGCATGGACTGACCTCCTGATTACATGTATTCCTCTTTTTGGTGAATACATAGTTCAGATTCTTCTTCCGCTAGTAGAATGTTTGTGTGCTCAGATTCACAAGGCTTTCAATCTTGCAAAGAAGGGCTATGAAGATGACACGGAGGGAATTTCACTTTCCATTATTCATTCCTACTACAAAGCTATCGAAAAGTTGCTTATTGCTGCTCATGATTTTGTTTCAACTGAAGAAAATAAAGCTTCACTAACTAAATCCAATACAAACGAACCCGGATTTTTCGGTGCAGTTATATCAGGAGTCTTTACGGTTGAGTCTCCCATGGCTAGATCTACTGCTGCCAATAATCGGCTGACTGTTTTACTTTGTTTCCAAGACGTTGTAAAGGTTTGCTATAATATCTGGACTTGGGTTGATGAGAACTCAACTAAACGTATTATCAACTCACCAAGTGGTGACTCAAGACCTTATCATTTTTCAAGAGTCAAATTTTGGACTCGCAAATTGATGGAGAGCCTTTATGCTATGGAAACTTTAGAGATTTTGGAAATGTTTATTGAAATTGGCCGGTTTTCACCCTATATTTTCAAGATCCTACATGGACTAGATGGTTCAAAACCAAAATCTACCACTCCCTACCTATTTCTTGGCATAGTAAATCGGGTCAATCCTGTTGGTGAATCAGGTGAAAAGTCTTCTTTGACTACCGAATTGACAGATTCAGACCTTATGGGATTTTTAGTCGAATACTTGAAATCATTAGAGAATGATGCAATGGAAGACATATGGAATGACTGTATGGGATTTTTAAGAAAGGTCCAATCGAACCATATGATGTACCGTCATCTTTTCCCAGACGTACTTAGACTAATGGAGCGAATGAGTATATCCCCCGAAGCCAAACGAAAGACCTTTTCGGATATATTTATGAAGATCTTTAACTTAGCTCTTACGAACAGGTATGCATCTAGTAACACTGTCGAGGCAGCAAATCCAGCATATCCAGAAAATGAACAAGATATTGAGTCTTTAGTTTCTGGTAGAAACGGAGTGGATAGTCTTTCAAGCGCATTATGCGAAACTGTACCTTCTCTAAGAGTTATTCTTAAAGACAATGACAAGGTAGTTGCGGCACTTAATGCAATAATCACTACACTCATTCAGTCTGTCTTGAAATCTAAGTCATTCCCATCGTCGTTTGGACTTCCTACTATTAATTTACTTGAAGTCATCATGAAACAGCCTCAAAGTGCAAGAGCTTGGAAGATCACTGTTGGTGACGCAATTTTGGATCAGAGATTTCTTGATATGACCCCCTCCCAAGCTGTCAAATGGAAATCCATCGTCTCTAAGTGGGCTCAAGCTGATAAAGAACGATTCCAAGACTACACAACCTCAAGACTATTAACCAACGGATCCAATTCAAATGTGCTTTTTGGATGGAATGAACAAGAATTGACCAATAAACAAAGAAACTTGGCACGACTATCATTTATTTATCTGTGCGGTAATGGTGATGGCTATCTTCTTGACATGGGAACTGTCATTGATAAATTTGAGGAAATTGTTACTTCAGATCCTGCTTTGAGAGCAGATGTGTTTACATGTTTAAGAGCTATTGCTTTGAAACTCGACAACTCACATCTTATATCGATCTGGACTTTTGTTTACACACAACTCGAAAAAACATTTCACAGTGTTTTGGAGTCTCCAGATTGTGTAAAAGAAAGTGATCTGAAGAATCTTGTGTCAGCGTGTAAACTTTTAGACACATTGCTCGTTTTGAATTTGGAAGATTTTAAGATACATGAATGGTTGTTTGTTTGCAACAGTATGGAGGCTATCTTTAAGAGCTCTGATAAACCTCCTGTTGGTGTTATCGACAAGATTGGATCTTCGACAATTTTGAATCAAGTGAGTAGTCTATCTGATGAGCAGCAATCCTTATCACAAGACTTTACAAGCTCAAGGTTACTGAAACCATACCTCTATGGCAGGGGTCCAATAACACAACTGGCAGATTTGAAGCCATTCTTTGAGTACATTACAATCTATGCCTATGAAAGTATTTACTCCATGAAACAGCCAGACCTTGAAGCAATCGAAAACGAATTGATCAATGATTTGTTTGAACATAAATGAAATTTAGTTTTATTATAGTATCTTCTGAAGTAATCAATAAAACTTTGATAGTTAACAAGGCGTTATTGGTTGGATCGGTGCTACCAAATGTTGAACTGATGCCGTCTGTGTAACGACTCAACAGAAAGAAGTTTGTGTTTGGCAAAGTTGATACATTGTGGAGGGTTTTGGCGCAGTTTCTCCGCACTTTGCGTCATAATAATAGAAATTATTCTTGAGAAGCTACGTCAGAATGCAGCTCTGAAATGATTTGCGATACAACTTGTTTAAAATTAGCAGCCGTGTATATCAGACGATCAGCCTGAACTTCAGTTGTAGATTTCGGATCTACAACTGATAGTAAGAAGCTTAATGTCGAGACTTGAGAGGCCAGTGTACATTTCACGATAGTCCCATTTACTGACTCCTTGTAATTAACTTTCAACTGGTTAATCGTGGTAGGTTTAAGGAATTTTACCTTTTTAATATCACAGCACATACAAGAAGCTTGAAATGAGGTTTTCCAACTGTGAAGATCTACGCCAAATTAAACAAATGTTCAAATTTTGCAAGCAACCCTGCATATTGTACCACAAAACAACATTTATTTAAGATGTGATTCAAGTTCAATTGAGGTTTGTTTGACCAGGATTTTATTTGAATCTAAATGTCGATCCTTGATTGATACTTGAACTGAAATTATCGGGACAAAACATTATTGAATACAAATATTTTGGGAATCGTGAACAATAACCAAGCACTATAGATGCTCAATATCTTTTGAATATCAGATAAGTTGAAAGTACTTTGTTGCTAAGTCTGATATGATTTTGCCGCAATTTGACTTTAAATCATGATGGACAGCGCTAGACAATCAATTTTTGATCTTATGATTCCACGGTGAACTACCATTATCATCAACATCACTTTCAAATATAGTACTTGAATAAATATCATACAGACATTTTCTTTCGTAATAAAATTTGCAAATACCTGTTCTTACAAATATAGTTGAAGCTCATGATCAAGTATTATGAATTCAATGTACTCTCCGCATTTCAAGCAGTTATAATTGTGACGATTTGAAACTAAAAATGCTTGAAAGCTATAAAATGTATGTAAGAGCAAACTGTCAAGCTTATGAGTTTCATGAGTGATATTTTTGAACAGTTCTCAGTATATCAATCTTTTAAATATTATAGTCTGATACATGTTTTTTCAGCATAATATTGTACGACGGCGTGATGCATCATCTCTGTAATATGTAGTCGCGTCTACGTGTGAGCGTGTTTGTGCCAGGGCAAGGGCGTGTTTACGCGTTTTTTAGTCTCGAAGATCAGTTTCATCCGTCTATCGTTCAATTTGAACTGCACTTCGAATAGTGTTGATTCCTGTACACGCTTGTTTGAAATTATTTGAGAGATCATGTCATTTTCGGCAAAGCTGGAAGCTTCGTTACAGCCTAATGAGCTAGAGTTTTTGACAGAGCAGTCGTATCAAATCCAAGTGATTTCTCGTGCAACGCTGAAGCCCATTCAACTAATGGGTTTGACTACACCACATTTTCGACCGTTACAGTCTTACACAATTCCATTATACATTGCCAAATTATTAGCGAGACAAGGAAAAGTCGACATAGTGCGTCCAGAATGGCTGAAAAACTCGGATCGTGTTCGTTCGCTATACGAAGAAGAAGTACGTTTGGGAGCTACTCGATTCGCACAATTGGATTTTGAATGGATTGAGTTGGGGCATATTCTGATTGATCAAATAGAGCAGAAGAACGAGGACGAGATTAGAATTAGAAACATTTTGAAAGACTTGAGAGAATTAAGAATGAGTAAAATCAGAAGACTTTTAAAAGATGGATTCTTGACATCTGGCGAATTGAGCCTGGAAGGATTGGGGAGATTTGAGCTGAACGAGATCAGACCATTCATGGTAACTTTGATGGGGCAGATGAGTTCTATGTCAAGTACTTCTGATAATCTTCAAGATCAGCCGCAATCACATCAACAGCAAACTTCGCAACAGCAACTAATCTATAACGACGATTTCAACTAGTTTGTTTTACCTAATATTTATGGTAAACGCAACCGGTCTAAACTGGTTTCTAATCTTTTCAAACTACAATCTTGTGCAGCTAAAGCGCATTTTTTTATTTCTGTAAGAACTATGGATGGGTTCGATTATAGTCAAGAATAGGAATGGCGTAAAAGTGAAATCAGCAATTACATGATAGAGTATCTTGTTTAAACTTTTTTTCTTGATCAAACGAGGTTATAGAATTGAATTCTTTTACCGAATAGCATTGTGAAAGGTAAAAGAGATAGTGGAATGTGCACTGTTACTGAATGATATCATGTCACTTTCGCTTATCACGACCAAGACCGGCTTGAATGTACTTCTACAAATATGCTTATTAGTGCGCATTGTAATTTATAAATCAGAATACATATCTGGCACAGAAACTAGTATCTTTGAAGATGTTACAATAGAATATAATATTTAGCAAATTCTCACGTATTCAGAAATGACAACTGTTCGCATAGCGGGGAAAACTTTGTACCAAGCTTCATGGTAGCGATCAACATCAAAAGTCGGTTTGTTACTGTGAGTAGATATTTTTTTCATGAAACGACATCCTATTTGACTAAAATCTGTTTCATATACGAGATTTTTATACGCCATGCAACTATCGTCAATTACAAACAATCTAAAGCTATTGTCGGGGTAACAAGAAAATGATCGGTGAAAAAGAAAGTGGACTGTACCCGTATACGATGAGAAATCGGATTTGCACCCGACAATGTTCATCAAATATTATGTTTCTCAGGCACCTTTAGACGAGATGTGCTTCAACGCAAACATAACCTTTGGTCTTGGTAAGAAGATTTAGCTATTTCTTGGTTAACTCTTGGCTTGATGATTAGACTAGGCTCCAGCGAGCTAATTTAATACGAGCGATGAAGAGATTATTGCTATCGACAATGATAGTGATCGTGTTTGATGGGCTCATGTAAGCACTTTGCTGTCTTTGTTTTGGTTTCTGATCCCAGGAGTTGAGAATATCGCTTTTTGTGCTCCAAAGGCTGAATCAGAGTTTTGTTTTCTTTCTTATGGCGTCTATTATACACTTCTACATAATATGGGTAAAAACTTTGGCTTGAACAAAAAAAATCCCATTTTAAAGTCAAATGGAAAAGCAAAAAAAAAAAAAAGCACATTATCAAGGCCAATGTTAAATCCAAAACCAGTTAAGTCGGTTTGACCAACAAACAAACACAAATATTTTATAGAGATGAGGTTTGTTTGTTGATGGGTTGAAACAAACACTAAACCAAACCTGGAAAAGGTTCTAACGGCTTCAAAACAAGCAGAAGCGGGATGACAATACTACTTTTACTGGATTGCACAGCAGTTTTGAGGTCTTTGAACGGGATGAAATCGCATGGCTCAATATATATATTAACAAACAAATCTCCTGGTATTCCCTTGTCTGTTACATCTAGTAGTTTCTGGCGCTCGTAAATATATAAACTCTGAGAGAAAAGTTGGTTTTAAACATCCAATTAAACATTCATCGCCAGAATATCAGCGTTTACACATTTCAACGAATCGTCTCCACATATATCTACAGAAATGAAGTTATCGTCACAAAATCTCGAAACCATCTTTCAGATGCTAATGTCTTCTGTTTCATTTGAAGAAAGCCCAAGCACATTATCCGCTGCCGGACTATTCACCAAGCATTCTTCGCATCCGTTTTCTATTCAATATTCGCAGCTCTTATCCATCCTCGATACACAAAAGCTACCAGGAACATCTATTGTTAAACAACTAATGAAGTCCCATCTTTTGCACTGCCCTTCAGATAGAACACGAGATTGTGCTAAAAACAACATTACGTTGCAGCCAACAGCCAAAGGCGTCGCAATTTTACAAACCAGCCATATTCATCAACTACATCACCACAGCGAGCTACTAAAATCGAAACTGAACACCTTAAATATTATAAGATTGCCACGAGATAACATCACCGACTTGCCCATGCTGGACTTTAAATTGACAAGGTGGCTGTTTAGACTGTGCTATGGTCGTACCCAGCCATACATATATAGCCCACTTGTGGAAAACAACTTCATGGAGTCCCCTTACGCACATCGATACTTTACAAATCCCAAATCAGACGCGTTACTTCAATACTTTGTATCGGATTATGGAGTTCGTTTTGAGCCTGATCGAAGAATTTGGCTTGACCATCTGGCCATTGAACGGCTAAAAAGTAATACAAATAATCTGCCTTATTCAAAGCATTCATCAGACAAAAGTGCTTTGGATTCGCAGATTTTTACTTATCAAACAACCCTTAAATCGATTTATCAGTTTCTACTAGATTGCACCAATTTGTATTACTCTCATGAAGTGCTAATGGTAATCAAGGCGTTTATCAAATATGGGTTTTTAAGGCTGGCGGATCCTGTTGCTGCGGATGACGATATCATTATTGACAAGAACGTTTATTATCAGCCAACTTTGCTAGGATTAGATGCTATTCAATGGGGTCGGAACACTCCTCCGGGTACACCGCCTACTGTGAGTACTAACACTTCAAGTTTAAATCAAATTCTCCGCTGTCCTTTTCAGTTGTTTCTTTTCATGAACCATCTTCGCCGATCGCATTCTCTCGAAAACCTCATGTTTCTACAAGATTTTAAATCATTACCTTTGTTTCCTACTAAGCATCAACTCTTGAAGATCATAAATACGTATCTACTTCCCTCATCCAAACACGAGTTAAACCTGGACCATCGAACCAAAATGAAAGTTTTGAATGAAACTGACTTGATAAAGGTTGTTAAGCATCTAAGAGAAGTCGAAGGTTGTGTTACAAGAATGCTTGAGCGCGAAAGACTCGGGAAATGGATGGAGAGCTGGGAAGTTGACTTGTACGACCTGAGTTAACCGAGTCCCAGTCCTTTTTGCATATTTTGTTTATCGTGTATAGTATTATTATAACCAGCATTAGTATTATTGAATCACAGATTTCATAAAACACTTGTTGAATTGTGTTCCAGTTCTCTGTATTCAATATTAGGAAACAAATCACAAAATATAAAGCAATCTGATCCGTTGTACCAAAGTACATCTTAATATCACCGAGATACCTTGTCCAAGCATGTTTTAATTTGCAAACAATAGCGTATCTAATAGAAGTCAGATCTCCAAGAACTGCAGCACACGAGATACACTTTGATCTGACCTGGTCAGTGCAAAACCTATACATCCTGTATCTTGGTTTGAGTACAAGGATTAGATATCATAATGTATATTGAGTTCGGCTGGATTGACCAAAACGCTGACTGCATTCCGCTTTAGCTGTCATTTTCAAATATTATGAATTTTTGGAGGTTTCGATCTTTTTTTCAAAGCTCGGCAGTCTAATTGAAATTGTGTAGAGTAAGTATCGCTGCTATTGGCCTCAACTTATCATGATCGGATCGGTGATTTAACATCCTGCTTATACAAAAATACTGCCAAGCAGCTATAAAAATACAACAAAATCACTTTTGAACAATGATTGCAATTTATCTGATCCAAAAGAAGGCCAGAAATCTGGTAGCCGATTTCTCGTGCCAATTTCATTTACACTAATTTCGTATTAATTGCCATACTCGATATGCAAAAATCACAAGGAACCTTGCCTTTATCCTACTTGTTCACATGTCTTTGCTAATTCCACTGTTTAAATCACAAGTAGAAGGCTTGAAGCAGCTAAAGAGATTGCCACGTTTTTGCAAGTCAAAAAAAAGGAATGTATGTACTTTCTACTATCTCGAACCCCAGATCGCACTTAAAAGGCGATTGGCCATATCAAGTTGCTAGAAACCATTTTACCTGACTACACAAACATTACTTCATATTGTGTTTCTTTCTGAATACTTGCTTCAAAGGATGATTTCATCAGACATTCATGAAAGCTTCTTTGACGTGGAGTAAATATGCCAGATTCATCAAATGTGCGTCGTCTCGCTAGTTGGGCAGAAGATGGGATACGGGATACGCAGAGCTAAAGCATTGGAAGTGGTACCCGACTGTGCAGCCCAAGTTTCAGATTTGGGCGGTAGCGCGCTTGTCAGGCCTTGAACAACATACACAATCACAAAAGCTACAATCGATCATTGTAGAGCTTAGAAGCAGGACGGAGCGAATCTGCAATACGGCCGATCGGGATTAGTCTTCAACAAGCTCCAATCGCAAGGACACGGCGTCTAGACTCTTAGCACCCGAAAAATGTGTACATCCCTCAATTATAAAATCAAGCATAACATCTGGCTAGCTGATATATCGTATAGCCTATTAAGACGCATTTGTTGGCCATACATATAGTAAATAAAGTCTTTCAGCCATGAAGCTCGGGAGAGCGCATATTGATATCATCAAAATATGGGCAGTTAAGAAAATATCGGTGTGGTTTGTAATGTCTTTATTGGTGAATAGTTTTCTTGTGCATCAAGGTTAGAATGAGCCTCAAATCACATACAATTTTTGTACGAAAAATACTTTTAAAAGCAGCTATCTTTTTAAACACCTTTTGCAACGTTGAAAGCAGATACCGCGCAATTGTCTCGCCTAATTGTTACCAGAGATCATGTATTCATGAAACACCTTCTACGCTATCATTTTCCAATTGAAGTATAGAGTCTAATCATCGAGTTTCGTGGAATTGGATTTCTAAGTTAACACATTTACTTCAATACGAAGCTTCAACAATCTTAGCTTTGCTGTTATTTCTTAGATTTAAAATTATTGGTTGAATATTATAAATAGCATTAAGTAAATCATTCCTATTGAAACAAATATCTGTTTATCTAGACTGATCGTATGTTTAGCAGTGCATTCAATGGAACAGACATATTGCTTGTTACAAGTAGTCTTTCACGTTGATCGGTATTTTTGACTCTGTAAAATAGCTTGCATAGACATAAAAACTTGTTCAAATGTAAAAATGATGTGTGGACAGTATCGTTCACTACATAGACTGTTAAATATTCCTATATTCGTTTATCGATACACCTGTACTAGTGACTTCCAACAAAGCTAGTGCCGTCTTGTCTCTTTATCTATACGTGAATTGATTAACAGTATTTGTGTCTTTAAATAAGTGTAAACTAAACAATGTATACATATTAGCTGCTTCGTAAAGCAAACATGAAATTTCATAATTTTACAATGTATGAAAAGTACCTCTTTGGTGTCGCAGCGATATGCTGCTTTATCACATACAAAAGATAACAAAGAGCTCTCAAATTGGATAAGCATGATACAATAAACTACATTCTCACCTAAAAATTTTCGAATTTAATGATTGTCTTGATCTGTAGGTCAACATGCTCAAGAGGTTCATTTCTTTCAAATTATCCCGACACTTTCCGCCCGATTGTTTAAAAGAGGTTTCAACAAATTTTGATAAACCAACATGATTTTGATTTAGCGTATATCGTGCCATCTGAATACTCCTTGTACAAACACAAAACTCCAGCAGATATACTTAATAGCACAGCGATACAGTAAATGCAATTCGATGAAGTTACAAATAATGAATAAAAAGTGAGGTATGCAAACTTAACAAACAAACCCTGTAAATTAAACTAAATCTACTGCTAAAGATATCCTAGACCTGAAACCGTTGATTGCAAATTTTTCGTATTGAAATACCAGGTTTTTAATTTCTCTAGTGCAAACTTTTCCTTATTCTGTATCTTGGTAAAAAGTAATAGTGTATCTGCTTGCAATGTGGCTGATGACTTCTAGCAAATTAAACCGAACCACTGTCGAAATATCAGGAATCACCTAAAATTGCACACCATCTGCTTCTATGCTATTTTCGCTTTAAAGTTGATTTTGAAAACTCATTGGTCACTTGCGTATCGTGACAGACAATCGTGTTTCATGTTCTTTGTGCTTGTACTGAGGTCTGAATCTCAAACTAACTTATTTGCAATTTAAGCTACAAAACCATTTCTCCTAAACCTTGAGCCATGATGAGTGCAATATAAATAACTATTTTTTATCTTTGAGATTCCAAAACTACTGAAAAAGTGCCAATTTTCTGGTCAGCTCAAATCACACAAAAGTCTTTCTACAAGTATTTTGTTTAACGCAATTTACAAACACAGTTCCGGATTTTTTCATGTCTTTCTACACAGCAGTTCAACTATCAGCAGCCACTTAGCGGGTATAACATTCAAACGTCTATAGATATTATAACTTTTAAATCATGTATACATTTTTTTCAACTTTTATTTTCAAGATTTTTTGAAATCCAGCTCCATCTTCAAAATTGAAACCAACAGCCAATCGGCAGAAAAGCAATAACTATTTTTCAAGTCAGTTTTGAAAACACACTTGAACTCTTCCATGTATCCACTTATTTCTCCATAAATCAATATTCGTTTCCCGTTAGGAGAAACGCCGCATCTTGACATTCGAGATAACGACCGAATAAATGTGGATGGTTCAGCACCATGAACTCGAACTAATCGATCAAATGTTTCAAACCCACCTTTAAGTCCTGGTGTAAAATTAAATTTGTATCCTTTCAACAATTGACCATTGGCCTCTCTAGCTCGATCAAGAATTTCGGTAAATGTTCGACCTAGCGTACGTTCAGTTGCAGGATCAGTCAGCAATGTTCCAAAATCAAGTGTCTGAAGAAAAGATCCTGGAAGATACACAGGAGCTCTCGCCAACGCCAACAAAAACTTTTCAGTACGAAGAATTCTTGGGGCTACCACATGCGTGCATGTAGAAGCATCATCGGTCAACACTACATTGTTTCTAGAAAGAAACTTGACTGTGGAGGCTGTAGGTCGAATTCCTATACCTGTTATCAGCAGTTTTATGGCTGGTTCTTCTGTTAGTTCACGTTTAGGAGGCTGAACTATGGCAGCGGGAGAAGGCACATGAGTTGCCTCAGAAGAAGCGATGCCCAAATTATTGACATCAAGTGGGGTTTGCAATAATCCACCTAGAAAGCTATACTCATCTGAAAAGTATGTGAATCTAGGAACGGTGATGGCCTGGTAGTCCCATGCTGCGTAGCACTCTTCAAGCCAAACGGTATTGACTACTTCAATAGACCAACTTGTAGCAGCTTTGCATTTCAACCCTTTCATCAAGTCGGCAATTAAATGAGTATTGTTTTCCCTCAATGTCTTGGTGTATTGAGCTCCAAGCGTTTCCACCAAGCTTTGCACGTAATGCCGGGCGTCACCCTGAATATTTGTAACACCAATAACCAAATCCTTCATTCCCTCACATACATTGACTGGGCGTGGATAATGGAATATATGCAGCGACGGTGAAACAAACCTGCGGTTGTACATCATCCAATATATCCAGACCGGACTACCAACGACCTTGCCATCGTTACAGGCATCTTCATAGTCCGGTCCCTTTCGCCACTCACATATGAAAAAGTCGTAGTTTTTCTTGACCAATTTGGCGCCAGAACCCTTGATCAAAAACGCTAAATGTGCATGTTTCTCTTGTGTTTCCTTGTCAATCATGAACGAGAGTCCATCAAATAAACCCGGTAACGGCTCTAAATTATCTGTTACCAGGTTCATGGGATGTGTAAATGCAAATCTTTTGTGTATTCTTGTATCTGTATAGTTTTCAGAATTCGGCAAAATGTATGGACCCTCTGGAAGAAACCTACCCAGGCAAATACAATCGTTGATCCAATGCGGAAACACTTTCAAACCCTTCGAAATCTTAGTGTCGTCGTTTTCGTCTGCTGTGATATAATGGGTTATGTCGAGGTCAATCGAGTCGCTGTAGCTTCCACCATGCGCTTCAAATAGTGCTGCAATAGTTTCCTGATCTCTCTGAACCAAGCTGCTACCAAAAGCAATGGTCATTCCAGCAAAGAAGTTTGACATCAGCGGCTTGTATTCGGACTTATCAACTAGACGTTGCTCTTTTGTGCACTGAAAAATCCAGTCTGGTGATACTGGTGTAACCTTTGAAGCACCGTAGTCAGTATTCGCAATTGATACAATTACATCTGACCCTTTGGCAGTCTTACTTAGAGTTCCTCCATGTTTTGTAATGTGAAGACTAGTCTTGATCTGTTGTTAGTAGTGGCACGGACTGTCGTTGAACAAAAACAAACCCACCTTTGTAACCACAACATATGGGATACTTGGATCAATATAAAACCTTAGATTCTCAAAGAAATTAGTCTTTGCCATATTATAAAAAACCAAAGCGCATTTATACAGATAGCAGATCAGAAGAAATGCAACGGAAACTTGCAAATCTGTTTTTTTAATATTTTCTCGCTATGCTTTTTCACGTTATGTCCCATTTTATAAATGAGAGTGTTCCACTTTATGCGCAACGATTTCGGGTAAATTGCAGCTGCATTTCAATCAGGACTGAAAAATTACAAAACCAAGCATAGTCATGAAAGCCGAAAAGCAAATGAACCTAGGAATTGTTTCCACATTTGCTCGAAATCATACCCACAAGCAGTCTCTAGTTTCATATTCATGACTGTAGTGTTGATCTGATCTAACGTTTGAAATCGATCAGAATAACCCTTACCTGATATTTTTGATTTGAGTAAACAATCATTTTAGATCACAGTCTTTACATAGCCTTAATCCGAAATTCAGCAATGTCATTATACGTTTTCGTGTTTGCCCTTCTGATATTCTGTATAACTTTGACAATTGTACTGTTTGGAAGTCTTCCAGAGTTCAGGTGTGTATAAAAGTTTCCGTTTCAACTCTGAAAAGAGTCTCAATGTTTGAGAAATCTAACAAGCAAATAGAGGTGGAAGATTGGCTGCTACAAGAGATTGGATTGTAGGCATACCAGCATGGGTTGATACCAAAGTGACGGGAGGCAAAGGTTTACCAATTGCCAAAAAAGTAGGTCAGCAGTTGGAAGGTCCTGGTAAATGGGCAGTTCCCGTGGGATACTTTATCTTAATGATGGGATGCTATTACGTGTTTACGCGATACACAGTACCCCTGTTGGAGCTTCAAAACTACCAGCTTATTTTGATTCCAATTCTAATGACAGCACCTATAGTTGCATTTGTTTTCGCAGTTTTCACGTCGCCTGGCGTGCTCACCAAGATTAATTTGAAACAGGCCAAAGAACGATTCATATTTGACAATATAATCTTCGTTGCAGGCAAGGAATGCCACACTTGCAAGATAGAAAAACCAGCAAGAAGTAAACACTGCTCTACTTGTGGAGTTTGTGTGTTGGAAATGGACCATCATTGTCTTTGGCTAAACAACTGTGTGGGAATGCGCAATTACAGGTACTTTGTGATTTTTTTGATATCGCATATTTCCATGCTGAGTTACGGGGTATATTTGATAGCTGGAATGCTATGGCGCGAAAAGCATACAGAAGAAGGAATAAAAACCGGATGGAGGCGAACTATATTGGGCACCGATCCAAAAAGGTACAGCTTCTGTTTGATGTTGATGTGTCTACTCATGTCTATGTTAGTAGGGGCCTTTTTTGTTCAACATATATGGTATCTCTACTGCGGTGTGACTACCAACGAAGAAGCAAAATGGGAAGATGTCCAAGATGCAGTTCATGATGGGCATATTTTCAAATATACATCAGGCATTAGCTCCGAAATTCCTACCGACGGGGAAGCGGATACTGAGGAACTACTGTCAAACTCCGACGTTTTCTGTAAACCACAGATCGTGGTTGAGATACAACCCAACGGCACATTCAACAGAAAACTGACTCAGGAGGAAAGGTCTCGCATTGACCAAGGCAAGCTGAGGCTTGCTCAAGTAGAGTCTATGAAAGAAATAGATAATATTTACGACGAGGGATTCTTGCAAAACATCCGAAATAGAATGTTGAGTCGGTTATAGATTGCACGTTATATTTTCTATTCATGCTATGCATGACGCAGAATGCAATATGATACTAAAGCCTTGATGTCGTTAGATACAAAAATTTGTTGGTGATAAAATTGCATACTATATTATAGAGTATAAGTTGGCGATGGTATAAACGTGGTTGCAATTGATGCCAGATCTGTAAAGCGTCTATTAAGCTGAATCACCTGGGTCTGATTTGAAGTCGTAGTTCAAATTGTCAGTGACCATTAAATATACACTCAGCAGTAATGTAATCTCGTTTAATTTACTCAAGATAAACAAATGTTTTCAAGTAATTACAAAAGTACTTGAGCTAACGCTCGATATTTGTGATCTACACTACCCTATGCAACCAAGTAACAGCTAATGTCGTTATTGAGTTATCAGTGAATCACACCAACACTTTTCTGAATCACCTTGGCCAACTTTAACAACAGGCGTATTGTAACAAAAATGAAGCTTTAAACCTCACACAAGTTCCAATTCAGTTTGCCTAATACACACGAATCCACTTATGGAGTCAAAACTATTTCATTTTATTTCTGGGCTAAGTGCTATTCATGCGCTCAATAAAACCATCCTGATCTAACTTTCAAGTCATAGGTGTCTGCATGACCTATCACCTTCAATCGAACGTTTCTAGAACCTGACTATCAACGTTATAGGCTCTGGAAGACAGTTCTACTGAGATTATGATTGATGCCACTGCACTCTAGTAGCATCAATTTGTCTCTGTTGCAACAGGGTTCTTGAGCTAATTTCCCAATTGGCAAAACAGCTTTATCCTTGTCTCATACACATCTCAAAGCTGATGGAAAAGCCGAATCTCAACACAGATCAAGGCATTTGATTGTTTGATCTCGTGACCCAATTGGGATGTTTGTAAATCCACGTCATGAAATGAACTCTCGACTGGTCTTGGATCCTGCTTTGGCGTATGCTCTGAGCTGGTCTCTGCAGGTCTCAAAGAGAAAATACGCTTAGATGATGCCGATGTCCTGTGCGAGATTTCTGAAGGTTGTTTGTTTGTGATAAACCCACATGAATTCAGCAAAGACTGTGCGTTGCATAGCAAAGTCAAACAGAAACACGTATAGACTGCAAAGCCACTTTGTGAATGGAGTATACATTTGGCTCACATGATAACTGGTCTAAAATTAACATCGTCACAGACAAGTTTTGAAAACATAAAGAGTTACAGAAAAATCGATAGCCAAATAGACTAATGTCATTAGAATTTACTCTGGTGTAGATATCTGATAGCAAGAAATGTAATGAATTAGGGGTACATGTGTCTATGATCAAGATCCGCAATAAGCATACCGTTTTTACTTAGAGAGAGAAACACTCAAAGACGAGATAATGCAATGTTAATGAACAAAGCTGAAAGTGCTTGATTTTTGAACTGTTTGCAGTTGCTCTGTTCATGATTCTTGATCAATCTATTATTTGGTTCCAAGAACTTTTTTGGTGCCAGCGTAGCTGTTCAAGATCTCGGGAAATTCATCATTGTTTGAATACGTAGTGTAAGAGCGAGTTGCAGTGCGGCTCAATGAATCAGTATAATTCACAATATTGTTGTCATCACAATCGCTGTCATCTAATATCGGGACAAAAATTGTTTCGCTCTCCTTGTCGTTTGGCTTAGGATACATCAGTTTGGACGCATTTGCAACTTCAGCATACGACAGTTGTCTCACTTCAATGACATCGTAGTCATCATCCACAGCCGTAGACGCTGCAGTAGAATCGGCCTTTAACTGAGAAACTGTGATGAACTTAGTATCAGTCCGCGTCGTGTCAAACGTCTTGGTGTTTGTGCGCTGCTTATTACTGCCTATAGGCGCTGTCGCCGTTGCAGTGGAGATTAAGCCCGATTTTTTAAATAAAACTGAAAATGCCTTCTCGTAAAAGGTTTGAGGCTTTTGTTGAGAGTTTGATTTGATGGATTCGAGTTTGACTTGCTCAGCAGGTTCAAGAAATGTGATGGGTCCAGACATTATTGTTTATTTTTGAGATTTGCTGAAAATGTATAGGTTGTGAATGTATCAAATTGAATGCTAGTGTATGGCGGGTACTTGGATAGCTGTTAAAAAGCAGAAGAAAAGAATAGTAAACTTGAATGATGCTTGAGAGTTGAGAGTAGATAAACGTAAAAGGTATAGTCGGAAAGAAAGGAATAAAAAATATAGAGGATGAGATGAATCATGGAGCTATATATATATATTCAGGGAGTTCATTTATAAACAAACAAATATAATTACAAGCCCGACCATTTGAGCAGGTGAAAGTACTGAAACCAGTGAGTACAAACACGTACACGCGAAAGAACCACGTTGATAAAGAAACGATACGCGTCGATAACAAGCCGGTAATACGCGGTCAGACCTCGGGGACAAATGGGAAAATGGGGGCGAACTTAGTCAGCGTGCTCGCTCTCAATGATTCTGGGGGTGTGGCGAGCGAAACAGCGTGGGGCGCAAAGGGGGACGTGTGCTGGGTGTATGCAGGAGTGTCATCATAGATCACGAGGACAGGTTATGGGTCTGCTGACCAACGCAGCTGAGGTTGGGTTTACAGTTTTCTGTTACGTGATGCTGATCTCATAATGTAGTAATGATGACATATCTTGTAAAGTTGTCTGTCAGCAAAACGCTTATAAAGTGTAAGCTGCCCTTTGTCTGCGCACCTTCTCCACAATGGGCCCACAGCAGCGATCAAACCCCTGCCCTGATCGAATCGAATCCTATACGCAGCTGTAATGAAAGGCAGAAAAAGCACTTAGATTTTACGCCATTAGTGACCAATTCTATGCATCTCTAAACGCACCTATCCAGTAACAGTATCTCATGGAACAGGAGAAAAAAAAATCTCTAAAGGGTTTCCTAACCTCCGTAGAAATTTACGGTCCTATTAATATTATAACGCGATACTGGCTTGCTGATAAAATTGCTTCCTCCCACCATCATCTGACTTGCTCTCCTTCCACCCTCTGCGCTGAACCATCGCAAAAATACGCTCCTATCACAGCTCATCTTTTACTCTACTTTGCGCTCTTAAGCACCACTTACTGAATCTTACAAGTGCTGGTTAACATACTCTTATTCAGTGTTATTCTGGGGCTTTTTGCGTCTGGAATTTCTATAAACAAAAAAATCGTTTCTTATCTCTGTTGATCATGTTGGTGGTATCGTGGTGTCGACAACGACTACTGTTTGCGACTCTAGTAGGCGCACTTGTCGTGGCGCACGCTTTGCAGTTTTCGATTGCCTCGCAGTTTACCGATTTTTTCAAATCCTTTTTACCCGCAAGTAATAACTTTGACGACTTAGACCTTGTTCACGAAGAGTTCAGTCAAGACCATCAGCAGCATGTTTTTGGCGGACTCTCCGATCTCGAAGAGCATGATAGCTTCACCACCATGGACCTTGGTCAGTACGAGGACGACGTAGTTCTCAGGTTCGACTTTTCCAACGCCAAAGAACGCAAAGCGTTTTCTCATGTCTGCGAAATTCTTGTCTTAGATGTTTGGAAAATCACCCAAACTGAAGGCGATGTCAGAATTCAGAAAAACAGAGTTAAAGATTTGCTAAAAGTTCTTCCCAAGAGTTTGAGAAAGAACCACCGAATTTTAATCGAGGATCTGCAACGCGCTGTTATTGACTCCGTTTCATTGACCCAAATGGACATTGGCAGTGGTGATTTCCATGCCGAGGCTGAAATGTTTTTCAAGGACTACAGAGACTTGGATACAATTTACGCTTGGATGGACTTGCTCGCTCAGACTTACCCCGAACACGTTTCTTTGGAAACCGTTGGAACTACCTTTGAGGGAAGAGAATTGAAAGCTATTCACATCCACGCTAAGGAGGACATCGAAGAAAAGAAGACTGTTGTTGTCACAAGTGGCTCTCACGCTCGTGAATGGATTTCTGTCACATCTACTTTGTGGACTGTCTACCAACTTGTCTCTAACTGCGAAAAGGGACAGGAAAAGAGCTTTCTACGTGAGCTTGACTACTTGTTTGTCCCTGTTATGAACCCTGACGGATACGTCTATTCTTGGACCAACGATCGTCTGTGGAGAAAGACTAGACAAGACACTGGTGTTGACATTTGTAAAGGAATTGATCTTGACCACTCTTTCTCATATCAATGGCAACCTTCTACTGGCACTCCCTGTAGTGAAAGTTATTCTGGATCTCATGCTGCAGAAGCATATGAAGCCCGCGACTTTATCAACTACATTAACAAGACAAAAGGTGACGGCCACAAGTACTACGGCTTCCTTGATCTTCACGCTTACTCCCAATCTATTTTGTACCCTTATGCTTACTCGTGTGATGCTGAACCCCGTGATGCTGAAAACCTCCTTGAACTGGCTTATGGTCTCTCAAAGGCCATCAGATGGACTTCTGGTAAACACTTTGAAGTTATTTCTGCTTGCAACGACCGGGAAGGCCTTGGCGGTGGAAGTGCACTTGACTTTATGTACCACTTGCACGCTGTTTGGGCATTCCAAATCAAGTTGAGAGATACTGGTAACTACGGGTTCTTGGTTCCTAAAAAGCTGATTCTTCCAAGTGCCAAAGAAATCTACAATGCATTCAGATACTTTAACGATTTCATTCTGAATCCTGAATAAATTTCAGAATAAAAGATTTACATGTAAACATACAAAAAATGCAACAAAATAAATTACGACTCATTAAACGAAAACGAATATCGGATCATACAAAACTAAAAACTGGGAATTAAAAATAAAATACATATTTTCAAGACGTGGGTTTTTCTTGGGGTGAATATTATAGCATATATCTTAAATATCAATCGAATGGAAGATATTTTTGAAAAATTTGGCAAGTCTCAATGAATCATTAGTTGACATGTCTGGTGGTGAAAAAAAAAGAGAGCGGATCTCATGTCTCACTTTATGCAAAATGCTTAACAATGTTCAATATGAAGCTAAAACTTGATATACACACAAGAAGTCTTGAAGATGTTACATGTTCAGCGGCGTGCAATGTTGCACGCGAATTTTTTGGTTATTCATAGTTGCGTAAGTATACCCCATATTAATATTATTATCTCATAATAATATCACGGCGTTTCCTGGTGAAAAGAATATTATTATAAACTAGACATCAAACATTGAGAAAATGTATGTTGCAACTCATCAGATATTTACAAAGACACAACTATCAGTCTTTAGTGAGGCAATAAAGCAGCTGAATTGTGCAAATTTAATAGAGCTTTGAATATCCGACGTTCAGGCAATTGATATCAACACTCGTGGATTTTAATTTCCAAATACACTGTTCATAACTCAAATGTTTAAAACGGAGCAGTAGAACAATCATATTATTTGATAATTCATTTGACGCCTAAACTGAGTCTTCAGCACATCATTCTCTCAGTACAACTTCACACCATTTCGTCGAACAATTAAAAATGCAATTTTAATACAAGCAATTAATACAAACATAAAGGAAATACAATGAACAATCTAGAAATAAAACCAAGACAACATGACAAATGTTTAATTGATTCTGCCCATTCTCGAAGGATGGACACCAGCATCACCACGCTCCACTTCTTCTTTCGCCTTTCTTCTCTCCTTATCAGCTCTTCGCTTATCAGCCTTTGCTTTCTTTTCTCTCTCCACAGCCTCGTCTTGAATTCTCTGCGAAATCTCTTCATTCACCTTTTCTCTCTTGTCTTGAATTTTCTGACGTCTCTTATCCGAGTTACCACCACCTCCGGCTGTCAACTCAACATTGATTCGTCGGCGCATGAACTGCGAGTGATGGAACCGCAGGGCGGTATTGAGTCGAGTAGCTGCGTTGGGCGCGCCTTTTTCAGTAGCTGTCTCAAACTCGAAAAATGCAAAACCCTTACGAGGTCGAATACTGAAAGGTTCACAACCTTTAAAGTGCTCCTTCAGCTTGCTTTCGTCGAACTCGTAAGGCAAGTTACCTACAAACAAGATAAATTTGTTTTGTTTCTTTTTGGCCTTTTTGGCCGGTGGTGCACCTTCAGTACTGGTGGCAGCAGCAGCAGCAGAAGCTTCAATTTCAGCGGCCTTGCGCTTCTTTTTTTCTTCTTTCTCGACTGCCTTTTCGGTCACTACACCTTTCTTTCTGTTCTTGAACTCCAAAGCTTTTTGCTCCTTCTTGGAGAGCTTCTTCGCGGGCTTATTGCCTTCTTCAACCTTGGTCTCGACCTTAGTCTCAGTCTCCTTTGTCTCCTTGTTCTCGGTCATTGCTTTGTAAGTAAGTATATTTGCTTTTGGTACTTCAATTCGAACAAACCTGAGCGCTCACTAAATCCAAACACACGTATTGATTCAACGTCCAAGTCTTTGATAAAAGATTGAGGTTATTACTGTGAAATTTTTTTGAGTTTTGGTCCCAAACATTCGCATATTCCAATTCAACTGTCTCCGCCGTACCCTTACTTTTCGGTGTCTCACGTGACTTCATACGCTTTTTTTTTTTTTCCTAAACTGCAAAGCTCTCGGCCAGATTCGTATCGGTTGATCCATTGAACGATTCAAGATTCAGTAGTTAGGATAAATACTAGACGCGTATGCGAGCTGAAAGCTCTCTAGTTTTGGTCGTTTATGCGTACGCAAAACAGTCCCGAACTCGACGAATCTGAAAAGTCAAAACTCTTGATTACTTGATCTTCTCTAACTGTGTGAACTTTGTAAACTGGTCTCCAGCTCAAAAACACTACACCTGTTTCTTTGTAATCACGTACTTGAGTTTCAGATGTTAAAGCACCTGGAACAACATCAATCGTACAACTGGCATTTTAAATCTGATTTTATCTACAAAACATATAGAAATTTGAATACATATATCAGGAACAAATAAACAAAAAAAATCAAAAGAGCTTAGTAACTCAACTGAACGCAGAGGGTAGTGCCCTTACCAAAGCACACTTGATAGTAAAAAATAGCATTAGAAGCAAACAAAAACAAGATAAAATACTGAAGCTTAACATACTTTTGGGCAGAAATTCCATTTCTAACTAAAGAAGCAGAGAAAAAATTGCTAGCTCTTGAGCCCAAGATTTTAGACATTTAATAAAAACAAAAAGGAGTAGTAGTGATAGTGGCTGGAGCTAGGGTGACAAGGAGGTTTGTGGTAGTTTAGAGAATGACACACTTCTTCTTCTTCTTGGGAACCACAGCCGGTGATAAGGCAACGTGGATCGCCTCGTCAAACACTGCTTTGAGACCCTTTTGAGTAAGTGCAGAGCATTCCAAGTACTTGACGGCTCCAATCTCTTTGGCGCATTGTATACCCTGGTTGTATGAAATCGGGTTGTGTTTCTTTTCCCTTAGCTTTTCAATAGTCTGTTGATCTTCTCTAAGGTCGAGCTTTGTTCCCACAAGGATGATTGGAGTGTCCGGAGCGTGATGAGAAACTTCTGGATACCATTTTGTTTTCACGTTTTCGAACGAAGAAGGTGATACAAGAGAAAAGCAGATGAGAAATACGCCTGTTTGAGGGTAACTTAAAGGTCGTAGACGATCATAATCTTCTTGTCCAGCGGTATCCCACAAACCCAAATTAATAGGCTTTGAATCGACCATCACATTTGCCGAATAGTTGTCGAAAACAGTTGGAATATATTCTCCTGGAAATGCATTTGTGGTGTAGCTGATAAGCATGCAGGTTTTACCAACGGCACTACAAACAAGTTAGCGTAAGGCCTTCAAGATATCCTACGAAATAAGGGGAAGTACACACTAATAGGTGCGTACGACCATCAACATACCCATCGCCAGTAACCACACATTTTATACTTCTCATTGCGGTTATAGGAATCAAGATTCGGTGAATGCTAAACTTTGAGGACTTAGGGTGGGATAGAAAAAAGGAGGAAAGAAAACTTAAGTAAGGAAAACCAATAATATAAAATAAAATATTAGCGGAAACAATAGCGACGGCGATGGATAAAAGCACAACAAGATTTAACCAAAAACCGCCTGTTTCAACTACAAATGGAAACAGATTTTAACTAAATAGACGGCTGGTATTTGCAGCTGTTACATGGAGTCCTGCGTGTCAATAGTGTTTAGCTCGGACATATCGACAGCCTGATAGACGATCGTAGGCGGGACAAAAGTCTATAACAATAAGTTTGGAGAAAGACTTACAATTGTTTAGGAGAAGCTTGCCAGTGCTCATGTATATCAAACACAGCTAGAGTCTATACAGGAGTAGCAGATGCAGAGGAATGTGGAGTTAGTTTGGATTGGATCAATGAGTGTTACGCCACGACGGCGCTGCACTATTGCAATACAATAGTACTATGAATCCGCCACAATAGATCTTGCCTTCTACAAATGTGTATCAATATTCGCGCTGCAATCCGATCAAAAACTTGTTCTAGAGGCTTTCGAAATCTAACGCTTCTAGACATTTCTGCGCATTGTCCATGTACGTGATTGGCAGTCTTAGAGACCTTACGGTGATTTGAGATTCTTCCTTACAATCGTAAGTCTCCAGAGTCATGACAGACCGCATTAGACCATCTGATTTTGCCATTCTTGTGCTCACCAGCTGTCTCATTCTTTGTGTTGTATTGGTTCTTGGTCAACAATGTTTCTCCATTCTACTCAAACACGCTGTCGCCACCGGCGGATCCATCATTCTGCTCCAGCCGGTACAAGACCCACATTCATCGCTAACCCTCCCAATCTCATGCAGTCTCGTCCATATGACGTGCCAGACCTTTAAGTCAAATCTTGCAGACTACACACATCCATATGTCTCCCTTCATTTGAAAAGCTCTGCAAAATAACATCCGAGTAAATGTGTCTTGCCAATCTCCAATCCATTACTTTGATTTGATCCGATCCCGACTGTTATTGAGCCGCATAAAACAGCCACATTGGCTCGAGCTAATCTCTTGCAGTAAAGAAGTGTATACAATTTGGGCCTGCCTCAACCGTTTGTCGGTGGTCAAACGATAACTTGTCATCTATCAAGCCATACATGGATATAAGCTGAGTATACATTTGTACACTATGCACAGGAGATAAAAACTGTAGATCTTCAAAACAAGAAAAAACTGTTTTGTACCGTATCCAACCGATCATTTAAGTGCAATTGTTCCTGAAAATCCTAGTAAAACGGAATCAAAAAATAAGCCCTACGGGGGGCTCGAACCCCCAACCTTGTGATGACTTTAATAGATATTTAAGAGTCACACGCTCTACCGATTGAGCTAGCAAGGCAATTTTTGATTGAAATTTGAAAATGTGTGTGACAAATTGATTTGTGCTGCTCAAAACTAATTTATGCTAAATTTTAATCATGTATTTTGCTGCATCGATGGATCTAATCGAAATATTATGAAATCGTATTATTCCTCTAGTAGCGTCTTTCCCCGTAATACAAGTTGAATTATATGTGTCTTCTTGCGCAACTGAATCATAAAAATGTGCTGCCTAGGCATACATGTTATCAATTGCCTAGACTCATTATTAATAGCGTGTAGTGCCATTTAATACATTTGATAACATGAAGCAAAGCTATCAGGAATAGGCACATAAATGAACATAATGCCCATTCTAACTATAAAACTTATGGTATTTGTACGTCTGTAAGCTTTGACAGAAGTGTAACGGTATCGCCGCCTTTGTAATGACTTCTAGTAAGGCCAAGCATTATGAAGCAAACATTCCGCTCAATTACAGGAGAATAAACACATTCATAAACATATCTGCAGTGTCAATATCAAGGGACTGTATACACATCTAAAGTATTCTATCAGAGGAGTGGCCAAACGTGCATAGGGTACAAGTACAAAATTTGAACAGCATCGTTCTGCAATTAAAAAGATGGGCACCATAAACTACAAAAGTACATTGCGGTAGACGATCATCATGAAAGAGACCAATACATGATACAAAATCAGAATCAAATACAGTCTCCAAACAACTGAAAAGCAACTTTTCGCATATAAATCAAAAGTTTTGTTGGAAAAAAAAAAACTCAAACTAGACGATGAAATCAAGCAATACTATTTTCGCACGAGACGAGAGTTATACCGAGTCAAGTAATTTAATCCGATGATTGCCTTAACGTCCAAAGAATGCCAAATTTAATGTTTTGTTAGCGAGCTATTTCAATTGTCATAGAATCGTGGTCATATTGCTAAATACTCTTAAACAACTGTGACCTCTGAGAGAACTGTTTATGTCGTCAACTTCCAACAGTGGAACACATTTTTCTGAATTGCACTGTACATACTAAAAATTGCAAAGTAGAAAAAACGTTACAAGCGAGCTTGTTATTCAATTTTTTTTAATATCAAGACAAATTTTAGAAGAATGATGTGATTCTTGAACACACTGCTGCAATTACTTTTATCTTGGCTGACTAGCTTGCAAAGGTTTTACTGTGTATGATTCCAATGCCAAGGGACAATACACATATTATAATGGCATAATGCCAGGCTTGGATGAATCTACGTAAGTTTTTGTATATTGTTTCATCAAAATTTCTAAATAGACTTGCAGCTCTTTATATCGCATTCAACATGTCATTGACATGAACAAATTTTTCACGTTCTTTTCCTAACTTTGCGCCTCTCTTTTTCTCGGTCTTGTCAATTGACTCCCAGTCTTTCCGCTCTAGGACTCTTGACCGAATGTTGCTTACCTTCAAATCCAGGTTTAGTTTCTATACCAATATTGCCGTCTGTCAAATCTTTGACAACGTTCTCTCCGACAGCAAATGAATCAGCCATTGTGTGTGCAATGACTCCAAGAGGCCCAGTTTTAAGCCATCCAGCAACGTAGATGCCGGGTGCACCTTTAGCACGACCTTGAGAATTGGCAACAGTCCTACTACGCGTATTGAATTCTATACCAAGTTCAGACTCCATACCAGGAAGTGCTTCAGATTTGTATCCAATCGATCGGAACAGCAAGTCGTTATGAACTACTTCATACTCTTCAGTGCCGACTGCTCGAGCCGGAGATTTAAGGTCGGACTGGTCGATTGTATTGATTTCCAACTTTGTAGAATCCAAAAGGTTGGAATCATAACGATTAGGGTAGATTTTAACAGGACTTCGAAGATAATCTAACGTCCAGGTCTTGTCACTCATAGTATCAGAAGAATTTGCTCGTTGAAGAACCTGTGCCATTCTCTTTTTAGTTCGTTCCAAATGCGGAATGAAGGGCTGAATTTGTTCAAGATAGCTGGGGTTTAATGGAGTCATGGATACATCAGGCTCGTTGATTAGTTCGCACAGCTCTTTGGTCGTAAATGCGCTTTCGAGAATTCCACGCCGGGCAACAAGTCGGACATGCTTGACTCGGTTGGACTTTAATTTTTCGTAAGCATGCTCGGTGATGTCTGTAGTTCTGAGGCGGCCAACGTCACAAAGAAGGATTCTGGCAACGTCCAAAGCGACGTTTCCATTACCAATGATTGTCACGTTTTCGGCTTGGTCAAGGTGAAATTCTTTGTTTGCTAGCTCAGGCACACCGTTATACCAATCGACAAACTCTCTTGCCGAGAAAACTCCTTTGCACTTTTAACCAGGAACTCCTAGTAATCTGTCGTTTTGCAATACGTAAGCTAGCACTATAGCATTATAGTTGTCCTTGAGCTGCTTTAACGAAATGTCAGTTCCAACTTTGGTGTTACCAATATATCTCACGCGGTGCCCGAATTCTGTCAGTAGCTATTCAAAACGGTCCTGACAGGCTTTGACTTCTGGGTGATCAGGAGCCACGCCATACCTAGATAGACCGTATGGAACCGGCAACACCTCGTACATGTCGAGGTTCACTGGTTGAGTTGGAGGCATGGTTTCCATGATTCTCAGGGCGCTGTAAAACCTGCGGGGCCGGAGCCTACAACAGCAACTTGAAGAGGGCACCGACCATTAGAAGCATGAGACCTGAGCGCTTGTCTGAAAACGGAGCAAACAGATTTTTGTGAGACTGAAAACATGTTTCTCAAAACCGTTGAACGGTTTTTGCGCCTGGAGAAACAAAAAACAAGAGACAAAAGTATGTGCTGAACGGAGAATTGGGCTGGTACACCATTTTGCTTATTTACAAAATCTCTCGTTAGAAGTCCCCCGGGTTATTGTGAATGATGCCAACGAATCCAACGGTCGCTAAGGTACCGGCGGGTTTCACTCATGCGCTAACCCGAACATTCATGCATTTGCCTGGTGTCTACGAAGCGGGTCTGAGTATACAATAGTCTGTTCGAGCCCAGCTAATAATAGGATTTATTGCGTAGTGCGAGGGAAGCATCAGCTTAAGTTATTATTAGTTTTTGATTTTGCTCTCTGTTCGCTTTTCTTCTTTTTTTTTTCTCTCAACACCACCACATTTACTTTATAAGCTTGCTGTTCGCTTAGCGACTCTCTCATATCTCTTACCAGCAGCTATTCTGAGCGTACTTCTGTCAATCGGCAACTATCATGGAAATCCATGAACCTGTGTACAAATTGGATGCATCAGAAGATGCTAAAAAGGTACGTTTTTCAATATGGGGCAAAAAGTCCAACATTGGACAATTCTGAAGACCTAAAGTAACAAAAGAACTAACACTACGCATTGACGGGAGGAGAAACTTCCTCTTGGTTGTTTTCGTTTTGTTGAAGCCAAAGAAGTTCAAGTCTCAGAGCCTGAACACGCTGTTTAAGAGTCTGGGGACAAGTACCACTACGAAAACAAGCAACACTCTAGTCACAAAAAGCCAGCCTGAGAACAGCAAAACAGTGTCTACGTCAAAATCTACGGCCACTGGCTCGTTTAAACTCAATCCGATGAAACGTACGACCGCAACTTCGCCTTCGCAGAGTGTAGCGATTCCAATGAGCAGCCCTTCAGCCAGCCCTGCTCTGGTTGTCACGACGACTCCCCCGCCTACCCAAGTTAGCACATCATTGCCCGCTCCTCCGGCCGTTCCTGCCAGTGCCTCTACGAAGCCTGAATCACCACAGCCAGCCAATGCGTGGCAGGCCGTCAAAGATCAGCCGAAAGAAAAGGAACAAGAAAAGAAAGACCCGCCACGAGAGCCTACAGACGAAGAACTTATTCAAAGGGGAATTCATTTAGCGAGGCGGTTGTCAACCGATGTCAGTAACAATGGAGAGTTTAAATGGGATGAGGACGACGAGATCGAGGATATGGGCGTTCCCTGGATTCCAATCAATGCACGACCTCAGGCCAGCGACTTCTGGCATGGCAACAGCCAGGGGTCTACTACCAAACCTGGTGCTTCTACAACTAGAACTAATTCAAATTATCATCATTCACAACACCATCAACCGCCACACTACCAATCGCCACCACCTCATCATCATCAACAGAATTCAATGATGAACACCTATGGACACCATTATCAGTCACAGCAGCAGCACAGGCCACCAGAGCCTCTGGACGACAAATACAGGTACCAGGATTCAGAGAAGCGATATAAGCCTAATGCTCCCAAGCCCAAACCAGATTTGTTTAATGCGGAAAGTGGCCAAGTGGAAACCATGACCAAGATGAAATCACAGCTAGAAGAGCAGGAGGAGAGCATGCGACTTGCTCGAGAAAATGCCCGTAAGCGTAAAGAGGAAGAGCAAAGACAGCAAAAGGAGCGGGAGGAAGCTGTGAAGCGGAAAGCTGCGGAGCTGATTGCCAACCTCGAACGGAAGAAACAGCAGCAGCATGCAGAAGAGGTTGCAGCCAAGGCAGAAGCGGCCGCAAAGGCTGAGGCAGTGGCTGCAACAAAGTCTGAGACCATAACGAAAGCTAAAGAAAAGCCATCCGCCAGTGAGCCAAAAGCAATCAAGAAGCCCGATGTTTTGTCCGAGTCTGCTTCAAGGAGCAAGACTGTACCAGAAAAGAGCACGCCGCTGGTCAAATCTGAAGGTTTGGGTTCTGGCGACACCACGGCTTCAAATAGCAATAAGCTCAGTACAAAACCAATTATTTTGCAGCCCAAACGTCGGAAAAGCTTTGACACGCCGTTTGGTACCTCTGAGTCAATCACACCATCGCAGCCTCGATCACAGCAGCCGCAACAATCACAATCACAATCACAATCACAACCGCACCAAACATCGCCATCGCATCGTAATATTTGGAACAAGAACACTTTATGGGCGTCTCCGCCAACAATATCAGCACCTACCACTGAAAGTGGTGGGTTATGGGGGCCTTTGAGTGGGGTAGTAGCATGGGACAATCCAAGACAACCCGGCAGTTCGCATCCTGTCGTACTCGCATCTCAACAGCTTGTGCAACAAACTCCGCAGGCCACTACACAGATACCCAGCAGTAGCAGTAACAGCAATGCCAGCAGTTTCCCGCCGCGCGGGACGTCAAGATTTTTCCCGATTTCCATGACAGCAAATAACGGAGAATTTGGACATGCCAGTCCGACCGAATTCGTTGTGATGAAAGAGTCTATGGACGACGTAATTTCTAGTGTGTTTTTCAATCAAGAAAATGCACAAGAGAATCAAGTCAAAATCACGGTTCCCGGGATCGGCAAAATAGTTATGGTAGATGTCGCAAGTACTGAAGAAGAAGACAAGAAGAATAACGAGAAACTAAACGAACAAACTAAATTGGGACGAAGCATCAAATATGACCGAATCATGTTCCCACAGGCTAGCGATAAAAAGAAAAAGATTGAGAATGATATACAATCAAACATGATGCCGAATACACAGAAAGCGTCGATAGAGGATTTGATTATTCCCAGATCCGAAGAAGAGCCCAAAATCAAAGTGAATCAAGTTGAAAATCAATTAGAAATTTATGGTAATAATGAGATGAAAGATGCCGAGATTGTTGAGCCCGAAGTCAGCAATGAATTCTACAGAATCCCCGAATCACAGATTGAAGTAAAAGAGCCAAAAGGAGACGGAACCAAATCAGGCAGGTTTTATTCTCAAGACAAGTATTACCGAGAATTTCGGGCTAAACGGAAGATCAACGTGTTGACGATATTAGTGCCAGGAGGCAACAAGATTAACATTATACCAAACAAGGCTGGCAGCAGCGCTCATGGCCATACAAGTTCTGTCAGTAGCAACAGCGGTTCCAGACATGCACGTAAAAACAGCACGCGGGGTTCAGACGGGTCTCGGGCTAGACAAGGAACAAAAAAGTCAACCAAGCTTTGACAAAATTGACTGGTCATTGCTTTGATTATTTAAACAGATGAATAGTGAAAATGAAAGCTATTTAACGCGCAAAACATTTAATATCTTTGGACTAAGTGGTTTACATAGCCGTGAACAGTGAAAAGTAGCCGATTTGTGTATCTACACAACAGATTTGGTGACTTTTGATCAGGTATTTGTATTCTATGTTTGGCAAGTGTATTTTTTTTTCTTTTCTGAAAAGTATGTTTTTGTAGGGTTTTGTGAAAGGTGCGTAAGTGTTTGAGACATCAAAGCCGATTCCACGGCTGGGCAATGTGGGGGAATAACCTGTTGAGTATGGGGTAGGGCCAGCTTGGAATCTTTATCTGGATCATCGGCTGGGTTCAGTCTTTGCTAGGTCGTATTGTGGATGGCGAGCGATCTCAAAGAACTGGCAGTAGGTACAGCGAATGCCGAACGAGTTTGGCTACCGAAAGGTTATACAATGGCAAGGAACGGATCGGATGCTATGAAATTGGTGCAAGTTGATTGGATATTGCGGTTCGCGAGAAAAGAAGTTGCGTATCATGAATGAACATGAATAGCCTATACGTAGCATTCTCGTATACATAAACATCACTGAATTTTGCATCAATCAAACTGATCTCTTTTTCCTGATCACTGTCGACTGTGTTTCTATTACCTTTACACCCATTGGATCTCATTGGTTTGACACTCTCCGATCACGGAGCCGCTGCCTTGGACGGGGAAGAACAGTTTCCACTTTGGCCTATTTTGGCTTGTGACAAAAACAACAAAAAAAAAATTCCCAGATTAAAACCCAAGTTTTATTATGCGGCGTAACACAATTTTGTGTGTATAATGGGGGATTGTTAAGCGTGCGGGCTTTTTCTTTTCAATTTTTCCAATAGAAAAAAAATACAAAAAAAAAAAAAGATTTCCGGGCTTCGGGTGTTGCATTTCTGACTTGTTTTCCAACAACCCACAAAACAGCATTCACCATCATCGTCTTCATTGCCCAACTGCTAAGCATCAACTGGTTTCTATCGACTGACCATCGGATACCCAACATCACGCTCCAACTTGTGAATATAATCAACACTTTGTAATCCAGATCTTTTCGAAAAATGGTTCTAGTCTATAACTCATCGCATCAATATAGGTATGTTCCTGCTCCATCATCTTTGACACTCCTTTGACTAACATAAGCTTGTACTTTGCGCATTCAACTGCTTCTTCTCCACTGTCCACTTGGAGAAGAACTTCTTTTTTTTTCTTTCTTCAAACTAGCTACAACTTCAACGTCGTTTCCCTTGCATATTTCAACAGATATCCCAATCCCTACTCGACGCATGTTTTGTCAAGTGACACGCTTTCCGTCGAGCTGAAAGAAGATGGCAAACTATACACCACCAAGCTTCTGCGCAAAGCCGGACGTCTTCCCAAGTTTGTCCGACCATTGATGGGCAACTCGCTAGACACCTGGATCATGGAGTACAGCATTGTAGACCCCAAAAACGGTGGGATCATGGAGACCTGGAACTGGAACATCGACCACACAAAGGTCCTCAAAGTCACAGAACGAGCTTGCTACAAGGGCATTGCCGACGCTAGCGAGCAGGACAAAAAGGACGTTTGCTTTGTCGAAAACCAGGTCTGGTTCAACTCCAATTTTAATTTATTTGTCAAATCGCGAATCGAAAACTGGAGCTATAAGCGGTTTGTGAATGTCAATTTGGATCGGTCGAGAAACGGAATGAAGTTTGTCATGGAAAAGTTGAGACAAAAGAAGGAATCGCTGGCTAATTACTCATAGTTGGATTTGATTATGTTGGTGATATAAAAACGGATGTACTATATCTATGTATAAATATAATGGTTGTTGTCGTTATTACAATTCTATCTCAAAAATCAGCTCTTCACCTTCTTCTTCGCTGAAAAGTACAGGCGTGGTGATGTCGACGTTTCTGCCAAACATTTTGGAGGGTCTGGTGGATTCGGGCATGGCTTTAGGGTTGGCCATTTCAACGGATTTGGTAGTCATTTTAAGGCTGTTTTGGACGGGCTTTGATGGGTGCTGTAGTGATGCAGGTTTCAGAGAATATATCGGTTTAAATTGAACGGAAGACGATGTAGTTGATGGATATTAGTTCAAGATTCAGTGAGAACTGTAAGTTTTCCTTGTAGAAGTGTGATAAACAAGAAGAATTAGAGTAGTTGGAAGAACTCATGTATTTATACTTGAATTGAAGGTCTACAACAGTCACGATGAGATTGCTTACATTGGAGATGTGATAGAGATGGATATGGACTCAAAAACAGAAAGAAAAAAACGTGGATTTGAGAATACGCTAGAACGTTGAAAGTGCTATCTTTGTTCTTTTCCATGTGTGTTTTTCATGATCATGCTCCTTATCAAATTTATCAGCAAAGTCCCGATAATACAAACCTGGGTTTTGTGTGTACACACGCTGAAGATGTACGTTTTATATATGGCGGGGTGAACAGTCATCAAAGTGAGAGTATCCAGGTCTTTAACCGTGTCCCCTGAAATTGTACCGGATCTCAACTGGGAGCATTTATCTCAGCCGTGCACAGGGTAACACCCAATCGAAAAATTAAAAACTCCCAAAATCATTGATTATTTTTTTTTTTTTCCCACGCAAGAGTTCATTTGTGTCGGGAACTAGAAAACGAAAAAGTTATTATACACACAAGTACACAGAAAAATGGGCGGATTGTTTGATTTGAAAAAGTCCAAATTGGACTCCGGCTTGGCTGATTTGTTTAGCAACAGTGTCAAGCCTGTCGAGGTGGTGAAGAAGCCTGTTACAGATGCTGGTTTGAAGAAGAGACAGCGTAAAGAACAAGATGATGAGGAGGAGGAAGAAGAAGAAGAGGTAGCAGAAGAGGAAGAAGAGAAGGACGAACAAGACGAGATTGAATCAAAATACTTGGAAAAACTGCTTGCGGAGTCTCAGGACTACGACCCAGCTCAAGAACAAAAGCTTCCTGAATCTACTACTTCTACAGAATCCGCGACAAAAAAAATCACTCACGAAGTGCTCAACAAATCGTCAACCAATGAGGTCGAAAAGGCAGAAAACACAGTGTTTGTTAACAACGTTCCTTCAAGCGTTGCCACATCGAAAAAGGAACTGAAAAAGTTTAAAAAGCACATGGCTTCGTTTATTACTGAGTTGGAGAGTAAAAAGGAAAAGAAGCAAGCCAAAGATGATAAGGAAAAGGAGGAGAAAGAAGAGAAAGAGGAAAAGAAGGAGAAAAAGCAGAAATACATCACCAGTGTCAGATTCAGATCAATTGCATTCAGCGAAATTCTTCCCAGAAAGGCTGCGTTTGCATCAAAGAAACTGCACGAAGCTAGATCAACCCTTAATGCATACGTTGTGTACTCCGAATCCAAATACGTTCGTGAAGCCTGCAAGCTTCTCAACGGCAAGGTTTTTGAAGACCACCATCTTCGTGTTGATAGCGTTACACATCCAGGCATTCAAGATAATAAACGATGTGTATTCATTGGTAACCTTGACTTCAATTTGGAGGAAGAGGTTATCTGGAAGTTTTTTACTGCTGACGACAAAAATTCCGACAAATGCTCGGTTGAATACGTTCGTATTGTCAGAGACTCGAAAACCAATGTAGGCAAAGGATTTGGATACGTTCAGTTCACTGATCCAGTCGGAGTCACCAAAGCTCTCCAGAAAGACGGCAAGAAACTGCCAGACGGCCGTGCCATCCGCATCACCCGCAGCAAAAATATCCGTAAACAACAGCAACAACAACCAAAGAACAGATTATCAGCAAACCATCCAGCTGTCAAGAAGCAAAAGCTGGCCAGTACTTCTACGCTGACCCCAGAGCAAAAGTCGATTGTGGGAAGAGCCAAGAAGTTTGTTGGCAAGGCTGGCAGAGCAAACGTTCTCGAGGGTGACCGTGCCAGTAAATCTGACAACGACAAAAAGAAGAAGAAAAAGTACAGAGTGCGTGAGAGAACAACCAACTTCAAACGTGCCATGAACAGAGCCTAATCTGTCTGAGTCTGGTTTCATTCGTGCAATTGATTGATCGATTCATTCATGCATTGACTGATTGATACCAATTTATACCATAGAAATCAACCCTAAACCAACCATTTTTGTAAAAAAAGCGTCCGGGTGTTATGTAGAAAATAATTTTGTCCTGCCTTTTTTTATTCACTCCCTTTATTTTCTCCAAATTCTTCATCAACAACCCTGTTTATCAGTTTTTCTTTTCCTCTCGTTATATCTTTCAGTCTCTGCGGTACGCTTACAACTTTTTTCCTGCCAACTTCCCCATCAATTCTCATTTTTCTCACAAACTAAATTGAGCATACAACCCGTTTTCAATTGGATTAATTCAAAATGACGGAATCAATCACGCATCCACCTGCGTCTAGTTTATCTCCGCTAAGCAGTTTGAGCCCGTCCGAAGCCGAGACTGATCGGTTGCCGTCGCCAGTGCGGCCGTCTGCAGCGTCGGTTTTAGTAGCGGGTTCAGCAGACGTGTCCGGCGTGTTTGAGCATCTTGTGTCCGACCCCAAGTTGCCAGTGGACGCTGGCCATGCTGCCGCAGGCTCCGGTGCCGACGATGACGACGACAATAGGCTCTCAGCCAGCCAGAAACAACCTGGTACAAATTCCGCGAAACACGATCTAGAAGAGGAGGACGACGAAGACGACGAAGAAGAGGAACGAGATCAAGCTGTCGCTAAACAAAAGGAAGAAATGCGCAACGCGGCGTTACAGTCGTTGACGTATTTGGAGCACGACTTTGCGAAATTACGAGATCTGATACATGGCCATAAACTGAGCCTGTCCTCGCTACATCTCGAGATGTGTCGTGACGGTACACATCCCGGGCTATCTGCTGCGTTTGAACAGCTGGAATCGCGGCGACGCTATTTTGTCTCCAAAGCCCAGCAGCGACGCAGGTACGAGCGGAAGTGTATTTCAAACGTAGTACGCGCGATGCGTGTGCAACTTCACCAAGAGTATCTCAAAGAAGCAGCAGACGAGCGCGAGACCATGTTGGAGGCAGTGACAAAAGACTGGTACAGAGTGAACAAGGAACGAAGGGATATGGACTGTTTGGTCGAGAAACCCGCGCTGAGTTTGAGTCAGGATGTGATTCCGGAGCTGTTGGGGGCCCCTGTGAAGAATTTTAGTGGAGGTACAGCAGCAGCAGCAGCAACTGTGAGTAAAGCATCGATGAGCTGGGCTCAGCAGGTCGAGGGATTGGAGAAGTTCAGGCAGGAAATAGGGTTTCCTGGGGCACCGGGAGTTCTGGAAGGCAGACCCGACGAGATTGAGAGCGATATGAGAGAGCTGAGGAGGAACGTGTGATATCTTGTTGTTGTTGTTGCTTAAGTGCATGCAAAGATACATTCACAAAGACTGCTGATGTACTCAGGATGTCTGGGCTGGTAAACAGTAAAGGTTTAGCGCAGGGCATGTGTTTCTTTATGTTGCAAGGACATTGAGTCGAAATGGCTGCTGCTCTGGTGGTCTTGGTACTGATGTCGAACTTACTGTCGGTATCGAGGCTTGGGCAAGATTGTCCCAGAGCGAACTGGAAGCCGCGACACGAGTGGTTTGTGTGTATTATTTATTTATTAAGAGGTTTTGAGTAGTTGTGTGTAAATAGAATTGAACTGTGGTTTTAATGAGGTTTGGAGAATACATGTCCTGGATCTTTGACGAGACTAAGCAAAGGGATTTAAGCAGAGAAAATTGTGGTAGATGGGACAATATCGAGGCACGTTCTTATCGCAACAATTGTTGGGCAGAGGCTTGGTTGGTTTGAATGGGGTCTGTTTAACAACAGCCTCACGTTCCCGTGGCATGTTATTGGGAATTGTTTTTTTTTTTTTGTTGTTGTTGTCGATTTGGAATGCGGATACGGAATGCGCATATCAGTCGCTTAAAAAGTATGAACACATAATGAAACTCTGATTTCTGGTCTTCCAAAGAAATTCCAATCCCCTTTTTTTCTTTTCGTTTTGATCACCGAAATTCAAATCACCACATTTGCCAATTGTCTATAGACTTTCTGTAAACTGGCCGCTGTTCATCTCCTGATAATATCCAATTTTTCACTTTGATACTTCCAACCGAAGTAAAATACGAAAAGAAAAAGACCCACTGGTTTATTGGGGGCTGGATATACAGTTCTCCCCCTTTTTTTTCTTCTCTTCTTTCTGGTTTCTTTTTTTTTTTTCTGCTCTTCATTCTAGGATCGTAGAATATATACTTGTGGGTTTTGTTCGAAGCGCGGAGGGTATCTTTATTTTGCTACTGACAGTATTCTGATTATGGTTTGAGATGTCGACAATTTACTCTTATTCTCCACCTGTTTCGGTGCAGGGCTCTTTTACCAACGAAATGGTGGCGCCGCCGCCATCAGTATCGCCATCGTTTTTGACAAACACCAGAGATAGCAACAATTATCTGCTGGTCGATCCCAAATTGCAAGAAATCATGGTCTCGGATATAGGCATGGAGACTCTGGTGAACCGGTTGAAGCAGTCAATTGTTTCTATTCGTGATTTCTCGACTTATATCAAGAAACGAGCTTCTTTGGAACTGGACCGGCTGAACGATTTAAAAAAGCTGTCGAAATCTACAAAGGACTTGGTCAATCGTCCGGATTCTGGCCGACTGGGCAGCTTTGCTACGCAATTCTGTAGCATTCTTACAGTCAATGATAAAGTTTCCGACGCAGGCCACACGTTTGTTGCATCATTGCACGCCATGTACGACGAGCTAGCCGATCTGTCGCGGAAATGCGAAAAAGAACGGAAATCACTAAAGGACCTGACATTTAGACAGGAGAAATCTGTCCTGGACGCCGAGCTAGCCGCCGACAAGGCCAAGGTGCAGTACTTGGGGTTCTGCGATCAGATGGAAAAATTGAAAAATCCAAAAAACATGGCGGTGAAATTTGGGTTCAAATCCAAACAAGACGTGTTGATTCAGGAACAGGATCTTCAGGCCAAAATTACACAGGCCGAAGGGGATTATCGGCAAAAAGTGTTGAGTGCTGCTAAGCTGAAGGCCACGCTTGTTGACCAGTTCCGGCCGCAGTACGTGAAGCAGCTCACTGATCTGATTCTTGAATGCGATACTGCGTTGTCGCATTACATGATCAACTACGCCAGCCTCAACGAGACTCTATTAATCAACCAGAGCTTCATAGTGGCCCCAGAAACCCATCTAGATACCCCATCACTCAAAGAAATTGCATCCAAAATAGACAATCAAAAAGACTTTTGCATGGACATTGTCAAAGCCCCAGCCAACACCAAAAAACCGTTAAATAGACAAGAAATCAGATTTCTACAGCATCCGTACATGGCTGGAGTCAGTCCCATCGCCGCCGCCCCTTTTGAAATCCCTACATCTGCATCACGTATCAGTCGCAGCAGCTCGCCGGTCCGGTCCAGCGGCGGGATCTCGGACTACACCTCTATGCGATCCCAAATCGAGAGCATTTCGCGCTCGCCAACCAGCCAGATCTCGCGATTCTCACGCACACCTTCGCCGCTGCCCAATGGCGGAATGCTACAACTCCAGCCCGGCCAAACGTTCCCGAGCTACGGAACGCCATTAGACGATCTGATCGAGCTGGAAAACCTGCCCGACCCGATTCCGGTCCCGCTCGTTGTGTCGCAGTGCGTAACGGCACTGGACCGGTTCGGACTCGACGCCGAAGGGCTCTACCGACACCGCGGGACACCGACTCAGATCGCGTCGCTCAAGCACGCGTTCGACACTGCCCCAGGATCAGTCGATCTCACCCAACCCGCGCGCTACGGCATCTCCGACATCCACGCCGTGGCCGGAGCCCTCAAACTGTACTTTCAAGACCTCCCTGATCCCTTGCTGACCATGGAGCTCCATCGCGAGTTCCTAACCGCCGTCGCCAACGCCAGTAACGAATGGGACCGCCGCGATCGCGTCCACGAAACCGTCAACAAGCTCCCGGATAACAACTACGCTGTCCTGCGGTACCTCATATTCCATCTCGACCGCGTCGCCAAACACGAAAGTATAAACCGGATGTCGGTGATCAATCTGGGCAACATGTGGGGGCCGTTGCTTATGGCGTCTGGAGGTACAAACACCGTGCCGGAACTGGCGTTACAAGCTGCCGTTGTTGAAACAATCCTGTACAATTGCGATCATATCTTTGAAATGGAGTAGTGAATATTAATGTTGGTGCTGGTAGTTTAATTTTATGCATAGTTCAAAGCCTTTTGAGATATTTCCATTCATTTACTTGAGCAACCAGTTTTTATCCGTTCAAGTTCTGTAAATGCTCATATTACTTGTAATGTTTATGCACTCACAAACTAAAAGTTGGGGTGATTTAATTTCAAAAATAACGTATTTTATGAACGCTAATCCGTGAACTTTGCTCTCTCATTACACTTCCATTTTTCATACTGAAAAGTAAACAATGATTCAAAACAAATATGAAAATATCCAAACTATATTTTCAGATAAAAAGTTCAAAGTATACACAAAATAAATATTATCCAAAATCCATGACTCGATCAGTCTACAAATGCCAAACGACAATCTTTTTCAACAAGTGATTCATTTGAAATTAAATAAACAAAACAAAAAACATTTATTTCAAGGGATGAAACGAGAGGTGGCAGTGTTACCAATACCGGGTCTTCCGTGTCTAGTGGGGATGTAAGTGATGGCGAATTCACCGAGGTAGTGACCAGTCATCTCGGGCTTGATCTCAACGGTGTTGAAAACCTTACCGTTGTAGACACCGACAACAGAACCGATCATCTCGGGACGATGATCATGTTTCTTAGGTGAGTCTTGACAACAGCGGGCTTCTCGTTGGGAGCAGCAGACTCCTTGGCGGCACGGAGCTTCTTGATGAGACCCATGGGCTTGCTGTTAAGACCACGAGTGAATCTACGGCGAGCACGGGCATGGACAACCTTGGAGAACTCCTCGGTGTCGAGCTTGAGAAGATCGGCAAGATCAATTCCACGGTAGGAAAACTTCTTGAAGGTTCTCTTCTTACGAGAGTCTAAATCACATGTTAGTAATTGTTCATGAAAAGGAGGTTTACTGATGAGAAGGGATTGGAGAGTCGGCAGTTTGGGAGATTTTTAGAGTGATTGTGATTTGAAAGCCGATGTTGATAAAGCATTTACAGTTTCAGCTGTGTTGAGTTGCAGCTTGATCGATTCTACTGTTTGATATTTTGCACTAATTGGGTTTGATTTCATTCACGTCGCTTGAAATGTTGCAGACTTCAAGTCTCTTTGCTTGTTTGATTATCAGACTCTACGCGTATTCTAAGTGAAAGATTCCAATAGTGTTTCTGCTGTATCACTTGCTTTTATTCGCACGCAAAGCTGTTGTTTCCCTTTTCGATATCGACTCGTCCATTTCGTCCATTTCTACCAACATCTTCCAATCCCATTTTATTCGTTCACTTGGGCGCATCCAAAAAAAATTTCTCTCAAGAAGCAAATCAAAATCGTCATCACGATCCGCAGAAAAAATAGACCTACCAGAATCAACTTGTTGGGCGTCAGACATTTTGGCGTGTGTAGTCGTGGAGTGCTGGCTAAGTCGGAAAAGGTAAAAACAAGAAAAGTTTTTTTTTTCTTCATTTTTCGCAAGTTTTTTTTTTCTTCTTGTAAGAACCACACAGTAGTAACTGCTCCAGCAAAGGCAGCAGCACTAAGTGCTATTTCCGTTTTTGTACATAGATACCCTTACCCTGACTGGGCATGATAGTAGGGGGGTCAGAGGGGGCCAAGAGAGAGGGGGGTCAAAGAAGCAGCGAAATAAATTACAGCCAAAATTCGCTTTCGCCGTACGCAGCGAGACAAGCCTACGCGATTACTCAGCATCTAATCAATCAGTGATTTCGCGGCAAGGCTTGGAAATCTGAATTGTAGGCATTGTTCTTGCAGCCATTGATTAAAGTGTTTTGATATTTACGCTTTCGCAGTATAAATCAGAATCAAAGCACAAAGCTATAGTTAGGGCTGGACCCTACCTCTGTACTGTAAAGTACTGTGCTAGTAGTAAACGAGAGACTGAAACTTCTATGCGAATCGCACCAATCCATAAATGCTTTCAGCCGTGCGGATTCTGGAACTAGTTAGCCGCACCTTTTCCCCCCTTCGGCAGGTCAGGTCCAGGCTCTGCCTACAGCCTACCATACTAAACCCACGCATCTGCCTCAGTAAATTTTTTGTGAAAAAATCGAAAAAAAACAAAATTTTCCGAGCCCAGACCCCTTCTCCCACCCCCCTCTGTCTATCACTATAGTCAAAATCACAAATATCTACATCTAAAAGTAAGTCTCATTTGCTTGCCCTTGATCTCATTATGCCATTGTCCTGTAACTAACATCTGTTTCCAGTGAAGTACCTCGCTGCCTACCTTTTGCTCACCACCGGTGGTAACGCCGCCCCCTCTGCCGCTGACATCAAGAAGGTCCTTGAGTCTGTTGGTGTTGAGGCTGAAGATGCCCGCATTGAGGCTCTCCTTGCTGAGGTTTCCGGTAAGGACGTCAACGAGCTTATTGCTCAAGGTACCGAGAAGCTCGCTTCTGTTCCTTCTGGTGGTGCCGCCCCTGCTGCCGGTGCTTCTGCCGCTGCTGGTGGTGCTGCCGCTGAGGAGGCCGCTGCTGAGGAAGAGGCCGCCGAGGAGGAGTCCGATGAGGACATGGGCATGGTCTTTTCGACTAAGCTCGCCAATAAAACTAATTTTATTTATGCTCGAAACTAAAAGTAAAAGTGTTTTTATTGTTTAATATATTATCATGATATTGCATGTTATTTTTGATCTGGGCCTGTCGTGGTGGTGAAAGGAATCATCTTGTAAGAAACATCTGGGTGAATATCTACTTTTGTCGAATTCGCAATGCCAGGATATTTCTTCGAGAACGTAAGCGGGGTTTTTCGCATGTGAGATGAAATAGGTTCCACAAGATGGGGGTATATGAACTGATTGCTCGAGGATAGCCTTTAGTTCAAGATCTGACTTCACAGTCAACTCGCCTATTTCTGGCTTAAGAGTTTCTTCCAACAAATTTAAAAGTATCTTCAAACACCGTTCGTGAAAACTACGTACGTTTAAGAGCAATTGAGTTTAATCTAATAAATTATTGAATACAGAAGTAGAGTATTTTTAATGTTTTTTCAAGCCTGTTACCCATGTTACAACTTTGCTATATGATTCAACGATTTGAGATGGCTAAAGTCGTAGACTTAGACTGCATCAGAGAGCAGCAATTTATATCTCTGTTTTCCTTCAAGTATCTCACATTACATTCCACCTGAAACTCAGTACCTGACAGCAGTAAAAGCATACCCAGTGTACACCTTCCGGTTCCTAATTCCTTTCTTACTGTCGGTATATTGCCTCTCAGGAACAATCTCATACTAACATTTGCTTCCGAAATCAACTTATTTTTTGCCCGCTCTGCAAGATACTGAAACTGTGATCTCATGTAGGAATAGTGGGGCCATATAAAACGTATTAAAGACTTCAGGTATATAATAACGGATATACTAGTAGGCCAATCGAATATAATACTAAAAATCGAGATTTCTGTGGCGTAGTGATTGTGATCTAAATCTGTATTCAATCGATATGCTGATAGTTACAAAACTGTTCTGATATGAATACAAAACCTAAAGTTATAAACACATCCAACGTAGTCATTCAAATTCAACACCAATTTTGCTTTGAATTCCTGTTTTGTCGTTTTTCACTTTGTATCAGATAGCCACCCAAAAGAATACGCCATGTTCATTCACTTGTCATGATATGAAACTTTCTCCAACAATCCAAACTTGTAACCTGCCTTTTTTGGCCTTCTACCCGCCTTTATCTCAATTCACGTGACTGCACTGAAGAGGCTTTGACACTCGAAGGAGACGCCTGGCAGTATCTATGCATATTTGCTCCATTGACACCGCTTCGTTTCCATTTCTCTTACTCCTGATTGTTGTTCTTTTTTCTTGATATACATACACAAAGATAAGCTAGTGAATTTGATAGCAATGAGATTGTTGAGTAGGAAGAAAGAAACAAGTCAAACGACGACAGACGCTCTGCCTTTGGCGGAGTCGGAATTGACTCTTCATTGTACCGTATACCAAGTATGTGTGACGGAAATGTATTAGGCCGAAACGATCGACTTTTAATCTAACCACCAACAATAGGCCAAAAACCTCAAGAAAGTCTGCAGTCCTGTAAGTACACTTCAATATCTGATTGTCCAACCTCGAGGGTATTCGGGTCTAACCAATCGTCAAGTATGCGGTTTTACATGCCAACAAGTTCAGATACGCAACTGCGCCTGAGTACAAAACAGACTCCCCCAAATGGGATCTTTCCTTCAACATCCCTCTGGCCAAATGGGAAACCGACACTGTTGCTTCTGTTGTTGTCTGGAGCAAAGATTTCCCGAGAAAGCAGTATTTGGGCGAAGTCAAGATTGATTTCAGAACTTTGTTTACGAAAGGGTTCAACATTGGGTCTGCTGTTTTCAAGCTGAATCCCGAAGATGAAGATGACAGGTCTACCATTGAATTGGGGTTCCAGCTTAGTGTCAAGAACAAAGAGTATGACATGGCTAGATTGTGGGCTTACTTTTTAGAGCTTCATGCTGGTAGTGCAAATGGCGATGAGAGCGGTTCTGAAGTGGATGAGGATTTCGAGGGCTCGGGTGGATTGAACTCGAGCGAGTACAACAGTTTGGTCAACAAGCTTAGCGATACTACTGTTTCAGACCCGGTTCCTGGATCAAAAACCAATCCCGGCGCTTCAAAGTCGACAGAGGGTCAATCGACAGTACCTTCCAAGTCCAAGGCTCCTGCCGGATTTTTCGAGTTCAACTCCAAGACCCAGGTCGTTGGACTTCTACATTTGGACATTGTATCTGCAAAAGACCTTCCTCCCCTGCCAAATGCCACACGAACAGGTTTTGATATGGACCCGTTTGTTGTTGTATCGTTTGGCAAAAAGACATTCAGGACTCCTCATGTCAGACACAACTTGAATCCCACATTCAATGAAAGAATCATGCTGCCTGTTCTCAAACACGAACAGAACTACACTTTGGATTTCACTGTGATTGACAAAGATAAGTTCTCGGACAACGATCTTGTTGGCACTGTTTCTTACAAAGCCAGTGATATCATTGGCCAAACTCCTCTGCCTAATCCTGAAACCCAACTGTACAATTTGGATGCTCCCTATTTCACTACAGGCGAGACCAAATCATACGAGCTTCCTTTGTCGCTTTGCGATAAGGCATTTGTTGGAAAGAACAATTCTACATTGACTATTAGGTATAGATACCTTCCCTATGGAGCTCTGAGACAACAATTCTGGCGTGGATTGATCAAAGTCTTCGACACTGACAACTCCAACTCCATGAACTTTTATGAAATTTCTGAACTGTTGGAAGCTATTGGATCCACTATCTCCGACCACACTGTTTTGTCTTATTTCGACAAGTTCAACAAAGACTTGGAGCAAGAAGACCTTACTGTTGACGAGTTGGTCATGTGTTTGGAAGAACAAGTTTTGAAGGCCACTGTGCAACAACAAGATGATGACGCACAGGAGCCTGAGAAGGTGTTTGAAATTAAAACATGTCCTTTCTGCGGCCAGCCTCGTTTGGACAAGCGCGATGAACTCGACATTATCACTCATTTGGCCACTTGCTCGAGCCAGGCCTGGGCATCCAAATCCGACGAAGGCACCGTAGTCAACAGTTTTGTGACATCTACACAAGCCACACAACGCTGGTTCAACAAGGTCATTACCAAGGTCACATATGGTAACTACAAGCTCGGCGCCAACTCTGCCAACATTCTGGTTCAAGACCGTGTCACCGGTCAAATCCAAGAAGAAAAAATGAGTGTTTACGTCCGACTCGGTATCAGAATCCTGTACCAAGGAATCAGAGGTCCCAAGAACATGGAGATCCAACGCACAAAGGACATGTTGAAGTCGCTCAGTTTCCGACAAGGTAAAAAGTACGATTCCCCAGAATCTGCTGCGTCTATTCGTCCTTTTATCGAGTTCCACAATCTCAACATGGACGAGGTTCTCGATCCTATTGACAGTTTCAAGACATTCAACGAGTTCTTTTATAGAAAGTTGAAGGCGACTGCTCGTCCCATTGAGCAGCGCGATAACGATCTTGTTGTTGTTGCTGCCGCCGACTCGCGGTCCATGTACTTCCCTACTATCAACAAGGCCACCGAGATCTGGATCAAGGGCCGCGAGTTCTCAATCAAGAGATTGCTAGGAACAGCGTACCCTGATCTTGTCGACAACTACACTTCCAACGGCACCGGGTCGCTTTGTATTTTCCGGCTGGCGCCTCAAGACTACCACAGATTCCATGTGCCTGTGTCGGGTGTTTTGGGTAAACCCATCACGATTGCCGGTGATTACTATACTGTCAACCCGATGGCGATCCGGTCTGGTTTGGATGTGTATGGTGAAAACGTTCGTATTTTGGTGCCTATCTATACTGAGCTCTATGGTGTTGTCATGATGGTCTGTGTTGGCGCCATGATGGTCGGAAGCACTGTTATTACTGCCAAGGAGGGTCAGCGTATGGTAAAGGGAGAAGAGCTTGGGTACTTTCAGTTTGGTGGAAGTACGGTTGTTGTGCTTTTTGAGTCGAATAAGATCAAGTTTGATGAAGATCTTCTTACCAATTCTTTGCAACCTTTGGAGACTCTTGTCAAGGTCGGAACTAGAATTGGAACTTCTGTTCACTACAAGTAGGTGGTTCCTATGTAGTCTTTTTAGGCTTCTGATGTTTGTTTTTATATTTTTGTCTGGGTTTAGGCAGTTTTGAAGCTTTAAAGTTGTAATATTTTGTGAATTAGTTATAACAATTGAATAACTCGTAAATGCTCAATAGTTGTGTAACTCAAAGGACAGTATAGGGCAACTATGTACTGATTCATTAGTTAATCGCTTCAAGTTTGTAATTGTATCCAATAACAATCGAGATCCACTAGACTGAACAAGCTTTTGACACAAATTGCTCGTTGAAGAATGTCAATTAAGATCAGTATCAAATCTGTAACAAAAGCCAGCATCGGCTCACCAAGTTTCACCAAATCGCGTATTCAGTCAAGATATTAAACATGAAGCTGACAGAGTTACCGCCCAGACTCATTTTGAAAATCGGGTCATACCTCGACTACAGATCCCACTACATTGCCAAACGGACCAACGAGGCCTCGTTCTTTTTCGCCAGTCACACCGCAGAGCAAGCCGAGTACCCAGCTTTGGACCTGCAGTGTTTCACCGTATCCTGTCTAAACACTTTGGACGTGCTACACGCCAGTCTCGAGTACTACAACTTGGTGCACGGCACGCTACCGGCCCAAGCGCGGAAATACGTGAAAGAGCTGAACGCATCAAGACCTATCCCAAACAACACATTCCCGGGGAGTTTGAAAGACAGCTACCCTGGCCTGGAAAAAGTCATTTTGGGAAGCGGTGTTAAAGAAGCTGTGTTTTGCGAGCTGGCCAAACAGCTGGATGAGCCTGATGCGTTCCCGGATATCGAGATTGTGCTGGTGTATGTGGCCCATGTGTGTCCTGATTTGCTTGGTCTCAGGTTTCTGGAGAAAGTAAAGAGTTTGGTGATTGCCTATAACCTGCTCAGCGTCAAGCTCTCAGCCGCCACTGCATCCGGCCCGAACCAGGCGGTGGCAGCGTTCCCGTACCTGACCTCACTCTGTATTGTGGGCGGCGCCAGCCTCCAGAATCAAAAAGTAACCGTCTCGAATTTTTTCAAGAGCCTAGCCAGCACCAACTCATGCACTTTGCAAACCCTTGTTTTCGACCCCAACATCAGTCTGAAACTAGGCAAGGCTGTAGACAGAGGCTCGTTCCCGAACCTGAGGGTCGTGGCAGGCGACAGGACTGTGGTGAGCAGTGTGCTGAGCCGCCGCAATAACCAACGGATCAAAACGGTCTCGGTTTGGGACGAAGGCACCGTGGTCAAGACCGGCGGGTTCCGCGGGCTCGCCAGCGTCACGGCCATCACCCTGACTGTACGCGCCAAGAGTGTCACGAGCAAAAGCATTCTGGTCAAACTCATGGTGCACTGCGCGAGTCTCACCCGGGTCAAGCTCGTTTGTTTCGGGTTCAATACGGAGTTCAGTTATGTCTGCGGAGTGATTGGCAGGAGACCAAATATCAGGGTGCTGGAGCTGCAGTCCAACAGCAACGAGCATCCGTTCACGCAAGGACTTTATAAGCTTGCGCTCATCAAGCCCGCGCCGCGTCTCGACAGCTTGGTCGTGCATGCGTCGCCCGGTATGGTAATCGACCCCAGATCGCTGTACCTTTTCTCGCTTACTATGTTTGCAACAACACTCGAGATCGTAGCGCCCCATCTCCAAATCAGCAATAAGAAACACCTCCTTGCTGACTTTTACTCATACTGCACTGACCCTCGACCAGCCATTGCCCACCAACTATCCAGAAACAGTTTTTTCATCACCGAGCACGGCACCGTCCTGTTCAACGACGACATGGGGCTCAACCGCCAAGCACTCCCGGAAATCAACCTGAACCAAGTCAGCGTTGTCACCACCACCACAGCACTGAGTTGGGAACAGTACCTCAACAACCTCAGACACACCGACTCCAAACCGCGTCTTCAATCCACATCGTTCTGCGCCGCGCAACAACAAACCTTCGTGCGGAAATACTCAGAGCCCAATTTCGCAGCTGAACGAGTCAAAAATCTGACTTTTTTCTCCAACGCGCAAATGGACGCTTCAAGAACTCAGTTTACGTTCAGTATAAACTGTGTATATTTAAGAAGCTACTTCTGTGACTCGTATTTCACGCCTTGAAAGAAACACAGCGTGTCTCTCTGTACATTTTATAAACCTCCAATCTACACACACACATAAGTACATAGTCGAAAAAAAAAAAAAAAAAAAAAAAAAAAAGATTTATTATTGTCAAAACTATAATATAATATTGTAAATGTCATTATTGATTCTGATGCAAAGTATGTGGATGGTGAGGCCGGTGCCGACCCGACGCATCCGTGTTTGAATGATGATGATGAATGGTATTGGGACCCGCTATAGGAGGAGGCGAAAACACATGCGGCTGCGCGTCTTCGTACCCCGCTGATACCGTTGCCGATGGCGCCACCGCCGCTGGAGCCTGGAAATGGAGCATGGAGGCCGACAACCGAGCGGTGCCAGGATTAGTGGCGGTGCTTGAGGAGGACGACGCCGCAGAAGAGGGCGCAAAGAACTGGTCCCAGATCGCGTTGGTCGGGACCTCTGCAATCAGATCGTAAAGGCGCTGGCCGTCCGACCGTGCGGCTGGCACCGGGTTAGACGAGGAGGAGAAAAGCGGCTGTTGCTGTTGCTGTTGATGTTGCTGTTGCTGTTGCTGTTGCTGATGATGAGGTTGTTGCTGAGAAAGATGGTGGTGATCTGGAGTAGAGTCGTGGCGTGGTTGTAATGGCTGCTGCGCGGTGCTGGATGGGGAGAACGATTGGTGAGCTGCTTCTTGGAAAAAAAGCTCGAGGTACTCTGTCCATGCTTGAGCCGATCCGTTGGGCGGGTGGCCTGGGTGAGGACTGGGCTGTTGTTGTTGTGGTTGTTGCTGTTGTTGCTGATGAAACAGGTGTGGTGCTTGTTGTAGATTGGAACCGCTCGGCCGTTTCTGGTGAGCTTGATGGTGTTGATCTACAGACTCAGCTTTGACTTTCATGGTCGGCCGCAAAGTTTCAAGTAAATCGTCAGCATGAGGCATAGCATAGTGGCTTCTCCCATGCTCCGGCGAGAACGGATCATCATCAATTTGCATACTCTCCTTTCCGTTATCCTGCATTTCACCAGCACCACCCGCCATATTAATACCTTCTTTCTCGTTATAGCACAGCCGCAGGATCGCAGCTGTCAGAAGCTTGAACGTGTCTCTACACGAGACCGCGGCGTCGCAGAGCCCGACCAGCGAAGAGAGCACGTCGATACAGGCCGAGGTGTTGAAATCGATCTCCTGGACCGCGGATTTGGCGCGGATCTGCGGCGAGTGGTACAGCGAGTACAGGTACGATGTGCCGGCCATGAACAGGTTGTGGACCGCCACCCAGGTGTAATTGATGCATTTGTTCATGTACAGCTCGTGGTAGTTGCGAATCACTTGTTTCCCGGACTCTTCTATGATCAGCAAGTGCTCAGCACTGGGCGGCGCAGAGTACGCCGGGCAAAGACCATAAAGCAGCAGCTTGGTTTGGTAATAGTTGAGCTCGATAAAACTGTGGTTGAAATTGCAGTTCATTCGCTTTTTGGAGCGAGGACACTCGTTATGCCACGCCTCCAAACAGGCCGCCATCTCGTTTCGCCACTGGTCAAGTGAGGAGTACTCTCTGCCGATCGGCGCACAGTCATACAAGACTTTCTGGATCTCGGACTGGATCTTGCGGATCTTGAAAAACATGAGCGAGATCGTCTTGTACGAGGAAGACGTGGACTTTTCAAGCGAGTAGTCGACGATTTTGTCGGACGAAATGCCAAACGAAGAGTCAACAATCAGCGCGTCGTCGAGCTCAGACGGATAGGGAACACTGATGCTGTAGTCAGGGATCCCGACAGGACGCCCGAGGTAGACACATACTTGTCGGTCAATGGCATAGGTGCACCAGAACAACCGGCGTCGCAGATCGATAGTTGCCGGATCCAGAGCAGCGGCAGTTTTATACGTTTGGTCTTTCGATGTAGCCTGGATACTATGATTGTCACCTTCTTTGTGCAAGCCCAAGTCAATGCACAGCCGCATCGCCGACCCCAAAACGTACCAAACGCCAGGCACAGCTGGCCGCATAATCGAGTACAGCGCCAGCAGCAAAATCCCCTGTAACGCTTCCAATCTGTTAGAAGACGCAAAAACAGCGTCGACATGCTGCATTGCCGCCAGCCGGAACGACTCCGAGATCTGCGACGGGTAGTTTTGGTGGTGCACAGAGGTGGCTATCCCGAATATCATGTTGAGGAAGTACAGTGCGGCTACGGGTTCGGTGCGGTTGATCGAGGCCGGGATGGGCCGCGTGATGGACTCGAGATCGATAGGGTACGCTGTTGTCGTTGTCGTTGTCGCGCTGCTTTTTGTGCTGGACGGAGACGCGGCTGCTGGCGATTGTCTGGAAGCGTTGAAACTCATGTCGCGATCAAAATAGTTTTTGGCGTAGAAAGTGTCGGGTTCAACAGGCTCGTTTGGATCACAAACAGGAATTCCAATAGTGGTGTATTCCGAAGCAAGAGAAATGTTGTTTGACAGCGTGCCGTAGATTGGTTTGAAGTACTTTACGAGGAACTGTTCGCGATGCATGATGGGCAGTTGTGCGTTGGCAAGACTGAAGAAGATGGATAGCAGACGTTCAGCGGCATGTTTGGGCGGTAAAGACGCTGGCTCGATAAGCTCTGTGTGTGGATCTCTGTCGACAGAAGGGTCAGGAGGATACGTTGTTGCTGTGTTTTCTTTTTGGGCATTAAACTTGACAGCGGTGAGTAGCAGCCGTGCAAACGAGAGTCCGGAAGAGGAGCCCAAGTACGAGGACGGCGGAATGGTGGCAGCTCTAACCGAGACCATTTCGACAGAGGACATGAGCGATTCGACCTGATTGGCGGGATGGCTGGCGTTGGCTGATGGGTGCTCAGGTATAGGAGGAGGAGGTTCGGTATTACTGATGTGTATATTATTCCCTGCTATGCTGTTGGTATGGCCAAAGTGGTTGTTGGTGTTGGGAGTTGTTGCCGGAAGAGTTGTCGAGGGTTGAGCGGCGACAGGCGCGGTCAAGGCTTCATCGCAGTTGATTTTGTGCTTTTGCAACAGCAGCTCCAGCTGGGCTATACGGTCTTCCAAGTGCGAGACGTAGCTGCGCGGGATCTCGCGCCCGGTAGCAGCGTCGATCCCGACACAATTGACGCCGGCCTTGAGGCACGACGTGCAAGACGGGAACTTTTGGTCGCACCGTGTTTTGCGCACTCTGCAACGCAAGCATGCCGAGATCGAGCGCGTGACGCCGATGATGGACGATCTTCTTCCCAGGTTGCCTGCTGTTGTTGTTGCTGTTGTGGTTGAAGACGGCGAAGACGAACTCGGAGATGTTATGGCTGAAGAAGGGTGCCCTGCTGGAAGAACAGCTTTGGAATTGGCAGAGTCTGATTTTTTCTCGCGTTTCTGGCGTTTCACTGGTCCGGAAGAGTCTTGTTGTTTACTTTGCGGCTGTTTCAAAGGCAGAGAGCTCATGAGAAGAAAAAGTGTGTGTGTGGATGTGGGAGGGTTTGAAAGGCTAGTGTACCATATAGGCCTTCTTGCGCGAGACTTGGGTTTTAAAAGGGTAGAACGCTCGATGGACAAGCAATGTCGAGTAGTAGTAGTAGTAGTAGTAGTGTTCTTTTTAGCGATAATTATCAGGCAATGAGCAGCGGGTTTGGCAGTGTATGTGGCTATGGCAGGATTCGAATTGACGTATATTCTTTTAACAAATCAAGCCAATGACTTTTCTGTAGAATTTTTCAAAATAATTCTGGAATTTAAAAAAGAGTCGGCGGAAGCAAAAGTATTGTTACAATACGGCTTAAACTAGCTTGGAACAAAGGAATTGTGTAAGAGAGCGCTAATAACAAGACGAATTGAAGACAGATCAGTTTAAGCAGCAGGACACGAAATAACGTAGAAACGCGTATGTATACCGAATATATCCAGAAAAAGAATAAAATAGCAGATATTGAAGTAGAAGAAAAAAAAAGAAGAAGAAAAAGAAGAAAAAAGTAAAAAACCAAGGATTTTTCAGTCTGTTTTAACCAGACAAATAAAACTAGTCTCAAAGACTGGAAAAGAGCGAAGTGAAAAAAATATTACAAAAATTAGACTGTTCGGAGATCTCCTACACGCTAAAAAGACACTTAATTTTTCCCAAGCCTAAAAATTTCACTGCATCCAAAACAGCATTGAAAAAAAAAGGCCCGAGGTTCAGCCCCGCCCTTCTTTGGCTGCGGGTCGCGACCCCGGCCCTTTTCAAAATTTCAACATTTAAAGGCCGACGGCCAGCCCAAAGAAACAGAAACAGAAAAATTATAAAATGAAAAACTGAAAAAAAAGGGCCCGGGCAGCTTCTCTGTCGGTCACCGGTTGCATGGACCGGACCGGGCATTGTCTGTCTGGTTCCTGCTTGGCCTTTGGGTGAAAAACCCTTCCCCTGGACACGGAATAAAATAAAATAAAATAAAATAAAATAAAAAAATAAGGGTTTTTCGAAATTGGGGAGAGCAGAAGAGAACAGGGCCATTGTAGGCTAATCAATACACATTTTAACTGTATCCCTTCCCCACACACTCTTCCCTTCCCTTGCAGACAGACAGACCTGTTTTTGTCAAACCGCATAAAAGACCTGGTTTTGTGCCAGAGACAAGAGGCTGAACACTGTCTGACGTAATTGTGTCCCCGATACTGACGTGCCGGGTTCCGTCTCTGATCGGGTCCTCTGAAGCAACTGCACCCGTCTGGTTTGGGTCTGATCTATTCCAATCCTTTCTCCTGATTAAGCCTTTTGTGGACAAAACAATGCGTATATACATTCAGTCCAAGACTACACTTGATTTGAAACCACTGGACACATTGAAGAGACACTAGTCCCAACTCATATCCTTGCACGTTTCTATAATATGTACTCCCAAGGAATTATTCCTGCTTGGTCATTGTTGAATACAAATACGGCTTCGGTAAGGGATATTTCAAAGGGTCCGGAGACAACACATTTTTTCACTTCCTTTCCTTGATTCTCGTTGATTGATTTCAAATGAATACACAAAAAGCTCACATCAGATTCCATCTCGCCGACATAAGATTGCAATCCACAACTCGCAATTGCGTAATTCCGCAATGGCATAAAAGGACAGGCGAATCCGCCTAGTTCCTGCTGTTACAATTCAAATCTCTAATCCTGCTCACTATCAATCCAATCTCAAAACCTTCACTACATTTTCATCACACTCTATAATATCTTCATAGCCATGTCCTCGTACAAACCTGTCGTCGCACTCCTCGGAACCAACGGTAACATTGGTCCCTACATCCTCGACGCCCTCATCTCCTCCACCTTTGCGTCCAAGATCGCTCTCCCAGTACGCGCCGTGACCCGCGACCAAGACAAAACCAGATCCTTGGTGCCTTCCGCCATCACCGACCAAAACGTCAAGTTCTACACGTCCGATCTGGCCAGCGCCGAGTCCCTGCTCGACGTGTTCAAAGGCGTCGACGTCGTCATCAACGCTATTGGCGTGGGCGCAGTCGACCATAACGTCGTGGCAGACGCCGCTGCCAAATCCAACGTCAAGCTCTACATCCCGTCCGAATTCGGTACAGACGCTGAAAAAGCCGGGCCCTACAAGCCATTATTCGGATTGAAGAAAATTTACTTGGACCACGCCAAGCGGCTGGGACTCAAAACATGTTCCATCTACACTGGCGCGTTCACAGAGTTTCTCCTGTACCATAACCAGTTCGGCGGCCTCAACTTCCCGGACGAAGGCAAGTTTACTTATTTCGGCGATATCGAGACCAAGTTCAGCGCCACCAGTTTTGCCGATATTGGCAAAGTCGTCGCCGCAGTCGTCACCAAAGACCCTTCCGCCCTCAACGACGCGGTCTATGTCTCTGGTAACACGCTCAGCCCGCGCATTGTCAAGGAGACTTACACAAAGGTCACTGGTAAAGAGCTGGCTGACGCCGGACATCCTCTTGAAGAAGTCACGGGTCCGGCTTTGAAGGTCGTTCAAGAAGGAATCAAGGGTCCTCAGGACTTTGGCACCGGACTGCGCGGCGTTGTCTACGGCGGGTACTTGTTGAACTCTCCAAACGACAACGAAGAGATTTCCAAGGGTCTGTTTGAGTTTACTCCTTTTGAGGATATCGTCAAGAAGGTCATGAAGGCTTAAATAGTTTCTATGTACACATATAGTCAAGTACACACATTTAATCATTGTAATACATTGACAATAAATTCACCTTCAAATAATTCCACTGATGAGAAACGTGTGTATTTCTCTGGTAAAACCCCACAAGTTGCTTCTTGAAAGCTGTATCCTGAACCGGCAACAACGCAAGCAGCGATACCACAAACCCAACAAATCATCACTACCTTCTTCCTATCTATTTTCTTTCTCTATAATCCCATCAACATCTGAAAAGAAAAGTCATGGCCAAAAAGACCAAGTACGTCGTGGTAACAGGAGGTAAGTCCATCTCTCTCTCAAACACACGCACAGAATCACTGACTTTTTGAATATTTACACAGGTGTAATCAGCGGGATCGGGAAAGGAGTGATAGCATCCAGCACCGGACTGCTGCTCAAATCCCTTGGTCTTTCTGTAACCGCCATCAAAATCGATCCCTACATGAACCTCGACGCCTCGACCATCTTTCCCACTTCTTCTTCTTCTTCTTCTTGCAACAACAACACCAGAGAAGCATTCACTCTGGACGACGGCGCTCAAGTCGATAGGGACCTGGGCAACTACGAACAATGCTGGCCAGGCATAAGACTCACCAACAGACACAACATCACCACAGGCAAAGTGTACAAACATGTTATAGCAAAAGAGCGCCGCGGAGACTATTTGGGCAAAACCGTGCAGATCGTGCCGCACGTGACTGATGCAATCCAGGACTGGATCGAGGAAGTGGCAGCGGTGCCTGTCGCTATTTTTCAAGATAGAAAGAAGGACAAGAAAGAAGGAGTGATACCCGATGTATGCATTGTCGAGCTGGGAGGAACTGTGGGCGATATCGAGTCTGCTCCGTTTGTAGAGGCTCTGCGGCAGTTCCAGTTCCGGGTCGGGACAGACAACTTTGCGCTGATCCACGTGTCGTTTGTGCCTGTCGTCGGCAACAACAACAATGGCAGCAACAAACAGCAAAAGACCAAACCGACACAGGCTTCTGTCAAAGTGCTAAGAAGCCTGGGCCTCAACCCTGATATTGTTGCTTGTCGGTGTGTCCAGGAGCTCGAGTTGGACGTGGTTGAGAAGATCTCCATGTTTTGCCATGTCGGACTCGACCAGGTATGGGCTTTACACGATGTGAGCTCGATTTACCATGTGCCGGTACTGTTAAGAAACCAGAAGGCTGTCAGGTACTTTGTAGACAGACTCAAGCTTGACGAGATCACAATTCCGGAGATTAGAGTCGATAAAGGTAAAGCTCTGTGGAGCCATTGGCTCAAACTGACCACTGATCACGACCGCGTGTTCGAGCCAGTGACAATTGCTCTTGTCGGTGAAAACACACGCCATTACAACAACAACACCCACCTCTCGCTCGTCAGGTCGCTTGAACACGCCGCACTCAAATGCCACAGAAAGCTCACAATTGTCCATGTCGAGGCCTCTGATTTGCAGGACTACGACAACAACAACAAACGCAAGTTCCACGCTGCTTGGGCCAGCTTGTGCTCTGCTGATGGCATCCTTGTCCCCGGCGGGTCCGGACCAAGCACCGGCACTGCTAACGGTATGCTTGCAGCAGCCAAACACGCCCGCGAGCAAAACGTGCCGTTTCTAGGAATCAACCTCGGTTTCCAAATCGCCGTGATCGAGTTTGCCCGTAACGTGCTAGGCCTGGCCTCAGCAGACTCCGTGGAATTCAACGATAACACTACGGAGCCCGTGGTTGTTTCCATGCCTAAACAAGGGTCCACCATTACTGACACCACGATGCGGCTGGGCCTGCACAGCATCAAGTTCTCGACGAAATACCCGTGGTCCCGGCTGCGCGCGGTTTACCGACAGCCCAGTCTGATCAGGGAGCGGTACCGGCACCGCTACGAAGTGAACCCGGAGTACGTTGCGCGGCTGGAACAAGCCGGGTGTGCGTTTGTGGCGAAGGATGCGGCGGACGATACGGAAACTGGTTTCAAGAGCATGGCTGCGGCGGCGGCGGCGGCGGCAACGGCTGCTTTGGAGGTGAAGGGCCATGAGTTCTATGTCGGGACGCAGTATCATCCGGAGTTGTTGTCGAGGGTGCTGGACCCGGCACGACCGGTTCTGGGGCTGGTGGCTGCTGCGAGTGGGGTGTTTGAGCAGGTTGTGGAAGGGTTGGGTGGTGGTGATTTGTGTGAAATGGGGTTCTGATGTGAAGGGAGTGTACAGTGAGTTGCTAGACCATTTGTGAATCAAGATGAGTGTATTGTTTGTGATGAACACGTTTGAGCATTGGGTAGTTGTTGATGTGTATGCTTTTAGACAGTAAACAGACTAGAAACGAACTACATCATCACTATTTTGTAGAATAAGATCAGTTCCTGATTTACCAAGAGCAAAATAAGCATCAATCACAGTGAGTCCATGATATCTCCATTCTCTTCATGATCAAAAAGCCTCAACCACGATTATTACATCATGTATCAATCGACCCCAAAATCTAAGCTGTCAAACAGTGCACATTGAGCAACTAAGCATATTATTGTTTTTTGAGTACCTGTGAAGTAACAGCGAGTCTATAAATTAAAATGGGCTCAAAATTGACTCGTTCATTTGCCTCACCAAATAGCACCTTATCGGTTGCCCTTCACCGAAAAAAAAGTATATAAGACCCTTTGGATCTCCCTTCAATCTAGTTTCCTAGTTTCTCTCTGCTTGGTTTCGCAGTTTAATTACATTGAAACTTGTCTATTCGCGATCTCTTTTCGAACCAATAATCGCGTCGTCTCCTCGAACATACACCAAATTAGGAATCTTATCGAAAAAAAAAAAAGAACGCTTGCTCTCCCTCCAGAACCTAGACCGCTCTACACATTACTAATAAACTCTGTGCTCTCAATTACACATCAATGCTGGCGTTTACCCACGCTCAATCACGCCCCCTCGTAGTCTAAATGTGTGATTCATTATATTTCCAGTCAAAACTGGAGCAAAACCCCAGGACCCACGACGGCCTATATAAGCTGTGTAGATCTTTGCTTTCCCTTCTTTCTCCTTCTCTTTTTTCCCTTCTTCTTCTCTATCAATTCCCCCGTCCCTCCAATTCGGATTTATTCTTCTTCATTTACAAACCCCCAATCTTAATTAATACATATCTACACAATGGTTAAAGCAGTTGCAGTTCTCCGTGGTGACTCCAAGGTCACCGGTGTCGTCACTTTCGAGCAAGCCTCCAAGGACGTTGCTACCACCATCTCCTGGGACATCAAGGGCAACGACGCCAACGCCCTGCGTGGCTTCCACATCCACCAATTCGGCGACAACACCAACGGCTGCACCTCTGCCGGACCCCACTTCAACCCGTTCGGCAAGAAGCACGGCTCAATTGACGCCGAGGAGCGCCACGTCGGCGACCTGGGCAACATCAAGACCGACGCCGAAGGTGTGGCCAAGGGCTCGGTCACTGACAAACAGGTCTCGCTTTTCGGCGAGCACTCGGTGCTGGGCCGCACTGTTGTGGTCCATGCTGCTGAGGACGATTTGGGAAAGACCGATCATGCTGATTCCCTTGTCACTGGTAACGCCGGTGGCCGTAACGCCTGTGGTGTCATTGGCATTGCTGCCTAACTATCTTCTGGTGATGCCTTGAGTCAATCGCGATTGTGAAAAAAAGGGAAGGCCCATGCTTGAAGAAGTGTTGTTTAATGAAATGTATAGTCTTATTAGTCTTAAAAATTGAAAAAATTTAATGATTTGAAAATCAATGTGTATTGTTGATGTACATATGAGTGTGTAATTGTGCAATGTTTGGGATGGGAGAGATGTGTGAACTTGATTGGCTTGAATTTTTCGGACAAGATAAACGAGAACCAATTGACGATACCCTTTGAACACTTTTTGGTCTCATTCCGCAATTGAACCTGCTCAAAAGCCAATGAATCCTGCACTGATACACACTGTCCCCTTAAACTCAATTGGTGTTGTGACCAGTTTCTTCAGCCCTAGAACTAACGAAAAGGTTTGAAGGGAGGGGGTTTCATTGTGTGTGTGGAGTAAGTACAGAGACGCGCTTATTGGGTTTAAGCTTTTTTGAGAGAATTTGTGTGTAGTGTGTGTGTGCTTTTTAGCTTTGGGAGAAGAGTGTTGGGAAAGTGCTTGTTCTAGTGTGTTCTAAAATTGAAGTGTTAAGTTGGAAGGTCTAGGGTGGATGTGGCATATGTGGGTTATGGGTTATTGTGGGTGTACATTGGAGGGATCTTGGAGAGCGAAAAATTGGGCGAAAAGTGAAAGAAGGTGAATGAAATGATGAATGATTAGAGAAATGGTTTTGGGTTGGAGTCGTGGGTTACTGTATGATAGATTATGAACTATGAAGCAAGAACTTGATGTATGAGCTCGAAGTGTTCATGTTGCATTGACTCAGAATGTTTCTATTGTTTACAATATGATTAATGTTTGCGGATGTGAATGGGCTGGTGATGATTGAAACTACAAATTAGAAGTGTTTGGGGTTTGTACTATGTGAAGTGGGGTTGTTGATCACTTTGTAGAAAGTGAGTTCTAGGGAGTCGATTTCAATAAGACTCTGATTATCGAGTGCTTGTTTGAAGCGTCGTTTGAGATCGTGTACTTTATATTGCATCTTCATAATGCATGGATCTTTTTTGGAATGCGTCGCAATGTTTTTGGCTTGACCACATTCATAATACCCAAAGAACTATCAAGACAAATAAAATATATGAATGTTCAGTGACAATTCGTTTGGATAACATGTAACTGGCTGTGTGATGTTTTGTTTGTAACGTGAGCTAGATATGTGTGTACGAAATTCGGCGTGTAGATGATGTGCGTACTTTGTATGATGATGCAAGATATTCAATTTTTCTACGGGTATGTCTGGCTGCTGGAGCCAATGATCAAAATACGATAAGGTAACTCAGCGGTTTGTACTTGTTTTCATTTGATATCTTTTAATAGAACATTTTCAATTTTCTTGATATAGATTGTGGTCCATCTCCAATTACGAAATTCGGGGGTTTGTTGTGTAAACACTTTAGTCAATAATTGAATTGTGATGAAAACACTCTGTTTATTGCCATTTTATGGCTTGTGAGTGTATACAATGTGTACAGCATTGAATGAAGAAATACGTATAAAATAATTATGGCAGAAGACGTTTCATTTTGTTCATTTCATAGAGATCAAGAAGGGAACGCTCTTTGTGAAGAAAGCGTAAAGTGGTTGAACGTTCTGGAACGCGTCCAAGTCGTTTTACGGACTGCTGGTTGTGGGTAGCGGCACCTGTCATATAAAAGTGGATGTGATGGTGCGTTTGAGCCGTTTTCTTGATGTACTCAAGTGTAAGATCCTGGAAAGTAAGCGCTTGCTTGTAGTGTTATTCAGTATTGTGTGCTTTATTTTGCATTTCTATAGTGCAAGTTTTTATCAGAACCTATTGCGCTGTTTTCAGTTAAACATATTCATAGTTGTGCTTTCTTCCAGTGCCCTCAATCATTCGAAAGTACATTCACCAGTACATGCTCGTGACCTGTTTGCAATTGGCGACAGTTCACTAGCAGCGTTTCTGAACTTTTTTGACCATCAAGACCTTCATTGGGGTATAGTACTTGAAGTCATCCAATTCTTTCTTCTTGTGCAGAAATAGGATTGACTAAAGCATACCGTCTACATTTCGTGGTCTGTTAGTAAAACCTACTTAGCCACATACACACTAAGGTGTGTATTTGAGTCGTTCTGTGACTGACGTTGCTTCTACAGTTTCATCATATCCTGGCTACATTTTCTTGAAGAGAGTCTGCTACAAATGAATGATATGGTTTATAGTGTTTTCTATGTGAAGAATTCTTCTAAAGTATTGTACTTGTATATCTAATGCACGTTTGGCTGCCCCTTTTGATAGGACTCCTCGAGCATTACTTGGCGGTTTGCTTGTTGACGATATCTGTTAGCTGCACGGCGTCAGGTTTGTAATGTATCCTCTCTTGTATCTTTACTTGCGAGGTTTGGTTTGTATCATGTTGATGGTTGTTCAGTGGTGATGGGAAAGTTGGCCACGGGAATTCACCCTACAGCTGTCCAGGAACACGATGTTTTCAGGTTCTAGTACAACAATAACCGGTACCGAATCGTCCCATCAAAGACTGGAATTTTCGGGAACAAATCTGTGTGTACACACACAAGTCAATGACCAAAAACCAATTGCTCCATCAAGCATCGGGGTGGCATCGGCCCAGGTTCACTAATATATCGAAACACTAAAAAAATATCCAAAACTCTAATTCCACTCTTCAATGTACACAGGGTATTTCTACATTGGATGAAAAGATTCAGTCGTCTTTCTCGACTGGAAACGGGAAGAGAATTAAACTCATCTGACAGAAGTTTGTGTAACCTCGAGTGCATTTGGAACGTCGTATCTGCAGCAAAACGTGTAGATATCCGAGAAGACTTGCGTCTTGACCCGAGCATGTACACAAATGTGTTGATACATACACACACCCAAACAAGAAGCATTGCGGGAGTCTGTTATGCGCTTACAAAAAGAGGGACTGCGGAAGTGATTTACAAACGGGAAAAAGAGTCCGGGTGTGTATGTACGAACAGGAGGATAATTGTGATACACACATGCGCGGGACCTTGCCTTTATCCAAGTTGCAAAAAAGAGGCCATTGTGTGTACCAAATTACGCAACGAGCCCCCAAAAAGATGGCTCAGAAAAATATTCATGTAAAGGTTTGTGGACTTGGGCCTAGATCCTGGTGGATCCAGGACCTCCTCTCAAAAGGCAGGCCTAAAAGCATAATAGAGGGAAAGGGGAAAAATACATTCAAAACTTTTTTTCAAAATCAGGCCTCTTTGGCTAAAAACGTTTGGACATGTCTGTTTTTGCAAACTTTTCTCGGAGGAATAGAAGCTCTAAATGTGTCAGGACAAGCGGACTGTGGATCACGAAAGGGGACTCTTTTTTCTGGCGCTCGATTGTGTTTACACACATTGTGTATCTATTAAGTGTTTGAGCCTTTGACAAACGCTATTTCCCCTTTCTTGACCTTTGTTTCTGTACGTATGGGTATGTCCTGGCTTGAAAGATCCCTTTCCATGAAAACAAATTTATGCTCTTTTTGAAGGCGGAGGTTTAAATTAATATAAGTAAAGGGCATTATTCTGTCTGATCGCGTATAATCAAAATTGTCGTCTACATACAGTTATGATGAGAAGAAAAAAAAACACGAAGAAAACGCGTTTGGAGAAAAATAAATAAATGGAAATCACAATAGGCGTAGAATAGAGTCCTCGATTTTCACGCGTATTGGCATGCCCGCAATTGCACGATACGGTAAAGTCACACATCTTTTCACCACACCTTCATGTGTGTACACAGAATTGAAAGTTTTGCATTTACGATTTGTCGCAAAAAGTCAAAAGCAAAAAAGCTTTGAAGAGAGAGAGAAAAATACAATACTAAAGCTTCAAACTCTCACCTTGTTTTTTGCCAATGCTGATGCATGTACACATGTGCAAAGGTTGTCAACTCGACCCGGAAAGCAGCAATCAAGAAGGAACATTAAAGAACAAACGATCGAGTGTTTTCTCCCCCTTTTTTTTTTTTTCCTAACGCAAAAGCAAGTGTGTACATGATCGGGTTTGCAGATTCGTGTATCAGAATCGATACGTATGATGCAGGCTACACAAGAAAGACTCCATCCAGTAGTGCAGCATTCGGATGCATAAGATTCAAGTCGGATGTGCGTACACACAAATGTACACACAGCTTCTCGCAGAATCAAAAAAACCCTAGCCTCCCCCCCCCCCCCCCCCCCCCCCCCCCCCTCCCTCCCCACCACGCTATGAGCTGATTAGCGCATTGTAACATGCATCGATCTCCATGTCCAAGCTCCAGTCTCCATCAATTGCAGACAAATGGCACAAAGCATCCAAACAAACATGCAAAACTCGTGTTGATCTGGCTGCGAATGTGTACACTCAGAAGAAGAAGAAGAACAGGAACCGTGCCATTTTTTCTTTGTTTTTTTTTTGTTTTTAACGTTGCAAACGAAACACAAAAACCCCATTTTGGATGGCCATCATCTGCAAAGCATCTCCCACCAGTGCTTGTCTGTAACCCACTCTGTCTTGATGTCTCTCTCTGTACACATCTCTCTCAACAGACTAAGTTTCGTTCAAAGGGGAAAAAAGGGCAGTTTGTAGTGTAACCCTTGATGTACAGGCACAACAATGGTGGGTTTCACGCGATTGCGCATACGGTAGCGAGAAAATCATGGTCTTTTTTGTTTGTTTCTTCTTGTGTGTACAGCTGCTGCCCAGCAGTACAGCGTAAGCAACCCGATGGCCAAGACGAGATCGTTCATGGTGGTGTAGTACCGTGTATCCTGAAAGAGCCTTTCCGTGGTGATTGGAGTTCATAATGATACACCGAGTGATTGAATCGCCAATCACAGCTGTAGACAAAAGTCTATAGAAGAAACAAAACATTTGGGGTTGGTGCCGGAAAGCAACAAAGTCTTCTCCGGCAGTTTTCGCGCAGAAAAGCCTCCTTCCCTCTCTCTTTCTCCAGGCATGACGAAATCAGGTATATAGAATCTAAAGAAATATTACATTATCAACACGCAGAACTTTTCCTCAAATCTGCAAGGATCGAAAATACTTAACAAATCGCCCACTCTGTGTACATCCTCCTCAACATCTAGAAGAAGAAGAACTATATTTTGTATGTACACTGGGAATCGTAGCCTAAGTTTTGGTACCAATCGTCTGGGTTTGCAAGTGTCGATTGTCGCGTCATGTATACAGTGGTTCGATGGTTTTTTTGGAAACTGGACAGGGCCTGGTGGTAAACAAGCTTGGAAATGTGTAGGACGCAAGGTCCAAATGTACATGCTTTACCGATGAAGGCTGCTGGCAAAGCGATCAGCAGGTTTGCGAACAGCTTGACCCCAGAGCCTTTTTCTTTGGCTTCCTGATTCATGCTGGAAAACTTTGTAAATGATCAATTTGATGCACGCATATGGCTTATCAGAAACATAAGTGATCGTTGTAAGTCTAAAGAGCCGGCTCGGCAGGTTTACTTTTCAAACTCAAAAAAAGACGGTTCTGTTCTTGAGACATGATTTGGAAAATCCAAAAGTGAGCGTGATGTACAGTGCTGAGATTAATGCCGTTAAGACTAATCCGATCGCCCTAACTTGTTTATGTAGTATAACTGAGTGTAAGCCGTTCAGAATTTGGTTTCAAAAATCACCAATGCGATTTTTACTGATCAATGTGTACATCTGAACAAGACATCACCACCATCCTACTCAGACGGAAAAAGAAACCTCAATGTGTACATGTACACGAGTGTACACAGCAAACGTTTGTGTACACAAGGTTTTTTGTTTTTTGTAGTCCCAGTTTGTCTGTACAATTGTCATCAAGGTTTGGCTATTAAGGAAGGTGCAGGAAGTAAAGTTCTCGGTGGGTGGTTACTGGACACGGGTGTGCAGGACTGTTCAGACTTGATGAGGTGAACATTGGTGTGTGTACACAGCATGAACAGACGCGTTCGGCTGGTTTTGTGCTTGTTGATCGTGTGTACACACTGGGTTGTGTTGGGCCTTGGTGCAACGTCCAATTGAAGTTGGATACGAGAAAAGGCAAAGAGCTGCTGCTGAAACCTCTTGCCAGTGTAGCCGGTTGGTGTACGATATTTAGATCCCAAACCAGAACCAATGTTTTCACTTGGGTTTGCAACCAAATTGTCACGTAAAAGTTGAATACAAACACCAATAGTTAAGCTAAGCTTGTATGCAAGATAAAAACAGATTTGATTAAAGGCAATTGATAACAAGTGTACACTTTAAATCTACAGCAGCTTTTGTAGTATCAGACAATGTGATTCATACACTTCAGCATGTTTGAATGTCTGATCCAGAACTACATCTTCTGCGATTAACCACTCCTCGTTCGCTCAATTGTTTACACGAAAGCAGCCGACTTTTAAACACAATTGTACCCGTTTGTAGAGAGAGCCGTGTCAGAGAGACGACCCCCCATTTGATCCAGTAGCAGACTTGTTACACTGCCCATTCTGCTGGGTATCGTGACGTTCAAGTCTCGTCTGCTTGTCATTCTGTTTTGTCCTTTTGGTGAAACACGCGTGAGGTCGAAATGGCTGGTGTGTGTAGATTTGAAAACAACGTCTTTTTTGCCTGTTTGAGAGAAGCGCTTGTTTTGTGTCACCCTTTCAAGGATATTCTCGAAACATGATATTCTCAAAGAGCTTTTTTTTAATTTTTTTGGCTTCTCCTTTCGATCACTGGGTGTCCGCCCATCACCATCTTCGCTACCTACCAATCTTTCTCTGAACAGCAAGCACTTGTATTCTGGCAAGGGTCATCACCAAATCGCCCACCAGATTACACACATTCACATCTTTTTATTTTTTTTTTTTTTTCACGCCAGGAGATGTGTACACACACATGGTGTTTTTTTTTTTTTTTTTTTTTTTCCATGTGCGCAGGCGCCAAAGCGGTCTTGTTTGGCTTTAAAGAACCACCGGGGTTCTCTTTCTGGACTAGCACATGAGAAAAAGAAAATACACACGTTTTGAAATAATAAAAAAAGTTTATTTCTCTGCTACTCGTCTCAATGTGTATGTAGACACACAAAAGTAAAGAGATTTTGTTTTTGTTTTTTGGGTGTGAATAATTTTTTTTGTTCTTTCGTTCAATGAACCAAACCTGGAAAAGAAATCAGTGTACAAACCTGAACCTTGATGACTTGGAAACATCCCCCCCATACATACATTCATCTCTCTCTCTCTACTCATGCATAGATGTATATAAACCTCCAGATCTGCTTTTAATTTTTCGCGTTCAACGTTCTTCTTTCTTCCTTTTTGATCAACAAGTTTTCCGGATCTCTAGTACAGCCCTTTTCAAACTCATCACCTACACCCGCACTCGTATTATAAGCTCGTACTCAACTTTCACATGGGATACAACAGAAACAAAGGTCTCGCTAACAACAACTTTGGCGAACAGCTCGACAACTTTTATTTCAACGGAATCTCGGCTACTACAATGCAATCAGAAGAACCAATGTTCAAACAAACAAAAAGAAGAAAAAGAAGAGAGGCCAACAGATCGCTTCCGCCTCTTCCACCACTGCCGTTCCCCAGCTTTGGCATCAAAACACATCCTTATAGCGTTTTCCTGTCCAGAGAAGACAGCACGAATTCGGAACCCTCGAAACAGCCGACACCCTTCAAGACGTCACCAAAGCCGCAATACCCAATACAAAAATTCAGCACCAACAACATATATCCTGAGCATGACCTTGCGACGAGCACTACCCGATGCCCCGACACAAATACAAACTTGGCAAGCAATGATTACAAGACATTCAAAAACATGTCGTCTTCTACGTTCTCTTTACCAGCAACCATGCTATCCTCCATTCAACCCCTTTCATTCAACAAATCAAAACCCGATCTGCTTGCTACTGATCCGGTCCCAGCGTACAGCCCCATGGACCAAGCCGACGACGACGACGACGACGAAACAACCGATTTCGAGGAGTCGTTAGTATCATGCGAGCCCGGTTCCATTTTGTATCGCACCGAGCCTCTCAGGATCTCAGTTTCTGATGAAAAGTGTCCAAGACGGTTTCACACACCAACTACACCATATTTTTTCAGAGACATCACAGAACCACTGCATGAAGAAGACGAGTCACAGGACAGTATTCCAATCCCGCGAAGGTCTTCTGTGAGATTGAGTAGCGGAGCAGTGGCCGGCACACCTCCTCCTCCTATCCCGCCCAAAAGCACATCTCGGTTGTTGGACATGTACAGCAAAAAGCGGTCACCTCTCAGCATGAGTTCGACCTCTTCATCATTCACGTCCAACTCGTTGTTTTCAAACGAGAGCAGTAATAAAAGATACAAACACAGAAGAAGTACTTTGAACCTTTCGGGCAAAGAGGAAGAAGTCAAGGCGCTCAAGTCAGAGTTTCTTATCGACCGATTGCCGGTTGATAACTGCTCAGCTTCGTATGAACAAAGTATAATCCAAGACTTTATTTCATTAGACTTGGCAGTGCTTGACAATTCTTCTTTTGACTCGCAGCTTGAGTTTTCTCCCAAGATAACGGCGCACAGTCCGTCAAATAGCATTTCAACAGATATCACAGAATACACACCGCTGTCTTCGCCCATGTTTGAAAAACAACCCCATTTCCACAGCCCCACTGCATCTCCATTTCAAATCTCTAGCCCGGAATTCATCGGCTTTGAAGAAAGCGATGATGGCACCATACGCAATAACTCAATCTCCAAAAGATTCAAAGCGTTCAGGAAAAAGATCCTGTGATTTCCCCGTTTGGCTTCACGATTCCTAACGCAACAATATTATAAAAAGTTATTGTACATCCTACACATAATCCTGTATTCTTTTTACGTCTCATGCTCACGAAATCCATAAAACTTATGATGTTATATTACCAAATAATCTAAATTCATGTTCACCACAATTGTACTCAAAGAAACTGATTCATAGATATGAGATTGTCTCATTGTATTTAGGAAAAGGTACGGCCTGGATCATCAGGTACACACACAATCACGTGAATCTGAGACTTTTAACGGTAGCGTTTGGTGACACTTTCTGTAAATGGACATTTAGTACATATCCCAAACATACGAGACTTTACCAAAGTTTTTAATTGTTTATTAATGTTTTGGATATCGGATGTTTGATAAGCGAGTGAAGTTTAGAACATGACCCATGTTTCTGATTCATACTATTCGGAAAGCAATGCGTGTGTACAAACTAAGGACTAGCGGAAAACATTTTTAAACATTTTTCAAACGGCATCGAGGTGTCAGTTGTGCAATCTATCAAAGCCACAGCGTTTGAACGTCTGAAAGAACTCGTGATTATATTGATATTGAATGACCAAGCATCCTGCTGTTCAAACACGAGATGTATATAATCAACAGTGTTTTGTAATTATGATGTAAGTGGGGCCCTCCCCCAATATTTTTCCCAAGTGGATTGGAAAAATGATCCAGCACTACATGTAGCCCGCTCTGTGCACCAATAGAAACACAGAGGAGCCATGACCTGATCCCCCCGAGACTGTAAAGTCTCTGACATTTCTGAAGTACTCCTGTTTCTTATATTATTCAGATACAGTGGATACACATTGCGCTGGTGTAGGCGGATAAGTTTGTGTGATGATGTTTTTTTTTTTTTTTGGTATTAATTACATTCAAGGCTTTGAAAAAAGGAGGCTGATGGAGATGGTGTAAATAATACTAATTGGACAGAGCTATTGGTTTGTCGTTAAATGGGAATTGGCAGGTTTGTCAATCCAATTTTTCAGTAATACTCGATAGTTATCTAGGGATTACTCGTATCACTCACAATGGCAACTTAAAATTTGTTCGTCCCGATATAGTCGCAACGGTTCTTCTAATTCAGCATTTGGCTTAAACGTCTACTAGTAAGCTGTACAGAAAAAAAAACCCATTTTCCGGTTTAATTAACAGCCATTGTGAAAGGAGTGCAGATACATGTTTTATCCTTGAGTGTATAATTAGAATGATAGTTTCCACATACTGAAAATCGGTTTAACCGTTGTTCCTGGACTCTGTGTGTGTACATCATACAATGCCAAATATGGCTGTTTTTGGCCCTTTTGGGGGAGGGTTTGGGCTTTTCTTTAGAAAAAAGTGTCAACCCCTGGTATTCATAAAAGTGCAACTTCTTTTGTATCCCCGAAAAAAAAAAACTGAGATAATTGTTGAGCTGCAGAGCGTGTGTACACATCTCTGTTGGCTATACTTTTCTTTGTCTATAAACTATTGACTGTATTATCTTTCAACACAAAGTTAGAGAGTGTACATCATGACTGCCTTATACAGGGCGTGAAGTCTCCATCCAAGTAACAACAAAGCAATGCATAGCGTACTTGAATTATCTCTCCTAGCATTGAATGTGTACACGCAGGCTCGTGTTTTCAGAGTATACCAAGGTTTCTAGATTATAAAATCAAACTGTGTTTTGTATGCCTAGAGTTGTGTTGAAAGGATCTAGTGAAAAAGAGAAACTGTGTGTATGATATGTTACATAACAAGCGTGATTGACTTGTCAGCCGTTAATAGGAGATTCCAGCTCTAAAATGAGTATACATAGCCCAAACAATCACAAAAACAAGATATTTGAATATACACTTCAGTGTTGTTGGCGTTTCGCTACACGAAACCTACGCTGCAACAAGGGAGGCGAACTGCAATAAATAGTATCTATAACTCTGTGTTGACTGTGAAAATTTGGGTGAGTGTGACATTGAGCTCCAGGGCTTTGCAAATGGTGGAAGACTTTTACAAGCAACTGATGCTTTGCTGGGGAAACTTGACATGAAAGGGTTTTGGGGATATACTAAAGTACAGACATTTTGTTCAGTTTGTTTCAGTCAAACTCATAGACAACAGTAACAGCTGTACCTATCAAATATTTCTATACGAGATTCTTGCGCAGTTTTGTACATATATATATCAGAAACGAGAACAAAGGTGAATTGTAACTGATATTCAATGACACACAGAGTTCAAAATCATAGGCGTTTGACAATGGTTACAGTTATCGCTTTTGAATTATTTCCATAAAGTGACTGTTTTTTCTTTGTACATTAATTAAAAACACCTGTGTTCAGTACCAAAATTTGTGATCACAAAGAGATACTAAAGTATCAACTGCTTGATGTATATTTTCAATGTTGCAGAAAAAAAGGACAAAGTTGAAATTGATTGTTTTTATGAAATTACTTTATAAAATTATGATGGTTTTGCGAGTTCTTTTTTGTAAGCCAATGTTGGTTCAAACTTTTGATCCACGCAGTTTAATATTTTAAGCAAGAGAATGAGTTTCATTGAGCAGTTTTGTTGCTGAGTGCTTTGACTAAATTTTCAAACACCAGAACTAACTTTGGTACCAAACCCCTACTGATATCAGAATTACAATTGCTACTTTTGCCATTGTTTTAGAGAACGATGGCTGCATTTCAATATCTAAAATATCTCAATTACATGAAATGATGTTGAAACTTTTCAAAATACAACTAAGTCGTCGTTTAGATAAGTTTAAGTTTTCATTCAATCCATCTTCAAAGTATCTACTATACACTTGCCAACATCGCCGTGGTACTAATCATGTATGACCTCAAGCCTAAACAAGCAATAGCGTCTGTTATGTTTACTAGACTAAATGAAACCTGTTCAAAGCTTTTAACTTGTAATTTCATTACAAAAGATTTTAATTCGTACACGGCACTTTAACATTACGTTTTTAAAAAAAGACTTTTTGATTTACTTTGACCTCTACATTCAGGGCTGTTGATACACAGCTTTATGCTAAGCAGATTTTGGGAATGTACATGGAACAAAGGGCCGCCAATTTGTGATTTACTTCCTACACGGGAATCTGGATCTTGCCATTCTTTTTATTCTTGTTGATACAGAAACACTTTTCATGTTTTGATATAAATGCTCAAGAGCTATTTCAACAAAAATCACGACACTTGTCGAGTACGGCTAACCAACACAAAGTTCCAAATCAGGCCTTAATCAAAGTTTCCTCGGGCTATAATCGGCAACTTTAAATCATTGCCGCACGTAGCCATATGTGTACACACACTATGATTCAATGTACGGCTGAAATAATGAACTTTTCAGCATGGAGTAATAACAGTCCGTAATCTACAGTCCCCCATAAAAGATCGTCGTTCCGTTTCCTTTCACATTCTTCTCTGTATACACTGATAAAAACGCTACATAGTATCATCGCGCTATCGTCGTTTTGCTTTGCTTCTAACTATTCTGTGCACAACTGTTTTATTAAAATCACAAGAGTATCTCAAATTTACAAAATATTTCAAAATGAGTTCAGAGCAGCCGGGAAACAACAAAAAAGACAAAAGGCGCCAGACTATAGCTCTTAGAATCAACTACATCACAGAGCAATTCCAAATGGATAGAGATATAAACTATCGTGAGATGTTACATGCTTTGCAGGGTACACTATCAAGTCTGCACTCCGGAACCAGCTCAGAATTCTTAGAGACTCTCGCTGATTTGGAGGAGGAGCGCGACCAAGAACTTTTAAGATTGGCGTTGTGGGAAAAGTATAGAATTGAAAGAGCAGAAACCGAATACCAAACCGAGGTTGCAGACGCCAACGAGGAATACGAAAGACTTACTCGGCTAGTCAAAGAAAGATTGATGATCAAGCTGGAAGACCAGCGAAAAAACTTGAGAGAGGACAAGGCGCTCCTAGACATTGCAAACGAACATATGGTGTCTTTGAACAGTTCATATGGTGCCAGTGGAGACCGCTCAAACATGGAGGATACTGGAGGCTCTCCTGGCTCCATGTATTTGAATGAAAGACGGCACCTTCGACGACGAGGTGACTTTGGTACCACTTCGGCACTTGAAGATATTTCTGGCATCTCAAGTAACGAAGGGCGTGGCAATCGAACCGACGGTGGATCAAACAAACGGAGAAAAGTGAGAAACATTCAAAGTGACAACGATCTTGTATTACAAAGTGATAGAGAGACATTAGAGGGAATTTTGTCAAACAGTAATCCTGGTCAGGCTAACAATTCTAATCAAAGAGGAAATGTTCACTCGGTTTCAAAATCCTCCAAGTCATATCAACCTCCGGCTCCTCTCAAAATCGAAGATGCCCAAAATGATCTTGCGCAATTACGATCGGCTATTACTAGTTTCAAAAAGAAAAAATAGGATGGCTACATTTATCTGTCTCTTTATTTATTTATAGGTCTTGTTCTATGATGATTATACTTAATACCCCATGCATTTTTCATTCTCTAATACATGTCAGGTCCTAGATTCTAAATTTCAACTCTCCACAAGATTTCCTCCACATTTCTATTTTAACCACGATTACATCCAGGATATCAATCAACTCTAAATATACGTATCTTAGACCATCGTTGACGCGGAAAAAGTACATTCCTACTGTAGGTACCAACAAAAATTCGCCAATTTGATCACGGCTGCCAAAGTCAATGAAAGCTCTTATAGAGCTGTTACAACAAAGCATAACGTCTCAAAATCTACTTTGAAAAACCGCTTTTAAAACCATAATAAATTGCGACAAAATTCAAATGGGGATCAGCTGCTTTTTTTTTTCCGGAACAAGAACAATAATGTGAATTTTGAATTTATGCTCAAAATGTGTTTTAAAAAGCGCCCAGTTACAGCCAGATTAGGAGTACGGCTGAAGCTCATGCCGCAGGGCAAAGAAAACAGTCAAGTTGAGCAAAAAGCGAATGCCACAATTTAATAAAAAACATCCAGGTATAAGGGTGATGCAGAGACGAAACTTGAGTCTGTTGAAAAATAGTTTATAAATTACTGATGATATGGTTCACGCGTTATTTGGATTGTATCATGATGTGCTACCGAAATATGATATGAAAGAAAATTGAATTTACATTATAGATGAAACTGGAATTGCCATTAAAGCCACAGCCCATTTCATAACTGTGAGTACGCCTTATAAAAATACTGGAGCTATTCAAAAGCTGATTCGTTTCATGTCTTCTTTCATCATTGTTTCACAATTAGTTAAAGGATTCTTAGATATTTTCTTTAATCTATAATATGACCACTTTTTCTTTATACAGTCATCTACAGACATTTTTTAAAAAAACGTTTCCAGAATGATCTTCTAGGTATAGATGTTTAATAATTCGCATAGTCCTGTTTGCCTGAAAGTGGTAATTCTGAAAAAAGGTATAGTTTTTTCTAGCGCAACTTGTATTTTAATACATTTTCTTGATCGCCTTTGCTTCTCTTGCATGTTTATATCCTTGTCATCATTATCAGAACGTTTGGTAACGTCGCTCTCTGAGATTTTTTTTTTAACACCAAATCAGTTTATACCATCATCACTATTAGCGTTTTCATCACGGTAGCAACTGGCTAAACGCTTATTCCTGTTATCATTGGTGTTATTACCGTTGACTTGATCTTGATCTCACCTGTATAAGTCCACTACACATATCTAGTAGATTCACTATATGTTGCGCTAATAACGTATTTGTCTTTCAATTGCAAATCACACATCCCTCGCAAAATATTCTAATCGCATTTTTCATTTTAAGATCGGCACACTAAATACAAAGCACTTTGAAATTAAAACAATGGAGAGTGAGAGATAAATAAATTGGAACTTGATTTGAAAAAACCATAATATTAAAAGAGACCTGGTATGCTATATGATTCGAGACCCAAGTTCCACATTTCATTGCAGGGAAATAACAATGATTGGAGCTTCTTTTTCTGAATAATATAAAGGATGATAGAAACTAAGAATGCTGTTAAATACCAATTATTACTAGAATTATTTCTAAAAAAACCATCACGGAAATCTTCAATAGCGTTCACATCTCAGTATTCAATGCCTAGATTAACAAAATTATTTACCAATAAGTGAATGAGTATAGACAATGTCGCAAGTACATTATCTAAAAACTCGGCCTAAAAGTCCCCCGAAGATCTTACCGACAATGCCACTGGAAACTACGTTTCCAACAACCTGGTTTGCCTTACCAAATTTATCACATCTGCTGAATGCCAACGAGTTCATGATAGTAAGCAGCAATGCAACAAAAATCAACACCAACCACAAAAATTGGAATTTGAGGATAGCAAGTAGGCCCAGTGCAAGCCAAAAGGCGGGTGTGGCATACGACATGATCCAAAACACTTTGGAATCAATAGGATTGATGTAACGCTGGGGATCCGCGGTTTCAAAAACCCAAATGCTATTTCCGTCAGATTGTGTTTCATTCCACCAACGAAGACCAACTAAGAGTCTGCCACTAACGTTTTTGACATTCCAAAAATCGGCGGCGAGTAGCAAGATGACCAAAACAAAGATCAAAATGAAATTGTTTGTAAACAAAAGACCAAAGAGATACGTTAGAAGAGCCCCTAAAGCGTAATTAGCAAATTTTCGTCTAAAGGTCAAAACGCATTGTAGTTGGACATACCAAATCGGAAAGCTAGGAAAAATATCAAGGCAACTGGATGGCTACTTTCTGACAATCTTTGGAACAAAGTCCGTGACTGAGGTTCAATTGGCGTAGACTTTTGTTTGTTATTAGTAGGATTCAACTAAAACAATTTAAAACTCAACTCACCATTGTGATCTAGGATCTGGGTCTGTAACGTGAGAGTATGAAAGCCGAGTATAAGTCGTTTGGTTATTGAAGACAAGAAAGAAGTTTCCCCATCATTGCACTTATGACCTGTCCAAAAGAATAAACAGCATCATGTGACTTGTCAATTAGTTCAAATCTTGGGAGGATTGAAGTTCTAACTTTTTATCCGTCCTAGACAAAATATGGATCTTTTCCATCAAATATCATTCTCTTTTCAGTGAATATAGTATAATGTCTTGGAACTATTCAAAGCGTGCACAATGGCCTGAAAATGATTTCACATTTAGTTCAAATTTGTTGTATGTGCCTACTTTGTGCCCGGATAATGCACTGATATCCCCATATTACAAACGCCCAGAATTCAAATTACACAATCTCACAAAAGGATTTAATTGTCAGACAGTGATTCCGTATGATCCGCGATACACAGAAGCTTACACATCTACATTAGACATACCCAGCTGCACTTTGGACGGCAAGGAAACTTGGCCCGAAAGTTTGCTGTACTACCTGGTCCAAGAAGGCGATTCAGTGAAAAATCCTTTGGCTGCTCACGATCCTTCAATTGGCGACTTGATGGATTTTGGATTGATTCATGATAATTCTAATGAGTTCAAAACGGTCATTGCATACGTTGCAGGCGAAGACAAAACAACAGTCTGCGCGTCTTTGCTTGGGTTGACGACAGAGCAGTTTAGCAGGGAAGATAGCAAAAGCGTCGCGGGTTTTCATAGCGATAATTTGAAAGACAAAAGCCCTGCAACAGATAGCTCCTCAGACGAAAGTTCATCGGAAGACGATTCAACAGACGAAAGTGACTCGAATAGTGAAGACTCTGTAAAACACTTACAACCGTTAGATACTGTTAAAATTCAACTCCCAAAGTTTCAGAGCGTTTCAGTAGTTAGACCAGATTCTTCGGCCAAACAGATAGAAGTTTTGGATTCATTAGAATTTGAAAGACCGGGTCTTTTTGTTCGTACAGGATCTGATATTTCTTTGTACAATTGGAACTACGACTGTGACGACAACAACAACTATTCTATTCAAATAGGTAACACCGCTCGGCTGCCACTCAAGCTAGGAACTTCAAATTATGTCGTTGATTCTACCGCCAGTAGGACAGCTCCACACTGGCTGTCAACTGTTCGTAGTGATGGATCACTGACTCAGTACTTTTATTTAGAGGGTTCCTCAAAGTTTGCGCCAGTCAAATGTCCATCATTCCATTTTGGAGAAACGTATTCGCACTGGCACAGACTTCAAGAAGTCTACCTACCGTCAACTGCAATTTCAAACGACCCTGGTCTGCTTATGGTTGGTAACAGAAAGTCGTTAAGACTCTTTAACACACTTCAAAACAGATATATGGCTGACATGTATCCCAAGACACTAAAATTGAAATTGGAAAATATAGCGGATTTCAAACCAGCATCATCTAGAGCTATTTTTGATGGATACGAAAGTCTGCGAAGTAATACTTTGACAGATTATCAATATTTTATTTTGACCGGTGAGGATGTGATGTGGATGGATCTCCGTAACTCTTCAACACCCATTTTGAGTTCTAAGCATATGATGAATCCTCAAGATCCTTCCCTTCGATTAAACATGAATTATTGTGGAGGTGAAGAAAACGGATTTCACTTGGCAACTGTGTATAGTCAAGTTGTACCGACAACTTCTATAGTCGAGTTTGGAAAGGAAACTCCTGTTGAGATACCCGAATGGGAAGGACAGAAGTTTAAAAAAGTACTGAGTGAGCTTGAACAAATGCCCGTGGTATACAATGATGTTCAAACATTCAACACACATCTTGCAAGACGTACGCAGACTTTGAAAATTACACAACTACCTTGCACAAGTAATGAAAATGAGGCCACGCTGAAATTTTCAAACAGTGACAATAGCCTAATTACCCTGAGTGCATTCGAACTATCTATGGATAATGGGCTTTACCTACATGTTTTAGGAAACGACTCTAAAATTAAGATCGATTTAACTAAAGATCAATCCTCTCATGGGTTGATTGAAAAAGTCACATGCTTACGAAGTTCACTAGATCCTAATGACGCCTATGAAATCCCAATACATCACAACTTACGTGATCTATACATTCACTTGACACATTTGCCTTTGCGCAGCTCTTCACAGAACACTATGGCTCTTTCCAAAATCGAAAACCCAACGGGTCATGATTTGACAGTAAAGCAGATACAATTGGATAACCCTGATATAAAAATATTCAACAACATGCCTGAATCTGAAATCCGTACGTCGGGTTTACTCGATTTTGATTCTTGTACTGCCGAATCATTTAAATCCCTTCTAAAGGATATATGGATAAAACCTTTAGAAAGCATATCTAATCAGGATTTCTACAAAGCTCGGAAAGATACTGTTGCTAGTATCACACAAGGTGTTTTAGATTCGTGCACTGTAATACCTCCTATAAATCCGGATAAAGATGTGGACAGTCTGATTGCGCCAATTCAAGCATATGCTTCTAGACAGTTAGAGCTTTTAGAAGAAACTTTAGAGTTTATGAAAGTCTGGGATGGAGAAGACATTGATAAATACCAGGAGTCTGATGCTCAAGAAGATGATGATTCTTCACAGCCTTCTTTGTCTCAATCAATGCTTTCTCAGTCCAACTTTTCTCAGATCCCTCTTTCAAGTCAGCCGACATTCTCTCAAGTACGATCAAGTCAACCCGGGTTTACTAAAAGAGTTTCAAGCCAACCCGGTTTTGCTAAAAGAGTTTCAAGTCAGCAAGCGTACATGCCAACAAGGACAAGCCGCCCATCATCTTCGCAAGCAATTTCAAGTCAGACTCAATCGTCACAAAAGAAGAAGAAGAGAAAGAAAAATGAAGGTTTCTAGTTTTATTCTCATTCATACTTGCCACGACGTGTATATTATATTTCATAAATTATTTAATATATTACAATACACAATATTATCATTTTGTTCTTTTATGTTTCAACTTAATAAGATTATGAATATTGTAGTTGGTAAATCTATGGTTTGCTCAAAACAAACAATAGACTTATAATTCAGTAAAATTATGATTTCTACAACACAAATTACAACAGAACTTTCGCCGTTTTGGAAAATATACAGATGAAAACAGTAAAACATAAGTCAGCAAACTAAAGATCTGTTGCTGCCTCTGTTACCCTCAACATCACTGTAACATTAAAAATCAGAAATACAACATGGACAGAACAACGGCCAACGGGGAGCCCACCGTGGTGGATTCAGTCTGATACAGTATGTATACACACCCTTGCAACAAAAAGATCCTACCAAGATTTGTAGCTCTTATACGTGGTTACAACATACTGGCAGTTGGGAAAAAGTACAGGTGATTGTAATCGATAACAAACGGTATGTGTACAACGCTATGCAAGTGATAATAAAAAGAAATTTTACCACTACAGCATTATTGTTCAAGGCTACCGAAAACCCATCAGAATCAATATCTTCGTCTGACAACGGTTCACTTCACAAGTTGATTGATCTTCGTGCTGTCAAATCCGATTCATGGTTTAAAGGCATGATAGTCGATACTGGACCAAGGAGGTCTTTGATGATGATACTTGACCAAAAAGATCCTTGATATTGACAAGTTGGATCCTTGCAATGTGTGTATGTTTGTTCTAACAACTCTTGAAAAAAAATAAAAGCTCTATAGTAGTAAAATTGTTGAAATTAATTTTTAATCTTATAGATGAACAAAAATATTTTGCTAAATCATAATAATATTATAAAAAGGAAAAAAAAACAAAAGGCTGTTTATGCGAGTCCAAATCCTTCTCTACCCTCCGTGATGGCTGTCAATAATGCATTTCTAAGAGCTTCATAAGAACTGTACTCAGGAAGATCGATTTGATTAAAGCAAGTATGCGATGACGGGAGTCGATCTTTGCTACCATAGTCACGGTGAATTGAAAATTTGGAAACACCATTCATGCTAACAAGCTCCTTAAAACCATTTAGAGGGACCTTTGAAGTGCCAGTTGCAAATTGTAGCAGTTTTGCTCTCTCCTCTGCATCAAATGACTTGACTGCTCTCCAGAACCACTTGATTTGAGGTGAAGCTGCGGTATAGTTATAATACTCAGTGTTACTGGTCCAATCATCAAGATCAATGTTAGGCATACCAGAGATGAGCAACTCAAGTTCTTGTTCATCAAAGATGGAAATTGCATTTTTGGGAATGATCTCGTGGAAGCCTTCCAAAAGTGCCTCTAGCTGGTCTTTGATACTTGCGACCAGGCGATACTCAACAACAAGTTTGACATACTCCGCCTTGTTCTCTTCTGTAACAGGAATATTTCGTCCGTCGGGTTTGAGATCAATAACTTTCTGCTCGCCATATTCATCAGCGCTAATTGAAAATGTTTCAGTGATAACGTCGGTAATATCATTTTCAAGCATCCATACAAGAGACTTGTAGTAATCCAAATCAAAAGTTTCCATATCTTTGACAGATAAAGATTTACCAAGGATCTGTTTATAAACTGCGCGACTAAAGTGGCAGTCAAGAAGATTGTTGCTATAGATGGCTTTACCAATGATTCTACCAATAAATTTGAAGTAAAACAAATGCTCGGGATTCACACATGAAGTTCTGTTGGGATGATACGTAGTAGGATCAGATGCTACTGGAGAGAAAAGTGCATAGTCGGGATTTAAGATTTGCCTAGACAGGACTTGATACCATTCTCTTGTCACCCCACCTTCGTCAACACCATCTTCATCACGGAACTTTATGATGAACCTAGCATTTTTGAACTCATAAGCAGACCTAAAGTGCATGACGTTGTAAGAGTCCAAGAACACTTGATCACGTCGGACATTTGAAAAAGCATTGAACAGATATGAGTTTCTGCAAATTTGTTGATCAAAGTATTTTCTCTTAAAATCAAATTCTAACGACTTGGGATTCTTAAACAAGATCGAAAAAGAGCCGTCCATAAGTTTGGGATTGCTGCGAACAAGGTGATTCAAAATCTTTTTATGTCCATCAGTAAATTTGAAGAAAAAATTTTCAAGAGGATTTGCTGGGGTGCTTGGATGATTAACTTCAAAATGCTTTGTGTTTTCTCTCACATGAACATCTTTAACTGGGCTGTGTTTGCAAATAATCATCAGTGACTCAATTAAAGACAAAAGACAGGTAGCAATATACATTAGATCATCTCGATCATGAATCAATTCCAAACACTGACTCAAAGCAATCCAGAGTTCACAGACCAATTCGCTGTCACTGATCATCTTTAAATACTTGACAGCGCCTTTTTTGACAGCGTCCTCCTTCTTGACTTTCTTGGCCCTTCTTTTCAAGTAGGTTTTGTCGTTTTGATCCTTGCTGAAAAAAAAATCAATAGCCGTCAAAATACGCAAAAACTTGGCTTGTACTGAACTAGCTGAAGAAAATTGAAGAATAAATGAAGATGATATATCGCTGCGTTTTTCAGAAGACTTGATTAAACTCAAAAGATTGCAAACCTCATGTACTATTTTGGGGGCAGTCTTCAGGGCTTGAGAAACAAGCTCTTTTCCAAAAACATCTTGAACACCGTCAATCTTAGAAAAGTTCTGCATAGTCCAAATCAGGTTTTGAAAAACTTCGCTATTGCACTCCTTGGTAATAAGAGCATCTATCAAATACTTAAATTTTGAATCAGGAATGTTGGGCCGACTGTGTAGTTTTGGAATAGCGCTTGAATCAAATTCATCATCTTGGCTGTCAATTTCGTCTTTAAATTTGTTTGTCTCGGGCTTTTTGCCAGACCTTTGGAAAGACTTCTTTGGATTTGTCTTGGATTTCTCATTTTTAACACGCTTTGGCTTGTAAACACACACAAATGCTTTACTAATTCTATAAATGATTGTAGATAGCATTTTCAGGTTGAGTGGGTTTTCCCAAGTTACTTTTCTATCAAATAATTCCAGAAGAATACTGATTGGGCAGCAAGCCTTCCTCAAATTAACCTTACCTTTACCCTTGCGGTCGATTGGAACTGAGTGTGATGACCAGAAGTAAAACTCAACATTACCATTAAATTTGATCATAAATTTCAGCGCTTCCAAAACTTGCTGTGTAACAATGTTAGGTGTAATGTCATGGCTTAAAAGATCATAACCAGGAGAAGTTTTACCAGTGTCTTTAGATATGTTTTTAGAAGACCCCAAACCATAACGGGCTTTGTTTGTTATTTGCATATACCCCTTTTCAAGTGATGAATGATCTAGAGAAGCATCTTGAAGAACACGCAGAATCAAATTGACAAGATCGAATCGTATGCCTTTTTTAGTACATAAATTCAAAATCAATTCTTTAATAATACCAGGTGCCTGAGGAAGATAAAGAGTTCTAACCAGCGCAGCTACACCGTGCGTGTTTACTAGATCTATAGCAACAGTAGGGAGCTTCACCATTGGTTCCGGTTTTTCAAGTGCCGTGACCATAGGTTTTGTAGCATCAACAGTTGAGGATGGCAATGATTCACCGAAGTGTTTGGAAGATACGTGAGGGCGTTTAAGAGTGTTGACAGACTCTTGTGGTTCACGTAAATGAGTAACAAGCTTTTCATGCAAACCTTCAGAATGAGGTTCCCTGGCCTCTTCATACTTTTTCATGGCTTCTGGACGCTTAATGGTTTTGTGTTTCAACACAGTGCTTTTCGTTGCTGATTGGTTGCCATAGACAGACTTGGAATTAGTGAGATCTCTCAAAACTCTGAAGATTATCAAGTCTAAACTCGTCTCGATTAAAAAACCCAAACTTTTGGCCAGCTGTATCCCATCGATCTCTGGTAACCCGAGGTTCGTTTCTAATTTCCCACTCTCTCTTGTCACAATATTTGTGCGTAACGTCTGAGCTGATATAGTGATCTATGTTTTCATTTTCAGTAAGGATTGGAAGACTGGTTTGAAAATTCTGTATTACTTGATCCAAACTTGTAAATGTAGAGTTTCTAAACCAACTGGTAGAGAATACTGATTTGAGCGCGTCTAGATTATCTTGTAAGTTTTTGCCTATTGGCAGAGTGCCTCTGAAATCGTCATTGACATAATCTTCGTCTTCTTCGTCTTCATCGTCTTCTTCATCTTCTTCATCTTCTTCATCTTCTTCATCTTCTCCGTCTTCTTCGTCTTCTTCACCATTTTCGTCATCCATATCGTGGTTAAATTCATTTTCATATTCTGGGGTATCAACACTATCGTTTCCAAAATCATGGCTGTATCTAAAATACGCTGCTCGCAGTCTGATATTGATTTCCTCTGCGGTTACTGCGGGTCTAAGTTCGTCTCTAGAGACACTTTCAAAAGCAAGTTGAGTCTGAGACTCCAAATCATCATTGTCGCAATCCTGAGAACGTGTCTCTATAGCCTCAATAAAGATTTTGTCTTCTTGATCTTTATCAAAGGACTTCATGATACTAGTGTCTTGATGTCCATAATCAAAATTATCCTGGTCTCCGCCTGATTCAGCCAATTCGTGGTTTACAATTCCCGAACCGTGAATATGACCCATCTTGAAAAGTTAGCTAATATCAAATTATATGCAAGTCTAATCGCACTTACTGGCTCAGATTTGCTATCGACGCTTTCCTCGTCACACAAATATTTCGAATCTGGAGTAGTATCAACAATATCGTCACTAAGTTCCATATCTTCATGACTTCCATTTTCGAATTCATCTACGTCGGAATGAGATTCAGAGTCAATTTCCATTTCATCATCATCAATATTCATCTCACTGTCAGTCTCACGATACATTTCCTCTTCGGTATCAGTTTCCTCATTATTTTCCAATATTGCTGCTCCGGCTTCGAACATTCCCAATGCTGAGTTTCTAAAAATGTCTGGGGGTGGATTGTTATCATCTTCGTCATAGTCAGAGACAATATCGTTGAAGTGCTCGTCATAATCGTCTTTGGTCATATCGATTCTTGGATCATATACAGAAACTTCCACAAGAGTTTTTGATAATACCTCCAAAGATCTAGCTATTGATTGAACAGCTTCTCTGGCATTGGGATGATTCAAATCGATATCAGCCAAAGCGCCAGTGAAAATCTCAGCAAAATTTTCACGATACATTAGACGAGCAATAGCGGAACCGTCATTGTTGTTATTACAAGAGACACCAGATGAACAATAAGGAGTATGTCTATTAGATCTTGTTGACATGAGCTCGAAACAGATATCAGCCAAAACAGTAAGCTTGCCATAAGTCCAATGCAGGTCTTTGGACGACTTTCTGGCTTCGTTGAAGGCTTTTGCCAGAGCGCGTATTATGGAGGTTCTAATAAAAATAAGCTCATGGTTATTTTGGACTGCATTTTCGTCTTGATCAACATTTTGGGGCTTTTCGCTATAAACAGTCATGAGACTAAGAATATTGAGAGTAGCCAATGATGAAACCTCAGCCCATTCGTTGTAAGGCGTAATGTCATTTGCAGACACCAAACCGAGAGGAATCAACTCATCAAGATAATGGTTAAGGACGGTGGGGCCAGACTCAAAAGAAGAGATTGATGTATATGAAGACTTTTTTGGATAACAGATAAAGTCCAATCTACAACTAGAGTACGATCCAACGAGCTCGGTAAGACTTTGAAGCAAAAAGGTAGCATAGTGAAACCCAGGTTTGCTATTAGTCTTTTTCTTGTGCTTCCCCTTTTCTTTTTCCTGAGAATGAACTCGAATGTATTCACTTAAAGCGGTTTCATTTTTTTCAGGCAAAACGAACATATCGTCACGAGAGATACTGCAAAGTTCAGCAAGTAGTAAATGAATAACACTTGTAGATTCATGGTCAAAAATTAATGCTTTTTTTGAGGGTTTTGCAGCTAAAGAATCACCAGATTCAGAAGTAGAGAGCTCAGAACTTGCGTCCTGTGATTCGCTTTCCAAAACAAATGGTACGTCTTCTGAAAAGACATTGCTATCTTTGTCAGCGTTTTTTGATCTACGAAGCTCTATGTGGGCATCAGTTGTAGATTTGTTGGAGAATTCGTACATTGGTTTCAGTCTAATAGTGCCCCTTCCTGAAGCACTAGAGTAAGAAATAAAGCAAATTTCTCTCAAAGTCTCGATAAAAATTGTGGGAGATCTAGCAAACAGGCCGTCTTGTTCAATCAAGAATTCTGAGATTTCACAAAAATATTTGCCGGTACTGTTCTGAAGACCTTTCGTAATCTCTTTTTTCATTATGTTAGAAACGGTTTCGGGAGTCTCCACAATATTACGCAAGATTATCAAAATATAGGTGCGAAGCTGAGCAAAATCGTTGTCGTCTGACTTAAGGCCTATAGAAAACTTTTGAACAGTCTTTAGTAACTTTTGTAGCAAAGGCGAAGATTTGAGCCTCTTGGCTCTTTCAAAGTCTCTAGTGAGATAACACAAAAATCTACTAACTGTAAGAGTCGTAGAGAGATCTTTAAAATCATCAATTCCGATCAAGGCAACAAATATTCTATTGTAGAGCTCCTTGGGCACAGAGCTGGTATCCGGGATCACGTACCGGCCACTGATAGGTACTGAATGAGTGGAGGTCCCGTCTTCCAAAATAGTATCTGGTACTTCTTTTGTGGTAAGAACAGTTTCCAAGACATGCACGACAAAAGAAAACCAACCCTGTTCAGTAGCGTTAGGAATTTCCAACAGTTTGACCAAATCAGGTAGAGATCGGACCATATCTTTCAGAGCAAAATATAATATGGTATGGTCATCAAGAAGCATTCCTAGTAATTGACAGTACCCTATCAAAAACTTCTTGCTTTCTTCAGACTGTGGATCAAAAGAATTGATTGCCGAGACGATGTGACGAATGGCATCGTCAATATTTTGAAAATCTTGACTTCTAAATTTAATAAGACGGGTAGAAAGGATGATCTCTGAAATGAACCAAGAAACAGCAGAAACGTTCTCAGGATGTTTACGCAAAATATCAACAGCTCTATCCACAGCATCTTCTAGCACGAGGGATCTCAAGTCATTCATGTCTTCTCCACTTATCATAAATTTACCGTTTCTTTGAGGGACTGATTCAGACGGTTTTGGATACTCAAAATTAGGCATCTCAATAATGTCGGCTGCGTCCCTTCCAGTCAAAAGCATGTAGGCCACAAGAGGATCATTATTCACTAATTCAATAGCAGCTTTCACCTTCACCCTAGAGTAACCAAATTTCTTTGTGAACGCATCCACTAGGGTCTCGGAAGGACAAGCTTCACGCCAAGTAAGAAGACCGGGCTTAGTCCGATTGGCCAACATAAATATGTGCTCTTCAGGTTGCAAGATAATAGAAGACATTATCATCACAAATAGGTTTGTGATAGACGATGGTTTTTTGAAAAAAGCGTCAGATTTCCAGATATCAACCATTGTGTTGTTAACAATGAGGCAACACTCGAAAAAGAATTGTCGAAATTCGAAGAAATTTGGAAGACTGGGATCATTTCGACCCCACCTGTTGACTGTGGCCTCGTGGGGATCAAGATAAGACTCGTCAGATATTATGCGATAACATAAAACCAAGATTACTTTAATAGCTCCGGTTGTGATGGAGTTATTCTCATTGGCTTCAGGGCGTTTAAATAAGGCAGCGAAGATTTCAACCAAACGCGTCACACCTCCAAGTTGTTTGAAGAAAATAAAAACACCTTTGATTAAGAACATGGAAAATTCGAATGGCCTAAACATAACTTTTTGGAAACAAGCAAGTGCATTCACCAAAAATCTATTTTGGACAGCAGAGTTGCTTTTCAAGTCAAATCTATCAAAGTGGCCGACAAATACTCTCGCAATAGACTCCAAAAGCTTAAAGGCCGATTTACTATCAAACCAGTCTAGGTCGTTTCGAAAAGTCTTATAAATGTTACTGGAAAGAACGTAGAACAGCGTTGAAACAGAAAGAATAACACTATCAATCAAAAACCTACCAGCCTTAACAACAGCATAACGGGTAGTTTTGCCTTCATTCCCTAACTCAGTCTCCAGCTCAAGCAGCTTCTCAACATCTTTAGAGTTTGGAAGACTTTTGCCGGCGTTTCCATAAATATCAACCAGCGAAACAGTATTAGTGGCATCAAAAACAGCTGTGCTAATATGTTCTGTGATTCTTGCATCTTCCCACATAGCTTGGAGTTGGATTTTACCCAGTTTTGTAATAAGATTGTTAGTAATATGTTTTTTACTGATTTTCTCGAGGAAAGGCTTGACTTTGGACCCAGTATCATAATCTGTGAATACTGCAATGTACAAAGCGTACATGATGTTGTTCAGAGGACCGAGAGTTTCCAAGTAGGTTTTGTAGGAAAGCGTTTCAATTATATCAGCTTCGCTAGTTTTGTCGATTCGTGACTCGGCTCGTTCCACCATAGAGATTGCACTTTCAAGGTATCCAATGATTTCATCTTCAATGTATTCCCTCTCTATATCCAAATCAAAAAGTTTTTTTAGATTCAGACAAAGGTTCATGCAAGCAATATGATATGTGAAATCATATGACAAACACTTAAGGCGTAAAAGGTCAAGTAACGCAGATACACCTTTTTGACGGATGAATTCAATTTTAGAATGACGACTTGATAAAAGGCCTTCAATGAATAAAACGCCTGAGCCTATCAAATACTGCACTTGATTGGCTTCGGTTTCATGTCTTGCGGTGTCTTGGTAACCTATATCCTCCATTTCCTGGTAAAAATGCTGATTGGCTAGAGGTCTGTCGAGTTTATCTCTTAAAACTCTTATAAGCTTGATTGATTCTGAAATAACTTGTGATCTAAGACCAGGATGTTTCTTACAGATTATATCTATTGGAAGACCAAGGTTTATTAGTACACCTCTGCCTTCGATATTTTTACCAATCATAGAAAACAGCTGTCCTAGCAAATTGCGCTCAGAGTTTAGTTTTAGACCGAGTTCATTATAAAACATCGAGTTATAAAACTTGGCAATGTACATGAAAAATGATGGCGAGTAATCCAAAAGAGAAGAAATACTGTTCAAGAATTTATCCATACGCTCATCTTCACACATAGCTTGCAGAGCAGATGATTCGGTTTCAATTAGATTTGCCAATATATTAAGAGCAAGACTGACAACCCCAGATCCAAAAACCTTGGGATTTGATACGATCTTGGTTATGATTTCGACAAATGGGGTCTCAAGAACAACTTTCATTCTATCTTGTGCCTTTCCACGAAGCGAAAAAGTATTGATCAAAAACAAAGTATTCTTGACAAATTGAGCATTGAAGTATCCAATCGCACAATCAGAGACAAAACACTTGGGAACAGGTCCCTGATTGCTGGGTACAAGCAAGGAATCAACTGTATCTTTGAAAATCTGAATTACAAAAGCACTACCCTTATGCTCTTGCAAAAAGAGATTGATGTTGGAAGGTGTGTCACTCAGTACATGGTCCAGGGTTTTAGCACTGTTCGCTCGGGATCGAGGTAGATAATCTCCGTATTTTATGAAATCCATCAGTAAGGGAATGAATTCGGGTGTTAGTGCTAACATGTCAAAATGTGAGGATGTTTGGGATAGCTGTAGAATCAAAGACGCAATTACGTCAATAAAATCTTGAGAAACATCGTGCTTTTTCTTAAGCTCCTTTAGAACCTGATTTGATAAGATCATAAGAGGCCCGTGATTGACGTGTGATGAAAGGCCAATAATAACGCTGGGGGATGAATAAGACTGTGAAATAAAAGAACAGAGCGTTTGAAGAGCAGTAATCTTCTGCTCAGTGGGTACAGTGTTTTCAGGAATAATAAGCGAACAAATATTTTGAACTATATTTGGATACTCTTCAAATAGCTCATGAACATCCAGAGTGTTGCACGCATATACAGCAACAGTGAGGGCATTGCACTGAATGTCGATTAAAAGCGACCGCAGCCTCTCCCCTTCCTCGCTATGAGCAGAAGACCTAGCTACCAAAGTCTTGAACATGGCTTCCAGCCGCTGGTCTTCTGGAATCATATCAAAAATGTTTTTCAAATACTGATCTATCGGGAACTCAATGGCTTCTTTGGCCGAAATTTTATACTCTGTCAGACCCTCTTTACACGTTGTGATGCACGTCTTTGATGAGTCCGATGATAATGTTGGTTCGTTGTCTGGGGTGTAATAGGTCTCTGGTGATGCCAATTCACTTTCAATAATATTATTGTTGTTTTGCTCATTGTCACGAAAGTAGTATTGGACTGATATGTTGGGTAGGATAGCACTATTGGCATAGAATTCATCAAACGTCGAATTTGGTCGAATCGCCAATAGAATGGAACAATATTTGACAATCACACTACTTTGCGGTGGTGGTTTATATTCTTTCGTGGACTTTGAGTCAATATTAGGTCCAACCAAGGCTATACATACTTTTAACGCCCCAGAAATCAAAATAGGTGAGGGACAATACAAAAAGGTGTAAATGTATTCGTCACTAGCAAAAAAGTCTTTATCGTATGTGGTTGAAAGAATGTGGGTGGTGAAAGCCAAAATTGCAGAAATGAGCTTTTTATCATCAGAATCAAAAGCAACGGGATTAGCTTTGTCTTTTTCAAGACCATACTTAGCGATCATGTCTTTCAAGATATTGTCATTTCTGTTTAAAACTAATACCCATAAAAACAAGTTTCCTCTGGGACCATCATAATCAGTTAAAAAATTAGTATAAGCGTCAGGTAGATCTTTCAAGGGCGTAGCAACAAAAGATTCGGTGAGCTCTTTTAAAACAGATGGCTATGGATATGCGATTAGCAATGAAGCCCAACATATATCCAAGAGTGTTAACTTACCGCTTTATTCAAGTTTTCGACGACACTAGGAGATAATTCGATTTGCATTTTTTATCTCTTTATCCGTTAATTGGTGTTTAGCTCGTTTGTCGCCTAATGGAAAGGGCTGTGGAGCGGTCATCTAACTGTTAGTAGTGTTACATTCAAGTGTCAGGAAATCTCGTGGAGAGGAAATAAGTGGCAACTACTAACCTAGCGTGTAAGTTGTGAAATCAGATGTCTACACGACGGTATAAATGAAAAGTGAATGTTTCAAGTGTAAAAACCGTGTGGATGATCTTCCGTCCAGAATACACAATAAATGCAGGATTTAGCTTCTTTCCTGATTATTCAATTGTTCAATAGTCTGAATGAGTGTACATGTAGATTCGTTCTCACTTTTCGTTAAAAGAACTGAGACGGATCGCTAGCAAAAACGGGTGCAAGAGAGATTTCGGTTGCAAAAGGGGTGTGAAAAGTGGTAGTGGCAGGTGAAGGAAATAAATAGCAGAAGAAAATTTACACAGCGTTATTCTCTCTCTTTTCTAACATTATCGTCTAAATCTCACTCTGAAAAGAAACATGAACATGCGCGCTAGGAAGTGCTTACAGTCACCTATCAGAACTATCTGAATCAACATGATATTATATTCGACTTGTGCTTTTGTAAAACAATCCTGATAGATGATTGTAAACGCATGTCTTCCAAATATCATTTGTACCTAAGCTATTATGTATGAGACCAGCGGTAATCACGCCTGAGTGTAAAGTTCATGCAAAACAAAACCTCAAAAGGCCTTTTTGTTGGTCGTATCTGATTATGTCTTACGAAGAAAAGGAACTAAAACTCTTATTCAATGTACTCTTTATCATCCATCCATTCTCTAAGAACCTCGGGAATTTTGACTCGCTTTTTTGATGGTTCGTAGAATGTTTCGAGAATTGCAACGATGACTCTGGGAACAGCAATGGCTGTGCCGTTAAGGGTGTGTGTAAACTCCAGTTTCTTTTCCGCGTTTCGATGTCTTGTATGCATTCGTCTGGATTGAAAGTCGAGGCAGTTGGATGCAGATGTAAGCTCGCCCCAACCACGTCTACCAGGCATCCATGCTTCAATATCGTACTTCTTGTATGCAGGAGCACCCAGTTCGTCGGGAGACATGTTCAAAATCCTAGCAGTAAATCCTAACTCGGTAATGATCTCTTTTTGAAGATCAAGAATATCCTCCAACATTGCTATAGACCTTTCCTTAGTGTCTGTCCAAGCGAAAAGCTCTACCTTTGTGAATTCGTGAACTCTGTAAAGTCCCCTTGTCTCACGGCCTCTAGCACCAGCCTCTGCTCTATAACTTCTGCTAACTCCAACGTGCTTTTTGACGCCACCGTGATCAAATTCTAAAATGGCTTCAGAATACAAGCCAGCCAAAGGAATTTCCGCAGTACCAGTTAAGCAAAGATCAGACCCCTCGATATTGTAAACTTGTTGCTCTCCATTTGTATCTCTTGGTCTAAATCCACAAGCGCCAACCATTTCTTGCCTAACAATAGAGGGTGGGATGACTTGAATGTAACCTCGCTTTCTGGCCTTTGACAAAGCATAATTAACAAGGGCTTGTTCGAGCATAGCACCATCGCCAATGAGATAATACCAAGAAGAACCGCTAACTCTGGACGCTGCAGCCACATCGACAATTCCAAGCTGTTTTGCAATAGTCATATGATCGGCAAAGTTGCTTAATTTAGGCAACCTGCCTTTGATGTCGCGGATCGCACCAATTCTTGTGGGTCGTGAAACAAGCGAATCAGGGCTGATGGTATTTGGGATTGTTTCTGCAGCGCTGTATAAAGTCTCCTCGTACTGTGCAATGTTGTTTGTCAATTCTTTTGCTTGTTCCTTAAGCTTTACGAGTTCAAGTTTCGCGTTTTCGTTTTCAGGCGTCAAGGTCTTGTCTTGGTTTTGTAGTCGCAAGTTTTCTCCAAGTTCTCGTCGCTTGCGTTGTAATTGCATCAAATCGTATTTAGCGGAGGTGTACAACTTGTAATTATCTCTGACCGACTCTACTCCGGCTGGCGACATTTTGCGAAGCTTCGCATTAGTTATCAAATCTTCGGCGTTATCGACAATTTTTTGAAAGTCAAAATGTGGTCTTTTTAATGCCGATGAAGACTTGACTTTGGCAGCATTTTCAACAACACTGGAAGATAAGCTACGTGCGAATATCTTTGCCCTAAGCATAATTGAGAATTGAATGTGGTTGTGATAGAAACATAAAAGAAAAAAGAAGAAATTGTTTTTTACTCTGTGAAAATGATTTCAATTGCGTACTTGAACTGTAGGTAGAGTAATCTAGTTTTCTGCGTAGCAAATTTTTCACATGCGGATTTGAGCATCTCAGAAATGGGTTTTGGATCAAATCATTGTAATACTGGGTAGTGTACATCGGATCAATGTAGTTTGTAACGGACCAGCCAATATTTTGAACAAAACTCATTTTGTCAAGGATACAATTCAAGATTCACAGTTTATATTACATTAGCAAGAGTACAAACGTAAATTTACCAACATAAAAGTAAGCTGAAAAATTACTTCCCAAACGAGTTATGAGCTCTTAATTGGGACATTTGGATCAAATTTCGGCGGGCACATACACATTAATATCCACAACTAATCTACAACCTGCCTTTGAAAATTAACACTGGGGTAACAATTACATCATTGAAAATTAATGTCAAAAATTACAAGATCAATAGAACAATTCCTGATTTGATTTTTTTTGTTGAAAGCTCGAAAAGTCGATTAAAAACATTTCAAGCTGACTTGCAGATGAATCATACACAAATCATTTTAATGACAAAGAGCCAATACTATTATGAACGCCGATTAAACGAGAATAACAATACATTAGAAGAAAATATTTTATTTTTTTGACATGACAATAAAAAATTTATACAAGATGCTTAGAAGTTAAGCTTGGTGAAGAACCATTGGTTCTTGCCAGCTTGGTGCTTCTCTTCAAAGGCCTTCTTGATGGTCTTCTTGGCTTCCTCACGTTGAGAAGGCTCCTTGAAGGTCTCGGTGCCGACAACATTCTTCAAAGAGTCGAGCTCGAAAGTGTAACGAGTAGGCATCATGTGGTTGAAGTTGACAACCTTGATGAAAGGCTTGATCTTGGTTCTCTTAGCGACCTGCTTGGCGCTGTGAGCCTTGACGACCTTCAAGGGGTATCTCTCAATACCAGCAACGAGAGCATGTCCAAAGGGGTGAGACTTAGAACCGTCCTCGTGGGGCTTAATGATGACAACCTTCTTACCGGCGTAACGTCCACGGACAACGATGGCTATTGGAAATGTTAGTGATTCTGTTTATAGAACACCACTGAAAGGTGAGCGCAAATGTAGATGTAAACATAAGTGAGGTGTAACAACAATGCGCAGGTTTTTCTTTCATTCAACTAGTGTGTCGTCTAATATAGCCATCGTAAAGTTTTGATATAATTCACAATGGACAAAAGAGTAAGAGTTCGAAGTATGTTTCATTGACGTGTAATTGCCGTATCGCGTGTCGCCACTGGTTCCCATTTGACTTGCACCAGACTCCCTTTTATTCTTAATTAAATTGATCACAAAGCCGTAAAGGTTCCTCCCTGGTAGCTGTTTTGTCGTTGCCATAAAAATAATACCCCAAACACATTATCCCGTCGTTCACTTCACTTAAGTTCACATCACTGAGTAGTCGACGATTAACATACCAACTTTGCCTGGCTTCAAGAATTTGGATCCCATTGTGTATAAATCGTCTGTCGTACTGCCAAAAAGGTAGAGAGGGAAAATTTTGTTCAACAAAAAAGCAGAGGGTGGAAGAAAATGAAAAGAAAAAATTTGTACAAGCAGTGAGCTTACTCATCCTGATAGCATGTACTTACTAATGACATTTTTACAAATGAATTAAGGTTTTTGTAAATTTGGGAAAGGGTTCTAAGATTTACAAAGTAGACTCAGATTCTCTTGTACTCATATTTACACGTACTACTTGACGAGACTGCGATCTTCTGTTTACGGCAGTTACTGAAGCTCGTGTGCATTGGTACAAAGCAATTTTTTTTTCTTGTGTAGGTGGAGTGAAAAACTAGAGGTTTAAAAAAGAACACACGGCTGACCCAGCCGCGCGAGAAGGGCAATAAATGAACCTGTGCATGCTGAACTGTGTCTATGGACGGAGTGTAAAGTCTGATAGAGATTTGGTTGTGTTTGTTTCAATCGTTTATCAGTTAGCCAAGTGATCGTGCGGTTCTTAATGCCTATATTGCCGGCCAGACTCTTAGCCCTTTCTCGTGAACCCCCAGCCAAACGGGACGAAGGTAATCAACCCTGTAGTCTGCTACTTCTTTTGCCGTCAAATGTGGAGGTTCAAAGAGCCATACATTAGTATCTGTAATAACATTACGGATCACGTCCGAATCGAGCTAAAACCACACAAACCTGCAACGTCTTCACCATTCAGTTGTCTACTTTAGATCTCAATTTAACTCTTGGTTCTAAGTAATTAAATTCTAGTTTGCAACTTCAAATGCATTTGAAAGAATACTAAAAACAAGTAGCTTATCCATGGGCTCTGGAGTCAGCAATGGCACTTTAACTCCTGCAATTAATCCCAAAAATGACCCTTGTGTTGCCGAAGACATCAAATACCTCCAGTCAAAAGCTGCCCCTGTTTTGGATATGACTTGATTAGATCTGTCTTCAGTCTCAAAGGGGACATCAACCATCGTAAGTATCTTATCAGAATTACAGACAGCACCATAGATATAGGGAACAAGATAAGGCAACTGAAAGTTTCAAGTCTTCAGAGAATAGCCCTTATGCCTAATGCCTCACTTACACATACTTTTGACAATGCAACAGATCCTTGGGCCAAAATGTATCTATCGACTGTATTAATCACTAACGTGATATAGAGCTACTGAAGTCAATAAGAGACGAAAAGCTTCATTCCATGCCAAATTCTGATCACGTCAATACTTTTTTAGGCAAACTGTCTACTATTTAGAGTCGGATAAGGACAACCATATTATCTTTTCAATGAATTACGTACGAAACTCAAATAGATGGAAGAGAATGCCAAACCTACCCGGGATAAAATGCCGGTAAATGTAAAGATGTTGGATATTTAGCGTGAGGCCCAGCTATCTGTAATTTCAGTTCAATAATTAGAAATATTACTATTATGGATCCAGCTGTGTTTAAATTTGTTAACACTAATGATGATCATCTTATTATTGATCACCTTAGTGCCCTTTAAAAAATTTTAAACGCAATATGACAGTGCAAACAGTGTATTGTTGAAGTTCAAAAAGCATTTTGATAAATCGATACTGTAGAACTGGATTAGCTATATCAAGCTATTACTAGATTAACTCGTAAGAAAATGGAAGACGCATTGAAAGAATTTCAAAATGCGATTAAACATTTAACCGAGAAAACACATGAACTGCTATAAGTCTTAAAAACTGATTTACTGCACCTTCAAACCACCATCATCAAAAATCATGACGACAACACTAAAGATTGTTCGAACCTTTATAGCCAGCAATATTTTGTGGAAAAACGTGAAATGTCTACTGTAGTCGAAGAACGCAATAAAAAAGGAAGAAACTGAAAAGTTAACAATTTGACCAAGTTTATTTCTCTACAACCAAAAGAAAGTTCCTGATTAATGAGACCTAAATACAGAACAAGTCAAAAGCTATTGGGTGATATATGCGCCAAAATCAACTTTGGCAATGAGAAGGCACAGCTTAAAATCACTTGTGAGCCATACTTGGCGACATTTCAGCTTCGATAGATGTGAAATTCAGATATTCATTAAAAGCGTGAAGAGAGAATGTGCCCAAAACCAAAAGTGCATTGAAAAAACGAAAAGAATCATCCAAGGCGCGGATATGAGAGCCGAAATCTCAATTGAAGCATAACGAAGCAAACAATAAAGAGAAAAAGAAAGTGCAAGAGCAGCTGCTTAATTAATAAATTGAAAAATTGAAAGTAGAATGCCAGCGGTAATTCGTGACAGCTAAAGGCTGCCTTTTGAAATATTTCAACAGTAACATCATAGAAAAACGCGAATAAACAATCAAATACCTTTAAACTAAAACAGCGGTATTGCAAATTGAGAAACACAATGTGAAGAAATGTAGCCGAAAATGTTGTTTATCAGATGCGACTTGAAGAGTCTTAAACGTTTGAATCCGGAATTGTACTATTCAGTCCTCGCATAGACATGTCTATTTCAGACAGAACTCACAACATTCTGGACCCTACCACACTTGTCATTATTAAGTCTGAGTTACAAGCTGTCACAGTATACAGAGATTGCCAGATCTGATTTGCCTTTAAAGATTGCAAACAAACCAAACGTCCGAAACCTTTCACAGGAGCTTATGGAATTTCGGCAACCCAATACAGGTGAACTTTTGATGAAAACCGAGCGTGGGGTCGAATTTGAAAGTAGCCCAATTTTGAATTTCGAAAAGACGAAAAAATGGCAAAACAATTCAACAAAGCATAAAAATAAGACTGTAAACTACATAAAATCCCGCTTGATTGGATACAAATATATTTTTGTATCTTCAAATCAGGAGCTACAAACATCAATGTTAAGAAAAATACTTACAAGCAAAATGACAAAAAGTTTTTCAGCCCAATCAACTGGGATAATTCATTTTTTCAATACTATAGACGTGGTTCCAGTGAGTCGATTGAAAATTTTGAACAAATTGCGTACGGTTTTAGTTACTAAGTATTTAAGCAAGAAATTGAAGGTACATCAACTAGAGGTTTCTCATAAATTACGCTTTTCTTTTTTGTTTGCCTGGATAAAATCAGAATCGAAATGTGATTCGCAAAAATAGGTGGAAGTCATTCATTAGATTATGAACATCAAGAAGAACAGAAAACAGGAACAATTGGAAAAGTATTAGTGGAGAATTAACAGAACCTTTTTAAAATTGATTTTGAATATTAAACTTATGTAAGAGATAATAGATAAAAAAATCGTTGATATTTAAACGTTAAAAAGCTGTTATCATTTCATCTTTTACTTTTAACATCAAGAGCTTTGACTGAAAAAATTTAGATATCTATTATACAATAATGTATTGAAATGAGAAAACTCAATTGAAGCTGAAGTAGATGGTGCTGAATTCTGTAGCGCAAATTGAAATACATACTAAAAATGATTTGCGTCTATCAAATTCAACAACTATGCCTATAAACAAGAAAAATTGACCAAAAAAAAAGTTTCTTGTTAGCTATTGTATAATATATTGTCGTCCGTAAAACTGGAGCTAAGCGCACTATTATCCGATCAAGTCGCTGAGAAGCGCTTGCCAGTGATGTTGATGGACGTTCCGTAGAGCGGAAGACGTGTTTTGCAACAGCTTTATTCAAATAATTCTAATGTTGCATACGCCCGCATCAGTGAGAGCCCAGACGTTTCCGCTCTCAATGTCTGATCCCCCTTCCACAAAAATGCATACAACACATTCGTTGAGAGCAGTTGAGGTGAATCATCATAGAGTTCGATGCCTATAAGGGTAAATCAGCAATAGGATAAACCTTTAAATTTTGTTCTACATGGTTTGGTCCAAGCACCCTTGTCCGTCATCTATTTGCCAATATCATTCAGTTGGTACTATCTTTTTAACTCCAATATCAATAATGATAATTTAATTGAAGTCTAGATATGTAATAATCACAAAGTGAACACATTGTTCAAGATCAAAGTGATCACTACCTCTTGATTGGTACTTACTTTGTCTACTGACAATTTCGCCACCTAGCAACAACTACACAAATCAGCTCTAGCGCTACAAGACTATAACATCATAAATTTGATTAGTCTGGCTGTTGTGATTTTAGTGAGATATCACAAACAATATTGAACACTCTAAAATCTTTGGTATATAGGCACTATGGCCGAGTGGTTAAGGCGAAAGACTTGAATTAGATTCATGCCATCTTTTGGGATTCTCCCGCGTCGGTTCAAATCCGGCTGGTGTCGTATTTTTTATATACAAATGGCTCTATACTTCTCAACGTCATGTGCTTTCACTGTCGAAAGTTGTACATATCATTATAATATTATGGTTGTACCCAGTCCACTACTGTTGTACAGAATGAACATTCATTCCTCAGAAATCGTTGTAAAATGAAAAGACTCTGTTCATCTGTATATCCACTTTGGAAGCCATTGGGCTATATGTGTATTGCTTTCTATCATGCGATCTCCCAAAGAGGCTGAAATACAGCGGGCTATCCGGATTCTTGAATCAGAGCCCGGTCATGGCGTTGAAAAGATTTGCAAGACCCTATCCATTCCTCCAAGCACCGTCAGAGACCGACGGAAAGGTATTCTTCCTCGCTCTGTCATTAACAAAACCTTCCAAGCGCTTTCACCTCAGTTAGAGGCTGCTTTAGAAGACCAGATTGTAGAATTGTGCAGACACAATGCTATCCCAAACAGTAAAGATGTGATGGCGCTTGCAGGCAATATGAGAAGGCTTTTTGATCCCTTTGCTAAGGACCCCTCCTATGCCTGGCTGAGGGGCTTTTTAAAGCGTGCACGCTTTTGCGTTAGAGCCAAGAGAACTAAAATTGATGTACCTAAAATACGAGAAGGCGGAGAGACACTTATTCGTCTGTTCTTTGACCGATTGCAAGTTTATGAGAAACACTTCATGGTGACCCCAGATAAGGTCTGGACCTTGGACAAGGCCCGGTTCAAAGTCGAAAAGACCAATGACGGTGAGTGGCGAGTTAATCCAGTAGAACACTGTGCGTACGAGGATAACGATATCGATGAACTCGACACAATTTTGGAAATCATTTCGGGCACCGGGAAAATCTTGACGCCATTGATGATCTACAAAAAGGCCGAGATGATGAACGCGTGGTTTCCCGGTAAAACCAAGGAAGAGTCGTTCTTGTCAGCTCTGAAAAGCTCTTTCATTAACTCTGAAATCTTTTTACAGTGGTTTGATACGTGCTTCCCCGTTGCCAAAGACTGGCAGATCATTATTTTGGATGGATACCTGTCCAGCACATCGCAGGAGTTTTTTTTGAAGGCTGTCAGCAAAAAGGTCATCCCGCTTTATCTTCCAACACAAACGTCTAACGTACTGCAGCCAATTGATCGGTCTGCTTTCGGCTCTGCTATGCAAGCTTACCGTCGACAGGTCGCTCACAATTTTGCGGAAACGATTTCTGCGGACAAACGCAGTTTTTTCAATGCTTACATGAATATTAGACCAAAAGCCTATAGCGAAAATGTTTTAGAAGCGTCCTGGAAGCGCTCAGGTGTTTTTCCTAGAGACATCAACAAACCAATTGACGAGTTTAAGCGGCAGCCTAACCAAATTGTGGAAAATTCAAATGTTGCAAATTCTAAAGCCTGTATCTCGACAATACGAGCTGCTAAAATGAAACAAACAACGGCGTTAAATCCGTCGCCTCTGGCTGCTCCTATAATTCAAGATAGCGAGCAGCAAGAGCGGCATCATGTCCTTGAATCTCACGAGTATGCTATTGCTCAATATCTCAAGTTAAAAAAGGAGGTAACAGACCTCAAGCTTATACTTCACAAATTTAAAAGAGAGAAAGAACAGATGTCAGCTGAGTTATCGAATTTGAAATTAGACAAGTCAAAGAGACCGCGGCTAGAGAGAGACTTTGATGAAACAAACTTAATTTTTTCAGAAGCTAAAGGGCAGCTTGGGAATACCGATTCACGCGGAGGCAATGAGCACATGAGTGAAGACGGTGATTTTAAAATGAATGAACATTAAATTCTTCTTTTGTAAAATATTTATTTACTATTGATATCGTTTACTGTGTACTATTTTCTACTTATTTTAGAAAGTACGGTAAATGCGTTTTTCACAAAAGTCGTACAATCACCATGTGTTTACCCTGAATCATAATTTCCAAACGGTGAGGCCTTCGGACGGTGAGGGCTCTCGAGCCTATAGCATTCGAGATTTGTAGAAATATTTGTTTGAGAAGAAGTGCTGGACAGCCAATATGTACACACACTTTTCAAATATAATACTTGAGAAGTATATACAAGTGTCGTACTTGGTATCTTGATTAACCGTGTCTCAAAGCCAAATATTGGGTTGACCAAGTAAGCTTGTGGTCTACAAAGCGTACTCACTGTCAAGTAGCTCCGTTAGTATGGTCAAAAAACGGACCCCTTTGATCCTAGCGCCTACCCCGGTTATTGAAGCAACATTCTTTAACAGACATTTCAATAGAATAAAGCTCAAACTGCTTTATCGTGAGAAGCACACCTTGTTATAATTAGCACACGAGCTTTTGGATTACATAACGAGGGCATGGAGAAAATTCCAGGGTGTGTACCTGAGACTTTTTTAAATTCAAATTTTGGAGTAGGTTTCTCATTTGCCTAAAAGAATCCCAAAGCCAGATTCCTGAGCTGCTTGTACTAGTCCGTGGATTTTTTCTTCCCCCCTTTTCCTTGAATCTTTATGTGGAGGAGCTAATAACTTGTTACGATTGTAATAGAAACCCATTCTATTGCCACTTTTGATTAGGAAAAGTCAAGACATCGAAGTGTTTGGCAATATTGTCGAGCATAACACATTTAGATTGGCCTAAAAGACGTTACGATGAACGACGGTATGATGAACCCCGAATTTCAAGCTCTATTGCTTGAGCTACAAGTTGAGAAGGAACGAAGCCAACAAGAGTACTATCGTGTTGAACGACTTCAAAGAAATCTTGAGATTTTGCAGACGCTGGTGCGCAATAATATCCCGCTTGAAAACTATCCCATGTTTTTCGATTCACCTACAGTTCAACAACAAGCGCCAGTCGCACCTTTACAACAGCCTCCGCCGCAATCACACATGATACCAAATGCACCACTGCAATCACAACCGATAAAAGAAGAAAGGCCGCAACCAGAAGGTGCGCCGGCCGCTTCAACATCAGCGGCATCATTGCAACGCGAATGGACCTCTGTTCACCATCTCATCCAGTTTCATCACTGGCAGCCTGACATTGGCTCACAGCACAAAAAGAAAGAAAACACAGAACCTGAATCTGCCACACCCCGTCGCGACGAACAACGGACTCATATACGCCATAGGTCAGAGTCCATTGCTTATAAGCAAAATGTGGAGTTTATGCTATCCAAGTAAAGCTTCAAGGACTCATATATGACTTTTTTGACGACTACAGTGGTAGAATAGTGCTACCAATCATCTTTACTAAACATCGCACAAGCATGTCTATTTGCATAAGGGCTCTAAGAAGGCCTGACAAAAATCAAACAGCAGTACTATACAACAAAAAGAACCTCTAAAAAATGAGTATAAAATTGAGAACAAATTATCCAAGATTCTAGATCATGAAATGTGCCTACCACTTCAAATACAAATTAAACCTTATTTTTATTATTTCCGTTTGTGGTCTTGTTCCTTTTTATGTACGCGAGCCAAGGACTCGCTAGAAGAAATACACACGTTCACGCAATGTTGGATTTGATAGAGAGTATATTAATTGGTAAGGATTCTAGCATCAAGTACGCTTTTGAACATTGTTGTTTTGTTATATTGATTTCATTCTATTTCTATCAGGAATTGTGCCTTTAAATTGTCAAGGGTTTGTGTCTGAATTGTAGTTGCATACTCGAACCACGGTAGTATGATGAAACCAATGCACTGCGGAAGTAGTAGTGTTACAAATGCAAATGTGGGAAAGATAGGTACCAGTTTTACAAAAAGTTTTGAATGACACCTTACTGAAGCAAACAATTCCTGTGAGTTCACATATCAGGCTATCCGCGTTGGCCTAACGACTCACGTTTGAGCATCTGTTGCATTGATACTTGTTTTACTAGGTTATCTTCAAATTAGGGATTAATCGGGCAACAATGTGAAAACAAGCCTTGGAAACCTGCCGTGTATATTAAATTGACCATTGTGGACTAGCGATTCATAACTATGACGGCAAATCCTGATGAGGTTTGTAAAAATACGATAAAACAGAATTAATAATTTAACTCAGAGGGCCTTGGGTATTGATAAAGCAGAAACCATAAATTGGTTCAAAAGAAAAACTTAAATTGCAAATCAATAATCAGGTATGGTAAAAATAAAGTGACTCAACTGTATGTTCTGTTAGAATAATGGAAGTACTTGTCTCTATAATACATTGCGGTTAGCTCTTCGTGAACTAGGTCTATGAGGAGCAGGGTCAGAACGTGATACCGTAAGGACGTTAGAGACCGAACAAGCAGAAGCAAGACTGGAGGTCCTGTAGATATCTTATGTCAAAATACTTCAGTAGCCTCAGCCTCAGCCTCAGCATATCGCTCATACCTATAAGCGAAAAGTACAAGTGAAATTGTTATTCTTTGAACACTTTCAAGCAATAGCGTAAGATCTAAAACTTGATATACAGATATGAATTTCATACAATATTTTAGAGTCTATTCGGGTACAAATGCTAATTGTTGAAATCCGTTTGCTGTCAAAACAAAAGCGTCAATGATGATTATCATTGTCTACTATAAATTATATGCAAACCTGATTTCAGCACTTCTCGTGCCTTGCACCTACTACATCATCGTTCGCCTGAACTTTACTACACTTGAGTTTTTTTGGATTTGTCTTTGAAAATTTGATCACAAAAAGCCCTTTTCAGTTTTGGTCCACATGTTACCGAACCTCAAATCAGCTGATATCAAAAATTGGCCAATACGGGTTTGTGTAATTCAAACCCACAGCCAAAATAAAAAATTCAGAATGAAAAAAAAGTCTTGCTACAAATTGCGCTATTGGGATAGTTTGTTTAATTGGACAGTCAAGTGCTTTGAGATGTGCGTCGAGGATCGGTTTATGATGCGTTTGATTTTAAGAAACAAACTATCAAAGGAAGTAATGACTGGATACTAGCAGATGAATCTTTGAGTAAAACGAATAGGTTTGCATGAAGAGTTTTTTGTATAGAATAATTACATGGTGATGTTTGCACAAAAATGATTGTAAGAAAAAAAAGACTATGTTTATTTAGGAGGGTTGTAGATGAACTTTCTGGTCTTGATTGGAGCCCACTTCCATCTCTTAACCCAGATGGAAAGAGCCCAAAGAGAAGACAAGATGATGACGGCTTTGAGACCAGCACGCTTTCTGTCATCGTGCTCGGGCTCAGCGGCCCAGTTGAGGAACGAGGTGACATCCTTGGCCATTTGAGTGGTAGTGGCAGGAGTACCATCTTCGTACTCGACCAAACCGTCAAACAGAACACGACCCATGGCAATGCCTCCACCGGGGAAGTAGGGGTTGTAGTTCAAACCAGGAGCAAGACTGACACCGGCAGGAGGCTCCTCGGGGTATCCAGTGAGCAGAGCAAAGATGTAATCACAGCCTCCGTGACGAGCCTTGACAATCAAAGAAAGATCTGGGGGCAAAGCACCTTGGTTGGCGGCACGAGCAGCTTGTTCGTTGTTGTAGGGCTCGGGCATGTAGTCGGCGAGCTTACCGGCACGCTTACGGGGGTTACCTTCATCATCGGGTTCGTCGTCGTACTCGAACTCGGCGGCCATCTCACGGACTTCATCGGCAGTGTGGGTAACGCCGACAAGGGTTCTCCATGCAACAAGCGAGAGCGAGTGACACGACGAGCACACCTCACGGTAGACTTGGTAGCCACGACGCAGCGAAGAGTGGTCAAATGTAGACAAGTTGCCCTTTTGAGGCCAGTCGTACTCTGGGGCGTGCAAACCGTGTTCCGCATCGGTCATGGCGGACACCGGCGTGAGGTACAAATGCGCGTAGTACGCCGACAGCGACGTAGCAGTAGCCGTAGCCACAATAGCCTGCTTAGTGAGGCGCGAGGACTGCCTGAGAGCCTGTCCAGTATGTTAGCTTGTCACTCTTTCAATTGCTTCATGATATAGTATAGTTGCAAGACAGCAGTCGGTTAGGACATATACATACCGAGAACTTCCACATGTTGTTGACGATCGTTGTGTATCAAAAAAAGTGTTTTGAGTGGATGATGGGAGAGGAAAGGGAATGGGAAAAAAGTCTTGCAAAAAAAAAAAAAAAGCCATTCCTAGCGAAACTGGTCCACCCATCGCTGCTGCTGATGCTGCTGTCCATATCAGATCCGTCTCGTTTTTTTCCCCATTAATATCTCAACCATCCCAGGCCTTATTTCTGGCTCCAAAGCCTCGGACTGAAATTTTTCAAGCGCATACAATCAAACACGCTTGATCGTTTGCCCGCATAAAAATGTCTTATAAACAATAAGCGCAGGAAATACACATACAAATCGGGAAAAGAACGCGTCGTGATTGGCCAGAACTCACTGCGAGGGCAAGGGCCTCGTAAGCGGGTGCGGCGGTGCTGATTGGCCAGTTGCCCAAGGGGTTAAGACTGGTCTCGATCAGCAAAACCCTACAAACGGCAATTCACAAGTTTGTACACACATTATCATTTTTATCATCATGACTATGACAGCAACATACTGACTTTGAATATCATAGCAGAAAAGAAATTTAGTATTGTCATTAGTTCTAGGTTTCGTCGTTGAAAAAGTAGATTGATGAGAATTCGGCACAAGAGCAAATGCTTCAATTAAACAGTATACACACTAACCGCCATTGAATGGACAAACTCTCTCTTCCCTCCTCCAAATCCGACCTGTACAAAGTATGACAAAATCAATGAGGTAAATCTGACCATAAATGTTAGACGAGCGCGACTGAGTAGGGAAATATGGCTGTGATAGGGATGCACACAAACAACGGTTCCATTCAGTATCAGCTATCTGACAAATCCAAACTGGTGTGTATTCGAAATGTATTAGATCAAATTGAAAACATAGAAACGTAGCAAATACATAAATTAAGCTAGTAACAAGTAGAAGTGAATATGATTAAAGCATAGTTTAACATTAAACGAAAATTTGGAAAAGTGGCACGCTGCTTTTGATGCTAATCAGTAAGTAGACAGAAATGTTTTACATAGTTTTGTTGCACAGAAAATTGACATAGTCAGTGGTTGAGAGACCAGTTACAATGCTTGTCAAAGTTTTTCAAATGATGAGCACTGAACAATATGACTTTCAGAAAAGTGGCCGTTATGTGAACATTTCTTAGTAATAACAAAGAAATTCAAACTATCATGTTTGTATTCCTAAAGGCTCTTTTTTAAAATCAGAAACAAATATTATATTATAGTAAATGTTTGTAGAGCTTTTGAAAAAACAAACTGTCAAATTAGTACAAAATCACACAACCTGGAAGTAAGATTTAGTTGTCAGTTTGATATTGAATCAAGGACTTTCTTGATCTAATCACCAAAAGTACTGTAAACATGCCATTACTATCTTGGTTTCGTGTTTGTAGATTATTTTATTCAAAAAACTCGTTAAATGAACTGCCCTACTTGACAGATTTGGATAGACGAGTATTCTAGTATAAGATCCTGACTATTGCCATTATTATTTCAGCTGTCCAGCTCATTACAAAAGCGAAGAAGGTGTACATGCATATCGACCAGTGTATCCTACTCTCTGGTTGAAGATTAAAAACACTCTATTAGAATAAATATTTACGAAATAGTAATAAAAAAGAAAATGCAAGTTGTATACCATGATGATTCTTTATGCAACGCCCATCTCCTCCAACATTTTTCCAATCTCTTTCGTTCGCTTCATTTTCACGTCCGAATCATCTACTGCCTGACTCAGTGACTCTGCTTCCTTGATCAGCGCTTCAATTCGAATCGGTTGATAATTAAGCTGCTTCATAAAGCTGTATACTTCTGATGCACTCATTAATTTTAAAAGCTCTTGCTCATACATTTTAAACAAAGCCAAAGCAAGCCGGAACAGATACACTTCACCATCAACACACAAGAACACGTCCCAGACTCGAAACAGTACATCGGGTGGAAGTGAATCTGTGAAGCAGGATAGAAACCAATCAAAAGTGATAGCCTCGACTTGTACATGGATAGACGATAAATGTTCAGAGAGCTCGGGCAGTATTTCATTGAAAAGACCGTTGAAAACCGTTTGATCTGCCCGCGACGTCAAAAGCGGAGGCGAAAAGTATCCTGCTGGTAATATATTTTCCACAAGCGATACAAGCAGCCAGAATGCATCTTCTTCTGTTGCAAATACGAGTAGCAGCATGGCGGCAATCAAATTCATGCCTTGACAGTATCCCACCTCTGGATTTCTTCTGCTAAACGCCACCAAAACTCTTCTTAGCTTTTGCACGCCAGGCCCAGATGATCCAAAAAACACGTTGCAGGGCATAGTTCGATACAGATCCAAATCAATTTGATTCACTGCCTCAGAAGGATCATCTTTTCGCTCAATCAACGATTGGTACACTCCGGGTGTAAATAGACTTCTTGCCCCGGAGCACTCACCCCAGATCTTAGCCCGATAGGCGACGGGAACGCCTCCCAACACTAACGATTTAAAATCTTTTTTCATGTTAAGCGAGCCCTTTTTCCAGCGCCCAAAAGTGTTGCTTATGATACCGTTGTTACCGTTCCCGTTGAACAAGAACGAAAAGCCAGCTAGCGATATTGTGCTATTCCCGTCATTCGTCAGACCTGATCCCGAGACTCCAATCAAATCTGTTCCTGTCCGGATGAGCTCATTGTCATCGCTATCCGCAATCTGGTTGAGTTTTTTTAAAAACTCATCCCACCGATTTGTTTGCGCTTTTTGAATACTGTCGTGCATATCTGTTAATTGCGCAAGAAGCATTCGGACAGATCCCGATTCAGTCTCGGGTTTTGATGATGATGACGAAGTGCCAGCGGCAAACGCTGTTTGCGCGCTAATTTCCGGTTGGTCTTTGTTCTGGCCTACGACCTGGATGCTATTGGTAATAATAACATGATGCTTTTCGCGCTTTTGCGATGTTTTACTCAGCACGGATAAATCGTCTTCTTTCACAGCATCGTCATCTTCATCTTCGTCGGCCTTGCCAGTTTTTATATGCTTGTTGTAAATAAACCCGTATCGGTCTGTTAGGTAATCGTTTTGCTTTTGGCCATAGTGCGCGTTCCAGGTGTGCAAAAGTGTAGGCGGCTGGATGTTTTGCGGGACAATGTCGTCGAGCTCTAATGGTTGTTTAGTGTCGGTTACCACTGTAGGATTTAGTACACTCTGACCGGGGACGTGATCTTTGATTGTTTTGGGGATCCATTCAAAAGCTTGTGAGCTGCTCCGCGGGCGGGACCTGAACATGCTGTTTCCGCTGAATATGCTTCGTTTGTCGTCTTGCGGGTGCTGGATAGAGTGCTCTGTTGAATAGAGCGACTGATTATCATCTTCGGAAACCATAGTGGCTGTTGAAAGTTTCACTTTTATAGTTTTGGGAGGTTGCGTTTGCTGCGGCAATGATTGCTGATGATTGTTGTGTTTCACGGTTTCAGATGAAATGGATTTTGCTTCTGCTGCTACGAGGTTTTGATCCATAGCCTGCTGAATCATTTCGTCTAACAGTTGTTTTGGTCTTTTCATGTTGTGTAGTACTTTTTCTACTTCGGCCATTGAGACGCCGCATTGACTGAGTAGCCGTTTGAGTTCTCGCTCACGGTCTTCTTGCTGTTTCCGGACGAGTATCACTTCTGTTTCTCGTTCTGCCAAGTCCGTGGCTAGTTGGCGCACGACGTTGATGGTGCCATACCTGTTAACAAACCGTTCAATAGCTTGGTCGGACAGCAGATGCAGGTTTCCCGGAGCAGAGGTATAGGATCCTTCGTCAAACAAGGAGTGCCTTGCGTGATCTTCCTCATCTTCTTCGTATTTGTAGTCTGCTGGCTTCACTGGTCGTTCGTGTACATGGCCATCGGTTCCAGAGACTGCCTGGGCGAGCATGTTTCGTAGGTTTTCACTTGCCTTGATGGTGAATTTACCGTTGTTGTGAGTAGTGGTGGTGTTATTGCTGCTGCTTACTGTACTACTACTGCTGCTACTGATATTGCTGCCATTGCTGTGGTTGAACCCAGATGTATGGTTGTATATGCTATTGCTTTTGATTGAGAGCTTGTTGATGGAAGACACCGGCGACTGAGGTCCAGTGGAGCAAGCGAGCGGAATATGAGAAACAGAATCTTTAGACTGGATTCGCGGCAGTTTGGAAGAAACGTATGAGCTGCGGGTTGATTTTGTACTTTCGCTTGAGTCTGCAGGCGGTGGAAGTGCCCGGTCAGTGGGCGACGAGCTCGGAGAATTTGTGAAGAGCGGACTATGCAGTGTAAGGGTGTCGTCTTCAACCGACCTCAAGCTGTGATGATTGGGATTTAACGGGTCATCAGGGTGCATTTGTGTTTTAGCATTCGGCGCAGTCGCATCAGTAGGTGTAATAGGAATAGCGTTGTTTGGTGGTGATTCCATACTGTTGAGAGAAGTGGTTTCGGATGATAGTTCCAGGGCTTTCATGGTGACTTTTTGAGGAAGAAGACAGCGTCGATGCTCAGCTATCTAGTCCAAGCACGGTATGCAACTGGGTAGAAAAGCAAAGCAGATATATATACGTGCTTAGAGATATGTAATTTATAATATTCAGAATAAGATTTCAAACAGGGCGATAATGAAACAAAACCAGATCAGCGTGTTGTTAGTGTGTGAATCCCAGTATCATTGTGTGCGATGGCTATCGACAGGTTTTTGAAGGTGAAAGCGAGCGGTGGCGATGGCGGAGGACTGGCGAGAGTGAAGGAAGGCAGCAAGCGAGGTGTTGTACTGCAGGGATAGCGAGTAGTAGGGATAACAAACGAGAATAGGGGTAGATGTTAGCGATTCTTAGCGACAGGCAGGCAGCGGATCCCAAGCACAGCGGCGACCACACAAAAATCCCGTGCAGATCAACCGGTTAGTTGCTGACTAAATAGCTGACTCAGGTACCTACCAGCAGGCTCTGTGCGCCTGCTGAATTAGGCAAACATGTACACACTGGGCAGTCCCGCAATCAGCGCATTATTCCAAACAGAGCCAGCAGAGGACCCGGGTGGCCCGTCTTGAAAAGAGCTGTTTGCTACGGGTCTCCCGAGCTGCTCGGTGAATGTTGTTTCGACGAGTACAAGGCTGTGGAATTTCTGGACCCAAGAAAACCGTTATTTTTGTATGGGCCTCCTTCCTGGTGGTGTCGTGTGCTCTCTTGCCTGTTTGAGAATAGTTCAGAACATTGCTGGGAACAAAAAGAAGTTTAATGTGTGTATTGTATGGCGAACCAGCCCACATGTTCATACAGACACTGGATATACATCTGCAGCGTTGTAGAACACCTCACAAGGCTCCGATAATTTCATTAATCTCGACTCTTCTGTGAACCCGTCCGTAAAGCAAACAAAACAAAATAGCAATCAGCACTGAATTACTACGCAGAGTCTGATTTGCTGGAAGGAACACAAAAGAAAACAATTGGGTGCTTGCTATCAGAGAATTTGAACTGCCATGAGACCAGGCATGTTTTATTACAATCGCTCTGCACTCCAAGATTAAGACTACACATAGACTTCTGGTACAAAATAGAATATTTCAAAATTGAATGTCTACACATATCAACCTCGTTTTATTTGTTCATCTGATAATTCGTTCACGCCCTCCTTGAAGGTTAGGCTAGAGTATTTCCTATCTCGAATTGAGGCAAACGCGACACGAAACAATGGTTTGGTTATTAGTCCAGACTTGTTACTGTTACATCAACCCGAGTCAATAGAGTCGCGTTTTTACTCCATCAAGACCGTTAATATTTCTAACGCCTCTTACCATTAGTCCGCAATTCGGTACCGACTTACCATTAGTCCGCAATTCGGTACCGAAATTCAACACAAAAGTCCATTTAAAGACATCAAGAATGAGGGCTAGGGTTTGTAGCTCGAAACGCGTCGTCGCGTAAAAACCTACAAATTAACTACACATACCTCGAAACGCCGACATCTGTATCTACATGCAAAATGGATGACTTCCATCTCAAACTCCAACTGAGCACCGAAGATGTGCGATATATTAGAGAAAAACTTCTTACATCCGCAGACGCCAAACTGCGGCATCATATGCCTCCGCAACCAGCGCCTGGGAACAACAGCAACAAAGGTGTAACTGGCGCGTCAACAGATAGATCTAATACCGATACGCAGGACCCGGTCAGGACTACGGTTGATAACTTGGTCAAAGAGTTTATCCATCAGGCTATGGAGCTGACACGCCATGGACTAGTAGTTGACGGCGTTGATATGTCCGAGCGTGATAGTTTGAAGGACGAGCTACGAGCACAACGCGAAGAGATTGAAGGATTTGATTTTGAACTAAACAAAGAATTGCGCACAATGTATAAAGATGTGGACGAACTGACACTGGAGGTAGCCAAAATGAGAAGAGAGATTCCAGTAGAGGCTATGAAGATTATGGAGGACGCGGTGCGGCAGCGAGACGAAATGGCGGAGGATGCCGAGCAGGAAGACGATGGCGAACATCACGGTCACAATGAAGACGACGCCATGGTTGACGATGATCATGCACCGGGGGCTTCGCAATTTGAAGGCCCACTAACAATCGAACCAGATAGCGCAGTATCACCGGTATCTTATCTTCGTTCCAGTTCTTTTGCTCCCGTTGCTCAAGGTCTATCCCACCAACCAACTACAGCTGCTAACGCCCATCTTGCAGAGTTAGCGCCAGACCTTGAAAAGCTCCGCGAGGTTCATTCCGACTACACATCCACGCTGCGGAAACTGGAGGAACTTGTTCATACTGTTCCAGATGCCAAGCGGAAGCTTGACGAATTAGACGACGCTTTAAACTTTTTGAAAAGTTAACGCTCTTTTTCCTCCAATATTTCCCTTCATCATTTATACAAGTTGAATCTTTGACTGTTATAATATGTGCATTGTGTCTTTTTCTTCAGTTCTATTTATTTTTTCTACTTTTCCTTTTTCAAAAACCATATTATTATTACCAATTGATTGCATTTTCTTTACTATTTATGATTTTCATTAATCACCGTACTTTCCACCAATAGAGTTGTCATATTTTAATGAATAATGAAATTATAAACTTTCAACACTTTTCTAGTGTCTAAACCGCTCAGTATTCTAATTCTCTTTATTAAAAGACACTTGAACTTTTGACACCTGAAACGTGAATATATAATATTAGATATATGTAGTTTTTTTGTAAAATATCTATAATCTTAACGGCATTGTTATTATGCCTTCTCGTTCTTGCCCCATAACAAAACTGTACTATAGAAAAATCAAATCCATCTACCGAGCAAAGCCATTAATGCGGCACCACAACACATGATAGCGTAGGCTGCAAGTACTCTTGCAGTAGAAGCTTGCTCAAACTCTTCTGAATGCAGAAACTCGTTACCCATTAACTCAACTAATCCAGCATAAAGCAAAATTCCTGCTGAAATTGAGTCAAACACACCATTAGTGATCAATGCACGTTGCGAGCCAGGTGGATAAGTAGTACGCACACCAAGACCAATGATAATGGCTATTGGAGCAGTGAGTCCAAAGGCAGCACCTAATGCCCAAGGAGCCCATGACTTTGATTTGGGCCATGGTGCAGCCGCAATCCTAGTACCAAGTCCAAAACCTTCAAACAGTTGGTGAAACACGAGAACAATGTAAAGAGTATTGACCTGTTCTGACACAGCAAGCGAGAGTCCAACAAATACTGAGTGGAAAATGATGCCGAATTCAAGAATAAATATCGAGCCCAGTTGCATGGATAGAGGTGTTTTGGCAGGCAGGTATTCCTCCTCCATTTGCTGTGATAATTCAAGGCTGACTTCAGAACCGTCGCCTTTGGATGGTGCAAAATTACTGAGTCTGGTGCTATCAGAGGCAGCATGATGGTGATTATGTGAAGCACTTGAAGTGTCTAGATTATCACCAGCCAATCCAGAAGGTCCATGTGTATGCACAATACCTTGCTTAGCCAGGTATCGTCTCGACAGCAACTCAACTAGAAAGGTCATAAAAAGTGAAGTCAATGCAATACCAAATGCATAAGGATACAGCTGCCATCCCTCACCGAGACAAGGGTTGGTTAAGCTCTGGTTTGCCGGTTGCAGCAGATGGATCAATGAGGTTGCAATGATGACACCCGAGCCAAAGTATTTGGCAATGAAGAAAGCCACTGCTGGCATCTTGATAAAGAAGGTATCTTGTGAAGCCATGATGGGGAAAAACGCGCCAAAGCATCCCGCAATCAAAATGACAAAAATGGCCGAGATTCTGACGCCAATACCTCCGTCATATCCGTTTCCAGTGGAGCATTGAACAACTTCTCCTGCTCTTATACTGAGTGAGTCCATGAGTATATATTGATAATTAAGTCGAAAAAAGTGCGTATAGAAGTGGCGATTTTTAGACGAAGTTTGGTGAAATGCAAAATATTTGATAAATGTATGGTGCAATGCAATGTGGGTATGAATAAAATTCGAGTGTTTTGTTTGTGATTTAACTAATAAAAAATGCCAAAATAATGAGGAAACATCAATAACTACTCCAGAGTACACCTACAAATATCAGAACAGCAAACGTATTTTAATAAAATCAAGAACAAAAAGAATTAATTGTCGATATATAGAAATACAAGGATCACAAGTACGTTACAAACACAGTAAGCTTGACTTTTAGAATCGACTTTAAATGAAAACTCTAGTGGCTTGGCACATTGTAATCTCTTAGCATGCTACTACATAAGGAAGTTGATATCATAGCACTGTTTCGGGGTTTATCAATGCTTGATCAACCAAAACCACCTTAACTGGTAACTGGCCACAGTTTTGCGCTCGGAAAGCGCATTTATAAAGCTGTTTTGCTTAATTTAACATGTTTTATGTTGTAGTAATTATGACATGGCGTGTCCTATTATGCTCCTTGAATACCGGCTATTTTTATACAATTTTGTTCAAGGCACAAACACGACTCTTGTTTCAAGTGCAATGAAAGGTATGATATTCAAGTAATACAACGATTCACATCTACTGTTTATCAAAAATCGTCCAGATATGCGGAAACTGCTTCTGAGATTTATTTAATTGCAGATCTGCAAAAAAAATAGAAAAAGAACATAGCAATGCATCGACTTTGTATTCAGTGTTTCAATTACTCAATTTGCCCTACCAGCAAGTTCTGCTCAAATCGTATTATATGGGAGACAAACGAAAACATACTTAAGACAATGTTTTTACACTCTGTTTGCCGAACAAACCCCATAAATGAAATTTCCTAATCGGGAAAGAGCTAATTGGTAATTCATGTGAACTTGCCATATATTTAAAATCTCACATCATGCACATAATAGATAAAATAGAGAATGAACTAAACACTTGGCATAATTTTCCAGAATATATATAACATTGTAGTGAAGAGAAACTTTTCGATTTTATGAATAAACACATGGTAAATGGGGTATGGTTAACTTTGTGAATATACATATCAGAATCAGACAGCACAGAGGAGATGAAAAACAAGATTTGACAAAAGAAACATGGGTACTTGTGAAATATAAATAAATATGTGTTTTTACAATCATGCGCCTTAAATTTTGTAGCAAAACATACTCAGGGCATCTTGAAGACTATGATAAGATCGAGCCAATTTGTCATTTTGAAGGCTTAACAATTTGTAACCATCAAATCTATAGTAGATACGTTTCTGCTTACTGTATTGTGTTCTACTTGTATTACGATAAAGTATATCACACTGAGTCCCTTTGGACGCTCACAAACATTTAATCATTACTAACTAGCATCTCATGCTCCAACTTCAGATGCCAAGATACCGAAAATGATTTGTGATTCGTGTAAAATTATATGCTCCAGCGTTGAATCCTGAAAACAAAATGCCAACTATTCTCATTCAAATGATTTTTACAACTTTGCAAACTCTCTCAAAAACCTATACTCAAGATCTGCTACCTTTCATTGACTTTATAATATGCTTTAAATTATTTTCTAATAAATACAAACGTCAATACACTGGGGCGTTGAGCTGATTTGCATCGAATTGCAGGACTGTATTACTTTACAAGGTAAAATGGAAAGGATATAAGCAATTGCAGTAAGCATTTTTGCCATAACGAACATCCAATCTGTGGTAGATTTTACTGCTCTTGAGAATCGAAGCAATTTAAACAGTGATCGACCATTGCGCACAGGATAGAATGAGTAGTATTAAGGGGCTCTTGCTGATCCAATGAGTTCCATGATTACACAGTCATCGCTTAGTGTCCATCGATGCAATTATCATTATGCCATGCATCTTTCGGATCGGATGCCAATTATAAAGCACACCGCTGTCCGCTATCCACTGGAATACATGTCTAGAAAGCATATCTTGTGAACTGCGTCGTACTCGCTTTGAGCGTCCTATCATAGCGGATTGAAAAAAAAAAGCTAAAACTTTGTTCGAGCCGTTCTCCTTTACCAAAGGAGTCGTTTGTAAAATAATATTCGATGGCGCGGTTCCTTTTTTTGGATCATCTATGTCCATATACGTCTTTAGTTTACACGTTGAACAAGAGCAAAACGTTTTGACATACCCCATATTTTTGAGTAAGTATCGACAGTCTGACTTGCGTAAACTAGTATCTGCTAGTCAGCAACTGTTGTTATGGGCCCTGACTGCCGCTACTAGTACTGTTTGATCTTACAACTACGCCATTGATACTCTGATACACATCCTCAGCTTTGAAGACGTGCAGTTCTGTATTGGGCAATATTGACAGGCCTGCTTGGTTTCAAATAACAGACGCTTCATCCTGGTATGACAGCATTCATCGTTTGGTATCCAGCAGATGGGCCAGGGGCGTCATGTACAAAGCTGGCAATCAAATTAAAGTTTACTAGGAAAAAATAAAATCATGTACACATAACGGTACCACATGAATAGCACACACCACAGCGAAAATCCGGCTCTCCTGCATATTGGTTGTCAAGCGTTTGCAGGATTGTGTGTATCACGAGCCTGCTTAACGTATTACATATCTCGATGCTCAGTGCATGATGTCCTTCACCAATGTATTTTATATTATTCCAGAGGTCTGAGGTGTGTGGGTGTCCCAGGTGAGCAGTGCCCATGAATATTCCGAAGAAAAAACGATACCCCTGACTGTTTTTCCATTTACAGCCCGATAGTTTCGCCGCCAGAATACACATAAAGGACTTTATTCAACAAAATGGTGGGCAATGGATACATTAGTGTAACCGCTGTACAGACATAACTCTGTTCAAAACTGTATATCTAAAACCATATGTGTGAGAGAATTGAATTTCTTCTACCCGAAGACCCATATTGTTTGATCTGTCATTACATGTAGGAAATGTTTTCCATCCAGTGATTTACATAAACATTTACCAAACATTCAAACATCAACATACCAAGGCGTGCTCAAATAAGACCATACAAAAAACAAACAATAGCACAACTCGTTATCTACATGTCTCACATTAATGCCTTGTATCTGCAAATTCACACCTGATCTAATAGATATTCTGAATTAGTAGAGAAGCGGATAGTTTGAGGCCAAAACAATACCATATTCAAGTCTAAAGTTTTGACTGAAATGTAAGAACATACTTGGATGACTCGTTTGTGTCTAGACAGGAGCCGACTAAAGACAAAATCAGTTTTTTGGAGATACATTTTGGAATAGATGATACGATTTGCTAAGGAAGGTTCATTGAAATTACGGATTACAGCATTTTTTCATATCAAAACATGTTCCAAAAGTTTTGAGACAACTTCTGTCACCTAATAGCGCATTCTAGCAATGTAACTAATATTGGCAATTGGTTCAATCTGTATTTACAAAAAACAAGTGTCGCGCTTTCAGTATTGCATATTACACAAAAACTGCCGCTATGCAACGTTGATATGATATAGTGCGCTGATTTTGTTAACGATCCTCAAGATATCCAGAAATCTAGACGAGCCGTGGCAAAACCATTCTTTTGGGTATACTCTACATCCATAGCTTCTAATCTTCTCAGCAATATCACGAACGTATAACAGCTCGGTTTCAAATAGCTTTTACGTGAATGCAGGCTGTAATCTCACTTAAGTACATAACATTTAAAGAAGCGGTTTACTTGAGTCTGTTTGCTAAGTGTATCCACTCATTACATTCTTCAAGTTTAGAATGCACTTTTGCCAGGAACAAATATATTATGATCCTGTACATTTAGAACTTAAACCATTGTTGCGTTAAACTTTATGATTTGAGCTGGAGCTTTAGACATTTCATTCAAAATACTGCCCAAAGACCATCACAATCCAATAATTTCTCGTACAACGGCATAGTTTAATCAACAGTTAATAGTGGTATCTGAAAACAAATTTGGTCAGATACAGTACCCTATTTATATCGGATCTTTTTGTACAGCACTACTAGTTGATTTTGTTAGATACAATAACATCTAAAAAAACTGCTAAATCCACAGACACTCATTTGGAACAGGCAGTGTTAATCGGGAATCTCTAACTAATGATAAGACTGAACTGAAACACTATTGTGTACACCAACAGAAAGTCGAAGCATTCGTACAATAGATTTCAAGGCTAGATGTAAATGCGACTGTTACTTGCAGCAAAACAGACACACATATCCGATAACAAGTTGCATTATATACATGTACAGAAAGCGTATGGTATTTCTATACAGACATTGTTTGAGTCAATGTGAGTAGGGATGCTGACTTTGTGTCAAGTGAAAAGATAGTTTAAAACATATGGCCAAACAGTTTCTGGTTGCAAACGGCTTATTTCAAGATCAGGCTGACGCTGTAAATTTAAAGGTGATTTGAATACTTATGCATATATTTTGCAGCCAAAACTTTGTTGGAGCTTCAAACCAAAGAAAACAAGAAGGATGAAGCTACCAAATGGGCTATGTAACGAATGAATTTGCACAGCTTTGTGTGTGTTTTTCGACTGACGCGAAAGTCATAAATTTAGATCTTCTTTAGCGGGTCTATGCAGGTGCAGCTTTCCCAAATCGGATTAAGTTGCATCTCTTGCACTCAATTCAGTAGTTTTTGCATTGGGAAGTTTAGAAAATACACAGAATGGTTGGAACGACTCGCTCAGGCTTCTCCATTAGCAGTCTCACGTCTGCAAAAGATAACTGATAGACAATGTGCGTCGAATAAACTCGTGTTTTGCGCTCCGGAAAATGTCATGGAGACATAGGCTCATTGCAGAAACAACATCTGCTGCTTTGTAGTACGGCAGGAGGTGAAAGCGCATGGTAACAAAAACACCAAGAAACTGTTTCCAAAAAGAGCTTTGAAGATTCTACAAACCAACCAATTCGCAATAACACTTTTTTGTTTAACGGTTCTGATAGACAAGTTGTAGAAAAGTGCTAAGTTTGTAGGTTCCATTGTTGGCCATTGTTAATGTTGATGCTGCTGCCGCTGTGGATTATCGCAGCCGATCCAAAGCACCACTTGGGGATGAAACATGCTCCACAGTTCGTATCCACACTAGGCAAATGCATCCCCAAAAATCACCAAGCACTTTAAACCGCCTATCCAGGAGCTGAATAACCAGACACTCTTGGAAAGCGGGTCACTATAGATTGTAGACGCATGCCTACTAAAATTCACCGAAAACGAAAGTTTGTCAATGCAAATTTCCATCAGCTTTGCCAACAGGCTCTAATGACTGGCTCTGGTCCCTTCGTCGCATTCACAAAGCCACCGCCATCTTCAGCATTAAGCTGTACATTGAAAAACTTGGTTGTATTTGAATTCAAATACTCGATAAAAAATTAGCAGTTCTTTTTGTTTGTGTGCTGGCCAGACATTTCATATTAATGTCGAAGCTTAAAAATAACATTTTGCAAGGCCCGGTTGACCTCCATCGTCAAAAAGAAATTCGTGATATATATTTCTTGCAAATTTCTCTCTGATTCCTTTCTTTTCATTTCTCGTTTTCTTTCTTCTTCTTCTTTAGAGCTCCTGAAGAGTATTTTGCATACTAATCCTCAGTTTCGATCTTTTTCACAGGGTCATCAAGTGTCTTTGCTCGGAATTGCCTTGTTCAAGTCGCTGCTTCTAATATTCGTTACCTTTTCCTCACACCAGTTACACCGTTCAATTCGCTTCAATGTCCAGTCTTGGTCCAGGAGGTATGCCACGGGCACGCCGCCAGCTGTTTGAAGATATGCTCATTCCAGAAGAACCGGTCCCTTTGAATGCACCCATGCCACAAAAACGCCACAGCCAACATCGACAGGCACCTCCTCCTCAACAAGGCCCTAATCAACCACGATATTATCCTGCGTATCCCAACATGTACTACCCACAGCCTCAGTTTAATCAACCCATGAATAGTAGAATGGCGCATCCTGGCTACTCATCTTCTCCACAACCTGGAAATCCCAGAAACAGTGCTAGCTCCATGTCTATCAGAAAGTCTCTTCGTGCTTCCAAGTCAGATATTGGCCCTGACAACAAGCGGGGCGCAAATGACAGGGATCAAAAATCAGTAGAAGCAAGCAATAATGGCGAGCCAAAAAAGAAACATGTTGTTTTCGCATGTGACGAATCGGTAATTTCATTGACTTCAACTAATTCAAACTCTTCTGAAAACGAAAGCCAAGAGCAAGATGAGAATAATCCAGAAAACGACATGAGAAGCAACGACGGTAGCCCTGTTTCGCGAAACCTAAATTCTGGTCGCGCAATGTCTCTTGTGTCGCCAAACTTCGAACAGACCCAAGCAATGCCAAACCAATACCCAGGTGCACCAGACAGGCAACGAAATATGCTGGCTCCTAGAAGTCTGCCGGTGCCCCCTGGCAGGTCTTCGCCAATGCCTCATATGAACCCACTAGAGCAAGGAAATATTAGACCTCGTCCTGGTTCGGCACTAGGATTTCAGCAGCAGCCATACCCACCTCAAAATGTGCAAATGGACCCATATTACGGTAGAACAATGTCGTTGGGCCATCGCCAACACAACGGTCCTTTCTTTCCACAGGGTCCTCCTAGGCCTTCTTCCGGATACAGAAATGCATATTTGCCTCCTGGCGTGCAACTGCCTCAAAACATGATGATGCCACCACCCCATCATCCCGGCCAGGGCCCTATGATGTATCCCCATCCAAGAGGGCCTCCTCCTCCCAATGGCTACCCATCAAGTTCCTCCAGAAGCTTGCAGTCGTCTACACCCCGTCCCATATCGTCTCAAGCACCTATACCAGTCATTATTACACCCGAAGGTACAGATCCCGAAGAGATCACCGAAGATGCTGAAAAGGCGTCAACTTCTGGTAGTAGTATAAAAGAAACTGTTTCCAGAAGCGTGTCACCTATACATTACGAGGTCAAGACACACTGTTCGTCACCAATCATGTTTGAGCAAGATGATCTATCATCGGAAACTTCATCGTTTGACGAAGAGACTTCTGCCGAGACTGATTCGTCTGTGACTACCATTGCTTCTGAGAAAGATCTTTCTATGGGCGATGTGAGTGAGTTTAAGCGTAAGAATTTTGAACTTATGGACGAAGTTAGGCTAGTTACAAGCGAGCTGGCCGATTCTATTCGTCGTGAGCTTAGTTTGAAAGAGCGTTCAATGGATGATTCAGATACAGAAGCTGAACCTACTGAGCCTTGCTTTAGCAAAAAAAAATTATACATGAAGCCTGAAGAGCGAGCAAGCATAATTGTCAAACTACAAGAAGAGTTGGGACTCGAAAGAAGAAAGCGACTAGCGCTTGAAGAAGAAGTGACCAAAGCCAATCATAGTATCGACGTCAAGCATCTTTATCATTCTGTTGACATGGAAGCCCGTGCAATGGATGCAGAACGCAAACTGCAGAACATAATGCTTGAAAAAGAAGATCTTGTGGCCGAAATTTGCAAACTAAAAGCCAAGAAAGCCAGTCCCATACTTTCTGTGACAAATAATGAGCCCAATCTTGTTGATTCTTCCAAAGTACAAGAAACATAATTATCAAAAGAGTTGTAAACTCAACAGCACGAAAACTAGAATAAGATAGACAGGAGCTACTGCGGGGCTCCAAACAACAAAATACGAGAGCCAAATGTAATATTATGTATAATTTAATTTGCCAATTTTTTAATTAATTCTCTTTTTTTCGATTTATATTTAATGGTAACTGGCAATGCTTTGATGGATACAGTGAAGTGCTTGTATCTGGAGACCTTCAATTCAGATGATAAATGGCGTAAGGCCAGGGTCATACAATCTGTACCAAAGCTCAATTCATATACAAGTGTATGACAGCATGATTAGATAACATAGATACATAATGCTGACAAGTAAATACATAAGTCACACCTGAAGTTGTAGTTAGCTTGTAGCTGTTGGGCTCAGCCGGCTGACTTTGTCATTGTGAAGACCTTTTTTCGTTCAAAAGGAATGATCAGGCTAAAATCACACTTCTCAAGGAACAAAAACATTTTGGACCAAAGCCAATCTACTTTGCCACAATGTACACTGTGATACTATTTTTATTCCAAATATATTTACAAGTGACGTCTGCCTTCTGGTTTTACATTCACAGATTGCAGCGGCGGGCGTTGAACGGCCTATATCATCACAATCGGACGCCAGAGCTGATTCATGAAGACGCAGAACGGCTGGGGAAGGTTCCAAACCATGTAGCTTGCGTATTGCGGCTAAAGCCCCGTGAGATGGAAGGTGGTGGCACAGAAGGGTTAATGAGCGACGCGGCAGAGTTGGTATCGTGGTGTGCGTGTATGGGCATCCGGCGGTTGACTCTGCATGATCGAGGAGCGGTGTTGAGAAAGCAGGCGAGGAACGGCAAGTTACAGAGCCAGGTAGAGTGGATTCTAGAAAGATATTTTGGATCGGCTGGACCTCCCGTGATTGCCTATGAGATACCTCCTGTGGAAGAGGGAGCAATAGCAACAGCTACTATGAGTTCCGCTGCGACACGGCGGAAGGCTGCACGTGGAGATAAAGAAGGTGTGGCGGCTTCTCCAGATCTAGTTGTATCTATCATTTCTGAGTTTCAAGGAAAGATTCAAATTGTCGATCTGACGAAATCATACGCAGAGGTGGGAATGCCAGCCGACAAGATCACAGTAGGAAGAATTGAGCGGGATCTAGCGAGAATTGGAATCCGTGAACCTGACTTGGTACTGACATTTGGTCCGCGCATCGAACTGGACGGGATGCAACCCTGGTGTCTAAGACTCCCTGAGGTGTTTGGTATTCCTGATAATGAGTTTGAAGTTTCTTACGCCGTATTCTACAAAGGACTAATGAACTACGCGGGTGCTAAGGTAAACCGCGGGCGATGATTAGTACCAAAAAGTGTTGTACAAAGTGTGTTCAAGCCAAAATTACAAGCATTTGATCATGTTCACATGAAAAGATGCTGATCAATGTCTACCAGCTCTTTTGAACATGAATTACCTTGTACATATACAGTCCATAGATAATGAAGCATTTGCAAAGGTATTGTATAGTAGTCAAGAACTTGAATCTTGACAACATTACGCAAATTTTTTTAATCTTCACTAGATTCAGGGATATCATAGAGCCTTAAAAATGCACGCATTGACCTGTATCTTCGTCGTCTGTACTGCCATTTGTACAGGAATTTCAATACCTTTTTATGTCTTAGAAGTAGTCACAATCAAGATATATCTTTTAAAACTGTATCTAATGTTACAAGGTAGTGAAAATTTCAGCTTCAAACGCAAAATGCAAACGTCATTTTGGTAGAATTGAAGCTATCACATCTCTGAATATCTTGAGTATCCACGTTAAATGTCGAAGGCTTTATGCTTGAATGTTTCATCCTTTGCCACAGCCGTACAACCACGTGACTGACGGATTTGTCAAAATTTCAAAGTCCCAACTTCCAAATTCTTTTTATTTCGATTCCTTTGATCAAATTGCCATCTACCTGATTGTATGTTTAAAGATTTGTTGATATTTATGAAGGATCCAAAATTTTCATAAATCTGAAAACATTTATAGTCAATACAGATTTACTTTTTTGTCATACTTTACAGAGTTAAAGACGATTTTTGATTTGACATATATTGGATTGATAATCAATATACACGGATACTGGTTTGAAAAATGAGAAACGGTAGAAAACAAACGATTCAGCTACCAGGAACTCTGCTGGATGAGCTCGATGCAAGAGGTATGTGAATCTTAAAATTTATGAATGCTTATGATGATATGGTTCTTGCTAACACGCTATTTTTGATAGGTAGTGGAGAAGACGATTCTAGATTTGCATCAGTTGGCTCAAAGCGAAAAAATGGATCTGTGACAAGTAGAAAAGAAAAGCGTAAGCAGGAAAGAAGTCAAAAGAAACAGAAGAGATCACATCAAAGCTTCCATGATTCCGAGGAACATGATGCTTCAAAACCCAAGGCATCAAAAAACAACAGTAAATCAAAGTCGAACAAGACTGATTCAGTAAAACCAACCAAGGCAAACAAAAAGGCAGTCAAGTTTACTGATTCCCAGGTTATGGAGTTCGACAAGACTGTGGCGCCAAAGCAGCAGAAAAAGGTCATTAGAAAAGAAAAATTGAACGAAGCACCTCTACCTGAAACTGTTGACTTTAATCTGAACGAAAGCGACGACGAGATTGTGGATTTTCCTGCTTTCCCGCCCGACGATGAACTTGATTCTGATGATTTTGATGATCTTTCAGCCGAAGACATGGAGGGCCTCGAAGATTTCGATGAGTTTGATGAGGACGACGATGAAGATTACGATAGCGACGAGGAGAGCGAGGAAGTAGAGGGTTTGCCCCTAGAAGTTGTTGAAAGCTTGAAAAAAGCTAAAGAACAGACCAAAAAGAACACAAAAATTGAATCACCAGAGGAAGTCATGGCACAGCTTAAAGCTGTCAAAGAGGCCAAAAACAAGAAGGCACATGTTCCTGAGGACACTATTGAGTTGCTCAAGCATGGAAAAATTTCCAATGAGCCAGAGACTGCCGAAGATGTCATGGCTCAGCTTAAGGCTGTTAAAGAGGCAAAGAAGGCCAAGAAATCCAAAGAGCCTGAAACTGCTGAAGAAGTTATGGCTCAACTGAAGGCTGTAAAGGAGGCTAAAAAGAAGGCCAAAAAGTCTGACCCTGCTCCAGAAGAGCCTAAAAAGGGCCGTTCTTTGGCTGATATTATTAAAGCCAAAAAGCTACCGGGATCTGAGAAAATGGAGACAAAAGAGAAAAAGAAGTCAAATTCGATTTTGAGTGAACATGAAAAAGAGCTGATGAAAAAAGATGAGGAGGAAATCGCATACTACTCAAAGATGCTGGGAATCAAAAACAAGAATGACAGATTGCCCAAAGGAGATGAAGACGATGGGCTCGACAGTTTGTTAGATGGCTTGGACTTGGATTTTGGCGATGGATATGATCACTTGGATTCTGAAGAAGATTCGGGATCTGATGCGGCTCCTGATCTGGTTGATGGTGATGGATTTGACGAAATGGATTCTGATATGGGCGAGGATGATGAGGATGATGAGGATGAAGAAGATGATGATCTTGATCTTGACGAAGACGAAGATGAAGACGATCTTGATGAAGATGAAGATGACGACGAGGAACTCGACGATGAAGATGACGAAATCTTGGATCTACAGGGCGACAAGCTTCCATTCTCATCTGACGATGAAATCGATTCCGATGACTTTGACTCGGACAGTGAAGACGAGAAGCCCAAGCCCAAAGAAAATCCTTATGTTGCACCAGTGGCAGCTGGCAAATACATTCCTCCTGCTGCTAGAAAGCGCCTGGAAGCATCTAGCGAAGATTCGGAAGCTGTTGCAAAATTGAAGAGAATTGTCAAGAGTGATTTCAATAAACTTACTGAGGCTAACATCTCTTCTATTGCGCAAAATTTGACAAAGCTGTACTTGAGTCATCCTAGACATCATGTTACTGCTGTTATCACCGATATCATTATTGAGGGCGTTGCGCTTCAAGGTGTTTTGTTGGACGGATTTTTGGTAGTTCATGCCGCGCTTGTAGGTGCGTTGTACAAGACAGGTGGAATAGAATTCGCCGCCCATTTCGTACAGACTTTGGTTGAGCGGTTCGATGTATACTACAAACAAGGAATGACACAGGGTAAAGAAGCCAGCAACTTGCTTGCTTTGATTGCCGAAGTTTACTCTTTTCAAGTGATTGCTAGTAGACTTGTTTACGACTTGATCAAAATGTTTTTGGAAGGTGACGTCGAGGAGATGCAAACCGAATTGCTTTTGAAGCTAATCAGATCTTCCGGTTCACAACTGCGAACTGATGATCCGGCGGCTTTGAAGGAAATTATTCACCAGTTGCAACTTTCAGTGGCTAGAACTGATGCTAGTAACGTGAATGCCAGAACTAGATTCTTGGTCGAGACGATTTCGGAATTGAAGAACAATAGACAAAAGGCAAGAGCCGCTGGTACTTCTGCCCAAGAGCTCAGAACAAGAATGAAGAAATTTTTGGGTTCTGTCCAAGGCAAAGCACAAGAACCACTAAGAGTCAGCTTAGACGATATCCGCAACATTGAAACCAAGGGTAAATGGTGGCTTGTTGGATCAGCGTGGAGAAACAATACCGTTGATGGTGAAAGCGGAGATAAGGAAGATAGTGCGGATGTTGATCATGATGCTTTGGATGATATTCTTGATAATGCTGAGCCAGATTGGATGGAGCTGGCCCGTCAACAGCGAATGAATACAGACATTCGTCGTGCTATTTTCGTAGCTCTTATGAGCAGTGAAGATTATGTAGACGCTTGTGATAGACTTCAAAAACTTAAGCTTAAAAGTAAGCAAGAGCGCGAGATTCCTAACGTCATTTTGCATTGCTTGTCAAATGAGGAAGTCTACAATCCTTTTTACTCAGTGGTAGCTACTAGACTTTGTTCGTCACAAAGAAGCATTCGAAAGACGTTTCAGTTTGCTCTTTGGGACTTCTTAGGCGAGCTTGAATCCGGGGAAGGAAATGATAGCATGGATGAAGATGAAGATGAGGAAGAGCGTCTCAACCGGCTGAAGCGTCGTAGCAGAAACAATGACGACGACGAAGAAATGACTGAAGAAGAAAAGCTCAGAAAAGCTGTACATATGGCTAGGCTATATGCTTACTTTACCGCCGAGGGTGTGTGCTCTTTAGACATTCTGAAAAACGCAAACTTGGTCACGCCAACCTCTGAAACTCAAGTTTTCCTTGAGCTGTACTTTATTACCTTGTTTACCTCTTTGTACGCCAAGAGCGGTGGCAGCAGTGGCTCTCAAAAGAAAAAGACCTTTGGTGATGTCATGTTCCAAAAGAACAGTGCAATTGCTGATAAAGGTTTGAGACAATTAGTCGAAAAGACAGCCATGATGAACGAAGAGGGTGCGGCTTTGCTGAAGAAGATTGACTACTTCCTCAAGAAAAAAGTCACTAAATCTTCTGCCATCACTGGTAAGAAGCAGCGCGAAAAGGTACAATGGGGTGTTGATTTGACATGCGAGTTGATTGACCAATTGTCTGTATTTTAAGCAATGATGGACCTAAAAATTAAGATAGATATAAATGACTTTACGTAGATTTTAATATTAAAAGTATCTAAACAATATACAAGTCCGTATTTAGATTTTGAGTCTTTCGAATTCTAATCGACGTAGTTCAGTGCTGCTGAGTTTGTCTGCCCAGTTGTTTTCTTCGTTTCCAGACTCACATCCAACTACATCGACGACATAGACAGCAAGCTCGTGCCAGCCCTTTTCCCTTCTGATAGCGTTGACTTGATCCGCGCCTTTTTGAGTTTCTCCACTGACCACCAGTGCGTCAATGTTTTCAATTGATCCTGTCGGCCCTGCAACGTCGTGTAACATGTGTATATCCAGTACCAACCCCGGATACAGATAGGATAGGAAGTCCTCCACGTTTGCACGTCTAGTCATGAATGGCTCCATGACCTCTGCGTATTTCTTGTTTTGCAATAATTCTGATCCTGTGATTCCGATGATGAGTTTGGTCTTGGCCAAGAAGCCCGATACAGTGAGAAGCAATTTGTGGCCATCGTGCAGGTGATCAAAGGTACCACCGACAGCTACTACATCATATGCGCACTCGCAGGGTTCATCTTCGTCGCCGTCTTCGTAATCTGCCATCTCAATAGGCTCAGTGCTCATTTTAAGAATTACAACGGGCAATCCCGACCACGCTGGGACTTGTTCTCTAAACTCGTTGATCAGATCTTCTTCGTATTTACCGGTGGATATGACTTCCCAGTGTTGCTTACGATTCAGATCCAGGTTATTTCCATCCAGCAGTACATTGAACTTTATCGACTTTTTGTTGAGAGGACGAACAATATCGTAGAACGATTTGACAAGACGTTGAATAGACTTAACAGACGAAGGGCCTTTCATGACCAAGACGTCCAACTCGCCGTGGGACATAGTGTTGTAGATTGCCCGCTCCAACACATCAGAGTAGACTTCATGAATTTGACGGCAGTTTCCGCCGTCCACCAAAAGCAGGGTAGATCCGTATAGCATTCGATCGTCGGTGAAATTCAATGGTATTCAAAACAATTAGCAGTATATTAATCAACAGTGGCTGCAAGTTTGATTGTGAAGATGTTCAGGGTTATAAATTAAATACAAGAGAAGAGAAGGAAAATCTCAATGGGGGATTCAAAGAGAAGGTTTTTAGTGCGTATATATTTGGAGGGCGTAGGTTTTGTGGGGAAGGTTTCTACATTGGCATTTGGACTCCGCATCAGGAAGAGGGGCCAAAAGCTGCTGCTGACATTTCGCTTCAAGTCACAGCTTTTTGACGTGCAGATTTAGTGATTGTCCAAGGCTGCGATGCTTACTGGGGTCCAAGCAATGGGCTTAAACGCAGTGTTGGCGACTCTGACCATTCCGACCAATGGCTAAAGTGTTAAACCCCAATAAAAAATTAAAGCCCAGAATGCCAGCAGTGACAGTGGCTGGCTGAAAACCATCTTTTATGGCTATCTTTTCATACACAATTGCAAAGCATCACGTGATATATTTCTACAGTTAAAACTAAAGTCTTTAGTGATCGCGTATAAAGTAGGAAAAGTTTTAACCTGATCACACTAATCTCTTTGTTCAGCAAAGCTTCGACGTTGACCCCTCTATTTACCACCATGTCTGATAATGATTCTGACAATGTTGCTGTTTTGAATAGCGAAAAGCCTGCTCTTGCGGAGGATGCTCCGAATGTACATATTGAAAGTGAAGGAGATGAGCGTGACCTTCTGCAGGAACAGTCCAAGCCAAAGGTTGACAAAGATGCACAAAAAGAGTACAACCAGCTGCTAGAAAAGAAGGCTAGTGGAAGATACGTGCCACAGGCCAGACTACGTGAGCTTGAGGTCAAGCTTGGTCTTGTCGACGACGCAAAAACTTTACAACAAGAAACATGGAATATTTTGCGAAGAACTATTCAAGGATCCATCAACAAAGTCAACAAAAACAACATCAGGGATATGATCACTAAATTGCTGGAGGTCAATTTATATCGTGGTCGCGGTTTGTTTTGCCGGAGCATTATGCGTGCGCAGAGTTTGGCACTACCATTTACTCCGATATATGCTGCTCTAGTTGGTGTTGTCAACACAAAGATCCCAGAGGTGGGCGAGCTTCTTGTGAAACGGTTAATGATTCAGTTCCGTCGTGCATTCAGACTAAACAACAAGGCTCAATGTTTGAGCTCTGCTATTTTCTTGGCTCATTTGTGCAACCAAATGGTGGCGGACGAGCTTATTACATTGGAGCTACTGTTTTTACTATTAGAGAACCCTACGAATGATTCTGTAGAGATTGCGGTTGCGATGATGAAAGAGGTCGGCGCATACCTTGAAGCTAACAGCATGGCTGGTAGTGAAGGTGTATACGAAAGGTTCAGAGCTATTCTTCACGA